>JAKZAN010000002.1:6320789-6920789 GCA_023053545.1 Lepidurus packardi
AGAAACGCAATTTCGACGGCTATCAGTTACTGTCCGCTTATCCAGCGAGTGTCGAACAAAGAGAATATCTTCGTACGTTCGAAATAGACTATGGTAAGTTTCCCTTTAAAAATGGCTTTCAACTTAATTTAAGGAATTTTCAAGTTCTCTACTATAACAGGGAATTCCATTGAAGTTATCAAGGGTAATTAACTAGTTATTCACTTTTCAATAGACGCTGAATTTTGGTCGAATGCGAGGATCTTAAACAAAACGGATTTTATTGTCCCACGTGAGTTTCTCGAAGAAGTGAAATCCAACCTGAAAGTCGAGAACATTGCATATGATGTAGCAATTCAGGACTTGCAAGAAGCCATACTGAAGGAGAATCCCGAGCCCTTGGAAATTGAATTTGAGAACCGAGGAGGTAAGCTTCCTGCTCTAATAATAGTATTAAAAACTGTCGCATTTTTAGAAACTAAATTCTCCGGGGTGGTCTTAGTAATCTAATTACTCAAAAACCAAAACGATTTTATCTTTCTTGTAGGTCGTCGTTCTAAACGATATTTAAAAACGATAAGTAATCGCTTCTATCATTATGGTGAGCTCTTTAACATAATTAACCTGAACATGCTAATGCTGATCTGGGAATTTTTTGGTATATGTATCGTGTATCTACATGTATCGTGTCTTAATCGGCTTTGTATTTGGATTCGGACTTAATTAACATGCTAACACCCTGACACGCATCCCCTCTCACGTGCATGGCCCACAACTGGTTTGGGATTGTATTGTTGCAACTGTCTCGTTACACATAGTTTATTGTTCCCGGAATGTGGGTCAATTGTTTTACTTTTAGGTTACTAAGCGGCAATGTTATTATGCGTAAATTATTTAGGTCACAGCATGGACTGGACCAGTTACCACAGACTATCAGATATTCACGGTTATATGGATTATTTGGCCTCCACCTTTCCTGACCGGTGTCGTGTCTTTTCAATTGGATCATCCACCGAGGGTCGGGCATTGAAAGTTATTCACATCTCCAGCGGCGCGGGAGGAAGTAATAAATCTGCCATATGGATTGATGGAGGTATGTATCAGAGCCAAACAAAAGCAAAGTCGACCCAGACGTATTATTTTTTTCCTCTGAATAATTTAGTCATGGTTTCCTTTGTATAATTGTTTTGTTCCCCCTGATTTCACAGGGATACACAGTCGAGAGTGGATCTCGCCCGCGGTAGTTTCCTACATCGTTTCTGAATTGGTTGAAAATCCCAATAATGTTGAGCTCATCCGTGATGTGGACTGGTATATTTTACCTGTGGCTAATCCGGATGGCTATGAGTTTACGCATACCAGTAATCGTATCTGGCGGAAGACTAGATCTGCACCACAAGCATTGCGTTGTCGAGGTGCTGACCCGAATCGCAACTTTGCGCATCATTGGAATGAAGCTGGTACCAGCCGCGATCCTTGTAGTGACATTTTTGCTGGTAACCGAGCCTTTTCCGAGCCAGAAACCCAAGCTATGTCCAATTTCATCCAAAGCAAGGCCAACCAAATTAAAGTCCATTCATGAATTCTTCCTACGTTCAAGTATTTCTAGCGTTACTTTTTTGGTGCTTTCAGATGTATCTCACGCTTCACAGTTATGGCCAATATTGGCTAATTCCGTGGGGATATGCAGTAGAGTATCCCAATGACTACCAAGATTTGCTTAACTTGGCGCGTAAAGCTACGAGGGTCATGAAAGCTCAGTATACCGTGGGCAATTCAGCTGATCTCCTTTACCCAGCTGCAGGTTTGTATAATTATATTCACCTTTAAGGGTTACAGGTCGAAAGAGCGTAGAATAACTTGTGTTTTTTTTATTTCATTTATACGCAAGGTGGGTCGGACGATTGGGCGAAGAGCATTGGCATTAAGTACTCGTACACGATTGAACTACCTGATACGGGTCGTCATGGATTTATATTACCTGCATCATATATCACTCCCACCAGTCAAGATATCTTCAAAGCGATACAAGTTTTGGGCCAGCATGTGAGCTCCATGCCTTGACCCGACCGAGTCCGTCTTATGACATCATTTGGCATATTTAACTTATTTTAGCAACGCTGGTTTCTGTTACGTTGAAGAAGATAACGTGAAGCCAAAAGAGGAAATGAGGGAGTTTTTTTTCCTGTTTTGTTTGTTTCCTTAACGGGCTGTAATTATTACACAGTACTAAAAGTCTTGGCAAGTTCTTAAGGATTTTACGTGCACCAGCATATTTCATAAGTTGGCACTTACTCCCAGCATAAACTCCCACCTCGGTTTTGTTGCAAGATATAGGTACTTGGCAAGTACAAGTAATGAGAGGAGAAAGTTTAACGTGTGTGGGGGATGGCCATGCTAGTAGACGCCGCCAACTATGATAACATAGTGGGTTTGTATCTCTTCGGCTTTCACAAGATCACGTACAAGTACTGACCGGTCTGGACATTCCAGAGAGTTAGGCTTGAACAGCCACGAAGCGTTTTCCAGATTGAGATCTTCGATTAGCGTATATTTTCTCATGGGTAGATTAAATTTTCCAAGTCACTGAATCTTGTTGACTTATGGGTGGGAAAAAAGTTTAAGGTAAAGCCCACGAATGCAAGTGTATTTTTGGGAGATGGAACCGGTAAGGAAAGAAAAGAAGAAAGGAGCTGATTAGCGTACTTTTATATGGGAATTAGGCTTCCGTCTTTTAGTTAACCCACTTATTTTATGCGTGAGATTAAGTATCACGTTCGTTGTCAAGGTTTCTTATGCATGGGTTCATTCGAGAAATGGCTGGTAGTAAAAGAAATAAAGTTGATATTGTTGTTTGTGAACATTATTGAGTAAGCCAACACAAACAAAAAAAGTATAAAGATATGTAATGTGCATATAAAAAATATTTAATGTTTCTTTATTGTGGTTGCGCTATTATGTAGAGAATGGCCTTCAGATATTTTTTAAGAGTCTTCTGTTGTGGCTTCTCTGATTTCTCTTGTCATGTTTGTCGCGTGCTCATCCTAATTCTATTCCCCTCAGAGCAAATTCGTAAAAAAAGTAAAAAAAAAAGGCTTTGGGTACAAAATTGCATCCATACTTAGCTACTATCATCTGGTCTCGAAAATCAGTTCTTTATTTTTTCTGCACATCTTAAATAAAAAACGAGCTCACGTCTTCGCGCGCGTCTGATTCACAAATGGCGGAATTTGATGAGTTTTGTGGGGTGCTCCCACCTTCGTTTGACCATGCGTTACTGCGCTACCATGGCAGACGACAAAAGACAGGACTTTCGATTCTGCTTTCTCGGATGGTACCACCCATACGAACGCTCATATCGCTTTCTACACACCACAGAGGGTGGAAAGCGAAGCGTGTAGTATTTTTTGCATACACTAAGATTTTAAGATAATGTCGAGGTCGCTTGTCTGTACATATTTACTCATGTTGCTTCCGCAGGTACAGTTCAATTTCAGAAGTCAACATGACTATTCCTGCTCCTAAGTAGCTGAAGAAGCTTGAAAGCCTTGAAGTCATGGTTGAATCAAGAAATTAAAATCACAACAACCAACCACGCAGCGATTTTGAAACATAACGTTGCCGATTTTTAAAATAAAGTTAGCATCACATGGCGAATTTTCCTAATTAATTGAGATTTTGAATTAATTGTAATTATGAGGGAGCTATTGTAGCTGCTTATAATAGTCATAAATCTTTAAAAGACGTAATTATACTGTTGAATCACGAGCTAGCGCTTCTCAATGATTTCATTCCTACTTTGATAATCTTGATTAGCGAGTTATTATTATTTAGTCGGTACTGTCTACCCTTCTGTCCACATCGAGATGTTTCCTTGAACTCATAACACAGTCTTTTATCACTTAAATGCTGAGGGAGGAGAGGGAAAGTTCTTCCCAAATTTTGTAAAGAGAGCCTTGCGAGCATCGGCTTTTTGTGTAAGGCCAACAAGGCTGTCACAGCTTGTTGTCACCATTGTCAACTAACTTCATACTGAAGATAGAATTCTTCTAGAAGATAGAATACTTCTAGAATTTGAGGACCTGGTTTTGTCACTCCCGAAATTTCTGTTCACTTACGTAGTTTTTGTAGAACATGATTCATCGGAACGGGGAACCGTTGTTAACATCTCAATTTAACCTCCCTTTAAGCAACATGGAAGGGACAGCATTGTGCTTGAGCTCTTCCAAGAGTGGGACTAAGTAGTACTCGACTTTCGACTGGAAGAATAGGACATATCCAGTGTGCTCCGGTGGTCGCTGCGGGATCTTCACAGGCTGCTTTTCTTACCACCAGTTTCAGGCTTATCATACATTGCGTTTTTACTAAGACATTATCATGGCTGCTGATCTAAATTTCCCGGCCATTCTTTCTGTTGTGGGGGCCAAAGGTGACAAGGAGGACAAGTTCATCACGAAATAAGCAAGAAACAGTTTGGGTATCCTAGAAGCCTTTGTACTGAATATGACTAGACAAAATTTGCGTACAGCGATCAACCTTTCTTTTAGAAGCGAAAGATATGAAAGAAATTGAGAAGTTATAGATATTAACTTGAAGTAAAACCTTCTCTTCTGTCGTTGCGTAGGCGGTAGACCTAGATTTCACGTGTGAAGAAGTGACGGGGAGGAAGAAGCTCCCTCTTTGCGAGGTGATGGTTCTGGACCGGTTCTCTTTCTTAAAAAATAAAATAGATACAAAAACAGGGGAATTTTGGAGCCTTTCACAAGACGAAGCGTGGATCCAAAAATGAGACCTCGCACTATCGCGAGTGCAAGGATGCCCGCTGTTATAAGGGAGGTTAGAGTCAAGAAGAAGCTACATCATAGCAAAAATAACTGGCTTTCACTAAAAACTCCAAATTGGCCAAGGAAGCGACTACTTGCTTGTTACGGCAAACTCTCTCGTCTTGCTCAACCGTCAACCCTTTCGCCTCCTTGAGAGTTCAAACGCAATTTAATTTGCATGCGCACAGCTTTCTTCGCGTGATCCTCTCCGATGCGTGTGCTCGTAACTGAATTATCTTCTTTTTTGTCTGACAGCAATTTGAATTTCTGCACTTTTAAGCGCATGAGAAGGCAAACAGGGTAAGTTGGAAGAACTCTCACCCGTCCGGGCACCAGAATTGCAGATCATCTTCCAGTTTAGTGCTGCTGTTGGTTTCCTTTCTAATCTACAAACGGAGGGACTTGTTTTCTGCATTAGTTTGGAACCGTCACGACACGGGCTAATCAAGAGTTCCCTGGCGATGAAGTATATAACTCGGCAAGAAACGCATGGAACATTAGCGCTATTTTGTGCCTATAATAAATTCCAAGGCTTTGTTGAGCTTGTAGAACGCGGCTGCCGGCTTAGCTTTTGTTGCATGACATAATTGCTCGGTCCCCTAACCGCTAACCGCGTCTTCCAGTGTTTCGAGCCGAAAAAGTCCGTGCCAAAAGCGTCTCTCTGGCATTTTAAAGTAGAAACATGACAAGGTATCGTTTGACTTTCACTGAGCCATCCGTGACAGACCTTTGACACGGCAAGTCACGTCTAGCTATCCCTAAAGCCTGATTCATTTTGAGCCAAAGACATCACTATTTACATTAATGGTTGATATACCTGACGTAGTGTATCGAAAGCTTTTACTCTAATAGAAACTGCGGATAGAAACTGCACTGACGTTGTATTGTTTGGCAATTTGGGGAATTGCCGTCAAGGACGCTTGGAGGTAAACGGGAGCCGTGTTTGGAATTTCAAACTTGAGATTTTGGCGTCTTTTGAGGTTTGCAACACGACTTTTTCTTTCGTTCATTAAGCATCGCAACGTGTGGAGGTGTTCCAATTGGTAACAAAAAAAAGACTTGGAAAGGAGAAGATACTGAAGATAGTGGCTTGACTAGTTTTTAGCTTTAATTTGGGTGTTGAAATATTGAGGTATAGGTTAGGTCACGAACATTCGTTTTTTTTTATTTCGCGTTCCTATAATTAGTTTCCTTGGGGTTGTAAAAATAAGGGAACACATCGCGCTGGACTGTATTGTCAGTAATGGTAGGTACTGCATCACTTGTTGCACTTAATGATTATAATAGTAGATTGAGTAGGGTGATAATAACTTCATATTAACCATCGCCATGCCGATGTAAGTTGAAATTTATGGAAACATTGCAAATTGCAACAAGGAAGAGGTTTGGTCTTTTTCCGTGTCGGAGTCTTGGTACAAACGCCTCGACTACTTTCGCTGTTGGACTGAAGAACGTGAAGAGCTGCTTTTTTTTATCCGCCCAGAACATACGATGGAAAGCAGCCAGACTTATCGTCTTGTATCTCTCCATCATACTGCAAAGCTTCGTAAGAATTTATGCGTAATTACCTACATGACTTTGGGTACTTGAGACCGTATCTGTGGCTCTTCTGCCAAAGTTTCTCCAGATTCGCACTGTGCTGCTGCTGCTGGCCCATTTCGCTGCAAGAATTCCCTATCGAAACATGTTGCGCTTTAATGGGCTTCTGATAACGAGAAATCGTTAAGGGTGTTGTGACTGACCAGTGAGCAGGACGAGCAGTAGCAATGGATCCCACCTGTTCTAGCGAATTAAGGCGTAAATTGTTACTCATGCGAAGACCTCTCATTTGTGGCGGATAGAAAATGATCTGGTATTGCGTAGGTTTGGAAGAAGCAACACGACCGTAGCGAACGAAAAACTTTCCCGTTTTCGCTTTCAGGAGCACGCCTACATATAGGAAAAAGATAGAAGATGCATTACCCTGGTATACTAAACATAATGGACAACGTTCAAGAAAGGAAAGGAGAAAAAAGTTTATTGTCCAATGCCCATTTTTCCGCCGTGGGAAAAGATTCGCCTCGATATTAAAAGCCTTTCTCTCTTCTTGTTTTCATGTGCGACGCACTATAATTCTAAATGGAATTTCCGTTCGTGAAATCACCACTAATCCGCCCGGTACAGTGCACATCGATGTATGGAAATTTCATATTGAACCAAAAGGTAGTTTGGTTCGTGGGAGTTAAATCACAATGCTACTGTCAAGATACGAGAAAGAACTTTACAGTAAAGCGGTTTCGGATTTATCAGTCGTACTTTCTCCTCACGTTGGATAAACCGAAACAAATACTTGTAGCTAAATTACCCCAACTTATATCGACAGACCGCAAAAGCCTTATCATGTTTCCCGTTACAATAGACTCGCGATTCTTCCCATTAATTATGGGTAGCTTGACAGGAATAAGGCTACGGTAGGTTTTTATTTTTTTATTTATACATAAAATTAAGAATCCCTCGCACTAAGGCGTCCTTGTGGGTCATTAAAGTTGTAATAATTTTGAAAGTTTTATTGAAGAATTTTGAGGGTTGGCCTTGTAGTTGACTCAATCCTGGCGTAGAATTATGGACGTCGCTAGCTTTTGTCATTCGTAATAACAGCAAAACGGCCTTCAGGCTATAAAGATGCTCTCGATTTATGCTACGTAGCAAAGGATCCCGTTTTCCCTTTCTCTCTGAACATGAATCTCCGCCCACTGTTGTTCTTGTTACCAGCAGGATTGCCATAGTATGTGAATGTGCACTCCTTTCGCATAGGACTAACTTTAAACGCTTGGTGAACCACGCGTGCCCGACTATAAAAGAAAGCCGGCAACGCCAATGGATCATCATTCAGTCTCTGTCTTTCCAGTCCTTGGCATCTAGTACTACACTCGAGAAGATTTGGGTACAAGAGATTCCTAGTACAAACACCCAACAATTTTCTCATCCCGGATAAGATAACGTTTTCGCTTTTGCAGTGCCAAGTTCCTTTACACTTTCTACAATGAGACCGAACGGGTGGCTCTTCGTTGCTGGTAAGCGGATCTAGCTATACTTTTATCTTCTTTCTTCGGTCGTAAGCTCTCATTGTACTTGGGGTGATCGTTTTTAGGGTTACTAGCTGTAACGGTCGCTGGAGCGAAGGTAATGTTGTATTTATACCTCATAGAATTGGATTGTAACTGATACTATTTCCACTAAACGTATAGGGCCAGGGCTATAGCTACAATTCTCCGAATCCCCAACTCGTACTTCCCGTTTTCAATCCTGTTACGCAAGCTCCTGCGTCTCATCAGCAAGTAACGCAAGCTGTCTTGCAATCTTTGCCATCCTTGTCTCCTGCTGGTAATGCGGGTTCTTCGCAAAACTACGGACAGAATAGTGGACCAAACGCCGCTATTGGCCACCAACAACAAAATCAACAGCAATCTGCTGCCTTAGGGCCTCAACAGCAGCAGCAGCAATTCCCGCAAAATAACTTCCAACAGCCTCAGCAACAGAACTTTGCCAGTCAGCAGCAGCAATTCCCGCAAAATAACTTCCAACAGCCTCAGCAACAGAACTTTGCTGGTCAGCAGCAGCAACAACAGCAACAATCCGGTCAGAACAACTACCAACAATCGCAACAGGCGAATTTAGCTCAGAACCAACCAGCTGTACAACAAAAACCACAACAATCTACTCAAAATAACTACCAACAGCAAGGCTTTGGGCAGAATGGACCCGCTGCCCAGCCACAAGCCGCGCAGAGCAACTACCAGCAGCCTCAGCAACAGCAAGTTTCCTTCCAGACCGCTGCGCCAGTACAACAGCAGCAAGCGTCGTTCCCTACTGCTGCACCCATACAGCAGCAACAACAGGTTTCCTTCCAGACCGCTGCGCCAGTACAACAGCAGCAAGTGTCGTTCCCTACTGCTGCACCGATACAGCAGCAACAACAGGTTTCCTTCCAGACCGCTGCGCCAATACAACAGCAAGCTTTCGTAACTTCTCCTTCAGTTGCTCAGCAATCGAACTTCCAAGGAGTTTCAGCTAGCGTAAGCAGTCTCGGCAACCAACCGGCTGCCGTGTCAGTACAAACGTCCAGCTTCACTCCAGCTGCTCAGGTACCAGTATCTCCGCCTCGTCCTCAACCTCCCGTAAGCCAACCTCAAATTCAACAGAATGTCTTTAACAACCAGCCTCAACAACAACAGCCACAGATTCAACAGAACGTCTTTAACAACCAGCCTCAACAACAACAAATACAACAACAGCCACAGTTTCCCAGACCCGTTGTAAACCTTCCCCAGAATGTAGGCCAACAAGTAGAGAGCGGCGATTATTCGGCCATTCCAGGTGAGCCTGACAAAGATTACCCCATCTTGGCTTCGATCCCAGCAACCAACTTCAAATGCTCCGACCAGAGACTTCCCGGGTATTACGCTGACGTATCTGCCCGTTGTCAAGTCTTCCACGTGTGCTGGGATAAGCGTCAGTGGAGCTTCCTATGCCCCAACGGTACCGTATTCAGCCAAGAGCATTTTGTCTGCGTCTGGTGGAACGACTTTGACTGCTCCAGGGCAACCAGCTTGTACGAATTGAACGCCAACTTGTACCAAGTATCTGCCAAACCTCAAGGTCCTCCAGCTCCGGCAATACCTAGCTTTGGTTCCGCCGGTTTCCCCGCTCCTCCCGCAGCGCCTTTGCCCGTCATTCAAGCCCCTCCAGCATTCCAAGCAACTCCTGCGCCTTTCGTTCCGGTAACCCAAGCATCCTTTGCTGCTCAGCAGCCAGTTGCCTTCCCTTCGGCCCCGATTGCTCCCCCCCAGCAGCAGTTCCAGCAGCCACAGTCTCAGCAACAACAGTTCCCCAGTTTCCCGTCCGCTGCCCCTGGACCTGTACACCAGCAACAGCCTTTACCCAGTTTCCAGCCTCCTGCTCAGACCACTAATTACCAACAGCAGCAGCCACAGCAACCGTTCCCTAGTTTCCCGCAGCAGCAACCTATTCAGCCCCAATTTACCACGGCACGTCCTGCTCCAGTACCCGTAACCCCTAGACCCGCCGTCCAGGTGACCACGCCCAGCAGACCTGCTCCTCCAAACCAGTTATACATCCCTGTTTCTAACGCACCGCCTTCTCAAACCCCACCAGCAACGACTGCTCCTCAAATCTTCCAGCCTGCTACTAACAAGCCGGTATCTGTGGCCACGCCCCAACCGCGTCCTCAGGCTCCGCAGCAAACGTATTTCCCTCCGCAATCGCCTGTCAATGCAGTACCCAATTTTCAGCCACCAATCGCTCTGCCAGCAGTACCAGCAGCCTCTCCAACGGTGATTGCTCCACCAACCAATTACTTGCCACCGCAATACTAGCAAGATAGAAAGTATATATCATGCGGATAATGTAATGAAGTATGATTGGGGACTTTCTCCAGAGATATATGTGTCAGTATATAAGGAAACGCCCATATCTAATTTTGTATTGGGTTTCGGGATCCACCTGTGATCGCTTCGTCCTGTATTTTTTGGCAATTCTGATAATACAGGTCCTTTTATAAAATAAGAACAACTTTTGTTGTTTTTAACGCTTCCCTTTTTTTAATTTAATACCAGCGTGAGCATTTGCACTTTGCTGGCCTATGTATTGCAAAACACAAAAGAAACAAAGTATATACCTAAAGACTTTTAACACATGGACCAATTATAGTGACCTATAATATGGCCATATTTTCCATAATGATAGCTGGAGCACTTTTAACAAACGAAGCTACTGCTGGGAATGCTTTAGTATAGCAAAAAAAAGTTCTGCGTTAAAGTGTAATCTTAGTTTTGAAAACTCTCTAGTTAATATACGCTCTTATTAATAACGCTTCCCTTATTATAAGGCTTATACAAGAGTATTTGTGTAATACTTGATGTATGGTTATGTAATTAGTTTGTTGATTGTCTTTTTTTGGAGTTTCATTCCGACTTCTCGTGATTTGGTCGGTCGGTCGTGATTTCGGTTGGTGTATGAGCGGGTAGAAAGCTTAGCGCAGCAAGGACGCCAATGCATACGACGTGCAAATGCTATATTTAGATGGTTTTTAGCATGGTTTGTAAAATATATAAAGAATAGATTATGCAACTAAGTTTGATGTGTGTTCTGATGCGCCCATATGGGAGTCTTCAGAGCTAAAAACCGCTCGTTTTTCAACGAGCGTTCTCGCTCGCGCGCTCGTTTCAAAATTGGCGAGTGCGCTCGCTCTCCGCTCGCAATTTAAAAAAAGAGCGCGCTAACTCGTGCTCGCGCTCATTAGCATTCCTACGATCTACAGAATGAACCGTCAAACATTTCAGTTTGCTTTATTTTGCGAGGGGGCAGTTTTACCCTATTTTTAGCTGTCCCTTGCGATCTGGCAGCAAAAGAAAATACTACACGTCGAACACTAAACCGAAACATGGTATACACAATAAACGAAATAACCGAGCTAAAAATAGATTATTTGCATACAGTATAGAAATTCGACACAAGAAGGCGCTGCTGTCACGAGCGCTCATTTCGTTTGAGCTCGCGCTCGCAAATTTATGAAACAAGCAATCGCTCTCTTCGCTCAAAAAATTTCGAGCGTTTTAGCTCTGGGAGTTGTTTGCCATAAGGTCAAAGAAGCATAACCTAATCAAACCAAACCGCTGTGCTGCGGTTTGAAATGCCCTTCTTGAAGCAAAATAAGGTTTGCTGTGGATCGCTAGCGCTAGGCACCGCCTCCAACATGGCTGAATTAGCTTTATGCCGTTTGCTGCTTTCAGATGTAAACAAGCAAACCGTCGGGATAGCCAACCCTCCCTATTATGTGGGGTGTTCTTGCTATTAGTATGCCGATAATTGTGGATAATGTTTTACTCAGGAATAAACGTAAAATGTGAATTCCTCTTAAGAAGAATGCATAATAAGGTCGTAATCTGAGCTGTATCGTAGTGGAAGTTTTATCCAGAACTGGATACTCGTGATGGATTTTTCGACGAATTGAACCTGAAATGAGGTTGAAAAATCGGTTAAGGCGCTTTAACTACTCGACGACTGGTAAACATTCTAGAATGGATATGGAAAATTTCAAATTTTTTCTTAGGTGTACTTCGAATGTTTCTAAAACGTTAGCAACGAAGGACGCGCTTAAAAAAATATTCATAATTGAATG
Organism: Lepidurus packardi; assembly: GCA_023053545.1. Taxonomy (NCBI): domain Eukaryota; kingdom Metazoa; phylum Arthropoda; class Branchiopoda; order Notostraca; family Triopsidae; genus Lepidurus; species Lepidurus packardi. Next base: position 6,332,772 of record JAKZAN010000002.1, read on the forward strand.
TTTGACACAAACCAATTCCAAGCTGAATCTATATCTATATAGTTTAGTCTACATTTTTTAATGTGGTCTAGAGTTAAATTTAGAATCATTAGAACTTAGAAATAAACTTTAAATTTAGAAATCATTAGAACATGATTGTTGGATTCCGTGACGGTAGTCTTGGAGCATATCAGCTTGCAATGTTCATAACTTCATTTGCTTTGCAGTGGTTCTCGACACTATACTTTTATCGCTTCTAGAATTGGACACCAATGTAGCGCACGCAAATTGGATTCATCTACAGACAACTGGTGTCGTCTAAAATTTTGACCACCCTTTAAAGACCAGAGTAACTTCTGAAGATATTTAATTATACGCCGGCTATTTCTTTCTGCAGTGGTTCTAGTAAGAAATTTATCGGAGATAATAGTATAACTTAAAAGCATTTTTATCCGACATCTTTTTAAAATTCTATATCCTTTGCGTATAGATTTTTATCCTAGTTGATCATTGCCAAAGATGCAGTGACGCTCTTCCATAAAGACGGCTTAGTTCGCAAAATCTCCTGAAATATTGAGTTCACCAGGTAAACTACAATAAATAAATCACTCGTTATTTCATCTGATTGACATCCTAATCCGAAAGACTACTTTACCTACACTTGTCTTATCAAGGGCGGTGATTTCGAAGGTTCTTTAAGGTTTTTTAAGGTTCCCGTATACCGTAGCAATTACTTCCATCAATGTGAAAACATACAGCTTAAAACTAGAATAATAGAGACATACTATAAGCCTAACCTGTATCTTAGCTGGACAGGAAACTAACACGTCACGTCTCCGGTTGACTAGGGAGTTGAGAAGGAATGTTCCGAACTAAGCGTAGACGTAGGCTAAAAATGACCGGATTGGTTGAAACAATGAAAAGGCAATGTATTGGTCAGATTGCGGAGTCCATGTAGCAATCATTAGTTTGAGTTATTGTACGTTGCGAACATAAATACATAAAAAAAAATTAAAACCTAATTATCTTCTATAGGATGCACATACGACCAACAATACTAAAGATGCCCTCAATTACAGTAGTACATATTGAGGGAGACAAAGCTATTTTAATGGAACCATTACAGACTTTGCTAATATGACTATGTATCTTCCAAAAACAGGTCTAAACCGTCACCGAGATAAACCGACCTATATACAGCCATGGCTTGTATATACAGATCCCCGAGATTTTGGGGATTTGTTTATTTGCTAGACTTTGCGCTTCCTGCATCTGGCTGTACAGTACGCAATCATGTGCCTTTGCCAGAATAAAACTGTATAACGCTCCCATATTTTCTCTGAGCTCATGGGAACTTGCAGGGATTCCTAACCAAGTTGATCGTTTCAGCCCAGAAAGTATAACCTCTACAAATCCCAAAACTATAGTCCTATACCGTTACAACCCAAAGCTTTTGGTAAACCCTTTCTTGTTCATCCACTGTTGATTCCGAAAAGGAAAAGGCACAAAACGGAATGAACATATGCGAAATCTTTTAACAATCAATTGTGTAGAACTGCAAAGTCCCTAGAGAAGGTTTGTACGGGCTTTTGATTTTCAGAATAAAAGCAACAGCGGGATACCCATGTCAACCGCAAGCCGCCGAAAATTCCTATGGAAGATACGTATCTAAAATAAATTATCCTTCGCGACATCGGGTTACTTTTCACCCCACTGATCGCACAAATCGACAATCCGTGTCCACGACTGGGTCAGCTGTTCTTTTCATTTACTCAGGCTGTCCAAAAACCTTTCAACCGTGTACTTCATTTAAAAATTCCACGAAATAAGCTTGGTGTATTTAACTGTATTTACACAAATAATACTTACAGGCGTGATTTTGTTGTTTTAAGCATTCTTTCTGCGTTAGTTTACCAAGTCAAAAACTTGGTTTCATTCTCGGTTTATATCTAATTCCTACTCAAGTTCTACACGAAAAAGAAACCTATTTAGGAACTAGATGAGTGGAATTCGTTGACCGCGAGCAAAGGAAATGGATCTTCGTTCAATGGAATCTGATCATCTCTTTCCAACTTTCTTTTTTCCCCTATGCAAATGAGGGTTTCTGGCTTCTCTCAGTTGCTGCTACGGTCACGACACTTGACTTATTTCATTCAAGGACGAGATTCTAATGCGTATAGGTTACGTTAGCATCAAGAGAATCTCCCAACGCAGAGTATACATCGTACAGACGGGGTCTATCTTGCCCTATTTATTATTTTTTTTTTTAGGAGACCCGAGTAAGCGCTAAAACCAAGCCAGCATCTGTCAATTAGACAAGCTTCGTTAAAAATTTCCGTGGAACAAACAAACGCCGTTTTCGGGATTACGGAGTTGGCCACATTCTTATGCATTCATCAACAGGCTTGGCTTTCTCCCAAAAATCAGAGTAAAGGGAGTAAACGGAGAAGAAAGCGGTCAAAGTTCACCCAAAATGCCTTAATGCCCTTTCGTGTTTCTTCTCCACTCCTTTCTTTGCTTCACCGTTTCATCCCCAAACCGCTTTGCCTCCAACTTCCTCTAAACTATGTAAATGCCAAGCCGTATTTGCCAAATGCAAAGGCCATCACGTCATAACGTTTGCTCCACATGCAAATTCTGTAGAAGATCTGCCCACGCCACTTCTCCAATTTCTCTCCATGACCTCAAACATGTTCTTCTTTTCAAAAAGCAAACTTTTCTTCCTAACTGTTTAGTGTGTAAACAAAAACTTTAAAAGCATGACTCTCTGTATGTCTCCTTAAAAAAACGCAAAAATACCGTTAACGCGGTTTCGGAAGAAACTGCAAAGAAAAGCAAAAGCAGAGTCTAAAAGAATGTCCTCGTTCTTCCGTGAAAATCTTAACAACTGGCACTGAAATGCTTGAAAGGAATAGCACAAACCACCCCGAACGCCTATATTTAGCCCATAGCAACACCACTTTAGATGGAGGCACTTCGACTCAGGAACTTCCCAACTTCCTGCCGCGGGTAGTATTGTATAGCCCTGTTTTTATGTAAATCTCGCATCTGGGGGTTAGTTTCGTATTATACAGTCCAAGCACCTGTAAAACCTTACGACTACCCCAAGGGTTACGCAAACGTCTTATCAGCACTGCCAAGCCTCCTTTCCTTGTTAAAAAAACCGGATCAAAAAACGTTATTAATCTTAGGACATCTCAATCTTAGGACCAGACCAACTGAAGAACTAGTGCTGCAACATTAAAATGAAGAAGCAACAACTAAGCTATATTAGCGTGTTTGTCTTAGAAACTCGGACAGAATCAGCACAGTGAACCCCCTGTTCTTCGTTGATATGAAAAGGCAGGCCAGAACTGCGAATTCTTCGGAACTACTCGATCTTCTTTACCGTCTTTTTCCTTTGAACCCTGTTACGATAAGGGCTAAAACTAGTCTTGTGTAGTTATAAGGTTAAGGGGTTAGTTAGTTCGTTAAGTTGGAAGTTGTAAAGATACAACGATACTGCTATGCCCCATTGAAAACGCAAACCCAACCAGTTTTTTTTTTTTTTTGGGGGGGGGGAGGGTTTGTAGGTTCCCATAACACTCCATCTTTACTACTGTTACAGAACATCATTCCAGAGACTTCTTTTCTTCTTGGTCAGGGACGGGAGGCAAATTATGGGGCATTTCTTGTACTACCTGGTGAACCTCAAATGGGGCAATTGCAGTAGGTAAAATGCCTTGGTTGCTCGAAATGTCCTTTTTCCAAAGGTCTAGACGCAAGAGGACACACGAGGTTTTCCCTTCGTGTTACAGCGACAAAGGAGACCATTCAAAGTTGGAGTCATTAGCGACGAAATAGCTATATGCGGTATAAAAAGCTAAGGGTTAGTATCTTTGCGTCACGTTTGTTGTTGAAAAAAATGTAAAAAAAATAAAGCTTTCTCTTTCTTAGAGCGTTCCTGGTAAGATTCAGCTGTTTTCGTGCTAGGGGCAACCTGTTTTTTGAGGTTGCTTGGGAGTATCAAAGTAACCTAGGCTGGGAAAAACGAGAATGAAAGGCCTAAATATGAAATCTTGGGAGGTCTTTTAGTCTGAAAAAAAGCAAAAAAATAAAATAAAAAAATACCGACATTCAAGGTATACGTCCCGTGCAACAAGTGCGATAAGTAAGATCTGGGGTCAATTATAAATCCCGCACCCTAGGACAAGTTGTGAATAGCGAAGATAAAGACTTTACCTTTCGACCTTCGTGTTCCATCTTTGAGCGACTGAAGACTCGGAGCTTGGCAACTGAATCAGTTCTCAAAACTAAAAGCAAGACTAAAGAGATACAGCAAATGGATCAAACAGGCAAAAAAAATACGATACAAATAAAATGACTAACAAATATTCGACGTTATAACTATCAGTGATTTTGTCATGTCAGTTTATAGGGGAGCCAGGCCTTTCCTGTGCGATAATTGCCCCAAAAAATTATCAGAACCAACCACAGCCGACATCCGTTAGTTCGACTCATGAGCGTGGGATGCTAATGAATTTCCGAACAAACTTATCCTCGCTTATATATACTCTTAGCTGTCAGAGAATCATCCGCTTCTGTTTGGCAACCAAATTAGCTAATCGTAAGCAACTAAACTGGCGTGCTCGCGACTTTAGTCTGGTATGCAGGGAGTTTTCGTCTTGGTTTATGATGTACAAGACCTTAAGGCAAAAACCATTCGAGATAAGACAACTCCTCAAATTACGCTAGGAACGTCTGCTTGCTGAAAGGAACTTAAAACCCAAACTTTGACATAGCCAAAGCTTTCGAGCAAACAAGAGGAAGAACACTCGAAACGCCTTTTGCATAAGAACAACGTGACAAACGGCTCTTTGGGACCAGTCAGCAAAAAAACTGTTCCTTCTTACTTGTAAAACAGGAAACAAAAACAAAGTTGACTTTATTACTTACCACATAGCGCAGTGAGCAGGAATAATTCATCGGTGCGTTGCCAAGGGGCCCAGAGACCGTGGAATTTGCGCACGTGATCCTGCGAAATTAACAGAAAAAAAAGAAACAAAGGAGATATGAGTCACGTCCCTTAATTTTAATTCGTTGGCGGGAAATCGTTAGTAAACAGCGGGGCATTAAATACATTTGAAAAGAACATTCACGTGAAGGATTCAAAATAAGTCACTTGTGGATAACTAGACAGTAAAAACAATACCTGGTATGCAATTGAGGGTTTAAAAAGAATTCGTGGGACCACGCTTCCATCTCAGACAAAAACAGGCCCGATCTTGGACATTGCTTTCACACAGTCGGGTTTTCTTGGTGTTGGCGGTCTCGGGGCGTGAAACACGAAGACCTTTCCACCCTCATCTCACAGAGCACCGCCCCTTTTGCCCACTGCGTATTTCCAGCGAGCCGTGTTGACAAGAAAAGAACCTCTTTTCAATTTTGGCGAAAAAGATTCTTACGGTTGACTTGCAGCTTTCGAAGTTGATCCCTATGTGACCCGTAATTTTGCACATGTAGGTACTTCATTGAATGCGAATTTTTGCTAAGCAATTAACCGTCAAACCGAACACATGCGGACGAAGCGGAGATAGCCGAGGTGTACTCTGGCGTCTGGCTGGGCACCAAAGGTTCTAAACCTAGCAGATGTTGAGCCGCGGTCTGCGGAGACAGAGTCTACAGGGACAAGGGTTCTGCTGCAGAGCCTTTCTTGGAGAATTTATATCTTTAGTGAGTGGGCGGGATAAACGGGGTGAAACGTGTGCAATTATATTATCGTGTCATAATAGTGCCGTGAATGTGTTAATATGTAAAGGATATCTGTTCGCTTGGATGTATTCAAACTGGTGAGGGAGAATAGTTTTTGAACTAATGGGAAGCCAAAGGATTAACTACGCTCGCAGCGTAATGTGGTTACCTATTGTGAGTGTGTGCCTTGTGCTCATTTTCGCGAGTCCCGCAGATGCTGCCGTAAGTGATTTTTCAGGATTGTTGTTAGTTTTTTTTGTTTTGTTTTTTAAATCTATCTATATTTGCGAGCTGAACCTAGCTTTGCGCAATGCTGCTCCTGCTCGGTTTAGTTCCTCGTTCTATGGTGCTGTGGAAATTCGAGGCGGCGACAACCAAGACGGTTTAACTTTCCAAACGCTTCCAAGTTCGGAAATGCCCTTTCCATTTTTCTAAGATCATGCGCAGAGTGAGATCACATTATGCATGCAGATATGAGCCAGCACCATCTAGTAGGAAAGTTAGAAGCTATTTTAGTCTTTGATAGGCAAATAGCGCTGCTTCTAGGATTTCAGAAAATGATTAGTTAGTGAAATTTAATTTTAAATTCAACCCTGGGAAACGAATGTTTTCTTGCAAAGATTGGAGTAACCTAGCTCCTACTAACATAAATGAACGAACTAAAAACCTATTTTGCGTTTTATTATTATATGCGTTTTATTCGCGATCTTTTCTCCGGAATTCAAGAACAGGACTTATTCGATAAAGGGCTTTTACAAATTTCAATATTATAACCCTTATTTTTTGTCTTTCAATTAATTGTAATTTCAATTCCAAGGCATGTAAAGGATGCGTCGCTAGCAAGCGATGCGAATGCAAAGCGGAGAAAGGAATGCCGGGTGAAGTTGGATTGACGGGGTTGAGGGGGTCACCAGGAATACCTGGACAAATGGGACCCGAAGGCCCAGCTGGACAGAGGGGTTGGCGTGGAGACATTGGCAATCCTGGAAGCACGGGTGAAAAGGGTTACAGAGTAAGATCTTACACGTTGTATACACTTTTATCCATGTCAACTTTACCCCTAATTGCTTTGTAGGGCGATATTGGAGCACCCGGTTTTACTGGACCACCTGGAATTCCAGTGAGTATGGTTTTTTCATTTACTTTATTTCAGAACCATATGAACCTCAATATAACAAATTTCTTAGGATGAAGATGTTTAATGAGCGTTTCAAAATTTAGGGTTTTTCTGGATTAGAGGGACCAATTGGTACCCATGGAATTCCTGGGTGTAACGGAACGGATGGCAAAACAGGGTTTGAAGGAATGCCCGGGTTACCAGGAGGTAGAGGACCTATTGGACCTCAAGGTGATTCTGGTCCTAGGGGTGATCCTGGCGACGGTGGTATCAACTCGAAAGGAACCAAAGGAGAAAGAGGCGACTCGGGCTTACCCGGCCTTGTTGTAAGTTACTTGTTCAACTTGTACTGGGCTACCTCTTATACAATCTTTCTTTAACTACTTCCAACTGTGATTAGAAATTAACTTTTAGCTTTGGTAACAAATAATTGCGTCAGTTAAAAATCCGTTTGTGACCTTTTTTAATTTTAGGGTTTATCTGGTTCAGATGGTCCTCCTGGATACCGCGGGGAGAGAGGTGACCATGGAGACTCGGTAAGAAACAGTCTTGATCCGTTATTTACTCTCTGAAAGCTCGCTTACGTATTTCTGTTGACTGTTACTGGTACTTACTAGGGTTTTACTGGAGATACGGGCCTTCCTGGTATGAAAGGTGACATGGGTGAGTCGCGTGAAGGCACCATGGGCCAAAAAGGGCAGCCGGGTGAGAAAGGGTCTTCGGGTGCTTCTCAGAACCAGAAACCGGAAATATCCACTGTAATCAAAGGCCAAAAAGGCGGGCTAGGTGAAGACGGTGAAAAGGGTATGACAGGCGACGATGGACCCCGAGGCCTTGATGGCAGACAAGTAAGTTGGCGAAATTTTAGCTGAAATTGTAATAAAAATGTTAAAAAAATTTAATATCAAACGGCGATAGAGTTCCATGTTGAAGTTTACATGAATTCCTTAAGCTTGCCAAAGCTTTGGCCGGTTTCCAGTGCTTTACTATTTGTTTCTTGTTTAAGGGAGCCGAGGGTAATTCTGGTTCCAAGGGGGTGAAAGGCGACCCCGGTATGCAAGGTCCTCGCGGAAAAGAGGGCAAACTTGGACATATGGGGCCTACCGGAATTAAGGGATTTAAGGGAGCCCCAGGCTATGCGGGACTACCGGGAGTAGATGGCGATAGGGTAAATCTACCCCTTCTCTTCGTATCAAACTAGCTTTGTATGTATATGTTTCCTTATAATTAGGGCTATTTTGGCGACGCTGGAGAACCTGGAGTACCAGGCCGACAGGGTCCACCTGGACCCAAGGGTGGATATGATCCTACATCTGAAGAAGAAGGCATAGTAGGTCCTGAGGGGGCCCAAGGACCCATAGGTAGGAATACACACATTTATATCAGAATTTACATTGAGGCTTCCGTATACCTTAGCTTTGTATAGGCGGTTATCATGGTGAATTTCGGAAAAACTTTTTGAGAAAGCCAGTGCATTTAATGAAAACATTCTTTGACAGTACTCTTAAGTTTGCTAAGGTAGTGCACAACCAATGCGCAATTTTTTTCAATGAGTAATAAATTAGCAACATGCAAATGAAGCTTGCGACTATGAGAAATACGTTACCTTAAAATCTGTTCTTTGGTTGTGCACTAGCTACTAGTAAACTACAACTTTTGGTTTAGTTTGCTTTCAAATCTGACAAACCGTTTTCGGGAAATCAAGTTCCGAATTTTTGACGACTTGATTTAGAACATTGTGTTGCAACTGCAAACTGTAGTGACACATTGTACTTTTTAGAAGCTAAACAAGCGTAGAAACTTTGCCAGTAATTAGCTATCTATTTCTTTTCTTACGTTCTTACGCAAGGTTATCGCGAAACAATAACAAACAGCAGTGCCATCTGTGACTCTTTCCAATCAATAAGCTAAGGTATACGGGAGCCTTAACGTGTAGAATTAAGCAAACATGCAAAGGTGGGTTGGTGGATGAAGAGATTTAAGCTTAAAGACACAGATATATGTGAAAACTGTAGGGAATAAACAGACACAGTGGAACACAGGATGCTGTATTGCTCATCATACGGATACGAAAGAGAAAATGGAGGAGAAGAGTAGAACAGATCGGAGTAACCTTTAACATGGAAAATTATTAGGATTAGGAGAAATTGAACCAGAACGACAATATAAGTTAAGAAACTGTCTAGTAGACTACCTTAAAGATACTAGACTAATAGAAGTGGTGTAATCTTTTTTTTTACCAATAATAAGATCAATAGAAAGCTTGTTTCAGAAATAATCTTTATCAAACAAAAAATCAGAAATAATGTATTAAATGGTCAGAAATAGTCGATAATGTGCCCGTTAGATGGCACAGTTTTGACTAAAAACAGTCCAACAACAACGTGTAGAATTTCTTTTGACAAGTTCCAAAATCCAAAAATAAACTAATTTCTGCGTTTAATTCTAGGACGTCCTGGGCCGCAAGGCGTAGATGGTAATAGGGGCAACACTGGTGGCTACGGAGCAAGGGGACCACCAGGACCGCCTGGACCATCCGGAGCCCCAGGCAATGATGGACCGAAAGGAATCTCACTTCCCGGCGACCCGGGAGAATATGGTAAAATTTTTTGGGCTATTTATAAATGCTCAAGTAATATTTTGCGATAGGAACTGATGGACGACTGGGAGCCGTTGGGGATTCAGGGCTGTGGGGTCTACCAGGCAACCCTGGACCTAAGGGTGAACCTGGATTGACTGTAATTGGACCAATGGGTATTCCCGGCAACAACGGACGACAAGGCAGGGACGGAATTCCAGGGGCAAGGGGCGAACCCGGACTACCGGGTACACTTATTTTTTTTATTGAAATCTGCGAATCCGAATAGAATTTAATTATGTTCTACCATTTCGTATTTTCCCGAAGGCTCGAAGGGTGTACCCGGCCTAGGAGTCGATATTGTCGGACCGGTTGGTAGTGCGGGATTGCCTGGACCTCCTGGCGATTTTGGCAGAGGTGGTAATGATGGGTTAAATGGAGCTCCTGGACTGAAAGGGCTTAGAGGAGATGATTGCGGAATTTGTGAAGATGGTATGAAGATTTATGCGAAAGCCAATGGGTATTTACTAAAGTATGTGATTTCCTTCAGGACTTCCTGGCCTTAAAGGAGATGCTGGTGAACCCGGAAGTAATGGGTACATTGGAGTAGACGGGTTCCCTGGTCTCCTCGGCCCACGAGGCTTAAAAGGAGAACGGGGTAACCCAGGCGCCGTGGGCTTCCCCGGTTCTAATGGCCGACCTGGAGCAGCTGGTACGCAAATACAAAATGTACTGTACTCTTAGATATGACGCTTAGTTTGTTGTTAATATCCTAGGTTTGGCGGGGTCTCCTGGATTGAGAGGACCAGATGGGGACTTGATTTACCCTTCCGAAAACATCAAGGGGTACCTGGGCATGAAGGGTGATAAAGGATTCCCAGGCACTGAAGGACTCAGTGGGGCAATTGGGGCAATTGGAGCACCTGGGCTCCCAGGTGTGAAAGGGGAATACGGTCTCAAGGTTGGAAGGAACCTTATTTGCGAGAATAAAAGCAACGTCTTAACCAAAATTCGTTAGGGAGATTATGGTGACGTTGGAACTCCAGGTAAAGATGGCGAACGTGGCTTGGATGGGCTGCCTGGCACTGATGGCAGAGATGCTGATGCTTTGCGCGCACAAAAAGGCAACGCTGGCACGCCGGGGCGAACGTAAACATTTGTGTGCCAAATAAAAATTCTTTAACCTTCAATGTTCGACTTTGATTCACAGAGGCCAACCAGGAGATAGTGGTGAAAAGGGACAAAAGGGATCTCAGGGTCCTACATCTGAGCCCAACATCAACATTCCATGGATCAAAGGAGAACCAGGCGATAATGGAGTAGACGGTATGTGCTTGAAACTTTCATTTTCAAATCTTCGCCGTGTTTCGATTTCATTCCATTTATGGAGGTAACCTTAGTCTACTAACTTTGCTCCCTTGGTCAGTTACAACAGTGACGTAACATAATTCTATCCATTTATAGTTAAGAATGAGGAAAAGTTGTCATGTTTGTGGAGAAAGAGAATCTTGGATGGATTTCTTAATTTTCCTTTTGCTCTTGCATAGGATTCCGAGGTTTGGAGGGAGACGATGGTTTACGGGGCAGTGAAGGATTCCCTGGACCAAATGGTCCCAAAGGCAACGCTGGACCGTCATACCCAGGTGTTACAGGAGTAAAAGGATACCCCGGAATTGAAGGTGACATGGGAGAACGAGGCAACCCGGGCGCTTTGGGTGATGCTGGAATCGATGGCTTACCAGTAAGGAATCCAATCTCTTTAGACGAAAAAAACGAGCAAAAACAATACTAGTGCTACAATATAAATTAAGTTTTTTTAAGCTATTTTGATTCTTCGCTCCGACAATTCTGGTTTTCGAAAAGAGAGCTTCATGATACTTCTCTTCAGCTCATAGTTTATATCGAAAACTACATTAATTTTCGCCGATTTGAACTGTTTTCAAGGGCAAGAAAGTGTAATTTGTAACGCAGTTTTCCTTCACTTCAAGGGCTTGATTGGCGTTAAAGGAGATCGCGGCGAACCAGGATACGGACTTGAAGGTGCACCAGGCCGACCAGGCAATCCAGGGCCGAAAGGAGAACACGGTGATGATGGTTTCCCCGGGGTTAGAGGCAAGAACGGAGAAAATGGACTTCCAGGCGACCGAGGGTTCAAAGGGGCTCCGGGTATTGAAGGAATTTTGGGACAAAAGGTAATTTTCGTGCTCACACATGACATCTTTAAGACTAGAAACCCTTAATATTATACGGAACTTGAATTTCTGTCCGTTGGTCATGACAGGGGGGAAAAGGTCTACGCGGTATTTCCATACCTGGAATTGAAGGATTGGAGGGTCCACCCGGACTTCCAGGCTTGAACGGGATTTTCGGAGATATCGGAGAACCAGGAATTGATGGTTTTATGGGACCAAAGGGATTCAAAGGTTTGCCATATGGAAATACTTTGTATTTTGGTTTTTGCTTAAAAAAAATCCCTTATATCAAATGTAAGCTAATTTATTCCTGTTTATAAAGGACTGCCTGGTGATACTGGAGCTCGGGGCAGTTATGGATTCGATGGCGACCGTGGTCAGCCAGGAAGGGACGGATTTTCGGGACGAACTGGTGAAAAGGGACTGAGAGGAGATGTTGGGTTGCCTGGTTTCCAAGGTAATACTTATTTTCTACTCAGCGCGTATATTCATCCAAAACTAGTCACTCAGTGTACAAGATTAAGAACTTATATCTAGAAATGGTGTAGATTACAGTTTATAAATTGAATACTCTCTTAGGAGAACGTGGTAGCCCTGGTTTTCAGGGAAGACAGGGAGCGTCTGGAATACGAGGACTTCGTGGTGACGATGGATACCAAGGTGCAGAAGGCCCTGTAGGCCGTGTGGGTCCAAAGGTAAGGATTCTTACAAATACTTATATTTTGCTTATAATGTCTTGAAAATAAAGGGTCTGTTGGGTGACGCTGGTGAAGAAGGGTTTAAAGGACTTCCTGGTGACGATGCGTTTAGTGGACCCAAAGGTGAACTCGGACAATCAGGTACATAGAAACATTCGGATTTATTGAACTACACTCACTAAACGTACACATCTATTTCTACACAAGGGTTCCCTGGATTGCCCGGTTATTCCGGACTCGACGGACTTCCCGGTTTTACGGGGGAGAGAGGCGAACCTGGATTGAATGTTCCAGGAAATGCCGGACAAAAGGGGCGTGTCGGTGAGGGTGGATATCCAGGCGTATCGGGCAGATCCGGATCTCAGGTAAAAATAAGCCTATTTTTGTAATTGTATGGCATTTAATGTTATAGTAAGAGAGGAATTCATGTTTGGTCGTATTTTGATAGGGCGAAACCGGAATGATGGGACCACCAGGCTATGATGGACAGACCGGAGATGTTGGAGATGACGGGTTTGCAGGGTACGCAGGCAGAAGAGGATTGCCTGGAAGCAAGGGAGTTCCTGGACAAACAGGCAGAGATGGTTTCCCGGGTCTTATCGGGGAACGAGGAGACAGTGGTGATCCAGGACGCTCAGGCACGCCTGGTAAGTGTTACTCGTAGTCATTTATTGTATTTATTTTATTTCTTAAAAACGTTATTTATGGAAAGAAAGGAATTATAAAGTAGTCAAGCTACGAAGCAACTGAAAAAATTGAGTAACTTGCTAATTCCTTTCATACAGGTCTACCAGGTGATGTTCGAGTCGGACCTGCCGGGGATAACGGGCGTCAAGGAGACATTGGTGACGCTGGTGAACCTGGTTTACCAGGGTTTAACGCCATCCAAGGCCTACCCGGTGACGTGGGTAGCCGTGGACTACCTGGTCCAGCAGGACTTAAAGGCATGACTGGAGACGAGGGGACGTTTGGCGCTCCTGGCATGAAAGTAAATCATAATACATTGAATGCGATGAATAATCTTTCAATTTAAAAACTCTAATTAGGGTTTCAGAGGAGAAGAGGGGATACCAGGATATGGCCTTTCAGGGAGAGTGGGAATAAAGGGACTTGTTGGGGACATGGGAAGAACTGGATTACCAGGTAATTACATAAACGTATTAGCTGATTAAAGGAACTAATTGCATAATAAATTATCATTGTGGTCAGCGCAAAATTGCACATCTTTTAGTCTATTTTTTAAAAAATATTCTCGTTAGGTCCTCCTGGAAGACTTGCGCAAAAGGGAGAACCTGGAATATCCGGTCAAAATGGACCACCTGGGGCACAAGGCAGAAATGGACACAAGGGTGCCCCAGGCGACTATGGTTTCGATGGGCCAATTGGACAAAGGGGTATTCCTGGGGGTTCTATTAAGGGACCGAAAGGAGAAAATGGAAGCCCAGGTACTACTTCAGTATAATTCTTTGTCGTCAAATGTAGAAAGAATAAACATGTAACTAATTAACTTTTTCTCACTTAGGCCTAATGGGACCACCAGGTAACCTAGGAAGACCAGGACTGGATGGAATCCATGGTACACCCGGAGTACAGGGCGAAAAGGGAGAAGGTGGAGACGTTGGCGAACAAGGGTAAGAAAAAATAAATACATATTTTACTAAGAAATCTTTTACTCCCTTTACCCTTCCATATTCGATCTTTTCCGATAAAAAACGCTTGGCTTAAGGCTCCCGTGTACCTGAGCTTATTGAGGGACATGGTCACAGATGGCACTGATGTTTGTTATTGTTTTCACAAAGCCTTGCGTAAGAAAGTAAAAAAGAAATCGATAGCTAATTGCCGGCAAAGTTTCTACGCTTGTTTTGCTTCTGAAAAGTACATTTGCCAACACAGTTTGCTATAGCAGCATAGTGTTCTGAAATCAAGTCGTTTAACTTTCGAAACTAGACTTCTCGAAAATAACTCGTATGATTTAAAAACAATGTAAAACAAAAGTTTTATTTTTTTGAACAGCTAGTGTACAATCAAAGGACACACTTTTAGGCAACGAATTTCTCATTGTTACATATTCATTGGCATATTGCTAATTTATTACTCATTATACAAAAATTCCTTTGGTTGCACACTACTGTTAGCAAGCTCAAGAGTACTGTCAAATAATTTTTTCATTAAATTTACTGGTTTTCTCCAAAATTCTCCATGCTAACCGCCTATACCGAGTTAAGGTATACGGGGACTTAAACCGAGCCAAAATTCTTCTTACATTCGTTCTTTTGGCGTGTAATAGAAAAACACACATTCTTTTATTTTCGTGTGTTATTCCCTTAATATAGTGCTAAAGGCCAGTCTGGATTGGATGGTCCTACAGGATTCCCTGGACTTTCGGGACCCAAAGGCTATAGAGGCGACAATGGATTGGATGGATTGCCCGGCATAGTTGGTTCGAAGGGGCTCAGGGGCGACCTTGGGGTACCTGGGCCCCCTGGTTATGACGGTTTTAATGGCACAAAGGTAAAATGGAAACTTTTAGTGAGCGGGTATGTTTGACATTGTAACTTTTAAGGGTATCACGGGAGACAATGGATTACCTGGGGATAATCCAGAGAAGGGTGAAAGAGGAGATGCTGGGTATACTGGTACTACTGGGTTAATGGGACCTCCTGGAACATCAGGATATAATGGATTAAAGGGCATTACAGGTGACGTTGTCAAACTCCTCTTACTAGCCCCTAAGTTTTTTTTATGATTTGATTTCTAGGTGATAGAGGAGAACCAGGCTATGCTGGAAGTGATGGTACCAACGGACAAAAGGGTTTACGAGGAAATCCTGGAAATTCTGGACAAGTTGGCTTTCCCGGACCAAGAGGACCCGCAGGTCCTGCTGGTGACAATGCTCCGCCCCCAGCTCCAGTTCCCAGCAAAGCTTTCTTCTTTACACGTCATTCGCAGTCAACTTTCGTCCCTAACTGCCCACAGGGTACCTCGGTACTCTGGGACGGCTATTCGCTCTTGCATTTCACGGGTAACGCCAAGGCTCATGCTCAGGATTTAGGTAACGTTAATCATGAATTGGGCAAGCACCTCAAGAGATTAAATATGATTTTTTTTTGCTGTGCTCAATATAGGAACGCCTGGCAGTTGCCTAAGGAAATTCAGCACCATGCCCTTCTTGTTCTGCAATATCAACGATGTTTGCGATTATGCCAGTCGCAACGACTACAGTTACTGGCTTTCCACAACAGAAAACATGACCATGTCCATGGCACCCATCGGAGGACCTCACCTTACTAGATATATCTCCAGGTATATTATTAAGCCACAGGAATTTTGAGATCATTTTTTAGTCACTAGTACTAATAATAGTTATTTATTATTATTATTGAAGTTGTTAAAAATTGATTAAGTAACTGCTAAACAATACAATACGATTCTAATAATCGATATTAATTACTCTCAATAGGTGTTCTGTGTGTGAGACATCAACTCATGTGATTGCAGTTCATTCGCAATCCAATAATATTCCGCAGTGTCCTAACGGCTGGTACGAGTTATGGATTGGTTACAGTTTCTTGATGGTAAAATAACGCAACAGATCAGGCATCCGAAAACAAAATGTAAATATTTTTTATTTTATAGCACACAGACTCTGGAGCTGAAGGTGGTGGTCAATCGTTAGTTTCACCTGGATCATGCTTGGAAGATTTCCGACCCAGTCCCTTTATTGAATGCCAGGGACATGGCCGTTGCAATTATTATTCCACTGCGCAGTCGTACTGGCTCGCCACTATCAATGAGAATCAACAATTCAGCAAACCGCGCTCTGAAACGTTGAAAGCGGGCGATTTGGTCAACCGTATCAGTCGGTGCACAGTCTGTCGGCGTAGTCGCGACAACGAACCCGTCTACACCACCACGGCCAGCACCCCTACTACTACTACCAGACGAACAACACCAATTATTAGAACCACCCCTACTATTACTACCAGACGAACTACACCAACTACTACCAGGTGGACTACTACTAACCCTACTAACGCCGATGGTGACTATGAGGATCCAGACTTACCACCAGGCGAAACCCAAGAATATTACGATATAGAAATGCCAACTGGCAATGGGAGGTAAAGAGGTAATAACAGGGGAGGTAGAGATTTTTTTATGAAGATGCAACTTCCTAAATTTTTAAAGCTTTATACTGGTCAAGTGATGTTGTTTTAAGGTGCCTTTTTAGTCAAAAAACTGCGTTTTTTTAAATTGCAGAGCCCAATGAAAAGAATCTACTTAATTGGCAACGGTGGTTCACGTTATTGAAAGAAGTGTTTTTCTACTGTGGTTTTTTTCCCCGCCTTCCCCAAACTAAGAAATGTGCCAACGCCTGATCCCAGTGCTTTTTCATCGTAGTTGTACGCTTTAGCAGAAAAAAGTTTTTTTTTTTTAAAAAAAGCTCCAAAGGCAAATTCATCTATTCTTGCTACTAACAGAAAAAGAAAACAAGCTCGAAGCTTGCTTTCTTTTTCTTTTACTGTATTGCGTGACTGTCATGTGTTCATATCTGATTCACTGCCATGGAATTGTTCTTCTCAGATAAACGCTGGTATCCTTGTAAGGGTACACCAATGCCAATACAATCACTTTCTGCTTAGTACATAAGAAGCAATAAATCAGGACTCTTGCTGACTAATGAGCGTAGTTATGGGCTAGGACCAGCGCTTCATCCAGGGAAGTGTCCATTGAAGCGAGGAATTGCTTCAAGCTGTCTCTCTATCTAAAACGAGGTCTTCCACAAGGGTGCTTCCAACCCTGGGTCAGAGGATCGAAGTTAAAAACAATCTTCGCTGGGGTATCAGCCAGCACTCTGACTAGGTGTCCAAACCAGCGCAAAGTACGAATAGCAAGCTGTTGAGAATTGGGAAGTTGATTAAAAAGGGACAGCAAAAGGGCATTCGGCATGAAGTGGTACCATTTAACCTCTACAATTCTTCTAACAAATTTGGTCTGGACGACATCTAATGCTTGGTAGGACGGATGTGGACGCAGGCCAGAATTACTAGCAAATTTAGTTTCCAGTGATGTAAGGGATTTCCTTGACATTTATGTATATTACCTTAAATATAATTTCAATATTAAGATAAACAAATGTAGATATTGTCACGCCACTAACTCGCACACGGTATTATTTTGCAAGGCGTGTATTTCAGGGATTCCTCGATTATAGCGAGTGATCTACAAATGGGGGTTACATAGCGTGCACGACACTAGCACAATCTCGAGCCTAACTCTTTCCTGGGACCCTTACTTCCCAACCCCCTTCCTTAGACTCTCCTCTTAGACTCTCTTCTTCCCCTTTATAACCTAACAATTATTACCCTTTTCTGGGGTTGAGAACATCTGGAAGAACTCACCCCAGACCTTAATTACTTTCAAAACGGTGTGGAAGGGCTGATGAGCTTCCCCCCTCCACCGTTATATAAACCAGAACACATACAGTTACATAAACCAGAAGGTTCACCCAATTCTGGAATCCTATACTACCCCAATAAAACGGTCAAGCCAACTAGACCGAGCTAACACTGCTGGCAAGGCCTATTGCCTTGACAGCTTTATCGCGCATGCAAATCCTAGCGCGACATTACCCCCGGCACATTTTCGAACGTCCCCGTTCGAATTACAAAAATTCAGGAATACACTTCTAGGCGGGTAAATGCCGGCCACGTCTCATGCACATAGTCATACATCAATCAGCATGCTAAACGAACATGAACAAGGGTAAGGTTGGCCAATTACTTTTGGGTGTTGATCGGTTATACATGCTTTGCACAAGTGAATCGGTTGCGATTTTATTTCTTCCTAGGTAAATCACTAGCTCAACACTTTATGTTAGGTTACCTCGTCGAGCAGATCCACTCTTCGCCAAAGCCATAAAATTGATTCTTCTTTCTTAACCGGCCAGACCTCCTTAGCCCTTGTAATTCCTCTTGTTGACCTCGATGGTCTTCTGTCTCACAAACGAAGGTTTCCACATCTGGAAACGGTTTGTCCGGTGGTTCTTTATCTTCATCAACTACATCTTCAGCCCCATTTTGCATGAGGTTCTGCTCGTGTGTGGATTGAAAGTTAACAATTTCTGAGCCATCGGCTTCGAGATTGTCATTTGCCAATGGTGGCATCATCTCTGATTCGTGAACATCATAAATTCTTTCAACGTAGGGTTTAAGCCTAGAGACATGCACTATATCCGATTTCCTTCTTTTCACTCCTTGAACTTCATAATCGACTGGGGAAGTCCTGCGTATTATTTTGTACGGCCCAAAATAACGATGTAGAAGTTTCTCAGAGCGTCCCACTTTTCTAACCGGAGTATATACCCAAACCAGGGAACCTGCGTCGAAAACCCTGTACTCTCGGGTTTCGTCGTACTGTTCCTTCTGTTTAGCCTGAACCTTTTCTAGCCTTTCTTTCACAATTTTATAGGTCATTTTGAGTCTATTTGCAACTTCAGAAGCGGGACCTAATGCCTCGGAATCTCCGATCGTGGCGTCTGGCAGCGAACCGAGAGCTACATCAATTGGGAGCTTTGGTTCTCGTCCGTATAGCAGAAAGAACGGGGAATATCCTGTTGACTCCTGTCTAGAGGTGTTGTACGCGAAAGTTACGGCATCTAAGCTGACATCCCAGTCTCTATGATTACTACTGACGTACATGGAGAGCATATCCGAGAGTGTGTGGTTTAATCTCTCAGTCAGACCGTTACACTGCGGATGGTACGCCGTTGTCGTGGTATGGTTAGTCTGCAATGCTTTTACCAACTCCCTTGTGAATTCAGCGGTGAAGCAGGTGCCTCTGTCGCTTAAGAGTGTTTCTGGGGCACCGTGGCGCAGCACCAGTTGCTTAACGAAAAACTTTGACACCTCGTCTGCTGAAGCGGAGGGGACAGCTCTGGTCTCTGCCCATTTCGTCAAATAATCAACCGCTACAATAATGTGTTTATTCCCATTTGCGGTTTCAGGAAACGCGCCAAGCAAGTCAATCCCTACTTTCTCAAATGGCCGGTCAACTTTTATTGATACCATGAGACCTTTCTTCTTGGACGACTCGCCCTTTTTCGTTTGGCAGTCCTCGCACGAAACTACATGATTTGATACATCGCGTACCATCTTAGGCCAGAAGTATCTTTTAGAAACTTTGTCCCATGTACGCTTTAGGCCGAGGTGCCCAGCCGTTACATCATCATGACATGCGTATAATACGTCATGCTTTAGGGTTGACGGAATGCAAAGTCGAAAACGCTTTTGTCCATTCTTAACTGATGCTCTGAAAAGTTTACTGTCTTGTAAGGTGAATTGACTAGCCTTCCGTCGATCCACTGCATTTGAGTTCAAATTCTCCAGGATTTCGATAATTTTTGACCACCGGGGATCCTTTCGCTGTTCTCTCTCTATGTCTTTTATTGGAATACTAGCCAAACCAACAGCGAAAACTACAGGACCGTGATCATCCTCACCCTCTGGTGCAGGAGGGTCAACGGGATTGCGGGATAAGGGATCTGCGTCGTTATGCACCCTTCCGCTCCTGTGAAATATCTGGAACTCGTATTCCATGAGGGACAAAGCCCACCTAGCTAGCCGACCCGAGGGCTCCTTTTTAGTCATTAACCAACAAAGTGCATGATGGTCAGTAACGACTTTAAAAGCTTTACCCCATACGAAAGGCCTGAATTTTCTAACAGCCCAAACAAGAGCAAGGCATTCCTTCTCTGTCGTCGAATAATTCCGTTCGCTTTTATTCATAAGCCTACTGGAATATGCGATGACTCGCTCGATTCCGTCCTGCTTTTGTACTAGTACGGCTCCAATGCCAAAGTCACAGGCGTCTGGGTGTATTTCAAACTCCCCTTCTAAGACAGGGTGAGCTAGAATGGGCGACGACACAAGAGCTTGTTTCAAGTCTTCGAAGGCCATTTGTTGGTCAATACCCCATACAAATGGGACACCATTCTTAGTAAGTCGAGAAAGAGGCTCTGCCCTTGGTGAAAAATCTTTGACAAACTTGCGATAATACGAGCAGAGACTGGAAAAGCTACGGACATCTGTCAGGTTTCGGGGTACTGGGAAGTCCTGTACAGCCTTAACCTTTTGTTCGTCTGGTCGAATCCCGTCCGAATCTACCACATGCCCGAGGACGCTTACCGTCTTACAGCCGAAATGGCATTTACTCGGCTTTAATTTCAAACCGGCCCCTTTTAGGCACCACAGGATCGATGTTATGTCTACTAAATGTTCCTCAAAAGTTTTTGAAAATATTACCACATCGTCCAAGTAAACCAAGCAAACGTGCCACTTGAAGCCTGCTAGGATGACATCCATCATCCTTTGAAACGTAGCAGGGGCATTGCACAACCCGAAGGGCATTTTCGTGAATTGATAAAGACCGTCCGGCGTTATAAAGGCCGTCTTTTCTCTGTCAGTTTCTCTAACTGAAACCTGCCAATAACCGGACATGAGATCTAATGCTGAAAAGTACTTCGCCCCTTGCAAGGACTCCAATGCGTCGTCAGTCCTTGGAAGTGGGTACACATCCCTTACCGTGACAGAGTTAAGTTTCCGGTAGTCGACGCAGAAACGCCAAGTACCATCTTTCTTCCTCACGAGAACTACAGGTGAAGCCCATGGGCTGCTAGCAGGCTCTACCACTCCCGTTTCTATCATTTCTTCGACCTGCCCTCTAATAATCTCCTTCTCCCGGTATGCGCTCCGGTACGGGACTTGTGCAATGGGCTTTGCGTTTCCCGTATCTATTTCATGCTCGACAGCATTACAGAGCCCGAGATCAAAAGAGCCAGCGGCGAAACACCCCCTATGCTCCCCTAGAACCTCCAAAAGAGCCCCCCGCTCATCCTGATCCAGCAGATCTGATACACAACCCGCCAGATCCACGTCACTGACCGCACTCTCTCCCTCTGAATCCTCCCTAGACACATGGTCTACGGCACTTCCCAAAACTGTGCCCCCTCCGACCCATTGGGCCTCGCTACTAAAATTAGTAAGCATTACGACTCCCTTCCCATCCAGGAAGTTAGTCAGACTTCGGCCAATACTGACCCCTTTTTCAATGAGCAACCGTTGCTCAGCCTCTACTAGCAGTGTCTCCGGGCTCACATTTGCTACTAACTGCTCATCTGACTTCTGCCTCCCTCTCTCTTCTTTCCGTAAAACTACGAGAACGGGTAACACAGAACGTGCAGGAACCGATCGAGATTCTTCAATCTCTACCTTAACAACACCTCCGAGAACCGAGTCTCTGTCCGTCTCAATTTCCAACGACATTGAGCTACACAGGCTTTCTTCAACAGCAATCTTCTCCTCGTCTACAGCCTCGCTATTATCCCTATCCCTAATCTCCTGCTCACCTTTATTTTTAATCGCGCATGATTCGCTTACCTGCATCAGCATTACTCTCGAGGTACCGGCAATATTTTCAGAAGGTGTCACTCCGACAAGCCGGCTCGATACCTGCTTTTCAACGTCTCCGTGACCTACCAACCTGAAGCCTTCTTTGCCGTACCGCAAAGTTATCTCACCCAGCTGACGAAGTAAATCATTTCCCACAATTAGCTCAGCTAAACCATTGTTAAAGACTACAGCTTTTGTCTTAATCTCTTTTCCCGCAAGACAAACAGTAAGCCAAACCCCTCCCCGGATATCTGCAAAGTCTCCGTTAGCAACCATAATCTCTGGTCCTTCCCAAGGCTCAACTTGGGCCTTATTCCGAAGTACCCAATCTTCCGAGACCACACTAACCCCCGCTCCGGTGTCTATTATGGCTACTGCTTCTTGGTTATTACAAAACACTTTTTCTTTAACAAGGCTTGGGCAGGAATTGCAAAGGATGGGGATCTGTACTATTCTGGCGACCCCTCCCCTATGAGCCGCCAGTCCTAGTTTTCCGATTCGAATTCGGAACCGTTCGGTGCCTGACGAAAGTCAACTCTGCTCAACGAAGACCTTCCAGCTGTATTTCTTTGATTAGCTATATTTCTTTGATTACTAGGGAGTCCATTTTCCCCAACCATAGAATCGCTTGTGCAATTGCGTGCTATATGCCCTGTTTTGCGACATTTGAAACAGACAGGGGCACCTTCGTGCGATCTAGTGCTAGGGGATAGGGAACGGCCAACCTTACCTTGCATGCTCCGAAGGTCGCTCCTAAGTTGCCGGAATCCATCGGTCATTGCGGTCGTTAATTCGCCAATGAGCTTCCTCAGGTCCTCCATTCCATCGTTGACTCCGCTCGTCGCGGCAGGTCGGGGAATCGGGGCGATCCCAGCACAAGCACCAGCACCGACGTTGGTATAACGGCCGTAATGGGCTTCAAACAACTCGTCAACCATACCGACGCCAGCAATGGAGACACGTTTGTCAGCATTCCGGGTGACCGAGGACCACCACGCTTGCGATGCCCGTGCCCTTTCTTGACCGGCTTCGAGCTTCTTCGCTGCTTCCACGAAATCTTCTACAGTTGCTATCTCACGTTGGGCAAGTACTTCTACCATACTGGGTCGCAGGCCGCGAAACAAGTGATCCAACTTCTGGGCGTCGGGCATCTTCGAGTCCACGTCGAAGCACAGCTTGAGGATTTCAATGCTGTAAGCATTCACAGTCTCTTCTGGCCGCTGAACGCGCATTTGAAGTTCCGAGAGCTTCTTATAAGCTCTTTCTTTCGGCACAAAAGCCTTCTTGAATAAGGCTTGCAGGTCTTCCCAGCCCGGTACGCTTCGGCCTCGGTTTCGGAATTCGTTACGAAACCACGTAGACGCCACCCCTTCTAGACTT
This sequence comes from Lepidurus packardi, assembly GCA_023053545.1. Classification (NCBI taxonomy): domain Eukaryota; kingdom Metazoa; phylum Arthropoda; class Branchiopoda; order Notostraca; family Triopsidae; genus Lepidurus; species Lepidurus packardi. The sequence goes on from JAKZAN010000002.1 coordinate 6,355,895, forward strand.
GCCCCGAAGAACCTGGCCTTATCGCCATCCATCCACTCGTTAAAATCCGTCGCTTCCTCGTAGTCGTACAGGAACTTGACGGCGTCGGAGTCGCTCTGACCATCAAAGCGCGGAATAGGTACGGCTTTCCGCAACGGTCCCCGTGCCGCTCGGAACGTGGTCCCAGGTGATGAGGACGACCCTTCTTGTGCCATGTTGACCCGTGGAGGCTTCTTTGCACACAACGTAAGTGTTGGCGGTGGGTTGACGCCACGAACCCTTAGGCTTTGTCGTAGGCTTCGGGAAACTTGTAGTTCTCGCGAATTGTCGGCGAGATCTTGACTTTCTTCGCTCATGAAGGTATAAGTCAAATCTTCCAAGTTCAGTGCACGCTCACACGCACGATCACTGTTTTCACTAAATCAAGGACTACCCCGCATCTCCACCATAATGTCACGCCACTAACTCGCACACGGTATTATTTTGCAAGGCGTGTATTTCAGGGATTCCTCGATTATAGCGAGTGATCTACAAATGGGGGTTACATAGCGTGCACGACACTAGCACAATCTCGAGCCTAACTCTTTCCTGGGACCCTTACTTCCCAACCCCCTTCCTTAGACTCTCCTCTTAGACTCTCTTCTTCCCCTTTATAACCTAACAATTATTACCCTTTTCTGGGGTTGAGAACATCTGGAAGAACTCACCCCAGACCTTAATTACTTTCAAAACGGTGTGGAAGGGCTGATGAGCTTCCCCCCTCCACCGTTATATAAACCAGAACACATACAGTTACATAAACCAGAAGGTTCACCCAATTCTGGAATCCTATACTACCCCAATAAAACGGTCAAGCCAACTAGACCGAGCTAACACTGCTGGCAAGGCCTATTGCCTTGACAGCTTTATCGCGCATGCAAATCCTAGCGCGACAATATATTCCATGCTCATGTGATGAAAAAGAGCTCTTCCTAGACTTAAGACAACTGGCCAACGTAGGATAAACCTAATGTAGGGTGGATTTACGTTAGAAGTAAGGTAATTAACATTAAACTCCTGTCATTCGTAATACAAGAAAATTCATATTCAAAACGAAAAACAACTTTTACCTTTTTAGAAAATTTTTACCCTTTCGCACCATTACAAGTTTTACTGCTTTTAACTTTACGAACTGCTAGACGGCCTCTAACCGTAAAAGTATAACAATTCAATTCAGTGGAAAATTTCGTTGCAACCGGCAAATTACAAAGTCGTCAGAAAAAAATAGACATGTCTTTAGAAAACAAATTAAATTGCAACATTCACACCAAATTCCGTTTGTTCGGAGATGGCTTGCGAAGATAAAAGGGCAAACTGGGCAATTCCATTTGTCATGAAATCGGGTAGCCGTTCGCTGGTCGACACCCAGCATTCCCAGCTCCTCTTTGTATTTACAATACAAACAGGTCTTAGGAAAACAAAAGAGTGGAGCAGACTTTGTTCGTTACTTTGATTCGTGTAGTATTTAAACATTGTTATATCCAATTTCACAGGTAATTGCACCATTTTCTTTCCTCCTGTATACATTAATATTATTTTTCAAGTAGTATTAGCTAGCAAGTTGACTTTTTCTTTTAAAGCTAGGTCTGGGCTTTAAAATTAGAGCCATCAAATGCCCCAAACATGGCATTGCACAACTGCAACACGAGTAGTACCTCACAGCGTTGCTATTGTTGTGTGCCATCGTCGTCCACGTCAAGTTGCATGTCCCACAGCCACAATGAACCCGGGCCTTTATTGGAAAACCACGCTTATGTCATGAAAGACAGCATCTTGAATGCTGCGCTCAATGAACTTGGCATGTTAAGCGTAGCCATCACTGAGCAGCCCTCAGCTCAACGCAGTATCCAAGAAAAACGACTACGAAGTTACTCATTTAACACTGCCCACGACTCCGTCCTGTCTAGGCGAAAAGTCACCCCCTCAGCTGCAATCAACTTCCACGATCCGTTAAGCTTGGATATGAATGACAGCAAGGATCCTTCAACCGTTGCTGCAGTCCAACCGCCTAATTCGCCTGTCTCTCCTTCAGCTTGGCTCCGTGCCCAAAGCAAATCCTTACTGTTCCCTCCAAACCACTACCAAAGTCCTCTGAGACCAGACTTGGAGCTTAATCAAACCTTAGACAACGTATCTGGAGGTATCCAGGTGCTGCACGTCAACAAAGACTACGTTCGGCCAATCTCAAGCTATTTGCCGGCAACTACGCGGGGTTACCGTGAAACAGCCCCGGAGTTCAGCGATTCTCTTGATCGAGAGAGTCATTTGCAAGTTTTGTACTCGCTGCCCAACTTGTCTTCTTCGTTAGTCATACGACCTCGCCGGATGCGCAGGAAATCGGGACCGTGTGGCAGCACCAGCAGCAGTAGCACTACCTTAAGTAGTAGCATGAATAGTATAAGTAGTATCGGTACAAGAAGCCCAGCCAAGTTTTGGCCGTACAAAATCCCTCGCCCTTGTTTAAGACGGGACATGGAGCGTGTTCGCACCCGGAGTGAAACCTTAGTAGAAGTGGACGAATCTAACCTAGAAGCCAGTACTAGTAGTGCCACTAGTAACCACAACCCTAGTACCACCCTGTTCATCTCCTCGACTGCCCCAGATAAGGAAAACATGATGAGTATTAACACAGCATTTGATGCACTGACAGTATCCTTGGCTCCTCCCATGGAATCCAAGTCAGCAGCCGAGATGAGCATCACTGACAACCATTTTCCACGCTCAAAATCCTTAGAGGAACTCACGTTAGCAGGCGAAAACAGTGGACTCCATGCTGTGGTAGATTCAGTGTCCCACAAAATCGAAAAGCTCCACGTCACATGATAGAAATCGCGGTTAAAGTAGTTAGACACCTATGAGTTGAATCTAAGTTTGTTAAGCCGTCATCTTTTCTTCTTCTCTTGTGTTTCTCAAGTCTTCACTTTGTGATCTCTCTGTCATTAATTTTCTGCCCATTGCCTCCTTTTGTCTTCAATCGTGTGATGACAGTGTCGTGTAGTTAATGCAAATTCTTTGTGCAAAATATTTTCAGTCGTCGAATTTGAACCCGAAGGAAGCTGAGAAAACAAAAGCTCCAAAAAGCGTGCTCTGCGTTCGATTTTTCCTGGCTGTATAGCTAGCTGTACTCTTTCTTTTCCCTTTTTTGACATTGATCATCGTTAGGTGTGGAACGTAGTGGAAATAAAAACTTTCATTTTTAGCGTATCGGTCTCGTACAATTTCTAATAAATGGGAAGGTCCCTTTGCATTCCTTGTCGCTTGCGTATATTTTACAGTTTCACAGTTCGCACACCTTGATAACCGTCACTGTTTCCCAGAGCCTGGAAACATTGTTATTGTTCTAGCTTGGCTAATAAAAAGTTATCAAAATTTTTGGTCGTCTGGGTTTCGATGATCCAGGGTGTTGAATTTCTGAAGCTTATGAGGGGAAGTATCATAAAAGCGACTAAGTAGAACTAAAAAAAAAAAAAGTTGGGGGAAACAAACGAAGTCAAAATGTTTCGCTTGAATTGCGAAGCGGAACCAGGGCCGTCTTGCATTGCCCATCCACTTCCTTCCACTTTTATTGCTTACTTTTCTGTTTTCTGACAAGTAAGGTCCATCCAGACTATCAGGAGCCAGCGGCGACGAAATAAGAAGGTGGTACGTGGCTTTAGTAACTTTTAGTCAGTGGACCTACTAGTTATAAGCCTTATATTTTACTAGTAACATTGCCAGACCCGTCCAGACTAGTTGACTAAAGATAACAAGTGCACAGTGGCACTCGTCATTCTGGACACTGCCGTGCTTCTTCTTCGGCATCAGCCACCGTTTGTTATCGATACAAATTTTTTGTAACAGACTCCCAGTTTGCGAAGATTATTCCGTCCCCTTTACCAATTTTGACTTTGTGGAGCTGCATAAATAATCTCTAGTTCGTGGTCTTTCTGTGAAGTCTATTCTAATAAGAATGGTTAGCCAAGTAAGTAAGATTGTGTACTTTCATTTAAATTCTTATTCTTAACTAATTTTAGATCCGTTTCGTGTGAGCAATTTTAGCACTGTTGATAGCGCTGTTAATATAATTCAGACCGGTTTTGCTTTAAAATTTGCATACAATTTTTACATTTGGTTCTTTTTGATAAAACCCAACTTAATGTTTATTGGGACCTTAAGTAAGGGGTAAGGTATTCAGTTCAGTCAAGAAGCAAACGAGAACACTAATATTCAATATTAAGCAGTGCTTACAGATAGAAGTGGATTATAAACTCGTGGAAGCTGTTCGAGCGGAAAATGTTCCTTGTTACTTAAGCTACCACGGTTGCCAATTTTAGCATTGAATTCCAAGGAAAACTTGGCTAATAAGATGAATCGATGCGGGCTTCCGGCCACTTATTCGCCTCCACGTTGTTAAGCATGACTTGGTTACACTTGAACTTATCACAAGCCCCAAACCGATACCAGTTCACGCTTGACTGGACTTTCTGTTTTAAGATTCCGGAACCTACCCACATAATGAATAATGACACGTAATTATCTCCCCGATTCAAGGTTAATTGTTAAAGATCCAAGAAATCTATAAATTCCTTAAGTTTCACCATGTGACTACTCATAACCCAATCGCAAGACTTTGGGGTGATGGATCGAGTGTACAATCGAGAACGGATATGATATATCTGTAAACCGACGTTACCGTCGGTCGATTCAGGACAGGTGCAAGAGGCTCGCGGGAGCGTGAAAGCCTGCTGGCCACGAAAAAAGGTACTTCGTCTTGGCCTTCTAAACTCCCACCGTATGTGTTGAATTAAGTCCAGTCAGTCAAGGAAAATTGCATGGATAATTAACTTCCACGCGTAAATAGGGGAAGGGAATAAAACCATAAAAACACCCCAAGAAACTTGTATTCCTGGATATCACATCCGCTCCAATCGAGCCGACTGCGATCCACCATATAGAGAGGTATCAGTTCCTTTACTCAAGCTACGTACGTTCTCGGTACCTATGAGCCATAACGGCCAAATTGAAGCTCCCTTCTCACACGTCTAATTGATGCAGGACAACGTGTGAGCCAGAAACATTGATAACGTGAAGTGTGATTGTGTTTTTCTTCCACAGCGCGAAGTCATTTCCATCCATGTGGGCCAAGCTGGAGTGCAAATGGGCAATTCCTGCTGGGAATTGTACTGTTTGGAACATGGTATCCGACCTGATGGAATCTTGTCCGACCTTCGTATGCTTCCTGTCGAGTTCAATCAAAAAGTACTAATTAATTCGTAATTTCTACTTTAGGTCCGCCACAAGTTACTACCGGAAATTCCATGGCGGATACTTTCAGCACGTTTTTTAGCGAGACTGCCAAAGGAAAGCAAGTCCCTCGTGCCCTTTTCGTCGACCTTGAACCCTCCGTTGTAGGTAAAGCTATACTTCGTAGAGGAACTTGTTAAGCGAAGATTCAAATTAAAATACGTGAGAATAATACCAGTTTGTTTCCATAGATACGATTCGCAGTGGGGCTTATAAGCAACTGTTTCACCCTGATCAGCTTATCACTGGCAAGGAAGATGCTGCCAACAACTATGCGAGAGGACATTATACTGTCGGGCGTGAAATCGCGGATTTAGTATTGGATCGAGTACGGCGATTGGCTGAAAACTGTGTTGGCTTACAAGTAACGTTTTCGATTCATTTTTCAGGAATTTTTGTACATAATTGTAATCAATTTCTTGTTCAGGGCTTTCTGGTGTTTCATTCCTTTGGGGGAGGCTCTGGTTCAGGATTTACTTCACTTTTGATGGAAAGATTATCGTTGGATTACGGCAAAAAGAGCAAGTTGCAATTTGCTGTTTACCCAGCCCCGCAAGTAAGTTACAAAATGCTCCAATTTCATAGAAACATATGGTAATTATCAATATAAGGTGTCGACAGCAGTTGTTGAGCCCTACAATGCCATTTTGACGACACATACAACTTTGGAACATTCAGATTGCGCGTTTATGGTTGACAATGAAGCCATTTACGATATCTGCCGAAGGAATTTGAACATCGAGCGCCCAACGTACACCAACCTAAACCGTTTGATTGGCCAAATCGTTTCTTCGATTACAGCCTCGCTTCGTTTCGAAGGCGCTTTGAATGTAGACTTAACTGAGTTTCAAGTAAACACTTTATGCGCTTACGAATCTTTGCGTCCAAACCATTAAGTTTCTTGTTTAGACAAACCTGGTGCCTTATCCGCGTATTCACTTTCCGCTGGTCAACTACGCTCCAGTGCTGTCCTCCGAAAAAGCTTATCACGAGCAATTAAACGTGGCCGAGATTACCAGCGCTTGCTTTGAACCTGCCAATCAAATGGTCAAGGTAATTGCTATAAAAAAGTATCTCCACTTCAAGCATTAAGCTAAGTGGCTTGTGTTCCCTTTGCGTTCAAACCCTTTAGTGTGATCCTCGCAAAGGCAAATACATGGCTGTCTGTTTGTTATACCGAGGTGACGTAGTTCCAAAAGATGTAAACGCAGCCATTGCCACCATGAAGAACAAAAGAACGATTCAATTCGTAGACTGGTGCCCTACAGGCTTCAAAGTATATACAAACCAAAGTCCGTATTCTTAAGTTTTAAACTTTGTCTTCTTTCTAGGTGGGTATCAACTACCAGCCGCCTACAGTAGTACCAGGAGGCGATTTAGCTCCCGTACAACGCGCAGTGTGCATGATTTCCAATACGACTGCCATTGTGGAGGCTTGGGGGCGTTTAAACCACAAATTTGACTTACTCTACACCAAACGCGCTTTTGTTCACTGGTAATGGAGTGAGGAGGACGACCTTCCCTGTTGTGTCAGGAAAGATTTTAATTATCCCACTCCGTTTTTGTTTAGGTTTGTGGGTGAAGGTATGGAGGAAGGTGAATTTGCAGAAGCTCGCGAAGATTTGGCCGCATTGGAAAAGGACTACGAAGAAGTGGCTATGGATGATGTTGACTCGGATGGTGTTGTGGGGGACGAATACTAAAACCTCTCATACTCGAAACAATCCGTAACTCAAAAGGATTCTATGGTTTTGATATTTCCTCGTTTTTTGTGTTTCGTTATTTTCGTTTTATCGATCTTGATTTTTATTTGGAAAAAGATTTATTTCTGCTTACGTTGCACAATCCCACCACCTCCCACTTGCTCTTTAAATGTGATATACCATAGCAGGCTAGGTAAAACGGGACCAATTACAAGCCGGATCTGACGTTCTAACTACCCGTTTGTCATCCACTCACGATTACATTCGCAGCTCTTTAATTTTACCCGTGATAAGCAAATGTTGATAATGTCAGAATGCCCTGGCCTGGCCGCGCCGAGCCAACCTCTTCAAGAAACCTGTAACCATGTTTGGTCATCTCTGAATGAACTAAAAGTAACGTTTGGCAAGTTCGGATGCGGATTTTGAGATCTATGAGAAACTGCTTGGCTCTTTAAATGGCTTGGCTGCAAAACTGCAATATAAGTGCTTGCCAAGTTTTCGTTTATAGCAAAATAGCGCGAAGAATAGACTTAAAGAGAAGGTGCGGCTAGCACTCGCAGTACGAGCAACGAAAGCTGCCCTTAAACCAAAAGGTGCGCCCTTGTTGCGAACGTCCTTGTTTGGAATGTGCGCCGATGATGAGATCAGAGACACTCCTTTTTGGTCCAGCGCCAATAATTCAGCATTTCTTTTCTTTTTTTAGCGTACAACCGGACTTTATTAGCTCGTGTTTCTAACTTTTGTTTCGGCTTCAAAGTTATTTACTGCCCAGCCTAGTGCTACTTTTACTTTGCTGTCGCATGCACACATGTAGTGCACTATAAATTAACAAATATAGAATTGACGAAGTGATCGAATCGTTCTTGCTGGGCAACTTTTATTACTGTCACCCTCAGTTTAAGCAAATACAGCACATGTTTCGAGTAAATTTGAGCGCAATAATTGCCCCCACTTTTTGCACTCGCCGCCTAAAGATTCCGGAATATAATAGTTATATAATGTACGCCTACATGTTGACTATCTAAAGTGAAGAAGGAACCAACATGGCAACCGAATAGAGGAATTTTCGTTGACAGGGAGCTTTTGACGTCATAAGTTGTGGATACCTTCTGATTTAATTTTCGGTTGCACAGACAGTTAAGTGCTTTGAATAGTCGAGCAAGTGAGCGTCACAAGGTGCCTTTCCTGAGCTCGCATTTTTCGGGGAAATTGTGTTTCCTCCACCATTATATTCCCTCTAGTTTGAGGCAAAAGTCTTCTTCGAGGATCCTACTTTGCTTTACAAATTCTTAGGTAACACTTTCTCTTGCGCCTGATTTGGTATTTTTTGGGGCCCAGACGAGAGCTACTAGATATAACGTGTCAAGCCGCTGATGGCAAAAATGGGCCTCAATAAAGCATCCATCAATAACGCAAATGAGCATTTCCTTTTAAAAGTCTACGGTTTTGCTCTTCTTGGCTCCAAAGTCGACTTACTCAAATAGAAAGAATCGTGTTTTCAGCGTCGCCATGCAAACAATTTAGGACAGGCATAAGTGAATGAATAACGCGAGGAGAGAGCAAAAAAGGAGAAAAAAAAAGAAAGAAAGAGGACGAAGGTCTGAGCGTCCGTCCCTTTTTGGATCTTAATACATCTTTACATTTTTACGTAGTCCGACTAGGATGTTGGCCTTGACAAAAGCCTACACAGTCTATCTTTCTTAACACTCCACGAGTTGGCCTCTGATATTTTTACTTTTAGCTGATACCCTCTCGGGATGCCGCTTGCTACTCTTGCATTGCTGTTTGCTGCTCTCGAAAAAAAAATGGTTGGCACCAAGGAAGCTCGTGAAAATTTGCCTCACCCCCAAACTCTGTAAAGAACTCCGTATCACCCAAGGCTGTCCCGCGGTCTAAAAAGAATGCTGTCGTTTCTGCCTTTCCGCCTACGCATCCTTAGATCAAAAAATCCAATCTTGTCTTATAACCGGATATTTCTAACAAAATGAGCCATGTTTAGGAAAAAAGAGGGGGGTAGAGGGCATGTTATTCTATCACCCCAACTAAACACATCCTATAACGCCTGGGCTCGAGCTCTGTACCGACCTGGAAAGGTGTTCTAATGTGTACACAAAACGGTTACCGGAAGGCAGGAAGGAAGGAAGGAAGCATATCCATAGGAAGTAAACCGTTGCTGTTTGTATGCCAAAATTTTCACCGTATATTCGTTACTTCCTTCCGGTTTCTTCCCTTCTTCGTGCAAATACCGCGCCTCATATGTGTATAAGCAGGTTTTAAAGAGTCGAACCCATCTCACCGTTTCGGCAGTCAAGCCCTTTTCCTCTTTCCGTTTCCGACAAGTCCTTATACGCGTTCCGAACACGTGTGGTTTTCACGCAGCTGAAATCCAACGGACAAAACAAAAAGCGTCCTATTTAGAAGCTCTGCCCTTTTGCCCAACTTGCATTGAATACAGTGTACCAGAATTTGAGCTATTATAGCGATATGAACTTGTAACTGAGGTTCTGATCCCCTTTGGGTCCTAATGCTTTTCGTTCATGCTTCAACCATGTGAATTGGGTGGGGTTAAAGATGCTTTTCTTCAGGGCAATACCTGAAGTGGTTTTGTTGGCTCCGTTTCTCTGCATCCGAAGGAAGTACTTCTTTCCTACTTTACAAAAAATATGGTTTCCCAAACCCTTGAACGCTGCGAATAGCTCAGCCATTCATGTAACCAGAATCGTGACAATGAATGAATTTCCCCCTCCTGGTGTTTTCTGGTCCTGTTCTGCGCTATACCGTTTATATGTGCTGCTGCTGCGAGTCGGCGGCCTCGCCACATCGCATGAATGAACGACTGAATGCGAGAACCGTTGCCGTTGTATGTGTATTGCCAAGGCTCAATGGGAACACATGAATGGAAAATGCCTTTTGCTTATTTTCTGCTAGAGTAGGGGATAGGGGTTGGTTGCGCTCTCCTCTATACGCTCTCACACCCACTTTTCAACATCTTTGAAGACCCTTTTGTCGTATAAATGGGATGACATGTCCAGCAGCCTCATATAGATGAGGAAGGAGGAAGGAAGCACCAAGACGGGCAATTGGCAAACCGGAAACCCTAAATCTCTCTCTCTCTCTGTATTCTCCAATTCAATTGTTAACGATTCTATTTCGGAACCCCCGAAAAACTGTCATGTGGGAAGGTCCAGCCCACAATAAAGAATACGCAGGAACCGGAAGTGTTCTCAAGTAATTCCCCTCTCAGTTTCCTCACTTTTTAAAAATACGCAGAATCCGTTAATGGAATAAACAAATCGGTTTCTTGTGCGAGTTTCTTTCCGTCGCAATGAAGGCGTCTCGTCTGCCCCTTATATATCACGTGTCCTAATGAATGAGTCAGGGTTTGGTTAGAGAATGTTTTAGCCAGAGTTTACTTGGCGAGATAAGCATTTTTTATAACTTCCTAGCTGTCAGAGTTATGTAAACTGCAAATAATGGCCAATAATAATTCCCCTCCGCTTTAAACCTATAAGCCTGGGTAAATTGCTATGCTGGACTGGCTTGGTTGATTTCCCACACACAGACACGTGGGATTTCGTGGGCGATGGGGTGAGCGATCGTTTCTCTAAGTCACGATGGTGATTGTACGCAACGCAATGGCGCAGCTCGATTGCAAAGACGTTCTTTTCGTCCCATTTTTTGTATTTGCTTTGCTTTCCAACATAATATAAACCGAAGAGAAATGAAAAAAGGGGGGAAACAGAGAAATCAAAGTGAAAAATTCCTGCTGACGTAGCAATTGGAAATATAATAACTGAGCAGGTTTCTAAGGCAGCTTTCTGGCCTGCTGCTGGCACGCGTCGCAAGGGGGGACACGCCCACGCACCCAAGCAATTCGGTATAGAGCCACTAAAGCATAGATGTGGGAATCTCGTTATAACTTTTCCACGTTACCTAGGGTAGGGTGTTCTCAGCATAAAAAGCAACTTCCACATGGATTACACATCACGTGGGCGGGCAACAGTGCTTATTCTACCTTCTTTTACTTTGTATTGAAACTATATGAAACTTGGAAACACTGTTCTTATTGTATACACAATTCTAGCACCCCAGCTTTTTCCCCGATTCCCGAAAACGCTTATTCCCCAAACGTTAGTTTCCATCCCAGGGATTCCTCTTCCTTCTTTGTTTTCCTCTGCCGCCCCCGCACCATCCAAGTGACGACACCTAATCGATACGACCAGTAACAGCCCGCTTGAGTCGCCCTTCAAGCTGCCGTTCGCTCCATCTTATCAACCCCTGTGTACTCCTTCCCACCTCCCGCGCACACATCCATTCATAAAATCCCATCACAACAGCGACCTACAGACTGTGTCTGCACGGAAATCAGGCTTTACGGGGGCTAGATGTGTGTATGTGGTAATGATTCATAACAATGCGAACGGCGTAGGCGTCGGTGAGGTTGTTATCTTATTGCTGCCGATAGGTTGTCCTTGGTCTCAATCGCTACCGAGCCAATTGGGAGAAGATAGGGCGCACAATAGTTTTGCCCATTTCACAATCAGCAGTTTTGGGACCTCCGCGTGATAACGGAAAGATGACTGTTGAGATTAGACGTTTCGTAAACAAGTTGCTTGAACGTTGCTTAGATAACTATATCGGACTACCAACATTTAGGGTGGGTGTATGGCCCCGTTTTAACTCGCAGATAAGATATAACGAGCATGGCGAAGGTTTAAAATATACCGTTGTCCAGGTACCCTCATTTCAGCGAAAGCTAGCTATCGTACGCAGAACCAGCTTGTAAAATTTGGTGACGTCTTTTGGAGTCAAACTTAGGACCCGAAACCCTTGACAACACCTCGAATTAGAAACAGCGCGTATTCACATCATCCCTCAATGTTATTGCTACAGAAGTCGGCTTCTCGCAATAAGGGATGATACTACTTCGCATGCCAAACGATTGACTCTTTTTGAGCGGAAATCCAAATGCAGAAGTCGTAACTGGATCAAGGAAGAACAGGGAAAAAAGTCACGGTAAATGAGAAAGGAGAAGTCTATTACATATATACTAGCCGAGCCGGAAGTGAGTATTGATCCGTAGGTGCGCCCCTTTGCCGCAGCAACGGGTTCGTCTTCTTGTGTTCAGTGTGTGTATAGAGGGGCCAAGAGGGGGCGAGAGAAAGAGGGGTACAAGGTCATCCAAGTTCCTTATGTAAACGTATAGATATAAAAAAAAGCTATTGCCTATTACCCCGTCCTTCGGAGAACATAGGACTCGGAGCGTGAGCAACATAAAGTCGATAGTGAACGCCCACGATTTTTGTCATCCATATGGCATCGCGTTCTGGATCTATCTTTAATACCTACAAGCTTCTGTCTTGGTGACTTTAACTCGGCCCTCATCTCCCCTCCTCGTAAGGCCTGGTACGCCTACGCCATTTACTTGCCCGATACTTTTTAAGATGTTCGCTACAGCTTCCAGGAGTGCATACCACCCACAATAATAATAAAGTACTCTGCGCTTCTGCTTGACGCGAGCTTGAAACTTTCTTTCAGAGCGAGTTTCCAACAGTGGGAAGTAAACAAAGGGCCCACACGACAAAGAAGTTGTCGGTGGCCGGAGTAGCAAGAGAGTGCGGAAATTCCCGCCCAAAACACGACTTGCTTTGGAGGGGTACGTGTGAAAGCCCTAAATAATTCAGGAGAAAAGCGACATTTCTAGCGGCCGATAACTTGGCGAGATGGAAGGGGTCAGTAATAACTCACCCCATATGTAGATGTTACACTTTGTGAAAACTCCCCTCCTCGCACCCCATCTCCTTTACCCTCCGTGCCTAGGGGGTTGGATAGGGGTTAAGAAGAAGCGGGACCCTGTGGTGGTCAATGAAGGGTGATGTCATGTAATGGCCGCCGTTCCAGGGCCAATAGCAAGTCGTGGATGGGTCGATGACGTTATTTGGATCCCTCTGGCGGCCTTGTGGAAGCTGTTTTGTTCGACTTGAACGGCGTAGGAAGCGAAGGCAAGCCGCGCCCTTGTAGCTAGGTCTGGGAGTTCTCTTTTACTACTACGAGGACAGGCATCAGCAGGATATACCCGGGCTTGGCTGAGACAACTTGCTTCAGAATCGACGAGCTCTTCAATCCATTCACATCGACTTCCCATCCGAAAACATCCCAAATCCGTGACAGTGTGTATCTTAACAGTCAGTGACGGCTTTTTACAACTGTTTTAAATTGTTTGATTTTAAAAATAAGTGTGTCTGTAAATGTCCGGATTTTACCGAACGAATGACACAAAGGAAGAAAACAACCGTGTGGGAAGTTTTAGTGTGAAGCCTGACTTCTTTAAAATTTGTGGTGGTGCTCTCTCTGCTCCCGTTTCTTTCTCGCTGTCGCTCTCCATTCCAAATTTTTAGCGTGTTCTCGGATAATGCCCTCATTAGATTTGGATGCTGCAGTAGTGCGTTCTCAGGATTACATTATGGAAGAAACTGACGATCGATTACGGCCGCTTTGCCCTGGCACTTCATCAACATCAACAACATCAATGTGTCCGGCATTCGAGAGCATCAGTGCGGACGACTTATGGGCGTCCTTGCACCATAAGGACGAGGACGGTCCCGTGGTCGTATTGTTGGACTGCCGCAGTCCCGTCGACTTTGCGGAATGCCATATTCGTCAAGCTGTTCATCTCAGTTTACCTTCGATCATGTTACGGCGCCTCGCTGCCGGGAAAGTGACCATCACTTCTGTATTCAAATGCAACGAAGCGAGGGACAAATTAGCCCAAGCTTACAACAATACTCCGGCCAGCAGTAGATCCACTTTCGTGCTCTGCGCGGGGACGATGACGACGGTTTCAATGACGTCACTGGCGACAGCGTCTTCGTCTTCGGCCGAAGCTGCTGGGGAAGATCGGTACTTCCACCAACAACAACAATGCCAATGGAGCAGTTTGGAGCTCATGTCCGTATTGTACAAGACTTTAATGCAGGATGGATGCCATGTGGCTTGCCTCCAAGGTAAAAATCCCTTCTTCTCTTTGGATAGTTTTGGATAGTTCCAAAAAGCTTACAACTTCCTTGATAACAATGGCCGGGGCCGACTCCTTCTTGGCGAAGGTTTTTACTCCTGGGGCCCTTTTAGGTTGCTGGTTTTCAGCTTTGACCCAGACACGACCAAGAGCTCTCTGCATGTTATTAAGAATATAGGACAAGGCAGGTAGTAGTCGTAGTCATCTTCTCTTTTCCTTTTCCTTCCCCAACCTCCCCCCCCCCCCCCCCCTTACCCATTCTCTCCTTTCTTATGTGTGAATTCAGGCACCAGAAGAATGGCCTTCGTTTCTTTTCGTGCGTTCCTTCATGGTTAATTTTCAAGAGTCCCCCAAGCACAACGCCAACAATGAATCTCCCACATATGGACGAGTTTACCAGCCCAAGGAGAAAGAAACCGGACAGGTTCTCTGAAAACGCGCAATTAGCCAATTGCGACCTTAGCTTTTCGAAAAAAAGGAGTCGAATGTTCTTGGATCTTTAACAACATAGACTAAAAGAGGCGGGAAGACTACACGAAAAGGAGCCTGTATATACGGATGACAGTAACAAGGGCATCAAGTCCAAGGTAAAAAAAAATCAAAGAAGAAACAAGGAAAAAAGTTTTGCGTCAGCTTGGGCTGTTTGGAAATGCGAACGGAAGTCATTCCTCCCCTCTAACGACCACATGCTTCTCCTTTTAACGTGGCTTTCTGGCTTCTGGGGGCTGCTTTTAAGAGAGCCTGTCCCTACCCCCAAAAGTTTGTGTGCCCGTTGCCGGCCACTGAATCAAAATGACTTTCCCAGACCCTTTTTTTCCTTTACATTTTGGGACGCAACGTAAACGCAGAAAGGAACGGTCAACGGAAAAACCTGTCTTTCCCACACTAATCCTCAACATGATACGACACTGACACAAAACCGGACCCATCCTGCAATCCTTACAAACACAACTCGCGCACGTGATTTATCGCTACCTTTAAGAATTCAAGGAGCCACGGATTTCAAATTTGAAATTAGCGTCGGACTCGCGAAGACGCGTTTAAGAGAGCTGCGAAGGTTCCTAATAGCACAGGTCTTTAACAATGAATTCCAGAAGGCATTTCCAAAAGAATGTATTGTGACAGTTGGGAGGGGAAGGAAAGCGAACAACAATGAATATCAAACATGAGGCTAAATGGCTCCGCGTGCTTGAAAATCCCCTGCAACGTATAAGATGCGACATACCCGATTATCTATAAAAACAAATACCGGCTGCGGGACGTCATTAAGAAGACTTTGCAATCTGAATGTGACGCAAGGGAACCTAAAACTCCATATTTCTTTTTAATGGGCTAAGACTGCTCCTTTTTCATTCCTTTTAGGTACGTACCATTATCTGCATTGCACGTGGACACGAGGAGACAAAGGACAAGGTTGCGACATAGATATCAGTCTGGAATTTAGCGAAGGTCTTAGCTTAGCTTTCGTTTTCTGGACAATTTCTGTAACCAGAGTCATAAATCAGACGCATCGATCCTTAAAACCCTTCGCCCATGTACCCTCCCCCCCTAAAAAAGGGAAAAAGAAGCATGGCCATCGCCAGAACAAAGTGGATGGACACGAACTGTGCCTGCTACTTCCTCATATATGATCAGTGCTTGATTAAAAAAATTGTTGTCCAGGCTTGACATAGTAAGAAAATACCGTGGTCACCTACGAAAATCGCCTTCAAATATGCACAATACCATGAAAACAAACAATTGAGATGTACTTCTACATACGTTCAGATAAAGGGGAATTGG
The DNA here is from genome assembly GCA_023053545.1 of Lepidurus packardi. Taxonomy (NCBI): domain Eukaryota; kingdom Metazoa; phylum Arthropoda; class Branchiopoda; order Notostraca; family Triopsidae; genus Lepidurus; species Lepidurus packardi. Next base: position 6,371,696 of record JAKZAN010000002.1, read on the forward strand.
AATCTGAGAATCATTAACACATTAACCCAACCCCCTTTCAACGATGATTTATTTGGGGGTTTTAGTCCGGAGTCCTTTTTTCCATAGAAGTGTTTTTTGTGCGTTAAAAAGGCACAACCAACAAAGGCAACAATTGCTAAACAGGAGGGACGGTTTCCTTCTCAAGTCTTAACTAAACATCCGTTCCGAAGTAAGAGTTGGTAGAAAAGGGGGAAGGTATTTCCGTTGCCTTTAAACCCAACCCAAAGAAACGAAGGAGTTCCCCCCAAAGTAAATTACACTATAGTTTTAGAAAAGAGAATGATGCTAAAATCCCCTTTTTCTTGGAAATTGCTTGTTCTACGTTTTTCCAAAAAAGTTATTTGTTTATTTCTACAAATCGGGCTGCCCATTTTTTAAACCTTTTCAGGCAGACATAGGGGGCTTTGTTGAAGTTTGGGGAGAGAGAGAAAGAAAAGAAAAGACCCAACTTCCAACTGAAAACGACAATAGGGGTTCTTCTTGTCTTCTGAAAAGTCAGTATGGTAAAATGGGTAAATAGGCAGTTAAGTTATTTATAGGGACTTGGTGAGCTGTTTCCTTCCTGGCTCGTTTTGGGGTCTTCGGTTCGTCTATCTACGCGTGCTAAAGTTAAAACCAAACCTAAGGACTTTTCGGGTGGTAGAAAGCCGTTCGGCCTTGGCATCATCTTTCATCAACTACTTCACACAAGACAAGCCATCGTCAACTTGTGAAAACTTATAGAGGCGTCGCACATGCCTTATCTGCCTGCTTATTCATACCACACGAACCAAATAATTCAAAGGCATTTCAGGATCCTTGACAGTTGCTTAGTAAAAAAAAAGGATTTTTTTTCATTTTCTTTTGCAAATTGTCAAGAAAATAAAACGAGCCAAGATCCATGCTTCCCTTCGGCGTTTGTTCATTACCAAAAGAAAAGTTTCTACTCAAACTAGGCAGGGTTTATGGATGAGGAGGAAACGAAGAGCAGGGGTAAAGGAAACTTTCCCCAAACCTCTACTTTTCAAAAGCCAAAAGGCTTCTAAAGTGCGTTAGGAACTATCAGCAGGAGGCCTGTAATGCCTACTAACGTTGCTGCCAGCGAAGGACACCGAAAACGCACCCTGAACATTTTTGGAAACCTTGAGTAGAACGAGACATCTTGAATAGTGAAACACAGCGAGAGAGGGATAAACGCAGCAAGCTTCCAAGTCCTCTTTCTAAACAAAAAGAAGAGAAGAACAAAATTAAACACAGACTGATTGGCGTAATGGTAAAAATGATAATAGTAATCCACGCGAGGAAAATGAAATGAGACCAGCAAAACCTTTGGGAAGAAAAGCTCAATCCACGACACTGAAGAATGGTGGGAAGGAGTGCCTGGAAGCTTTGAGTTTGGGTTTGGCGCCAGAGCCATGCCTATTCTGTCTGGTGTGTCTTCGAAGCCTTAAAGCCCCAGACGTCCTGTACATATTATAATACTACAGAGTTTGACTTGACCTACGTTGTAGCGAAGATCGGAGTAAAAGGAAATTAGGTGGGGAACATGTTGTGCCAACGTCAAGGCCGAGCTTGTCTGTTTATTAGATCTACTCATCCAATTCAAGACTTGCGTGTCGCGGAAGATGATTGTAATCATAGTGGTGGCTTAAGTTTTAATCATCCGTACTACCTGTTTTGATGTATATCGTCAGGTTGCGATACTAATATATATATGTTATGTTTGTCTTTATCTTGTCTTTTCGTAGGAGGGGTGGAGGAATTTCGTGCCAAATACCCTGAATGGTGTGTGACTCGCAAGAACCAGCGAAATAGTGCTTCCCTTGTGGGCAATTTACGATTGGGAGACGTAGGCTCGAGCAGTTCCACTCCCAGCACAGCTAGCCTTGGCAACCACCTGAGTACGGCGACGGGCACGTTTCGTACCAGCTCCAGTAGCTCTGGCCCAAGTTTGGGTTCACTGGGATCGCGCTCCGCCTCAGAATCAGAAGACGAGCACTACTCTGCCTTAGCACCTACGCCTTCTTCTTCTTCGTCGCTGTTCCATTCCCAACTTTCTCCATCCCTTATCCTGCCGTTTCACAGCCCGGATTATGAATCCGAGCTAAGCCTAGGACTCAGTGTAGGCCTCAATCTCGGCTATGGCGGGGTCCAGAACCTAATTCCTGAGCAAGACGCAGAGCGAGCCTATCTAGATCTGGATCCGGATCCCGACCCTGGATTTCCGGTCGAAATTTTGCCCCATCTCTTCTTGGGCAATGCTCAAAACTCGCAGGATCAAGGCGCCCTTCTTCACCATCAGATTTTGGTACTTGTAAAACTAATCGGCTTTTTTTTCTTAATATTTCCGAAAACGTTGCCAGTTCCATGTCATTCTTATTTATGTACAAACTTATAGAATGTGGTCAACGTAACGCCGGATTTACCTAACGTATTCCAAGAGACAGGAAAGATTCAGTACCTCCAAATCCCCATTACGGATCATCTAAGTCAAAACTTGGCCAGTCACTTCCCTTCTGCCATTACGTTTATCGGTAAGTTATGTAACCAAGTCTTAAACAAGTCTTGAAACAAAGTCCTAAACTTCTCTTTGAGAGAACCCTCAAAAACGGAATCTTGACTAACGTTGCCCTTTAGCGTTGATAAGATCAACAACAGCCCACAACCCCGAGTTTGTTCCTTTTTGTAACCTGACAAAGGCAAAAAGGCAGGGAGATTAGGGCTGGCATGGAAATTTTGCCATGGAGCAGAGAAACAGGTCGATAAAGATGAATGAGCTATGCTTTGGGGGGTCCCCTTGCGTTAATTCATGGCCACTTTTTCTGTTACCGTAGCGTTGTGTGTGTCGTTCTGTGTGGCTCTCATTGGCGCAGTCAACTCGCTCTGGCACATTGCGCATATCACATGCTCAATTGCTCATCCAATGCACGGACCTCCAAAAAAGCCTTTGGTAAGTGTTTCTGGAAGCGGTGGGAAAGTTTGCCTCGCCATCAACATCATTAGCACCTGAACTATTATGTAGACTCTCAGGTGTGGGAACCCTTGCCACCGCCCCAAAAACAGTTTCAAAGGGCAAAGGATCGTATAACCTCTATATACCGGGACTCGTTAAGGTTATAGGAGCATTCCAGGTCGTTTTTCCCCGCAAGCCTTTTTTTTGCCTACGGAATACAAAATTTTTCACAATCTATAGAGCGCCACTCATAAGCGTAAATCACCAACAAGGACATTGACTTGGCCAAACTTCGCTCATGGGTTCTTTACTTAACGCGTTTCGTGTCAGGAAACAAGAAAGTACACTTCAGGAAGAAGTTCTCGAAACTTTACGTAGTATCTTACTCCATCTCCAAACAAGGATGTGCGAGCAGAAGGCGTAACAGTGATTGCAACATGATCAACCAAGGATGTTTTTCTTTATTATTATATCTTTAGGGCCTTTTACTTCTTTCCACTTCTACCTTGACCATTACTTATACTGCCAAGAGGCTTTTGGTTGTAGTTCCCCATCGAATTATTCATGAATGGAGAGAAAAAGTAGTGAGCGCTGTGCCAAGACACTTGTTGACCCTACACAGAGTCACAAGGGATGGCAATCAGCGGCCGATAATTTGGGGTCCAAAGTCTTATCTGGGGCTCAATTTCCCGTCTCGGAAACGGAAACGTAACGCCCCGAGTGCTAAGCGTTTTTTTCGGTGATTGGCACATCCTGCTTAATATGCAAAAAAATATAAATAAATAAAGTAGGAATAGCACGGGAGCTTTAATTTGGGAGGATTTTTTCTTACCTTCCCCTTCTTCCTATTAAGCTTTGTTTTTGCTGTTAAAGAAACTAGCTAATTACAATTTGTTGGGATTTAAGCGTATCGCACGTGCGCGTATGATACATATTACATTGCATGATACACATATTGAAATGAATGATACATGGCTTCAGCCTTATCTTAAATCGGCTTCGACCTTGGTTGGGAAGGTGGGTGTATAAGTTTACTCTTTTATAAAACACCCACTTGGGATATTCTCCCTTCCATGTCGTGATGCACGCCCAGCATCTCCGACAAAGAAGAAAGGAAAAGCTCGGTTGGCTGTTTCTTTTTTTCGGGGGAAGGATGGGGTAGAACGAGGTGGAGGTGATGTACTGGTGGTAGGGTGGGAGTCAATCAATAGTGTCAAGCACATACACGAGGAAAGGTAGCAAAAGACAGGACAGAAAATATTTTTTTACAAAAAGTAGTCCCTGACCTTGCATTTAACTAAGTATAACAAACACAGATAACGTAGAATCGCAGACCGGAGTTTAGTGGAAAAGAGACACGGGGGGGAGGAGCGTTAAAGATTGTCGAGACGACGGAGCATATATTCCCCAAAAAATTGACCTTGCACAGGGGATCGGTTTATAAAGGGACCGGAGGCCTAAATCAAAGTTTATGGTTTGGATGAGCGTATCTAAAAGGGTTTTTTCATTCTCCAAAGAAGGTAAACTGAACCTTGAGCTTCAAAAATTCCAAAATAATGCGTTTTTTGTTGCTGTTTTTCTTACCCCTCAGAAGGCTGGTTGGGATATCAAATCTTGTACCGTTAATGCGATATTTCTCCCTAAATAAAAGAAAAAAAGAGTCACAAATGTGGGGCAATTCATTAAGGAATTGTTGAACTGTTGGTCAAGCACACTACACTAGCGAATTAACTAATGATTCACTTTTATTGTTATTTCCCCACAGAGGAAGCTCGCGAACGCGAAGAAGGTGTGTTGGTGCATTGTGTAGGCGGAATCTCGCGCTCAGTGACTATAACGGTAGCCTATCTCATGTACAAACTTTCTATGAACCTCAACGACGCTTACGATTTCGTGCGGCGCCGAAAAGCCAATATTTCCCCCAATTTTAACTTCATGGGTCAGCTCTTGGACTTTGAACGGCAGCTGACCACTCGGGCGCCGTGTACGTGTGGCGCCACCTCTTCCGCCAACAACAGCCTGAACGAACATCAGGAACAAGACGAGCCCTCCTCGTTGACGTTGACGACGACGACAACCTTAAGTAGCAGTCACCATGCCACGTTGGACATGGATTCCGCCTTGCCGTCCTCCGTCTCCCTGTCACCTTGCTCTACTTCCTCGCCCACGCCTCCGTCCTCGAGTAATTCTTCTGCGTCCACCTCATCCGCCGCGTCCCCATCCTTCAAAATCCCAGAGGAGGATCAACATCATGTGCGGAGCACTAGAAAACTCAACAAGGGCGCCAACAATAGCGGAGGAACTACTCGCAATTTGCATAAACGATTACGAGCTATGGCTTGCCAATGTCAGGCAGCCCAGTGCCACTTTTCCAGTCCTGTAAACTACCATACGGAATCCACTTAAAACAAATATCACTCATCTCCCCCCAAATTTTGAATCATCCGCCAGGGTACAAACAGCTTAAGCATCTTTGTAAATAACCATTTTTAGAAAAAAGAAAAACATTAGTTCATTAATTGTCGACCATGTGAAAACTGTATATTTCCAAATCCAATTTTAACAGAAATTTCCGGAATTCAGTTTTCAATTCCTGGTTTGTGTCACCAGCCCCTTCCCCTCCTCCCCCCCAAAGTGGCCAATCTAATATGCTTAGGAAAGTGCCTTTTTCTTAAATGTTAATGTCTGATGTCGCCCAGTTTTATTTCATATTCACTCTAAATTTATGTTTCCTCCAAAATGTCGAGATTATTTTTTAAATGACCATGCTCTTTTTAAACATGGCAATAGATCAGGGACAACAAAAAATAATAAAACAGCAACAGAAGAACTTAATTCAATTCCAGATTTTTGGGAAATCTTTTCACTAAAAAAAATACAAAAGAAATATTTACGATTTTTTCAGAAAACAAGAAACAAAGAGCTCAAGACCTCCTAAAGTCCCTTTTTTACGATTACTTACGTTACATATTTTCACGCCATAAAGAAACATGGAAAAAGTTTTGCATGTGACCATATGAGAGCAACACTTTTCTTGCTCTAAGACTGGGCTAGTCAAGTGCCTTTTTTAAAATGTTGCGTGTTCGCGTATGTTACAATTTTGTATACCAGAACAAAAGATTTATGATTTAAATTATTCTACTCTCCACATGTTTTAAAACATCCTCCCTCAAATTCTTGTTTTTCTTTTACTTGTAAATGTACAAATTTCCGTGCACACATACACAAGACAGTATTTTTGGAAGAATACCCCAAAACGAGCGAGTACCAACCAGCCAAAGAGCTCACTCTTCCTGGATTGTTGTTAGCGATGACTTGATTGGATGTCCGACATAGATACCCCAAGTAAAAACTACCAAAATTCAATCAAGAAGCCCATTCTTGTTTTCGATTCGCAAATCCTCTACTTGACAATAATAAACGATTCCAAACTAAATACAAGGGATTTTTTTGAAGACATCTAAACCAAAAAACGGTTGGTTTGTTTTATTACCATAATAAAATGAATAAATTCCGACACTTTTTTTTGCTAGAAAAGAAATCGGAACGATGTAATAAACTAAAAAATTATGGACCTCGTAACAAAATTTCAAAAGTATACTTTAAAAAAGCAAGTTTTATCGACATATGGAACGAATTATCACCGCTGCCGGGCTTAAAGGTGAGTGTAAAAAGTTGCATGCATTTCTTGGGAGAAAAAAAGCTGCAACTTTTCACCAACACAAAGAGGACCTAAGTTAAACGAGCTTTTCAAGGGGATTTTGGCAACGCAAAAAAGTACAATTTCCTTTTTCTGTAATTACAAATGAGATATGCGCGTTTGGAGACGCCAAGCAACACACAGCATCCTGGTCTCTGACTCGCACCTGTGCTTTTTCTTGCTTCCCCCCAATATTTTTCTTCCTGGTTAACGTTACAGAGCAACGATGATAACGCGTTTACATGCTTCGTGTAGCCCAAACCGAACGTAAGCATCCATTGAAAACGGCAATTACTAGTGACTACCACTCTTGGAATGTGCAATGAGCCACTGTAAGGTGATGTCGATGTTATCCTTTTCTTTGCAAGAAATAGAATAACAGCAAATCTCTCGATCCTGAATGGCAGACAAGTTCCTACAAAAATACGCCCACAAGGAATACAAGATTAGCTTAACGGATTTTTTGAGCAGCATAGAATCTTACATTCGTTCAATTAAACCGTGCTCGTCAAGTGCGTTGGGTAGGTCACGTTTGTTGCCCAGAACCAACACTGGGATCCCAGCTAATTGTGGTTTGTCCAATAAATGGTGAAGTTCATTACGTGAAGCTTCAATTTTTTCGTGGTCCGCTGCGTCAACCATATAACTATTAACAAAAGGGGAAAAGCAAGGCTAAGTATGTTAATCATCTCCAATTAAATTTACATGGATTTACCAAACAATAAAAAAGGTGAGGAAGGACTTACATGATGGCATTGACTCCTCGACAATATCGCTCCCACATGGAACGAAATCGTGGTTGACCACCGATATCCCACAGTTTAATGGTCACGTTGCCTTTTGTAATTTTACGCATGTTGAAACCTACTGTAGGAATCATATCTTCGCTGAACTGGCCAGACTAATGAAACGTCAAGGAAACTTTTAAATGATTTCTAAAAACTAATTGTAAATTATAAACTTCAACGATTCGATTCAGTTTTTTTCTCAACCACATCAGATAACATATAAAAGGTGTTTACATAATTAAAGGCCCAGTTTTTTAGTAGGAAAGACAAGAAACTTACTGCTATAACATTGACGAAAGTGGTTTTTCCTGAGTACTGCAACCCAACCAAAGTCAGCTCCATTTCCTCTTTCCAAAAAAGGCTTTTAAACCAATCCAGAATACGATTGATTAATGCTAACATTATGATAAATTCGCTACTTTACAATGAGTCACTATTTATCGTGGGTCTATACCCTTCAGCAGCTACGCTAAGGGTCCCTCCTCCTAGGAGCTTTTAAGCAGTGAACTGCGATTGCTGTCGTTTGGTTATGTGGGCGACTTGAACCCTGATTGGGACACCTGACACCGAAGCCTGAAACATGTGGATCATGCTAGCGAAGGCGCCGAAATATGGATTATATAAAAGAGAGACGTTTATTTCAATCAATAGGGCCTGTAGCTCAGGTGGAAGCATTTACTTAGCATGCGAGAGGTACGGAAATCGGTATTCCGCAGGTCGCACGTTGAAATTTTTGCCTGTCTCATATTGGCTAATCTTAGGATTCAAAAGATTCCAGTTACCCAATAGATGATCTTTAGCTTCCATAGAAAATAGAGCAACTTTGGACAATTAAAAAATTCATAGAAATTTAATTTAAGTTCAGATTCAAGGAAAAACTGGTGGACCCTAAGGTTAACGTTAGTATCGAGGGACATGATAATTTTACTATTTATGTTAATTAATTTAACTCTTACATTGATTTATTGGTTGAACAGAAAATTGATTGATTTTCGACCATTCTGAAGTTGTTCGTGATTCAGAGTTAGCCCTGCCCGCGTGCCCGGGAACTCATCATCAGGGTCGTTCCTGTCTTGATCGTGGGCGTTTGTTTGGTTTTGAAGACTTTGCTCGGCCGGCATGGCGTGTAATCAGTAAGGAAATCTTTAGTGTTATTTATGTGCAAAATCAAGACTTAGTGCAATGATGCACTTGCTATTTCTTAGTACATTCTTTTTACTAGGTAAGCTGTAGATTATTCTTTACTTGGAAACCCCTAATTGATATTTTTGGAGGAAAGTAGAAGTTTACACGACAAACATATCAACAAGTTGCAATTTTGCCGGGTTCATTGCCACCTGTCCCATATACATAGACAACATACTTATTGACACAACTGCTCTTATAAACAACTGCCATACCCCTATGGAGATAACATTTATACTGGAGGTAACGGCTTAAAAATTGAAATTAGATGATGCAAATTTGGATCAAATTTTTTAATGAGAGCTCAGTATTGAAATTAACTACGATCATACGTTAAAACATATTCCTTCTTTCTCTCTTATGAAAGTCAAAGCACGTAAATATATCGTGGCCCACATGGCAGTATACTTTTCTCACTTCGAATCCTGTTGAACGGTTGAAACTGCCTAACATTGGTACAATTTCCGAAGTCCTTTTTGACATAAATCTCTCGCAATTGGAGCGAAGGGGTTCACTGACGACCTTTCATATCGAGGTATATATATAAACACATATGATCATCTTACACAGGAGCTCTGTTTCAAGAAGGATAATCTAAAAAGTAATTCGTAAAAAAGGTTCAGTATATAGGCCCCCGTAATAAGAACTTGGCTACGTTCTTAAAAACCACAGTTTCGCTAGCTAGTCGAGGAGACTGCGTACGAGACAAGAAATTGCTCATCCTAGAGATAGCTCTGGGTAATATTTCCTCGGTTTTACCTTTTTGTCAACCAACTCAGCGCTAAATTAATTACGGTCCGACTAGGTACCATTTTGTTCGCCATAGCTTTTTCCGTGATGTCCGCCGCGGCAGCTTGCTTATATAAACGGTATCTTGATAAGAAAAAAGATCCTTTGCTCGAAAACATGGAAACCCAAGCTGTAGAGGTTTGTTTAATAACATCAGCTTTACGTGAAGAAAATGATTCACTAAAAGTATAAGTAATTCACGGATAGGTCCCAAAGTCCAGCCATCGAATTAGCAATCTAGCGAAACGCAAACGAAAACTGGCTGAAGCTTTGCAAGCGCATTATCGCTCGAGACCTCCTCCCAGACAAATTCTTAATGAAACCCCCGTTTGTGACAATCATGACGGCCCTACTATCATGATTAGCACCAGTAGCGGTTTACAGCCCGATCATTCCAACGACTTAAAGTAATTAGCGTAAACTGTATTCCAGAATAGGCAAACATTATAAAGTTCTAATTTCGGTTCAGATTTTTCTTATCTGCTGAAGCACCCTGAAGCCATGACACGTTCAAACCAGCAACGAATTCCGTCCAGATCTCTTTCACGAAGTATTTCTTTACAGAAATACTTAACAAGCAGTGCAAATTCATAGTTATGACACCGTACGAGCCTTGTATTTTGATTGTATGAAAGTGTTGTTGTGCAAAAAGAGCTTCCTTATTAGTACTTAATTTTTAGACACACGATAGTGCTCTCGCAAACGGATAGCATTGATACGAATAAATCCACCTGCATCAACAGGATCATAATCACCTTGTACGTCCATTGATACGAGCTCTTGGTTATAGAGGGAGTTTGGTGACTGTCTGCAAAGGACTGACACTATTTACGGCCGAAGGAACAGTAATCACGCAAGAAAAGAAAAGAAAAATATATTATTTCTGACACGAAAACTGTTGTAAAACGGTAAGAGCGAAGTTGGCATGAGCATTTTACCTTGTCCTTTGAGAAGGGCCACCTGGACTGATCCTGTCACGCAGCTCTGGGACTCCTGCACGCATCGCCAAGTGTATTCAAACTCAGGACTGTACCAAAAACCTATTTCCGTGACCGTAAACGTTGGTTTAGAAAAAGTAAGTTTCCTAGAGCTACTTTTTATAGCTAATTTCAGTGTCTTAAAGTAGTTCTTACCACAGTAAACAAACTCAGACATGCGGTTGGCCAAAAGTTGCTTGATACGGCGAACTTCGCGGTCCATTGTAAAGGCTTCCAAATCTAAATGTGCTGCGTATAAGATGGTTCCTCCTGGGGTTTCGTACACACCCCGTGACTGAATTATGAATTTATGACTCATTAAAAATAATCCTTAAGTGTTGGTTAAATATTTTTGTTTTGTTTGTACTTTCAATCCCACGAAGCGATTCTCCACAATGTCAATACGACCCACTCCATGTTGACCTCCCAGTTTGTTCAAATACTCGAACAGCTTATAGCGATCGGTGATTTCAGATTTGTCTGCCAAGTTTTTCACTTTCGTTGGGTAACCTTTAATAGTGCAACTTGTATGAGGTTATGAAGGCTTTGGATAGTTGTGAATTGTTTAATACCCTTTTCGAAAGATATCTCCAAGATGGCAGCATGATCCGGAGCTTTACTAGGATCGCTTGTCATTTGATAGAGATTGACTGGGGCTGGTTGATTAGGGTCTTCAAGAATACCAGACTCGTAACTGGAACAAAAAGCTTGCTATGACTTAAGGAGCAAAGTTGGGAAATTTGGAATGTTTTTACCTGATGTGCATAATGTTTGCATCCATACTCCAGGGTTCTTTAGGAGTTACGGGTACAGGGATATCATGTTCCTTAGCGTAAGCCAATAGGGCTTGACGTCCTGGAAAGCGTTTGTAGAACTCGGGCATTCGCCATGGTGCAATGATCTGATTTTCATGGAGTTAGCCATACATGTATGTATGTAAATATCGGGGTTTTTACCTTGACTTGAGGGTAAAGTGCGTAGCAAGCTAGCTCGAATCGAACTTGGTCATTGCCCTTGCCTGTGGCTCCGTGAGAAATGTTGGTCGCTTGTTCTTCCCGAGCAGCGTCGACCAAACCTTTTGCAATGCAAGGTCTTGCCAAACTTGTCCCGAGTAAATATCGGTCTTCGTAAATGAGACCTGCAGCTATAGCTGGCCATATGTATTCCTTCACAAAAGCTTCGCGGCGGTCGTCCACAATAACCTGTTTTGGCGGACATCAAAATCTCTGTAATGCCCTCCCAAAGACCTATTTAAAGACCAAAGTACCTTCTTTGCACCTAGCTTTGTTGCTTTCTCACACGCTGCCTCGAAGTCCTCCTCTTGGCCAATGTCTGCCTAAATTATCCGTAAAATATAAATTTGACTTATCACAGCATCGACAAAAGCGTTCAGAAAATAGTTTTCAGGGAATTGGTGACGAGAGTTGCAAAAGAAAGAATAATATGGACATTCAAGCTTGTTTTGTGAATGAGAAAGTAGCCTTTTAACTTAACTTTGGAAAGTTGGAAAGTAATGGAAATTGCTTACCATATAACAAATAACTTCATAACCAGCTTGTTTTAGCCAAACTAATATGCAAGAAGTGTCCAAACCACCACTGTAAGCTAAAATCACGCGCTTATTATCGTCAGCCATGGTTTCAAGTTTATCGTACAGAACTAAGTCTGAACTGAAGACGTGTACTTGCTCTCTTCTGGTTTTATACTCCAGGTTTTCCTTGCTGATCAAAGTGAGGTTCGATTGCATAACCTGCTGTTTCCTGTTAGAGCGGAAATCCCCGTCCGAGTTCTAAGATGCGGGTTCCCGCAATTGCATCCCTGGAACCGTTTACTAAAATCCTGTGGCATAAGAAATATAGAAAAGCAATATCCTTTCTGATGAAATTTGTTTTTAACTAGATAAAAAGGGAAGAAAGAAATTTCTTATGTGTCGTATACAACGGAACAGCAGGGGCTGGTTTATTACTCCATTCTGTACAACTATGTTTCTTTGGCGTGTGTCCGTGTCGGACACACGCCAATAAACCGTTGTGTGTTTCTTTCTAACCTGGGTTAAATTATCCCAAATTGAGGATTCGATGTACTAAATGGTTGAAGATGTTCTAAGCCTGTATTCTTCAGTAATGAGACTGTAGAGCGGGTAAGTGCCATTGTTCAAAAAGGTCTTGTATAAGACCTGTCAGGAATAACAACGTAAGTTGTATGAGTATTCACTTGTTTCCCGGAGCGCTGGGTCTTTTTTCTTTCAGTCAAATTAACCGGACATGTAACAATCCAAATGTGACTTGTCCTTTCCTTAGAAGCTTTTTCTATGCTGTTATTAGCGTTACAATGGGAATTAGACTTGGTTCCTTTGTATCGTTTCATTATTGCATGGCTTAGAATGGAACTCTGTTCCAGATACCAGTTCTGTGAAGTCAAATCGACATGCTATTCTCGTTTTAGCAAATTTTGGCTAGTCGTTACTCGAATTAATCATCCTCATTTCCATGCTAGACGTTTCACAATTAGAAAAACAAATTTAGAACGGCAAGTTATGTATCATGCAAGCTTATATGCAAGCGGGGATTTGCGTCGTTTTTCATTCTTGCGTCCTGTTGAAAGTACACGGAAACAGAGTCTGCATGGGATAATTGTTGATTACAGCAATCAAGGTATAAACTGGCACTTATTAGATTTGCCAGCAACCGTGCTTTACGCGCTGGTAGCAAGTGGTAACGACAGTTTGAGATCTTTTAGGACTTGGAAAGAGACTTTAGACAGCGGCATGTAAAGAAAAGTGGAAGTATCATTGAGTTTGGGTTTTCTATAGCCGTCGTAAAAAGCTAGATCAATTCTTGTTGCTCCTTGTCAATTTTTTCGGCGGGCTCAGGCGACGTGCTTGTAAGAGACACTAACGTCACAATCGGTTGGCCTCGCCTGTCGTAATTGCCTGTTCGACGATGACCGGACAGCCCCACTTGAACCTTTTTACTGTTATTAGAAAGTGTAGGTTCTCCCCCCATCTTCCTCCAGCCGGCTGACACAGGCTTAGCGTTATTACTTTGATGGAGTGCCCGTTGGCGCTGTGTAGACATTAAAGATGGTTCTGTGTTGCACAGAATTTTGTTATTACTAATAACACGCTCACTCTTTGTTGTAACCACCCGGGGCAACAAGGAAACGCTGGAAAGTGATGCAGAAGGCGGATCACTTGATCCACTGCTAACAATAGAGCTATTTGCCGAGAGGTTTCGAGTACTCGCGTTCCAAGAGGATCCTGAGCAATCTTCGCCGAATACTAAGGCAGTTTTTTCCAAATCGGAAACGGAATCTTGCCATGAAATGCAAGAAGAACGTTCATCATCGTCACTTTGCGCTCTTTCGCGCCTCATGTCCAAATTCAAGTTGACAAAGCTGGCCGGTCGATGACTGCTACGACAATCGTAACGGCCTTTTGCCCCTTCCGAAGAAGAAAACGTTCGTTGAGAAATCGAGCCGTCTGTTGACCGATCACAGCCGCTTGTAGTGCGTGCCTGGGGATTCTTAGCCACTTTGGGACCTGCAATTATGCTTGCACCTTCCATGGCCAGGCCCAGTTGTCGTGAACACGGATTTATTATACGGAGGGACGAACTTGTAACATTTGAAAAACTACTCAAGTTGCTCAAACTCAGACTCGGCCTTAAATTTGGTTTGGTGTGTTCTGGAGTTTTCTTGGATTTCAGATTCAGTTCTTCCAAACGATTCGTCATCGTTGCCATGGGTCTGGTCGAATTCGCCGTGGAGGCTCTTTTCACTTGAATCAGTGTCTCGATCTTTTCTCTTCTCGACGTTCTGGATTTCGTCTGTGGTTTCCGTTGATAGGAACTGCTCTTGGATTTCAAAGCGACTTCGAAATTAGGGGAAGTCGATACAGCTACATTAGCTCGGTCGCCACACCAAACCACTTCTTCGGTATCTTCCGCACTTCCAGCACCAAGGACAGGTTCGGGATCCATTTTGAGATGACTACCACGAAAGATTACTGCAGCTACAGCAGAGTCTGGAGTGGGCCGCAAATTCCAACCTTGATCTGCTAAATAGGCCAACAAGCGCCGGCGTCGCCTCCAGCATGTAGTCATGCTACTCTGTTGCTGTTGAGCAAATGGTATCGGCGTCAATGTCATTGGAGCGGATGGCGATGATGGTGAAGTGAATGATGATGATGATGAACTCTGGTCACAAGCAGTCGTGGACATGAACATGGTCCGAAACTGGTCGTTGTAAAGCCAGTACCAAGTTTTATAGGACTTCCAAAGCACTAAACTTGTAAGCAACTCATATTTTCACTCCCAAACCACAGCAGTGTTGAGCAACCGACAGGTTTGGAAATGGACTTGCAAGCGGTTTCCGTCTCCTCGGAGAGAGAGCCACATATACACCTGCCGCGGTCCCAACTTTAGTAGGGTGTAGTAGTGTGTATTGATTGGCATTCAGTACCAGGCCTCAATGGCGGGGAAGGAGAAGACGGGGGAAAACTTTCAGTATCTACCCCTGTAGGTATGTTTGGTTAGATGTGGGTGGTGTACTCTGCATGCGCGTGATACGTAACCTTGTGAAGCCTAGATTTACGCGTTTACGCACGCTATACCTCCTAAAAAAGGCAATTACTTCCCGGACTCCAGCTTATATGTTAGGTTTTCCTTGCTCTACCCTGTAAATCTCATTGTGAAATAACATGACAGGATACGTAAGTGTCAACGGATTTGAGCTTAAACTAGCTTTTCGGTAGAAAAGAACTCGCCAATATTTCACTGTAACTCTGTGGACTAGAAGGTTCGCAGAGAGTATGATTACTGTGAGGCAAAAGCAGAATTGATTTGAACGAGCTTATGTTTTACTTGATGTTTTGGATCAGTTTGAGTGATTCAGACTGGTTTTGCGTACTCTGATATCACTAGAGATGGAATGTTTGGTTAGAATATACAAGGACTATTGCGTTCTCGGGTTCTGTTTGAATAGTAGAAAAGCATTATAATAGTTATAGCAAGCCATCAACGTTTCACGGTCTAGACTGCATATTTGATTTGGCTAACAATATTACGATTAAGCACCTAATGCCGGTTTGGCTATGAGAAGGAGTAGGCTTAGATTGCTGTTGTATTCCGCCGTCTCGTGTGCACAAACTTTAAAACGCAAATTCAATAAAGAAAAGGTTGAGAACCAAAACGTTCTTTATTTTTTTTACATTGCCCTTACAAATGTATCAATTACCCATTTACATTAACGGACATTGCTCTATAATTTTGCTCAAATTGGTAAATAATCAGTAATGTTATAGGCAAAGGAAGTCTATAGGTTAGTTAATTGCATTGAAGAAGAGAAAAACCAAGGCAATAAAGAAAAGGTGTGGGTGTGTTCACGAAGAGGTGGACAAGAAAATAACCAGTCCCGATTTAGAAGACGAATTGAAAAAAAAAAAGCAAATACGCGAGAATGACTACATCTTTCCCTTATTTGGTGTGCACTCATTATTAGTCTATTCAGGAGAATAACTACCAAACATAGGGCGGGATGAAACGGAAAATTAGTAACTATGGAAGATACGTCGTTTTATCTCCACCTTTCCTCCTACTTTGTAGTACAATTCAACGCACTAATTTGTTCTTTTCTTTTTTTGCTTGAAATTTAACTGGTGAGGAAGTTCAGAGTCATCAGCAAAATGTGTATACTATGGTTGGGGTAAGATTGGAACAAGGAAGCACTTAAAATACTTGAAATTAAATTTCGCTAGCATTGTACTCCTCCAGCCCATAAACTATAGAAAATGTGTCTTAGTTTTTAGGTCTATCGGCCTCTCTTAATCTGGCTGAACAACGTAGGTTTCTGCATTCTTTAGTACTGATGAGGAGGGCGGAAAAGGGACACAAAACGAGGCAATAAGGGATTGTTTTCTTTCAAGGAAAAGGGTGTTTCGTTAGAAAATGAAGAATAGAGCGTGTTGCTAGTGTTCAGTTGCCGGTCTAAGCTCCTTAATTTGTTTAATTAAGTACGCCTTTTCATCATTAAACTGCTCATCTTCGGAGCGGTCGGTATGGAACTTGGTTAAGAAATCCACAAGTTTCTCTTGATTCCTCAACAATATGTCCAATATGGGCTTAGGCTTGTTGGGGTTGGCCACAAAAACTTTGAAAACGTGAAAGGCTTCGAATTGAATGTTGCGTGATTTCTCTTTTAGCATGTTCATCATCAACTTGAGATTATCCGGGTTGGAGATATACCGTGTCATAACCTAAAAAAAAAAAAAAAAAGTTTCAAAGCCGCACGCAACAGTACTTTGCACGTAGATTTACGGTAAAATTATGGCGGTCCAACAGTAACTCCCCCAACAACTTCAAGCTCTGTCTCCGAGTGACGTAGTTCTCTGAATTCAGCAAGTTCTGGTAATGTACAAAAACTTTGTCGTAATTCGTTTCCAAGAATTCGGCGCACAAGATCTTGTGCTTCGTTAATAATTCCTACAGGAACAGATTTATTACAACTTTCATTTTCAAACGTTAACTTGAATCAACTTTAAATGTAGAGAAGGCATCTGAGGCTATGTCAAAGGTCGAAACTTCCACATATTTAAAGAAGTTGTAGAAATCTTCAGAATAGAGCATAATTTTTGCCAAGGCTTCATATCGGGCACATTCTCGTGACATGGTACCACAGTTAAGAGCAATGTCTTGGTGTTCGTACCTGTAATGAGGGAAAATTTCGGTACTAAACAAGATAACATGCCTTAGACACGAGCTTACCCTTGTACTAGTGTAAATAAAATTTCCGGTTTGGTACATATGTACTCGACCGTGGGAGTACGTGTACCAATCTGACGCCTGAGAATGTTGTTAAAAATCTGAGCCACATCTTTCTTACCCTGTATATAAACATAATTTCTTCATTAAACCTATAGCTAAATTCAAAAAATGCATTTACCTCAAAGTCTATCCGTGACAAGTTCTGTATAAAAAGCAAAAGAAGCCCAGAATTATACAACTCTTGCGCCAACTGGGCCACCACTATGTCTGTCTGCGGCTCTGTGTCGGATGTACCATACAGCATGTTTTTAATAAGCACCAAGTTTTTACTCACATCTTCTTGAGCCTGTTAGGTATAAAGGGTATTGAATAGGATTACGTTCTATGGGATAACGTGTTTTATATTTACCTTCTCGAGCTTCTTTTCTCCTTTCTCTAAGGAAAGAACAGCTTCTTTGAGCGCTTTGACTACTTCAGCCGGACTTTTCTGTGATTTCCCAAACAAGGGCATGTTGTATGTGTTCCTAGAATAAAGAAAGGTTAAACGTTGTTATCACCACAACAAGCCAACATTCAGAGCATTTAACCTAATAGACATCGTGATCGGTAGTTTAGAATGTGCTGCGAACACAAGTGCTTAAGTTCTATTCTAAAATGGGAACTGTTAGTGCTGCACGAGTTGATTAAACAAGACCATTCACTAATGTTAGCTTTGAATGAATTCAAATAGAAATCCGCTTCTTACAAGAGACTATACGTACTAGTACTACAGTATAGATTGCAGTCGAAAAATTTAAAGCTACCTTTGGTCTTTTATCGCAGAATTTTTTATCCAGCAGATAGCATATTATTTTTTAATTAACAACTGATAAACTGGCAATCAAGTTGGCAAAATGGAAAGAATTTACAATCGGTTACCTTTGACTTTTGACGTTTTTTCTCGTCAGCTGGGACAAGTCGAGTTTATCTTGCGCTGGAAGTCAACTTCGTAGTAGACTTTCTTTTCTGGCTTCAACGTCTATTTCACTTTTGGGATCCTAGGTGGCAGCTCTGCTTTGCTGAAAACCCTAATTTCCTGTTTCTAATTTCTACACCTTTCTTGTTCTATTTTGTCCTACTTACGTACGGTACAGTAGGGTGCCGTCAGGCCGAGTGTCTCCGAATGCACAGTTTTCAATTAATTTGTAAGTCCGCACTTACATATTTCGTGGCATATTATAGCTCAGAAGAAAGCTCTTTAAAAGCTAATTAAGATGTCACCAGCAGATTGCGCTTGCGAATCCTTTTTGTATCTAGTTAATGTCATAATTCGATGGAGAAATACCCAAACGTTTGTGATTTTTAAAAACATCCCCAGGACATGTCTTACCGTGCTTTTATTTTAGAACTCTTCCCCTATAAGCTAATGGATATTTTCGAAGTTTTCTGTCAAATCAAATCTAAAGTAGTTATCAGGGGAAAGTTTCTTTTTAAGCTTAGAAAATGGTCACTATCTGTCACTCCTTTCTCTAAATATATTTTGCAGGGTTATATTATTTAAGTACACGTCACGCATTAAGTGTCAATATAAAACGGATTATTTGTAAGCTTGAAAATCAGCTCCCCTGTAGTAAGCTGCATATTTTTCAATCGTTCGAAGTCACCCAAAATCAGGTGCAACTTAATAATTAATTTCCAGTAAAATTAGCAAAACCCTAGATTATCTTTGTGGTAATTGAAAGTAGTAATGTACAAAGTGCTAGAAACTAGTATTTTGAGAAATTGTCTGTCAAATTTGGCAACGTGCTGAGACTATAAGAGAATAAGTAAACAGAAAGTTCGTAGTCTGAAGGTAGAAGGTTCGTAGTTTGAAGGTAGAATATTCGCTCGGTTGTCTTTCGTTGTAATTAATTCAGCTTTTTAAATAAACTAACTTTCCTAAATTATTATCCGGATCCAGGAAATTGCGTACACATATTAGCTTTTCTTCGCCTGGCCGCGCTTTGTCGCTCATGTTTACTTTCACGATTTGCAATGCATGAGTTGTGAAGGAACTGCATTGATCCTAGGTTAAAGCTTAATTCGATAAAAGCTGGATGAACCTCGAGCTCTCTTGTGTCGGCAACTAACCGTGAGTACAACTTTCTCATGTTAATAGATACCAGGAAGTTAATTATGCACGTATGGGATAGATCGAACATGAAATGCTTTTATGCGACCATACCCCTTTATTACACCGTTTAACAACCGAAACAAAAGTGAAGGTAAAAGGCAAGGGCAGTGTGGTTTATTGTAGTTTTGCGATCATGCCACAGGGTTTACATATGAAAGTGTATACATGTACAAAAGATTTTTGACTAGTCACGTTGTAGGAGTTTGTTACGTCAGCACATCCTGAGTAATGCAGTCTTTCTCAATGCCTTCATCCACACTCATTTGACAACAAGGCCCAGAAGGATGCAGACGTTGACTACGAGCACAACTAGAAGATTGGAGCTCCGCAAGTTTTCGCCAATGGCGCACATCTGGTTCCTTGAAGCTGCTCAAGTCTGTATTCTGAGCAGTCATGGCCACCACACTGCCGCAACTTCGACTTCGTCTTTTTTCGCACTGACGATGCTCAAACAATAAGTTTGTCTTCTTCCCGAAATGGCCACCATGCTGGCTCATAATTCTAGACAGAGAAAGCCTGCTGCTGTCGTGGCCCTGGCTATTGCGGAGATAAGGAGTCGAATCGGCCACCGCCAGGAGTAATTTTCTATAATTTTCTCCTTTTCGCAAGTCATCATCCTGAGCTTGTTCAAATGATAAAACCTTACCGACCTCACCCCCTAGACTGGGAAGCGACTCAGCACGATGCAATTCCACAGTAAACGTATACTGACACTGGGAATAGTACAGCGTATTTTCCTCCTCTTCTTCATCGCTGCACAGACCAGATTGCGTTGATAGGCACCAATTATAATGACTATTGTGTTGCACTTCGGAAGGTTTGACCTCTGGCTTGATTTTTGCTGCCGCTCGTTGCGGCTCACAGCGGGGAAATGCCAATCCCCAAGTAGTAGTATTAGGCGCTTTCGTTTTGTCTCCTGCTGATACCGGCGGCCCATCTGCAAGCCCTTCTTGAGGGGCTCCTTCGGCAGCGTCTTCCTGATCCACATGTCGTCTCATCGATCCTTGTCGGGTTGCTGGCGAAGATTTACATAACTCTTCGGTAACGAGGAATTCGTGTCCCACGCGCATTCCGTGATGCTGATGGTCTGACAAGTAGAGCTGGTGATAATTCCACAAAATTGAGGGGGCTGACATCCTCCTGGATTTCTTCCTCAGTAGTCTGCGCCAAGCCCGGGGTTCTTTAGTATCATCCTCGTCCGCGGACATCATGACTGCACCTGGGGAATATCCAAAAGGTTAACAAGGGCTAACCGTGTTCAGAGCGGAAAGCCAACAAGAAAGGGAAAATAGAGCAAGCAATAAGAGTCACGGGACACGAGAAACAACACTTCCACTTCTCTGATGGATAATGAGCCAAATCGTACCTGAATCCTGACTCGGTTTGCGTGGCGTGGAGGACGAGCCTGTGCTTTGCGTGTAGTTAAGGTCGATGGGCCCAGCAATGGTCGCATGGATAGATCCGGTCCAAGAGTTCTTTTCTTTGACTCGAAGCACAGAGTAATCTTAATTTTTTTATGTGTGGTAAAATGAAGGAAAGAAAGAGAATAAAAGAAATTAGACATCTAAAACAAGAAAAAGGTAGGGCAAGATCAATCGCAATCCAGTTCATAATGAAAGTCCATTTCTTGCTCTGAACTAATTACTGAGGGGCTTCTTTAATTTTCCTTGACCGAATTCATCTTTCAGTGACGTCATACAATCCTTTCTTTTCTAGGAAAAGTCGGTCTATAAATAATTCTGAACTTGAAACGACTTTCCTTTGTTTCTTTCGTTTTTTTTTTCTCCAGTTTACGAGATTTAACGACACTGACTTTTAATCTTTATGAATAGGAACAATGCTAATCTTGAAGTCGCCACCATGTTACACAATCAGTCCCAAGCAAGCATGGATGCTTTCTTTCCAGCCGATTGAGCCGAACTGTATTGTATTGTCGTAAATTAGCAGTTTTTTGAACGGGTGCCAGTCGTTTGTGACCGGAAGACAGCAAGGAGGACGACTTCTGAATGTGAAACTTACCGGAATAATTGGACCATTTGGATGCTCGTCGCTGATTGTGTTCGTATTTGAGTCCTTTGGCACACCAGGCCGCCCGAAAAAGTTGTTTGCGAATCGATCGGTTGTAGACACCATACAGCAAAGGGTAGGTGATGGTACCAGCGCTGAGCGACCAAAAAGCGAGCACGTGGAGCCAGCTTGGGATCAGGTTGCTGTTGTCTGCCATGTTGCTCGAATTCGAAGCAAAAGAGCCTCGGATTTCCCAACACGCTACGATGACAGTAGGGCTCCAGGTCATCAGAAACGCTGTGATGACAAGAAAAACCGTCGAAAAACCTTTAATGGGAGGCGTGGTGGAGCTCGCCCAGCCCCACGATGCTTTACGTTGGGAAAAGGAGAACTTTTTGTCGCTACCAGACGTCCGATCGGTACGAAACAGCGTCCGGTATTGACTGTTGTTGTTAGTACTACTAGTAAACTTGTCCATGGGGTTCAAGGCCGGCTTTACTAATCCGTCAGGGGAACGCATCGATATAGGAAGTGGCACGAGTCGGTCGTGATTCTTAGCAGGTACTTGGGAGGGATAGGAAGCTGGTCTCAGATTGAATCTGTCAATTTTGCAGAGCGAGCAGGTCGTAACCCTCTGTGAGTTCATAAGAGCCGATTGGCTGGCCAGTTCCAAGGAAATACTCCGTCGGAGGAGGTTCGACCGAGTCGTTTTGCTCCTCACACTAGAGTTCCTTGGGGTAGTAGGTCCTGAGAAGCTTAATCGGCCTAGACTACAGGTCCGGGGCCCCATGTGTTGTTCTTTGTCCTCCACCTCGTCCTCCTCCTCCTCTCCTCCTTCTTTAGCGGGTCGGCATCCTTTACATGACCAGGGATAATTACTTTGCGCAATAGGCCCATCATGAGTAGGGAGACTGATTTCTTCATCGACTCCACCCGCTTTGTAGCTGATCGCATCGGTAGGATCAGCGAGAATGCCCACGTGAATCCGGCGACATTTGGTACGCGCCACTTGGAGAATGGCATAGTAACACAGACACAGGAGGCATAAGGGCGAAATCACGGCCACTGAGAAGAAACACACGCTGAACGATAAAGAAGCATCCCAGGCCACTACACAAGCGTGCTGACCAGCATGATGGGTGAACCTGTGAAAAACATGATCAGTTTGTTACACTTTTCCGCGTAATTCCAACAAGGCCAACCGCTTGCTTGACAACAATTTTTTGTTTTACTTCACTCGGAACCGTTAATCGAGCTTAAGTCGCAACAACATAACATCACAAGGGGGAAAATGGACAGGTCCAGCTGTGGTAACAGGAAGAGAATTGTAACAACTTCAGCCATTTTTCCCCGTTGTTTATGTTGTGTTTAATTGGAAATTTTGTGAGAAATTTCTGAGAAAAGGAAACAGGAACTTCCTTGATTGAAAGATTGTCAAGTACTTACTATAAAAAAGTTTCAAAATTTTTAGCCTCGGAATAAGACTTGTTTTTAGCTTACTTTCCTTTACCTAACTTAACGTTGGGACGATGTTTCTTTCAGGTAGGTTATTTGTTTAGTGCCCTCAAGCGTTCGCGCACTTTATCCTTCATCCATTTGTAATGAAATCCGCTTGAAAAGGCTCGTGCCTTCTAAGCTCGACTTACGTTTTATTGATATTTTAAAACAAAGGAGAAGAAAAGCTTGTTAGATTCTTTATAACACGTAACAGAACTCTCAAATCTTAAAAAAATCACTATTAAAAGTCTAAAAGTCCAAAAGTCTATTAAATCTAAAACAATCACTATATATTGAAAAGAAGACTAGTAATTTTAATAAATGTGTACAAATTTAGTTTTACAATTTCCGGAGCTTATGCTGTTGCGGCGGCATCTCTTTAATAATTTTAGAATCTAAATACAGTAAAGACATACTATATTTAATACTAGTACAGCAACAGGAACTTAACCAAAATGGCTAACTGTAATATTATTAATGGCTACTCGTAACCGTGTAAAGTGTATATAATGCTTTTGGAACGATAAAGTGAATTGAAAGAAAAAAAAAACATACGTATATATCGTTTACGAGTTTATAGCCCACTACTTGCATGATAAAGAGAGCAGACCCCAGCCTTACTAAAAGTCTAAATTTAGGCCAGCGCGGAAAGGATTATTCATGCATAAGTTGCTTCGGGTGCTTAAATAATGGGTAGGTATAGTCTCGACTTCTTACACGGCTGCGGTTGGCCTCCATGAAATATGAAACAAAAATTGGTCGTAGGGAGGTCGTTAGAGGAGTTGCGTATTACCTGGACCAACCCATATATGGTGGAGAAGCGCAGGCCAACGCTAGCAACCAAATTCCTGACAGCATCCAAAGAGCTCGTGTTGGTGTGATGGTTCTCGTGTATTTCATAGGCTTCACGATAGCGTAATATCTACGGTAAACAATCAGGCATAAGAGTGCGCTTTAAGGATGAGTACTGCATGTGGATCATTGGGGAGAAGCTAAAAGAATATCTATAAAAGGGATGAGTAATCAGGTTAGTGTCTGTGGGAGATATGGCGTTCCGTATACGAGCTTTGGCAGGAGGGTTGGGGGTTGCTATGTGGTTCTTGCTTCATACACATGGTAGTGTTACTTGTTTATGACGACGGAGATGAAAAGAGGGGACTAATTCGCCCTGCCGACAGCTATATCCCTCAAATAGGGATTATTATTAGCCCCATAACATCGACCCCAATGGTAACACGACTTGTTTTCTTATTTCTCCCTTGTAGAAGTCATTGTTCTACTAACGTTGATGAGAACCAGGGCCTAAGTGTATATTACCCCAGTTTTGTCTGAATCTCCACCCTCCCTTTTACAGAAAAACTGGGTTAGCTACATAGGCCTAACCTTCTTTAGCTCCGTTAGTTCTGAATATTCTTTTTGTCTTCCAGTCCAATGCCTTTGGTCAACCGCTATTGGCAATCACTGGATACAAGGGATAAAAGAAACCCATTTTTTTCCCCCTCTCACTTTGTAAAGGAAAGAACGACAAGTCACTCAGAGGATAGAACTACTGGGAGTCTTTTGGGGTGGATCCAATGAAGCTGTCTAGTCTCAAACGAATTCTTCTAGGTTTCTTCGCTGTCTTTTTTTGAAGAAAATAACTAAGCTTAAAGACACATTAAATGTAGGCTTTTGCTCCATTTTTGAGCAGGGTGTGGTCTCTGGACTAGATTTCTTCTTTTCCAGAAAGCTGTTTTGGGATCCGTGAAGGCTCACATAAGGAAAGAAAAGCCTATGTGAAATTTCCTACGTGGAAGCCTATGTGAAATTTTGTTTTATTTATGGCTTCTAAAAACGCCTATCCACATTGATTGCGGAGGGTTGAGTTTCATTTGTCGCTTGTTTTTTTCCTTAAACAGAGCCAAAAAATCGGTAGTGGCTTTTCGTGCCATTCCTGGAGAACTGACGACGTAAGAACGCCAGTTTTTTTATTTGCCAAAAAACTATATGTGCGACGTTAGCACATATTTGCTGGGTTGCTATGATGGTTTGATTTTTATGCTTGGCTTAGTTTGTGGGTTACTATTATATCCAAAGGTTATTACCGCTGAGTATAAGGAAAGAAAGAATAATGGGCTCACATAAACTCCACGTTGGGCACGTGCCCTACGAGTTTGCTTGAAAAGAAAATTACTGTGGCAAAAAGCAGAATTGAAAAAGAAACAATTTTGGTACGCGTTCAAGTATCTTCCCTCAGCTTGTTTTCTTGATGTTGTTTGCATGGTGGCTTGGTTATTTCCGGGGTTTTCTTTGTTGGGAGGATTTTTTAACACATTCTCACAAACCTCTTCTAAAAAAAATACGCAGAAGATTCATATAAGAATGGTTATGAAGTAGTTTTACCTGTCGAAAGCGATGGCAGCCAAAGTGGCCGAGCTGGCAGTCGAGACAAGGAGTTCTGCAAATGCGCTAAACTGACACCACCACGTTGCACTCCAGTTGCCCTCCTTATCAACTTGAGTTAAAGGCGGCCACGACGTTCCGGACGCTGTAGATGCCAACACGCCCGGTAGGACTAACAAGGCAAATACCAAATTGGACGCCGTCAAACTCAACACCAACCTGTTATCGCCCGGGAATATATATAAAGAATAAATAACGGTATGCTAAACGAACAGACGTTTCAATGCCAGAACGGTATGTTTATAAATTAACAGGATAGAATGGTTCAGTTGTGCATGCGAATTGGCTGTCAGTTTAACTTCGAATTAAGCACGTATTGTTCTAATTGACGTCAGCAATCTTGAGTGTATAGTCGCGAGATAGAAGTATGGTTCAGTGGTTTTACCAAAGGAAAGCCAAAAGCCCCCAAAAAAAGTGCGTGGCAAGAGAGAAGAGACTCTTGGTTCCTTTTCGCTTTCCAATTTGGGTCGGAGGATCAATTCTTGCTTGTTCGATAATGTTCCCAACTTCGATTTTGCAAGAGGAAACAAGCAGATCTTGTCCGCGCCCTGGCTTTACACGTGTCTTATCTACGTTGGAGGGATTAGCGCTGTTTTTCAGCTCTAAAAGGACGCCTTTTTTTCGTAGTTGCTAAAGATTTTTGCTGTATTCCACCAACAGCGTGTGTGAGGGATTTCGACTCCCAGAAGGCGATTTAGCTTTCGAAACAAGTATGAAATCTGGTAGTGCTTCTGCACTTCACAGTCTTATTTTTTTTTGCCTTGCACAAACATCAATTTAGCATAGTCGTACATATTCATGTGTTCAAGTCTCCCCTTGTGAAATCCGAAACGACTTGGAATTTACACAATGTGTTTATGTTTACATTTGTCTCTATTGCTCGTGACCTCCACTCTGCTTATCGGATTATGCTGTATTGACTTTTATTCAGTCAGATTTGCTGTACTTGAGCTTAGCAAAGGCATACACTAGCTATACTTTGAAAAAAGAAAAGACAGATCGATAACTGGCGTGAGTGAAATTGGGGAGAAGTCTCGGGAAAATTGGAAAAGTCTGTATTTATGGTGTGCCTTTATGGGGCGGACGTTTTATGTAGAGTACATATGTTTTGCTTCACATGGGACTGTGCCTTAGGCTAGCTACGAGCTTCTAACTGGAAGCTCGTCTCAAGTCTATTGCTGTGCTTCCGCCTCTTTTTCTTTTTATAAGATGTACTCAAATTCCGTTTTCCGAGAACTCGTGGAGCACGCGACTTATGCCAGAACAAAAAGTTTTGCTGGTGTGCAATCTCTTTGTCCTTTTCACTGTGGCTCTTCTTTTTAGTAGCTATTTTAGACTTGCAATAAAAGGAAAAATTGTTAATTGGAACCTTGTTAACGTAATCGTATATTTTCAGAGACCCTTTGAAATTAGAGACGGATAAGTACCATTACTACCAGGCGGACTTCCTTATTAAGGACACATAACAATCTCATTAAAACAACTTCTGGGTGCTGGTCCAGAGAACTGTAGCGGCACGCAGGTAAAACCAAGGGATTCGTGCAGGTATAGCCTTTAATCTTCTCGAATTAGGAATTAACCAGGTTCAGTGACTTGGCTACATGCCCATTATAGCCCATATCTGTTGACTCTTTTAGTATCGAGGAATGGAAGACCAGCAAAAAACAAAACGCTCCATCCGCTTTTCCTACCATGGGCATGGACACCTTTGATTGCCCCAACCCAGACATTCTCCATTATGCTGAGAAACTGAGGGCTTTTCTGCTACTTGTCATGGAACCTGGACGCCTCTCTTCATTCTGGATCTGTCTAAAGTGTCTGCAAGTCTGTGATCATAACCTTGCCTAAAAAATAGTGTTTATTTTTGCGTTGAGGAAAAAGAGACTTGCTCTCTCTTGGCGCCCGATATCCACGCCCTTTCAAGGTCAGGTGCGTCTATAAGGTCACAGAATCACATTACCCGCAACAGGAAATGCGAATGCAAAGCTATGGCATATTCTCCTTGGAATATTTGCCCCGTATATCCAAACTAAAAAAATCCAATCTCCGCCTGACTTTTTATTTAATTTTTAACTGTCCCGTAAACCGTCCGATAGCTCATCTTCCAAATGGCACCACCTTTTAAAGAGCGCTCCCCTACAGATTTTTAGTTTTTTATACACCTCTAAAAAAGAGGGAAAAAGTAGATTTATAGTTGCAAAGCTTTTAAGCCGGCCAAAAAGTCCTAATTGATTGGCTGCTCGTTTTTCCCAATTTTTCAGACAAAACAAACGAAAAAGAAGGATGACATTGGACGTCGAGCCAGCTTGAAGATTAATAGGATCAATAATTGCTGACAAGAATTTGCAATTACAGACTCGCTTCTCAGGCGTAGAGGAACTCATTTGCATTTTAATATCCGAGCGTTTTTCTTTTTTTGGTTCGTCCGTCTTCCACGTCCAAGAACCTAAAAAAAAAACTTGTAACAAAAAATAAGAAAACGCGTCTTGATCTAAATGAGAATCTGTGGTCGAGCGTTTCAAGTTGAGTGCTCGCGCGTATATACCCTTGAACAAAAGCTTTTACTGACACTTGATGTGTACACTTGTATATTCCCTTACTACGGCACTAAGATACTTTCTGCGTCCCAAAGACTGTGTAGTTGCTTACCTTGCTCATTTTTAACGTGCAAAGTCTTTGGTACTAGCGCAGTCGCTCTGGCGCTGTTTAAGAAGGGGTTGTAATGGGCTCTTGGTGGGCAGGAAGTCTTGGAAAAATTAGCCAAAATTGGTACCGCTAAAGCCAGAGCTAAATTGTACGGGTTCCTGTGCATGCTTCTAATGGTTATGTCTTGTGGTTATATCCTTAAAATGGGCAAGTCCACTAATTTTTTTCTATTTTTTTCGCCACATGAGTTGTTTGGGAAAAAAAGACCGGGACTGCCACCATTTTATGGCCGGGAAAAGCCTTGAAAACGTTCGAAAGCAGCGGTCATCAGCTATTAGGGGAGGAAAAGGGGGGAGGGAGACACTGACTACGTTGCTGTTTGGTTCCACTGATGGGCAAGGCGGAGATTGGGGGGACAAGGCTACTTTTATGGATAAAGTGTTGTCTCCATATATGTTTGAGCTATTTTGTTTTCTGTCAAAAGTTTTTTTTGTAAAAAGCTTCGAACCTTTTAAGATTAGACGCGGTTTCTTGTGTGAAAAGAGTAACGTGTCAGGGAATACTGTTTAAAACGAAAACTGAGTATTTATTATCAAGGTTTCTGAATGTGTAAGAGCTCCAAAAACCTTCTTTTGGTGATAAAACAAAAAACGAAAAATAAATGAAGAAAATGAAAACTCTCCACTAAGTTTTGTGCATCAGTTGAACAAGCCAAAATTTGCAAGTTTAATTTTATGTCAGCGTGTTGTCTCGACGTCGACGTTATACCCCAAGTCGATAACGCGTCAACATAATTCCGAAAAACTCGGATAAGATCAGGGGATGTACGTTTTGCACTCCCGACAAGAAAGCGCTCACACTGCCAGTGCGGAAATTCTTGCGTTCGAATGACGCCATGTCAGGGTCCCTGCCGTTATGACTGGTTATCTCTGAACTTGAAAATAGTAATAAAGTATCCTTGCCAAGCTTTATGTCTACTCTGCTGCGTAAAAAGAAGAGCAATGCAATAAAATGAAGCTCTAGTTGTGTTCTCTTTTGCCTTTTTGTCTGATTTCTGGTTTACAATTTGAAAAGGATCAACAGAAATGGAGCATTCGTTAA
Source organism: Lepidurus packardi (assembly GCA_023053545.1). Lineage (NCBI taxonomy): Eukaryota > Metazoa > Arthropoda > Branchiopoda > Notostraca > Triopsidae > Lepidurus > Lepidurus packardi. The sequence continues at coordinate 6,400,694 of JAKZAN010000002.1, forward strand.
GTTCCTTTTATCGTGTGAGGTAAAAGACCCGCAGCTATGGATTATTCTCGATCTGGCCGACTTTGAAAGGCCATATTCAACTTTTAGGCTACAAAAGAGCAAGAGGAATACACGGGAATCTGTCGTCGAGAAACATCAGGCACGCGACTCACAATAATGGATATTTCATATCTTTCGGATTACCCTCGAACTTCCTTTTTTAAAGGATAAAGTGACATTTTAAAGATTTCTACATTGTGTCGAGCTAAAGTGTCATAACATTCTATGCGGGAAAAGTAAATAAAAACATGATTGACAAGGTCGCGTGTGTAAGCAAAAACTTGCCATTTTACGCTGTTCAATTGTAAACTTGTATACGTGCAGTGCAGCAATGTCACAGAGAAAACAGTCACACAACGTCGCGCGACTGCTAGTTTGGCAAGGTGTCGGGGCTGTCTTTCCTTATGAGGGCTTGCATCTCCGCATAACTTTGACCATTTACGACTACGTGATTGACAGTTTCTACTTCTGTGTCTGTGCATATCCATGGCTGTTTCAAGGTTTTTCTTTTAGGTTTCGGATGATCCCTGCACATACATTTAACATAGCGGAACTCGGATCTTTTCCTTCCTCTGATCAGTGCTTTACTTTTCGGCGTAAGAAATTCCTCGAATCCTCAACAGCCAGAAATGTCATTTGGCTTATAAGGAATTCGTTGTGTGAAAGCAAAAGCGGTAACTAGTGGACGCAACCAAAAAAAGCTAGATCTAATGCAATTCGACGACCTTGTCAGTCAAGGCATCGTTCGGGTAAATCAAGTTAGCTCATCGACCGCATAATTCGTTTTTCTTTGACCGCTCCAGCGCCCTTTTCCTTTTTTTTAAAAAAAGTAAATAAATACATACACACAATGCCAAATAAAGCACTAGCTCACACAGTAGGCGAAGGAAAAGGGAGATTAACGTGGGATGGATGACTATGGTTCGGCTCAAAGACACTCCAAAATTCTACGTCATTTCCGTTATATGCAGGCAGTCTTGGGAAACGTAACCTTGACCTCGATAGAATAGACAATTTGTTTTAAATTGTTAAAAAAAAACGAGCCCACTTGTCTGAAACTGTCAATGAAGAATAGTTTGTCAGAAAAGGGAAGGGCGCTGCTTGTTCTGAAAAATTGTTGCGGCATGAGAGTGATTAAACTTGAGCGGGTACTTCGGGGAGTATGCAGGAAGTTTTTTTTCTCCCTATTACTACGTCTTACGTTTGACCTAGAGAAGTAGGTAACAGCCAACGCATTACTGTTACACGTGTGCCAAACACCTTGTTCTACATTTGTGTTTGGTGTAATTAATTAGTATAACTGTTGATATAGCCATGTAAATATAGAGTAGGTTGACTTACCGGTTTGAAGGATGAGCCAGCAACCCTCGACGGACGAGTGTAAGACTGACCAAAGCATTGCCCAAGACGGAAAAGACGAGAATGACAGCGAGACTAGCCGTTTCCAATGCAGAATCCCAGGATGAATTATAAGGAGAAGACGAAGAAGGGGACACCATGTTAGGCAAAGAAGGCATGGCCATCAATCATCGCGTCTATACAGCTTGTCGACGATGGCCAAAGGACCTGATTTGCCTAAATATACAAAGGTATGGTAGATAATGAAGTTTTGTTGCTCTTTGTTTCCTTCTTTTGCTTTTTTAACCCGTGTTCGAACGTTTTCCGTCTTGTTTTACAATACCTCCTTTCCTCCTTGCCATCACGCTTCTACTTTTCTTGATTAATCCTAATTCACTTTGGGTTACGCCTTGTGTCATCTTTAGGAACTAACTTAGGTAAGCCTACGTTTTGAAGAGAAAAAGAAAAGACAGTTCTTAGTCAAGTCCTTGTCAGGAAGTGAATGCAAAAATGAGGGAGTTCTTAATGATCCTTCCCGTATGCTTACTATGTGCCCCAAATAAAACAGGACAACAGACACGACGCAGTACATTTCATATGATACCCTGTTATCCTAGAAGGCTTGTCTGTTTTTACCCATCCAACGTTTTAAATTTATTTATTTTTTATTTAGGAAAGGCACTTCTTTCCTATCAAAATGCCCTTATTTGTGGGTGGGCTCGGCAAGAGCGGCTGCCGGTTACATAAAATACCCCGGTAAAAGAAGACAGCAGCAATTTCGTTATCTTTAGCGCAGAGGTTCTCATATACAGCGCACTGGGGCAATCCAATGCCAACATATGCTGTACGGCAGCGGAATTTATGACTGTTACAAGACCGATAGGATTTTCCTTCTAACCCTTCGATCTCTCTGTAATCTTCCGTTTCTTTATGACTATTAGAGCTCCGCACGCTGAATGCCCTTGTAAGCTATCGGTGGGTTTAACATTGAATCTGGTTTAGTGTTGCTACTAATTACTAGTTTGGATAGAGTAGCAAAGGCTTATTGCCACACCTTTTCGATTAAGGAGAAATGCAAGAGCTGCTACCGAATGAGGTTTCGTGGGGTGATATAAGTATAAAGACAGCTGCATACTATTTACTACTTGAAAATCCCTCCCCTCACCATACAATAACCTATAAGAAGCTTTTGGTGGGCTTCTGGTGTTGCTCAGTGTTGTACAATTTACACAGGATTTGAAGGAGAGATGGAAATAGGTCAAATGAAACGAAGAAATAAGGAGGAAAGCGAACGGGTAAGTATGAGTACACTTCTGCCATGTATCTGCGTGTATCCGCGTGTGTACTCAAGGTATGAATATAGAATGGTGTTCAGCGTTTACCTCGTTTGTATTTGGGTTTACTGGCCAAGCAGGAAGAGAGGGGCACGGAAATAGGATATTTTTCTTGCTTTCGGTTTCACATTCACTCCTAATACTCCAGCCCCGAAAAGAAGCTTGCTGACCAGCATCTGCACCGAATCCGAGGACGTTTGTGACTGTCGACCTATACATGACATACACACATGAGGATGATCAGGAAGAAAAACACTTTCTTCTACTTTTGTACGAAAACAGTTCTTTCGCCGTGTTCACTTTCAACAGTCGTTCACCTCCATCCCCACTGTCTCGAAAAACTATTTCCACGAGAATTGGAAACCAGAGAAAACGTTTTTAATTGCGGCAACCGAAAAAGAGAGTTTTTCCCCAGAAGAAATTACGCATACGAAGTCGACCACCACAACGGAAGTCTTACTTGCTTCTATACACTAGTAATTAAGAGTTGAATTTCTGTAGCGGTTTCCAACACTACTGCCTCTCCAAAGTTCGGAGTAGAAGTGGTATCCGAAACACCCCGATGGCTTCAGGAACCCGCGTACGCATCCATTCACTTCTAGGAAGCAACTGCTGAGCGTCCATGGGCGCGACGCTCATCTATAGCTTCCCTCCTTTGCTTATTTCCGTTTAAGCAGGCTACGGGAAGAGGGAAAGAGAGAGACAGAAGTAGAAAGACGGATAGAACACAGAGACAAGTTGGACACTGTTGGGCTCGTGCGCGAACCCAAAATATGTACTAATTCCTCGTCCAGAACTTGAGATGGATATGTGGAAACCTTTAATTCCCTTCGTCTGCCCTGACAACTTAAGGGGTATAGTAATAAGTAGGGTCAGGAGAGCAAAAAGCTAAAGAAAAATAAAAAAGGAAAAAAATATAGTACTTGGATATGCCAAAAACCGACGTATTGACCACCGACGAACCAACACTCTGCGAAATTGACCAACGTGGAACAGCTTTGGGAGTTAGTCATAGAGAAAAGGAAAAGAAAAGTTACGGAAAGTGTGGACAGATTCATCCAAGCGTCTTTTCCTTGTCTTTTTTATATTGTTATATCTTTTTAAAAAAGAAAAAAAACATAGGAGTCCCTTTGCTGCCTCCTGGATAATTTAATTGTGCCTTGTGTGGACAGCCTGTTTATTGGTTTGGAACACGTCAGGATGCTATTGATAACTTTGACGGCCAGGCAACTTTGTTTGACAGTCCTTTTGTTACTGTTTGAGGGGGTTGGGAGTTGGGAGGGTCAGTTCGAGTGTATCTTTTCGAGCTAGCGAATTGAAGTTGACCCTGTATAGCCGGTGTGTGCGTCAGAGGTGAGTTTTCGCTTTTTTATTTGTAATCCAGGCATCTGTTTATTGATTCTGTTGCGTTTTTAGGGCAGATGGATATCTCGTGATGTCGTAAAATGAAAAAAAATTGGGTTTTGTTTCCTTGTGCTGTATAAATCGTTTTTAGTTTGTCACCCGCATTTTTCACTGTCATCCGAATTTATGCGAGAGTCCCGGTTTTAACATGATACTGGCTTAAAACTCTGCGCCGACGATTATTTTGGGCGCCTGTTAAATTAGGTGGATCGACGAAGAGAATGCATTGCAGGTAATTATGCCAAGTCAACCCTTCCGTGAGGAATAGGGCGAACTGCTAATGTTTCTTCTATGGAAATTAGGGTTCGTTCTTTTTCCGATGGCTGTAGATAGTCGAGCAAGATGAGAGCGAAAGGTAAAGAAAAACGAGTTCTTGATTCCATCGCAGCAGTTCAACTTCCAAGTGTGTAGTCCAAACGTTTTACAGGAGTCACTGGAAGTTATAGTTTTCTGAGATGTAAATATCCCGCAGACCTCCCGTATGTGCTTTTTATTCATAAGTCGTTTGGCGTCAGCGGAAATCAGAAGCTGAGTCACAGCTAAATTCTGGCGAATTTACAACTCCCACAGCCAAGGAAGGATATAGTTGTGTTTGGATACGGCAACTAATTGTATACCGTGCAAGATTTTTCAAGGCTATAATGAGTCCTCATTACGTCAATAAGTCTCCAGATAGATTATTTGGACACATTGGGTGTAGAATGCCTTCCGGGGTGGTGAAAGGTCTTAGCCAGAGAGACCAGAAAGGAAACAGGAGTTGCTAATACGAGCCGTGCAGGTTCAACTGATATTCTACGAAAATGATTATCTAAATTATATATGGCTCTGCTTGCGCTATATATTTATGTGGGTTCTAATTCCAGAAAAAGAAACGCAAGGTCACTCTTTTCTTACGCGTAGGTTAGTTAGCACAAGAAACTCCTTTATCTTTACTTTTTTTTTTTTTTTTTTACCTGTTTCTCATGCACTGTATGCCAATAATCTGAAACAAGCGCCTTTGAGTTCAGTGCTGCCGCCCGTAGATCGTCTGGCGAACTTTACGGACTTAATAACAAACAAATCGGCTTAAAAGTTTGTTTAGTGTATAGTCTTTTTAGTTTTAAGTCTCATCCTGGTGGTCTACCAGTTATTTAGTGCAATGGCTAACATATTTTGTTGTTTGAAAGGCTGCTTGAATGGGTTTGATCTGGGTGTGTCGGCAGCTCCAGTTGTCCAGCGCAGAACTCCTTTAGTCACCATTGATAACTCTCGAACAGGTATGTGTCGCTTATCTAAAGCCTACTGCGATACACTATGATTATCTTTTTGTCTATATTAGGTCAGGAAGTCGTCGTAGTCAAGAATGGCAGCAGAATTTGTGGCACCGGTGGTGCCTTGGGCAGTGCTCCTTTAGTCCAGAACAAAGCCTATTTTGAAGTCAAATTGCAGCAGTCAGGTATGCAGATCCTGTTAACAGACTATGTTATTTATCATATGAGTAGGTATTTGGGGAGTTGGAGTGGCAACTGAAAAAACTAATCTTAATCAAGTCCCCATGGGCTGCGACTCCGATTCATGGGTTTTGAGTTCAGACGGAGTTGTACGTCATAGTAAAGAAGAGTTACACAAGGTGTCTGACCTGCCCCAAGAAGGAGATGTTATTGTAAGTTTGGACAGTTGGAGTGGGGGTTATTTTCTTTAATCCAATTTGCAGGGTGTTACTTACGACCATGTTGAGTTGAACTTTTACGTTCATGGGAAGAATCTTAATTGCCCGGTTTCGCATATTCGGGGTACTCTTTATCCAGCTTTATACGGTAAATTGCTCGATTTAGTTGCCGCGGGAACACCGTGTAATGTTATTTCTGATTAGTTGATGATGGAGCTATTTTGGATGTCATTTTTGAAGATTTTACATATACACCCCCACCGGGGTACGATAACATTATGATTGAGCAGTCGCTGCTGGAAACCTAGACGTATTTTGGACCTCTGTGAACGTCTGGCTTGAAGTTTGTGGAACGAACAAAATGCTGAGCATCTCAGAAGGGTTTGCTGTTGTTATTGCGTTTATACATACTGTGCGGAGCTTTGCAGCATGCTGAACATGACCTCCCATTCCGTGTATGCCAAATCTATGTACATTCGTTACGGAATAAAATCGTATGTCTGTCTTCATTCCAATACCGAGTATTCTCAGCAAGATTATCAGTAAGCTCAGCAAAAACAGGTAATGTATTTATTTTTAACTGGGAAGCTTTTATTTAATAAGCTTTTTTTATAAGTATAATATTGTATATTTATAGCATAGTATTGCCCTAGCCAGGGACATGGGACAGATCTTGGTAAAAGTATCTTGAAATCGGACGTGTTTTTAGAGGGAATTTTAAAACTTTTAACGTAAGAATTACTTTCTTTCTGTTATGGTGTGTTGTGCATTTAAAGCCGGTATAACAAACCAGACAAGCTTTCGAACATGCAAACGTGAAACAAACTTACACTTCATTCCATCCTTCCCATACTTCCCAAGGCGTATTTTGCTCGCAGCAATGTTGTTTTGCTTGGTCGTTAAGCATTGATTTGCCAATGCGAAAGGGTAGGACAGAGTATTTTGTGAGTGAATACCTTTCTCTGAATATGCATTGCTGTATAGCTGGTCTTGGGTAAGCTTATGTTAGAAAAGCATTGAGTTAATTTATTGTTTTCGTGTAATTTCCTTTCCCACATACCTAATCCGAATGGGCTCTATGGGACTCCGACCGTAAACTGCATTGTATGGCAGCGGCTTATGATTCAATTCCCGGGTTGTAGTCAGGTACAAGACTCACATTTAGTACTAGCTCTATTGACGTGTTCGTTGTAATTCGTGTCGGGTGAGCGGGAATTAAAAAATTTAACGAAAAACCGCAAATAAAACTAATTGAAGCGATTAAAAAAATAATTTAAAGAAACTATGTTCGTATCTCAATGTATTTCAAATCCCAAAGCAAAGTACTTTATAAATCATACTTTGCTATACACTAATTGCGCGATAATAAGATTCTGTATTAAAAACAGCAAGCTCAATCAAAGCCGTTGGGTAGGATGCACGCCAGTAGGGAATCTTAATCCGCAAACTTGCGAAAAAATCCCTGAGCTCGTCCATGTTAATCGTTAGTTTATGTTAAAGAAAGGTATAATAGTGGGCTACAAAAGCTTAACCCACTCGTGCCAATCACACTGGAGCCGCTTGAAACGAAATGAAAGTATCTGGATTATGCTGGCTAATTTTTATAGGCCTGTTGCTGCAAAGTTAAACCTAAGAAATGTTTTAGACAATTCCTTTGAATTTGAATAGTGCGCGTTACTGGAACGGCCGCAACCAGCGCTTTGTCCAACTTGCAGCCTCAGTCGCGCTCGCAAAGTCGAACAAGCTACATGTTCAGACAGAAACTATTGTTATGCAAAACATTATATATAGAATAGTTGTGTTTTTAGCTGCATTTCTGTAACTTAGTCTGTCTGCAGTTACGAACAACATTCCTGTTAATTTTTAAGCATTCTTTTGGCTTAATTTGTGGATTTTGTGCGTGTTTTCAGTGCGAAGTTTCATTCAAACGTTTGGGCGTGTATGCCTTTTTTAAAGTCTTAAACGGACGATTTTGTGAAATTTGGGCTGGACAAGCTCAAACATGATGCCGCTGGGTTACTCTTTTTCACCTTTTGCCTGCTCCAGTTGGTCATTATTATTTGAAATTTTTAGGAGAGATATCCTTATTTCTTCGCCTGTTATTCAAATGAAGCTGAGTGAAAACATAGCATGCCACGTGGGAGCGTTATGTGTGAGATTAAGGAAAGATATTTTTAAATGTATTTAATGAAATAGATCAGTAATAGTAAAAGGAATAAAATAGGTCAGTCCTCTTTACGTCGCAGCTCTCGTTCTTATGAATTCGGCTTATTAGTTAGTTATTTATACATGTAAACGAATGTTTATATTTCTTCATTCATAAATCGTCGTAAGCAATTGTAAGCTTTTTTGCTTAATCCCCAAGTGTGGCTAGGTGGCTAGGACTTTCCACAATTTTCGTTCCTATCCATTTGATGTATACAGTTACTTGTTATTTGTACAGTTATTCATTGCCATTTTCCTTATTTTTTTTATTTTTTTTGGGGGGGGGGGAGGGGGGGGGGTAAAGTATTGCTAGAACACAGAATGCCAGAATACGGAATTTGAAAATCTACCCAACGCAGTGCCCCAATCACGTTGCTCGTTGCTAACGTTGCCATGGCCTCTGGCGAATGATACAGCCCTCTGTATGCACTCGCCGCCACTTTGCGTAGTGGACGGAATTAATCCCGCCAGCCATTTTGTGAACAGACGCCAAGCCGACTCCACGTCAGGTAATTTGCTCCCGTTTTATTCAAATTTTTCGACTCCCATCCGACTTTTATCAGACTGAAAGGCAAACAGACCTAAATATCATGCAATCAGCTTGCATATTATCACATTTTGTTAATTAAAAGTAACAATTTTGATAATGTTCGTCATTATTCCCAGGGGTAAGCGTCAGTAGATTTCGAACAATTTTTCGAACGTTTTCAAGTTTATTCGCTCCCATTGGCTACATATTGCCATTCATTCAATTAACAACTACTAGGAAGTTACCATATTCTGCCTTCCGTTTCCTCTAGATAGGTGAAAATTTTTGTTTATCCTATTTTTTCACAAAACGTTCAAAATCCGATTTGAGCAATTTCCAAATTTCTCTTAATTCCTCAATCCTCATCACTACCAACAAAGATACACCCCCGGAGTGTAATCCCGTTTATGGATTTAAAAAATTATCAACGCAAACAAATTTATCATTTTTCCGGCTAAAAAACATAATATTACAAATTCCCGCATGGCCGCCATTGCCGGCCCAGGTCAAAGCTCCAGCGAACGTTTTTGTCCCCTGTCGCTTAACCCGAGTGCCCGCCCTGTTCCGCCATTTTGATTTGTTTAGTCGGGTGGGATGACGTACTTTTTTCGTGACTCAAATTCAATTTGTCAAAGCGTAAAACCGTGTTAAGTTCTGTTTAAAGATGAACAGTATTACTAAGAGTTGTCCCTTTTATATTTACTAGGTGGTGACAAATTTCACAAACAGTTATACGTGCTATAACGTGTTAAGTGTGTGGTGCTGGTCAATTCGCTCCTGTTCTGCTCAGCCAACTTTTTCCCCTTGCCCTTTGCCATCCTTCTGGAGAAGGAAACGAGAACCGCCAATTGCTTATCTGCTAACCTGAGGCTGTGGGGAGATATTATTTCATCTTCTGTGGGAGCCGCCAGGAGAACCAGAAGAAAAGGTATGCCAGGAGTTCAAAAGTGTTGTGGCCGGTTAGGTCTTTTGCTGCAACATTTTAACTTCCTGGGGAAGCTTCCTGGAAACAGAAAAGCTTTCGCTGTGCTATGCAATAGGTCTTCCATGGCAAAAACAGCGGACACTTTTCTGGGGTCATGGGGTCAAACGGGCGGTGGAAGCCTCGACTGGAAAACGCGAAGACGTCGCCAGGCAGGGGAAAAAGATTCGTCTGTGGTCATTTCTGGCTGAGTAAATTTTCTTGCATTAAATCTAAATATTGGTAACATTTTGAAACTAAACTTCCGTTTCTTTTACAGGCTTTCACTCCGTGTGGGTCCCTTAGTGCTCGGATTGTGGCGTGTTTTCAAGATTGTTGCTGTTTTGGTGGGGATCCACGTGTTCGCCCAGTCGGGTAAGAACTTGTTTTAATTTTTGTGGCTTTCTGGTTTCTTTCCCTAATCGAAGAGTCCATTTTGTGTTTGAACATGTTGGTTAACATGGTCGTAGAAGATAGATGGATTTTACAGTGTTTAAAGCAGCTCAGTTTTACAGTTTTTATTCTTATTTTATAGTTTTTATTCCTGTTCTTTTTTCATAGGACGCTCGCGGGACCGCGAGAAAAGTGACGACGAAGTCTCGGAAGGTTTTGGATCGTAGGAAAGATAAGCGAAAGGGGAGCAGAACCTGCACCTGGTCGACTTTGGGCAAAATCTCCGTCTTTCCCACACTTGCTATGTCTCCAGCCGGCGAAAATGGATACATTTGTGTCTTTTCAAAAATGGAAGTACATTTTGTGTATTATTATATGCTTTCGTCTGCGTTCGTCTTTGTTGGGCAATTCAAACTTAAAAAAAAAAAAAAAAAAAAAAAAAAATTGGTAGTTTCTTGAGTTTGTGCAGAGAAAGCTTCGCTAGTGCTAGCCACGCGAAGCTTTTGGGCTTGGAAAAATGAAACAGTTCTTGGCCAGAAGTGTTTTATTTCGGTCAAACTTGCCGCATTGAGTCATTTTGAATTAATTTTAATCCCAGTGAGGGTCATTTCTTGCCCATTTTTGAGAAAGCGCCCGGAAGAGAACGTATTGTGTTCATTGCAATTCTATTGATGCTTTTCTCGTTTATTTTCGTGTTTCCTTCCGAGTGGACTTGGGACCCCTGGGTGGATTTGACCCTCTGACGGTCTTACATTAAGTTTATGGCCTTTTCGGTGCTAATTTTCCCTAATCGGGTTTGGAAACAGTGGCGCTTTGTGTTGGACGATGCGTAATCCCTGTGATCTGGTCCCTTGGCGAACTTTCTTCAATTCCGCGGTATTTTCAAGATCTTTTCGGTGTTTTCAAGACGAAGTCGAGGTAACCTTTTCGTTTTCCCCAAATTGGTGTTAAATTTTCGAACCTTCATTTTGAGGAGATTTGCTTCTCATTCGAGTCTATATACGCATTCTTTTTAAGGGGCGCTAAAATGAAAAATACTAAATATTAAAGCTGAAAATGAAAAATACTAAATATTAAAACACTTTTGACATAATACGGATGCTTGTCCCTTTTGTTCTAGAATTCTCATCGAAAACGAAGTGAAAGGCTTTCAAATGGATTCACTGCGTTACTACCCAAGATTAGCTTCATGAAAAGCCTTTATGACGCTAAACTCCGCCCACTTCCGAAGAAGACGAGGATACTTGTGAGCCGCAGTTACCAGATTCGTCTTTGGTGTTCATTACGCAAGGTCCATTTTTTGATTTGAATGAACTCGATCTTTTCTATTAATATCTGCCTTGTCATTGTCTATTAGGCTTGAGATAGAGCTCCGTTTGGCTACTATACCGTATTGGGAAATACCACGAGCAGGTCCGTTCAGTCTTCATGGTCGTCTGGGGTTTGGTGGGCGTGGTTGTGGGGCCGGTGGAGGACCAGCAGGCACGGGACGGTATTGCGTGTGTGGTGTTGAAGAGGGCAGAGTAAGTTTGAATTCTTTTTTTAAAAGTGTCTAGTAATGTTGTTGCTTTTATTCACGTAGGCTATCTATGGGATCTCTTGCGTTATTACTTAACAACATCTCCATGACATTTTGCCTTTATGTCTTTAAAAATTCCGTCCGTTAGAAGAAGCGAAGAGTCTTGTGAGCTGCAGTTATCCAATTCACCAGTTTCGCCATTGGTGTTCACTACTGGAGGTAAAGTATTTTCATTGGAATATTTGCTTGGTCCTAGGCTCTTATGGGCTTCAGACGGAAACTTTCTTCAATTCCGCGGTGTTTTCAAGATTCTCGTACTCGTCCAATGTCTCGAAGGGAAAAGGATGATCTAAATAAGTCGACTTGGGCAACGTCGCAATTGTCTCGAACTTGAGCTCCGCGCGCAAGTTAGTACTGTGCTTTGTGTTACTTACATAATACTGATGCTTGTCTCTTTTGTTCTAGAATTCTCAGAGCGAAAATTAAGTTAAGGAGGACACTTCTAGATTCTTATGAGCTGCAATTGTCAAATTCAACAGTTTCATCCATGGCGTCCATAACTGAAGGTAAACCATTTTAAAATTAAATGAACTAATTTTCGAAAATTAACATCCCCTTGATCATAGGCTATTGCAAGCTTGAGATGGAGGTCTGTTGCGCTAACATTGAGCTGGTTCTGTAATTCGGAATGTTCTTTGAAGGGTAAGTTTTCGCTCCAAAAGGAGTTTTCCGTAGTGGAAATTTTTTTTGGAATGTATTCATGTTTTTCTCATTCCTCTTTGCTCTAGGCTTCCTCTTTTGAGCCCCTTGTGCTCTTTCCTCGCTATTTAGTAGCGCAGGCATTCCTAAAGAAGATTATCCGTGCATCAATGGCGATTCCTCCAGCTGCAATACGCAAGATCATCGTCATCATCAGCTCTTCCCTCAACCCTTGCCTTGCCTTTCAGCACCGACGTAGCTGATCCCGTTGATTTTCTTCACGTCGCCTTTGATTCGGATTTCGGATTCGCCCTTTCTTGTGATGGAACTGGAGACCCAGAGGGCATAAGGTATGCTAGGAGATTTGGCTGCGGTAAATCGCTTAAAGATTTGCTGCAGTCCAACTTTCTGGAGGGCAGAAAAGTTTCCGTTGCTGCATGATTCGTTAGGTCTTTAATGGTAGCAACGGAGCTTCTCTGTTTTTTGGGGGGCGTGGTTTAGGTGAATTTTGGATAGCCATGAAAGTCAGGCAGGCCAGGGTTGAGTTCATCTGTGGATTGAAGATGTGGAGTAAGTTTTCCTCTTATTTTTTGTTTATTGAATATTAATAGTTTTATTTGTAATTCAAAAAGGCTTCTCAACCGGATTCCCTGCGTTACTACCCAAGATTATCGTCATTTGAAGCCTTTGTGAGGCTAAACTCCGTCCACTTTAGAAGAAGACAAGGATTCTTATGAGCCGCAGTTAGCCGTTTCACCAGATGTTCATAACGCAAGGTCAATTTTTTAATTTGAATGAACTAGATCTTTTTTATTAATATCTGCCTTGTCATTGTCTAATAGGCTTGAGATAGAGCTCCATTTGGCTACTATTCCGTATTGGGAAATACCGCGAGCAGGCCCGTTCATTTTCAGTGTGTTAAGTCTTAAACGGTAGCAACGGAGCTTCTCTGGGTTTTGGTGGGCGTGGTTCGGGTGCATTGTGGGGCCTGTGGGGGACCAGCAGGAAAGGGGCGTTATATTCGGGTGTGGTGGTGAAGAGGCGGAGTAAGTTTTGACTTGTAATTTTTTTAATTCTCTATAATAGTGTTGTTGTTTTTATTCAAATAGGCTATCCATTGCTATCCTGCGTTATAACTTAACAACATCTCAATGACATTGTGCATTTGTGTTGTTAAATGCCGTCCATTAGAAGAAAGCGAAGCCATAAGAGGTGGCTCGGTTTTGGCCCTCGATCCACGTCGTAGTAGAATTCGCCAGAAGTTTTGGTTGGCAAGCCGTTCTCTTATTCGTTACCATGGATTGACGAACCCGAACCGAAGCTGCGTAGCACTGCATTTTTTTGTGTATAAACACCAAACCGTGTCCGGATAGGTTCAAGAAAACGAATCCACAAGTTTGTTGCCTTTGAACGGATGTGCACCCTGAAGAACCCCTATAACGTCAGTTGCTCTCTAGCAAGCAGTCAGTGCAGACTTTTCCGGCGACCTTGTGAAAGCTAGTAGTGAGTTTATAGTTAAACATTACCCAATCGTGTTGAACATTAACAATAGGATTAAGCGTTATCTTCGAAAACATTAAGAATTGGATCTTCGAAAACCTGGAAGCAATTCAAGTGCGCGTTTAAAGTGTTAAGTGTGGTGTTTGGCAAAAGGCTCGTCAGGCCTACGCCAGTAAAAAAAAAAGAAAGAAAATGTGTTGGTGTTAAGTGTGCTCTCTACTTCATCCCTGCCTTACATCATCCTTCGCAGTCGACAAAATTTGCAACTTTAATCTGCTAAGCTGACATTCTGTTACTTGGAGGTAGCTACTTACCTTCTGTGGGAATCAGGAGAACCAGAAGGAACAGGTATGCCAGGAGTTAAAGTGTTGTTGACCGGTTAGGTCTTTTGCCGCAACTTTTAATTTCCTGGGCGGCGAAAAGTCTTTGTTGTTGCCATTCATTAGGTCTTTAATGGTAACAACGAAGCTTTTCTATGGTTAACGGGTGGTCAACGAATTTGGGGAGCCTCTATTGAAGAACGCAGCCCAGGCAGGGATGGAAGTTTCGTCTGTGGAAGCATTTGTCTGATCCTTGGATTTCTTCATGCCCTTTCTTCAAATCCCAGTGTTTTCAAGAGCGAAAAGTGCAGATGGACGTTTCTTCTGTGGAAGCATTTGCCTGATCTTGGGATTCCTTCATGTCCCTTCTTCAAATCTCAGTGTTTTCAAGAGCGAAAAGTGCAGCGATAGACCGTTGCTTCGGGTTGGCCCCTTGGTGAGCTTTCTTTGCATTCAGCGGTGTTTCCAAGATTGCCTGCGAAGCCAAAGTCAACTTTTGTAAATCTGAGTGTTCGCGAAGTCGAGGTAAAAGAAAATCCTTTTCTTTCCCATGTCGTTTAGATTTTGATTCGTTTGTATACATTTCGAACTTACTTTTTTCTACTTTACGTTTTGTTCCAGGATCTTTGGTAACGTTAATCGACTAAAGTGGGTGGAAGGTGGCGAAAGGGGGAGGACAACTGGGTGTTGCGACGTTCATACGATGTCCCGAACGGGAAATGCAGCAGTGAGGTCGACTTGATGAACGTCTCAAACTTGTGCAACTTGTGTTATTGTTTTTTATTTGTCTGTCGGAAGTCTACAGACACAAAACTCGGCAAGTTTTCTCCTTCTCCAAAGTCCTTTGCCTTTTCACACGTTTTCTGCAACTTGTGTTGTTGTTTTTCATGTTTCACCGGAAGTCTACAAACGCGAAGCAGGACAAGTTTTATCCTTTCATACGTTTTGTGTTTTCACTCGTTTTGGGAGCCTTCCTCTGTGGATGTGTTTGGGTCACACTTATTTGTAAGTTTTAAACATTTTGTTTATGAATTGATTTCATGCGTAATGATATTTTTCTCTCTTCTTTTAGCTTTCGGTGGCGAAATGAATGAGGAAGTAATCCTGTGCCAAGAGGTCAACATCTCCTAACGAATCCGATTTCAGTTTAAAGGTCATGGGGAGCTTCGGAGTGATGGTAGTAACATTTTAAATGTACATTTATAAGTTTTTACTACTCATTGTTTCTTTCAGGCGAGTAAATAGAAGGCTGTTTGGATTGAAGTCAAATATGGATCACAAGATTTCGAAGCCATTTTTAAGATTACTGTGAAGGATAGCAAAGAGCCGACTTACATGCAGTTTGTATTGTTGAGTTTTTTTTTTTTAATTTTAAATTTGTTCACTTTTCCCTAAGTCACGCTTTAGAATCGCCGCTTCTTCATCGTTGGAGGTTTTCACTATGGCGGTGGCTAACCTTAGACAGCAGTGGCGGTCTTTGGCGGGCAATTCCTATTGAAAACATCGTTGGAGGTTTTCACTAGGCGGTGGCTAACCTTAGACAGCAGTGGCGGTCTTTGGCGGGCAGTTCGAACGTTAATTTCATGATGAAGATATCGTTGGGTGGTTTTCATTGTGATGGTGGCTAACCTAAGACAGCAGTGGCGGTCTTTGGCGGGCAATTCATGATGAAGATATCGTTGGGTGGTTTTCATTGTGATGGTGGCTAACCTGAGACATCAGTGGCGGTCTTTGGCGGGCAATTCATGATGAAGATATCGTTGGGGGGTTTTCATTGTGATGGTGGCTAACCTTAGACAGCAGTGGCGGTCTTTGGCGGGCAATTCCTATTGAAGACATCGTTGGAGGTTTTCATTGTGATGGTGGCTAACCTTAGACAGCAGTGGCGGTCTTTGGCGGGCAGTTCGAACGTTAAATTTGGCGGTGGCTAACCTAATCAGTGCGATATCCGTGTTCCATGTTCGTCCTGCGATATCAGTGTTCAGTTTTGTGGCTACAATGCCTGAAACCCTATCTGGAGCGATTGGCTGAGTGTCAACATCAACGAGGTGAGAGACGCCAGTATTGCTCGCTGGCTGATGGCCAGGGATGCGAATCTACTGCAGGGGTTTAGTTCTTTGCCAGGACCGGAAAGGAAAGCGAAATTTAAGTTTTCTTTTGAATTAACAATGCGTTTGAGTTTTACAATTTCATCAATTGATCTTTTTTTTTTATTATTATAGTTGAAGTGGAAATGAAGCAACAATCTCAAGTGATCCATCGCGGTATTGCCTCGTTCCCATGATGCGAATTTCTCCGCAGCGTGTCAGAGAACCGCAGATCGTCCAGCTTCCAGAAGGTGAATTAATTTCACATATACATAAGGATGTAATAATGGTGAATTACATTGGAAGAACGACAAACAGTAGATGACAACTTTTGTTAGGCAGATGACCTGATCAAGGAGGAAATGATTGATTCTCCATTCGAAATCTGCGTCCAGGATCGGATCAATTTGCTCGTCATTTTCGTAATTTAATTTGGTCCCTTACAAGATTATGGACTCGTCGGCCTTGTGTCACAATCCGGCGGCCTTCTTTCGAGTCGTCCTTGTCTCGCTTTGCCATTAGCCCTAGCCCCCTTCCAGAAGCATTGCTCTAGCGCTGTCTTCCAAATCTGCAAAGCACCCTGTGGGTTCGACGTTTTGTATTATTGTAAGAGTTTTGAGAAAGAATTGTTTCATATTTTTTTTTTGTTTGTAAAATATATCACTCCAGAAACATTGTTCTAGTGCTGCCTTCTAAATCTGTTAGAATTTTTGTTCTGTAACCTTTCTTAGCTCTAAAAATTGGATTCTAATATTGTGCAAATGAGATTGCTTCTCACTGGAATTCCTTATTTGTTGTACCAAATGTTCCCCGTAAAATCTAGTTTCCAAAAATGTTATTTTTGTATTATTTGTAATTTTTGCAATAAATGTGAAAATTTTGAATGTTTTTGCGTGATTTTTCAAAAATCCGCTAGAAAAGGAGGCGTGGTTTCCGAAATGGACGAATCCTATTGGTGAATTGGACCAAAAAGGGGGCGTGGCTCCTTTTCGAGCTGGGGAAGCGTTTTCAGGGCTTTTCTCCATAAGGAATAATGCTGTATCAAGGGGGTCCCCTTCAAAAATCGTGAAAAATTGAGAGCCTCGCCCCTTTCCCTGTTCCCAACTCCCCTGCTCGGTTTCCTATCCACGATATTCGAGCTCGTAATGCCGAAGCATCACAATTTCGAATATGGGAATAGGAACGGGAAGGCATTTGGTACGGGCAAAGGGAGCCATTTAATATTTCGCTTTTTCGACGAAATAAAGTGCTTCGACCGGGAATCGAACCGAGGACCTCTGGGTCCCCAGTCGTGCGTGTTATCCACGCGGTCATGGGCTTATATTCAATAGTGGTTGAAACATCTATAAATACAACTATGAAGTGAGCCAGTGTACAGTGTTGAGGGTAGCTTCCATCTTTTGTTCGATTTATATAAATTTGACGGTTCGCCCATTGCCATGACATGTATTTTCTAGAAGTTTGTATTGTATTTATTACGTTGTATTATATTTAAAAGTGTAATAAAAAAGCCTTCCTTAATTTTGGATTGTGAGTCAAAATCGTTGGAAATAGTTACAAGGCCATTTGTTTGTTTTACAGTATTTCTAATAAAAGCTCACAAATCCAAGTTCTCCTACATTACTGTTACCGCAGTTTGAAACACTAAAAAAAGGAAAAAAAACTGGTCGTGACTTTTTTCGATTTCGAAGAAAATTAGATGCAGGAAATGCATTGGTTTCACATTGAAGAGGCACACCAGCGCCACGGAGTTCCGTCTCTGTGGGGTTCAAAACTTTAAACCCCAAGCAGTAAGCCATACGTTATTATAGAGAACAAGAGAAGCTATTTGGAAGGAAATCTGTTACTTTTTCCACAGGAATAGTCACTCTTATAGTTGTGTCATTATCTAAAATCCTATAGCGTAGGTAAATAAAAGGCTGACGATTTCCTGCGACGGTAAGCAACAGGCTCTGCTCTAAGATTGCAGTTCGGCAACAAATAATGCGATCTGCAAGGACTACTAAAAAGACGCCCCAGTAATTTCTACAATTTTTCTAAAAATAATTCAAAATAATTTATAGAGGTGTAGACATTTCTTAGGTTGTATAATTATACACATCGATATTGAAGAATCACAGTACAAATTTCTCTCGACTAAACTATATACAAGATTTGGGGAGATTTGGGAGGCGCAGGGATGGCAAATTTCTGTCTTTTTGTTCGATAGATTGCATCAGCAGTAGCTGTTTTTAAAATAGCTTCAAACTTAAGTAGAACTGAAGTATAAATGGATGGCGAAAACTAAACGGCCGGCTTTGGTACAAATCTGCTTTTCAAAGGCCACCCTGTGATTATTGCTTCCTTGGAATGCTTCCTCACAAACTTCAATCCTACCGTTTTAGTCTAATTGACGCGAGGGGGGAAATTTATCACGGAGGAACACAAAGGAAGTATGCCCCTAATTAAACAGAAAATTAACCTAACGACGAATTGGCACAGTGAAAAGCTACCGGAGTCAGAAAAGGATGAGCCAACACAATCAAAAGGGGGTTTATAAAGTCAAGCGGAAATTAACAAAATATGCAATTGCAAAATATGATCTTTTGGGAACTATATACACCACTATAGACATTGGACGACTAGTTTGGGTTTGTTTCTGGGGGGGGGGGGGGGGGGGGGGGGTGGAGTTTTGGAGCTGACAAAATGCATAAAGAAGCGAAGGCTTGGATGGTATAACATTATCTTCTTAAAAAAAAAAAACTTTTTTCCCGCATTCATGATTTTAAACAGTAGTAGCAAACCCAAGGAGAAGATCTGAAATGCGTTTTTGCTTTTTCATCGGTATCTTGTGGCTAACTTCTCCATCCCCTTCACATAACAGTTTATTTTGTTTTGGCTAAACTAGAGATCTCTTACTTTCTTCCCCAAGAAAAGGAAATAAGAAGAATCTATTACACTTCTTTTGTCACTTGCTTTGATCCAAAATGCAGGCAAACACTTTCTTGACTTGAATAATGGCCGGGTCGCGAGTTTTCTCTTCTCTTCGTAGTTTACACCCAAACCCTTGGACCAAAATCTAAATTTTTGGGTTCTTGTTGTTATTCCGTCCAGCGGATTGGGGGAGCCAAGCTGTGCCTTACAAATGAGAACAGATTCGTGCATTATATTTTAGCAGGAAAGGTTTATTTGAAAACAACATGTTTCAAAACTTGTCCTTCCTGCGTACTTCTGTTCAGAGTTCTGTTCGTGGATATGGTTTCATACTATTCTGCATCGTCACTCCTCTCATGATGCACTCCGCTTCACTGCAGCAAGTGCAGGCTTTATGGTAATCCGGGGCCAAAGGTCGGCTACTTAAAGTAGACCCTACACTGAGGCCCCGTCCCAAATTCGTCGGCGCAGGTGTCCATTTGGCAGGATGGTGCTTATGACTGCTTCGACTGGAGCACAAAAGTCGAATACGACGCCGGTAATGCCATGCGAGCAACAATAAGCCTACTACGAGTATGGCTGACGCGCACGCGAGGCCAATCACCAAGCCTTGAGGCACACCGGGTATTTTGCAATTCAATGCTTCATCCGACAAGCTCTTCAAGTTCTGGCCGTTCAACGGCGGCGGAGCAGTACACAACACTGCGCCCGCTGAGTTGCTGGCTACCAGGGCGCCCGGCGCCGCGCTGTGGCGAGGATTGTTGCTATTAGCATGCATTAATGGTTCTGGAGCAGTTTCCACAGCCAAACCGGGACTACTCCGCAAGAAGGCGTCACCTTGCTCTGGCATTTCTGCGCTGTTTAACAATTCGATCGCTTCCGATGGAGATGAAGACTGCGAAGAAGTTGCTCGTAACGCTTGAGGAGCAATTTTACCACGTGGGGCTATCGATCCTCCTGCTCCCCCTCCGAAACTTCTATTTCTGCCTTGTCGGTTGAGTAAATCTCGGAGCCAGGCTAATTGGCAGCCGCAGAGAAGGGGGTTCTCGGACACATCCAGAGTGACAATTTGCGACCACGGCGCCAAATTCTCTGGGATGTTAGTCAACCCGTTGTCTCGCAGATGTAATTCCCGGAGAGATGGCAAGCCCGTAAACAATCCTTCGGGCAAAGAGCTTAACCGCTTGCAGCCTGTGATTCGCACCACTTGCAAATCCCGGTTGGCTGTCAGCGCTCCCGGGTAGACCGACACGAGGCTTTGGGCACCTTGGATTTCCAGAATCCGCAGTCGATAGAGACCACGCAAGACACTGGCTGTGAACTCGACGAATCCGTTCCGACCCAGAGACAGTTCCTCCAAATGCTGTAATAATGAGAGGGGTTGTGTGGGAACGTGGAGCAGATTGTTATCGTGGAGCTTGAGAACGCGCAACTGGGACAAGCCGCGGAAAGCGTCATCCGACACATTGCGTATAGAGGCGCTGCTCAAATCCAGGTTGACTAAGCCTTTCAACGAGGCGAACATGTTGGCGAGCAAAACAGGGAGCTCATTGCCGGCCAGGTTCAATTCCGCCAGGGAATCGAGCGGAGACAGGGCAGGTAAGAGGGCTGGTACCCGGCTGAGTTGGTTGTCATCCAGATAGAGGTTCCGCAAATCCGGTAAGCCTGCGAAAGTGGCCGGATGCAGGTAATCGATGCGGTTTTGACCCAAGTCGATTTCGCGGAGTTTCGGAGCACTGGCGAACGTCCGTTCTTCGAGGGTTTCCAAGAAATTATTCCGCAATGATAAGACGCTCAAGCTACGTAAGCCCGTCCAACTGCGGTTGGATACGAAAGCGATTTTGTTGTTATCCAAATGCAGTTCAATCAACTTTTTTTGAAACTCGAAACTCTTGTTATTGATCGTCACGAGCCTACGGAGGATAAAAAAACGCACCACATGAGATCCATTATATATCATATATAAAGAAGAATAGAAAAACAGTGCAGTTCTTCTTTTCATACTTATTGTGGGACAAGTCAAAGAAGACAAGCTCGGGGTAAAATCGCATTGTTGTGTCAATAGTTTTAATCCGATTACGGCCCAACATTAGCCGCTATAGAAACATGAGATTTCAATAAATTAAACATTATAGAGATTTAAAAATAAAGAAGAAAGCAAATTTTACTTGAACAGATGGGTTAAAGGTGATGGGAACAACTTCCAAATTGACATTATCGCACGTGACTTCCAAGGTTTCGTCATCACAAAGGCAGCCAGCTGGGCAAAAAGCCCATACGGGCTTGAAAACCAATAAAACGGCGACCAAACAACACAAAAAAGGCGGCGACATGTCCATTTCTAAGATTAGGTCATGTCCACACTAACCTACATACCAATAAAACGAAACAAAGACAAAAGAAGAACAGATCAGACCATTTGCTTTCTCCTGACAGGTTACGATGTTCACATTTTACACTTTTAGATCTTGTCAAATTGCAAAAACGAAAAAAAGGCGGATTCTGACAACACACACACTAATACAGTTGAAATGATTATTTTTAAGCACTTAAAGCTGCATGGCAAATATAACCGCGTTCGTTCTTGAAAAGTCGCCAGTGCTTAGCAAACGGTTATAAAGTATAAGTTTACAATTGCGCCACCCATGGCGCTGTTGCTTGTCAACATACACTTTATATTGCTCAATTCCGCCCAGACGGAAATATTTCCAATGTCGTCTACAACCAACTTAGAAATAAAGACATCTTGCTTAAATAGTCACTTGCCTCCAGGGTCACGACAAACAATTCTATATTTCCCTTAACCGTTTTAGCAAACGCGTATGGAGTAACCATAAAACCATAAATGTTTATGTACAGAAACACATTAAAATGTGTTAAAAATACAATATTCTTTTAAAAATACTAATTCTAAGCATCCGTATAGGAAACACACACGCAATAATACACAAGGGGGCGTGGTAAAATTGAAGTCTGGATCCATGAGTGCCCGTTAAAGGCTTGATTGATTTGAGATCAAAACTATAAGTCGACTTTCAAAGTCTACGTCGACTATCTAAATCAAATGCTTATAAGCCCGAAGTATATTGATCTCGAGCGCTTATAAGCGCAAGTCTTGGGGTAGGCTTTTAAATCGACTTAAACTTAGGACAAAAAGGGGCTTAAGGGCTTTTATATGCCATTATCTATAAGTTACCTATGAAAAAGCAGCACATGACCTTCCAGAAAAGGAAGAAAAGAACCCAGACAAGGTAGAGGAATCTGGTACTCCAATATACCGACACTACAAGTACTAATTAAACTACTTTCAAGTAACGAGAAGTATAAATTGACAAGAGAAGAAAGGTTGGCATCGTATCAATAGATACGGGAGACTATCTGCAGATAAAAAAAAAGTTCTGGCTTTCGACACGTTTGCTATTCGGCCTTATGCTTCGAAACCTGAAGAAGAAAACTAAATACGCTTTCTGCCTTCCTGAAGAGTTTCGCGAGCAAAAGCTATCGTCCAAATACTCCTTTCATCCAACAGCGAATAAAAACTGACAGGTAGAGATACACTAACGTCCCATGCTGATAGATATATACTGGTCTCGACAGATTCGCCAACACTCGGGCAGAAAAACGGACCGACGACAAGTTGCACTTTCTCTCTATTATCCGAGATCGAAAAACAGAAGACAAATAGGAGAATCTGGTGATCCAGAAGAAGAAAGGGACTCTTTCTATTTTGCCCAACCAAGGAATAGTTATTCTTGATCAATCAGGCGTCAGGGGAAAATGCTAACATTCAAACATGAACTAGAAAGAAAACTGTTATGCCTTCTAGGCACACAGTTACTCTTTATATCGGTCATTTATAGATCTTTTCTTTAACCCCCCAAATCCAAAGCCATTATCCTTAATGTTTCGCCTTTTCTCTCTATAGAAAGCTACTCACACGCAAGAAAGCGTGTAAGGTATCGTTACAGTTTTTGTTCAGTTTTTGCACCGGACCGTGAAACCGTGGAGTACCGGCAACCGACAGAAACTCAAGAAACACTGTACGTATATAAGCAGTATTTATTTGAGGCGACTTGGCTTTCCGTGTCAGCTTGCTTTTAAAAACCAATTCCGTGACTAGCAAAGCTTTAGGCGTCCAAGAGCCGTTAACTTATTCTAATGCTTTTTGCTCCATAATTACGAAAAAGCTGACAAATAACCCAACGACCTCCTCCCTCCCCAACTAACAGCAAAACATATACATACAGGTTATTGCGTAATATTCTCATATGGCCTGCTGAGGGGTAAGGGACGGAAGGGAAATGAGTGCAATAAGGTAAACTGGGGAGGAAACGAGCATATGCAAATGAGTTTTCTCTCCCTCTCCCTCCTGCGTGTGTGGTTGTCTTGTGTGTATTCTCTCATCAATACTTTTGCTTTATAAAATGTCGTCCCTGAATCCACCCTCGGATGTCTGAATCTGTACACTCCTCGTGTAGATGAAAGCACAAAGGATTTCCCAAGTTGCAGATTCCAAGACAAAGGAAAATTGACTTTGGGGTACTCTCTCTCTCTCTCTGCCAGTCGGACGCACACACTCTCCCTGTTTCTCTCCCTCTCTCTCTGTATATACACATAGAGAGAGAGAGAGAGAGATACCCTCAAACTTTATGCGGGCCAAAGAACTCTAGTCAATATTATGCAAAGCGGGGCGAGTCTACCTAAACTTCATCTTAAACTCGAACCAAAGACGGCACAGGTGTAATTCAGAGCCCTTTTCTTAGTCCCGAACTCCCTAAACCAAGATGTATTTTTTCTTTTCTTGGGGGCACACGAAACCCCTTCTATCTCAGTCATATCCTCCCTTGCTCTTCCCTACATCTCTTGGTCTCCTTTTCTCCACCTAAAACTGCTTTGAACCAACGTAATACAAGTTTCGGAGATTCTGCTTTATCTGGTTACAAATGAGCCGTGAGGTAACTAAGCATTTTAAAGACTCGAACAGCGACGTCTTTTAGGTCAAGTCCCAACTCAAAAACAACATTCGCCATGACTTTTACAATTCTTCTTTCTTTTCCTTTTTCCCCTGTTTTTCTTCTCCCTGTCAGTTTGAATCGAGTTTCCAAATTTTCAATGAAGGCGAAAATCCACAGTACTGCATAACCACGGAACCTCGAAATTTTATACAAATTTTATACAAAATGTAGACTGACGAGAATGTGTTATCTTGGAAACGAAAAACGAGACCTTGAATGCCAACGACGTCCTCAAATTTTTAAACCCCAAAAAAAGAAAAATGAAAAAGAAACAATAGATAATCAACACAATGCACAGGCTTTCATTTTTCAAGATTTCTGCCATTAGCAGTCTAAAACAGCGTTTCTAACCACAATATTTAGGAGTTCTAGGCGGCTTGGACCACAGGATGTAAGAATCGTAATTCAAATTCCGATTCACACCTGCTGAGAGCTAGTTAACAAAGAAGCTACAGGGGGTCCCAGCCAAATTTTTTTTTTTTTTAACTTTTCTAACAACACGAAAACGAAACCCCCTCCCTTGTACATACCTAACAGCATTCCCCTCCTTTGTAAAATTGACCCTTAAACAACATACGGTTACGTGAATCTAGGTTCAAATTACGCTTGCTCACTATTGTTTTAGGATTCAGCGCCCACGAACCGTGACAAATCACATATTACGATTCCGCACTACCATATGCATAAGTTGATCCAACAGCCGGCCTGCAAACCTATGACGACTCTCAAGAATTTTCTTCCTCCATTCTCAGTTATTTTTTTAATTTATTTTTTGACTTTTAACGTTTTCCTCCTTTTTGTTCTTCCCCGGGACAAGTCGCTTCAAGGGGCTAAATATGCGATGACCTCGTGCGTGCTGGCATTAATGAGCCTTGCTGCGAAGAATAGCAACACTCTAAGAAAGTTTCTTGCTATCGCGTTGTGACTGCCATATCTTCTCTGAGGAAGAAATGCGGGATAGAGGAGACAGACAGTTGAATACAAAGCATTCTCATTTGGCTGGCTTATTACTTCATTTCCAAGCGGGGAGAGCAGGGGACACTGAGACACATTTTAAGGGGAAAACTTATCGCGTGCTTTCAGCGGCTAAAAAGAGGGGTCGAATGGGGGCTGCGTACTCGGGAGTACACATATAAGTATCCCTTCCCTTCTCTCTGCTTCTTATGCTCTAAAGCTTTTCATTATCCAACAATAGCCGTGTGCTAAAGGTGCCACTGGATGTTGGATAACACGAAATGCATTAGATAGCAAGCTTTTCACACCCTTTTACTCAATCATGGAGACGCGTTAAGAGGGTGTTATGTGAGGGACCAGGGGGAGAAGATTGAACATTACAATTGCCTCCAAAAGTGCGCCAAAATAAGCGAGCAGTCATATTGCAAACGTTAGACGAGAAGAAATTAGAGCTAGCAATGCCCATTACCGTCACATTGCCATGAGTCATGTCTGTTGCAATCATCTCCAATTTGACCACATTTGCCACCCATTCCCCTCTCCCCAAGAACGAAAAGTCATCAATTTTCCCGCCTCTTCACACGTTGGCAACTCATTCTGTATCCCATTTTTTTAATTTATTTTTTCTACCAAACTGTGTGTGTGTGGTCTTTCATAATCAAAAGTTGTCAGTGCCTGTACATTGAAAGGCGAGCGCATTCATCAATCATTGAAACTAGACGTGGCTTTCATTTTTCTCTCTATACATATTTTACTGGTTGTTCCTTTTTGAAGCAAATAAGGTCCCAGATTTTTGTCTTGTAATTTTCTAAAAGCTTTGGACACAAAAGCTTTTGGATAAAAGACAAGCAGTTCTTAAAGAAACTAAGACTTTCGATGTTACGTATAGTCTATATCCTTTAATTCGTGAACTTTTTGAGCGTTATTAGTGTGTTGCGAGAAGCTTTTCAATTACTAAAAAGGAAATCAATGGGGCCAAAGGTGCACATGAGTGCGTCCACTTGCGTCTCTTTTTAGAGTATATGGGCAAGGACGGCACAAAGTTTCCCTTTGGGGAAACGAGACCCTTCTCGCTAAACATGGAGCTGAAAATGGCAATCAGATCTAATTATCTCGATGAGGAAAAGCAAAAAGAGGAGATACAAGCATAAGACGTCGCGCGGAAGGGCAGAAAGACGAGGGAGCAACTTGATATCAAGGGGATGATATCAAGCGTTTCCCATCAGCGTCGATAGGAGTGCTCCCATGAACGAGGTGTCGAGAATAAAAGATGATGAGAAGTGTAATTCCACCTTGCTGTATCTAGAACAGCCCAAAATACATAATGCATGTTCTTAAAGCCATTCTCATCACCACTTTCGCCACAGGAAGCTTCCCAAAATCCTCATTCTCTCTCTCTATCGCTTCCTTTCCCCTGAACATTTACGAAGTTATTTCGATTTCCATAATAACATTTAGTTCACCAACGATCGCCCACCATGATGTTCCTCAGCCTGAACAATACCTCCAACAAAAAACTTCCAGGGAAATGTCAGCCTAAAAAAGGATCTAGAAGACCCCACCACTTTATCCTAACAAGAATGGTGCCACAATTCTTGGGGGAAGGTATTCGAAATGACTAAGCCTAATATGGATATAAAGCCTTGTGGGCTCTCAAAATTTCGAATTGTAAGCACTCTTCACGTTAAGGATGCAATACTTTAGCTTACTGATGGGATAGATGCAAAGATGGCACTGACGTTTGTTATTCTTTTGCACAAACACGTTCTCTGGGCTTAATGACAAACGTGTGTAACGTATCCCGCTGTCAAAACTTACACTACTGTGTCATGTTTCGAACAAAGAATTTTTTTCCAGGTAATCGAGTGAAAGAAAGTACAAATTTTAACAATTTGATCAACGAAAAAGGATGAGAATCGTTAACCTAACCTAGATCGTTTCCAATCCAATCCAATTTTTAACTCGAATGACACCTGTTTGTCATTCTTCTTCCGGAGAACGTTTTGCAACCATATGACACAGTGTCAGTTAAAAGCTTCTAACCTTGTTTTGCTTCTGAGAAGTACAATGTGTCACCACAGTTTGCTGTAGCAGCACAATATCCCAAATCAAGTCGTCAAACTTCCGGAACATTTCCGAAAACAGCTGGTCAGATTTGAAAGCAAACTAAAAAAAGTTGTCTTTTATTAGCAGCTGGGGCAGATTTTTAGGTAACGTATTTCTTATAGTTGCAAACTTCATTTGCATATTTCTAATTTATTACTTAAAAAGGTTTGCATTGGCTGTGTACTACAGTTAGTCTCAAGATTACCGTCAAAGAATTGTTTCTTTCAATGCACTGGTTTTCTAAAAAAGTTGTTTCGAAATTCCCATGCTAACCGCCTATACAGAGCTAAAGTTATACGGGAGCGTTAAGCAAACAATTCTTAGGTGTACAATAATGTGCTATGGCTTTTATAAGGTACGAATAGAAGATTGGATCATGAGAAAGTACCCGGGAAAGCGTAAATGAAAGGAAGTTAAGGCAAACTGCAGCATTCTTTGGGCTGAAACCATAGCTCTTTTTTCGTAGCAAGATTTACACCCAGCTGGGCTATCACTTCTGCAGACTAAGCACGAAAAGTCAGACAAAACGTTTAATTGAGCCTGCTGTGTCAGCAAGAATGAGCGAATGCATGGCCGAGTATGATAAAGGCTTTTCCTCTCCTCGAACCCACCAAATCCTAAGGGTTAAAAATATATCAAAATAAAAAGCTTCCGAAGGTCTGTTAATTCATGGGAGGGAATAGGATTACAAAAGTCCTCTATACTTCTACATATATTCCTTTTCCCTCATTGCCAAAACAGATCAAAAGCTCCCGGGCTCTATCCCACGTCTGGCATCGCGTTTTAATTTTCCCTCAAAACCCAAGTAGGATATGTGGTTTTAGAAAATGACAGCTTTTCCCATGAGACCAACTGCGTTCTGATTAAAACCATTCTGTCGTTCTTACAAACAGACATTAAGTCCACATTCCATGCTAACTCATTAAGAATTCCGATATAAAACAATCTCGACCTTATCCCAAAAGGATTACAAATTATTTTTTGGACACCCCCAAAAAAATGCACTAAAAAAGCAAACGCTGTATCTTCACTTTTTTGTTTTTATTTTGTGGAAGCAATGTACCCAACCAACCCAAGTCATTTTAACTTGAACTGCTTACAGGGACCAGTGCAGGAAATGAATTATTGATTGCTCTCTAAAAATACTAGCTCAGGAGAAAAAATAAAATAAAGACAGCAGGGAATCGACAACTGCAATCAGATTCTTCTTGGAGACTTTTCCTTCTTTAGTTTCCCGGAACGAAGCAAAAGATTTGGCCATCTATAAGCATCACTACTAGGGCCTGCAAACCGTAAAAGTTCACTTTCACTGATCCTGATGAAGCTAAAAAAAAAAAGCTCTTTTACAATGTGACCAGTCGCCTGTCCGTCAAGGGGAGAGAAGATAACCAAAAGACTCTTTTGTTCCTAGTCCTACTCGCCAAAAACTTTCCAAAACGGTCTCACGATGTTTTCAAGAAATGTTCCATGCATTTCTGTTGTGTGGCTCAAAAGCTCGCTGAAAGTTTGGGATGATAATTATAAAGAGGTCTTCTTTGTCTAAACCTTCAAACGTCATGGCACAAAAGGTGGACAATAACTTCCTGGGATTCTAGGAAGGGTTCAACCACAACGTTAAGTTGGGAATAAATAAATGGGAGGTCCTAATGTGTTTTTACGATCGAACCAATAACTATCGAGGAGTTTCTGACCCTTTTTACAACGCAGGAATTGATCTTGGTGTGCTGAACCGTTGCAAGACAAAGACTAATTTCATTTGGGTGGAGTGCAAGTAGGTAAGTGGTCAGCAATTTAACATTCTTCTTCGTTTTCCAAGAGCCCCATCTGCTCTGTCAGGAAACAGGGAACACAAGTTGAGAAAGAATAGTGCCAAAAACTCGCCCATACTCATTTTCCACCGTCTGGGAACAGGTTCGGGAATTTGAAAACTTTCTAAAAAAAACAAACAAAAAACAAGAGAAAAACTCTTCCCTAAAGAATAAAACATGCACACTTTTCCTTGCTTCAACGAGAAGCTATAGACACTTTGCGGTGCTATTTCTATGCTATAAAATGCTCTTATTAAAGCCACCCAACAAAGAAGTGTGCTGGTGTGGTCACATTTTCAGGTTGTTCGTCAACGGAGTTGCTTGGCTAGATAAGGTTTCAGTTCCTTTAGCGTCTGGTCAACACCACCATGGACACCCTATACTGTACTTGCTTATCGACACCCAAAAACAAGACGACGAGGCCTATTAATGCGTTTTTACGTTCCTTCTTCGTTCTGTCCCTTTTCCCCCACCTGTGTCCTTATTTGGCAGGACTTTAATCGCACCTATGCGACGGATAGCCGGGAGACTTTTCAACTGAAAAGCAAACTGAAAAGCAAACTGAAAAGCAAGCTGAAAAGTGACGGAGACCACTCACATTAAGCATATGGCGGATGAAAAAAAACTTAGTGGAAGAGCGAGAGAGACAGGAGAATTTCTAGCGCTGTTCTACACCGCATATTTGACTAGGTAAATTTCCCTTTTTGGGGTCGTGGGGACTTTTCAAACGTTTTTCAAGTACCCAAACTTGAGCAAACAGCGCCCATCCTCTTTGGTCAATAAATAATCATAATAAAAAAGACTAGACGACACAATGGCCCTGGCTTGCTTCTCAACAAATGACTAAAGGCATCTAAAGAACAAAGACGAACGAAAAGTCTCCTGACGTTACACCAACAGTCCACTTATGCGCAGTCTAAAACTGTCGACACGAAAAGTGACACAATAGGCTTGGCTTGTTTGCCGGGTCAAATTTCTTCGCTTAGGAAACTCCCCAACTACGGTATATAGTGTCAAATTTTTAACAAGCCAGGCTTCTAAAAAAGTAAGCTGATACTTTTGACCTATTAACAATGGAAACGCAATGCATGCCATGCTGTAGTAAACTTTACTTCACTGTACATTATTAACTTAAACTTGGCTTTAAACGGAAAAGTGATTAGCCTACCAGAAAACACCTTTGCAAAAATGGATGCGAATTAACGATCTCCACATCGCAGTAAAAAGCAACAATGAAAAGTCGCGCACGGGTGAGCTTTTGTCAGCTCTTTTACTCTCGCCCTCGTCCGGAACGCACACGATACCCTTCTGAATACCAACTCGGGGTAAAAAAAAAGCAGCCAAGATTTTCTTCCAGAATTGTTCGCGAAAGTCGTGCAGCAGCCATTGTCTGCAATCCTACGAGCACAACAATGAAAATTCCAGCTCCGGACAAGCTGCTGTTCCACATTTCCTAAGAAATTGTGACAAGAAACCAAAAGAGATACATGTTCCTCTAAACTAACCAGCAAGAGTTTTTTTTTCACTTTTAATTCCGAGTAAAAAGCTGAAAGTAATAAAAAAGGACAGAACAAACTTTGCGTTTTAGCAAAGCGTTCGCATATCATGCTAAACCACGAACGTCGGTGTCGCCATCTCTCAGGGGAAAAACGGAAAGAAAAACAACAACAAACAAAGCTGCCTTACCTAAAACAAAGCATGACAGATGTCACACAGCTAACTTACCATACGTTCAAATGTAACGTCAAATGTACTAAAGTACAACACACGACCAAGCTGCAGAAATCTATTTGATTAAATGTAAAAGTGTCTACAAACTTTGTAAACTTGGTGAGGATACCAACTTCTGTCACAACAACGAAACGCTTATACATAGTACCTTCTACAAACAATAAAAATCACATACGCTCCACTGACCTAGTCTTTACTTCAAACATCAAGTTGAAAAACCCATTAAGATTTAAGATCCAAAGCTGAAAACTTGACACCCGATTTAACGGAAACCACTGAACTCTGTCGAACAAACAAAGCAATAAAAAACTTTCTATATCCCCAAACCAAAAAATATAACCAAGCATGCTCCGTTTCTATTTCACTTTCACTCGAATCAAACGAACCTAAGCCGTCTATTAAGGCTCCCGTATACCTTAGCTTATTTTTCGGGAACGAGTCACAGATGGCACTGATGTTTGTTATTGTTTTGCCAAAGCCTTGTGTAAGAAATAAAAAAATAGATATCTAATTGCCGACAAAGTCTATAAGCTTGTTTTGCTTCAGAAAAGTACAACTTATAACCAAAGTTTGCTGTAGGATCACAAGGTCCCAAATCAAGTCTTCAAAACAGCTTTTCAGATTTAAAAGCAAACTAAAATATTGTGTTTCCTTTATTGTCAGCTAGTGCCCAATCCAAGGGCAGATTTCTAGCTAACGTATTTCTCATAGTTGCAAACTTCATTTGCATATTGCTCATTTATTACTCGTTGGAAAAAACTGTGCATTGGTTGTGCACTACCTGTTAGCAAGCTCAAGATTACTGTCAAAGATTTTTTCCTTAAATGCACTGCTTTTCTCAAACCGTTGCTAATCGTTGCAAAACGTTGCTAACCATGCTAATCGCGTATAGCGAGCTAAGGTATGCTTCCAACGAAATATGCTTCGAAATACATCAATAAATAGAATGCAATAAAACATAAATCGCTGAAGCTTAATATGACAAAGGACAAGCAAGGATAAGCTTATGCTATATCGTCACACGTGTACAATGTCACAGCGATCCGGAAACTTGGATTCATATCAGCATTACTTTTTTTTTTTTTTTACCAAACGTGTTTAGCACGAATTCTTCGGTGAATGTATACGAGCGCTGGCCAATTCCCAGCGTCAATGCGTGAAAATATTCCGTGTCAAAAGAACAAGAGAACCAGTTCATAAAACGTTTTACGGTCTTTAAACTATTGCCGCTTGGACATTCAACCTTGATTTTTTATTTTTTTTGCTTATTTTTTAAAATAGTCCCGCAACTACGCAGCCTTGTCATTCGTCCAGAACCTCAAGTACTTCAGGAACGTCAACGTCATTGCCGACATGGAGATTCCTGGCTATACCATACTATCAGAGGCTGTCGACAATGATTCTTCCCCGTTTTATTATAAACGATAGAGAAAGAAGCGAAAAAGGGGACGGTGAAAGGGCAGACTTGGGGTGGAAATGGCTACTGGGAAAACGGGTCTTCCTAAAAGTATCACACCATTGGGCTTCGCTCGCACAAGAGCCCAAGGAGGTTGAGTGCTGGCAAGCATCAGGAATGACGTTAATAGAATACAATATACACTAACCCCCTCTCCCTTCACAACAAGGCCGTTTCTCCCTCTGTATCATGCTGGACCGTTTCTTCTTACCCAAGAAATGACTCATCGAAACCGCTCTTCTTGCCTCAACGACGCCTTCTAGCAAACGCCATAGGAATCTTATGTGTTTGAATTTCGCTATCTGAACAACCGAGACAAGAATATCTGTATCTACAGTCCGAGACCCCTGCACGTGCAAAATGGAACGCCATCGCTGGAAACTTTGGAGAAAGGCGTTTTCCTTATCGCTTAATGTGGCATGAAAGAGAACACGTTTGAAAGGCAAAACCGACAAACCAACTCCGGGGTGCCAAAGTTAGTCAAGCGTTGAAACTGATTGTGATTTCTTTCTCAAGCGCAATTAAAAAGCTTCCCCATCAATGGCGTCAATTCGAAAGGTTTGGACGGTTACGACCTTGGTGGATGACAGAACCCCCCCCCCTTTTCTCCGTTTAGGAATAAAGTAAAAAGAGAAGAGACCCAAACGAAGACAGCAGCAGCTGCAGTGGCGAACCCTATGTCATCCACTTATTGTTATGCAAATTAAAACTGGGGAGGTAACTTCATTTAAGCTTTGCAAAAAAAGGGAGAAAAAAAGATTTCCCCTTGCCGGATCTTTTCCTTTTCTTTCTTCGGGAAGGAAATTTACCAAGTGCAAAATGCAAATCCACTTACGGTCGCGTGCTCCGAAAGAAGGGAACAGAGACACACACAGACGGCAAACGATGTGGACCATCAATTTGTTCTTTCTATTTGGCCTCGCGTAATCTGCAAGAAAAACATTACCCGGAATTACATTTTGTCCAAGCCAACAATACATTTGAATTCAAGGTTTGCGTACCGAAAAAAAAAAAACTGTACCTCACTCCATTATTCTCAATTCGCAGCCCATCCCAAAAGTTTAGAAACCCCATGTTTTTAAGCAAACGTGACGTCACTTTATGGCCAAAACTGAATTGGGCTTATCAATCTTGGGTATGAATTAGCATTTACGCATCTCAATACAATCCTCCCACGTTTCGCCCAAAACTTGGGAGCAAATCAAAAGACCTTTCAGACCATCCTCGAATCGAAACCTCATTATCGGGTGATGCGTCACGAGATCCGGTAGGGTACTTGACAAGAATTGACAAAACTTGGTAACGAATTTGCATACAAATTTCGATTCAATCTTACAAATGTTTCAAGGCTACCACTTTCGTAGTGTAAAGGTCAGTCTTGCGTGCGAGCTATGATGTCACGATTCTAAATTCTCGTTTTTCTAGAATTAAGAAATACAAGATTGGATTGCCAAAGGTTTTAGTACCCAATCATGGTGACGTTAGGTTATACATGCCTTTAACGTAGTCTCGAGGAAAGCAATACACGAAATACAGTACATGCCACTTATTGTGATCACTGGTTCTTAGAGTAACCCACTTTAAGGAATCAAACTTTAAAGGAGAAGTAAGGCTTCAAAATGAAAAATATGGGTTACAGAAGAGACCCAATTACGTGTTCTGGCTTAAGAACCGCTATGTCAATTATGCATCTTAACGGAGTAATTAATTAACATTTAAAAGATTTGCCCGCTTCACAAAGAGAAGCGGCCGTTAAATTAGGAATTCCTCAATCATCGCTATCAAAATTGTTGAAATATCGTTACCAAATAAACAATTGTGGGTCTAGTGAATCTAGGAAAAGGAAACGTGTGGGAAAGTGTCAAAAAGTAGATGCTTTGTTTCTATGGTTTAAACAAGTTAGTAACAGGTTTTCGGCTATTAGAATCTCCGCCTAATAAAATCAATATTCACTTGACAAACGTCATCGCAATAAGCGGCATCTATTGTATATACCAGTTTTTAGGCACTGAGGTGTCAATTAGGGATCTGTAACATTCAAGCTAGAAAACTTGCTAGAAAACTAGCGAATACGAAACTCGTGTCGACCTTGCCTTGTCCCGTTTTTATTGCGCTAAATTTGACCAACGATAATAACAAGCCAGTTAAACAAAAAAGATTGAGAAAACAACTTTCCCACTTGGAGACTAAAAAGGTCCCCAGTTCCCAACCGGTTTAAATTAGCAATTCAAACAAGTGACCCAAACAGGCTTTTTTAAAGCCGTCTGGAGACTTGAATTCTTTCTCATTTGTCATTTTTTTGTGCACTTCCTTACTATTAATACTTAACTTCCCTTTTCCCAAACTGAGGCTTATTTGCAGTGAGGAAATGACCCAGAGCATTATTGGGAAAATCAGGGGAAAATCTCCTTTTCTTTTTTTCCTTATTAACTTTCTACTTCTTCTTCCCTGACTGGGACATAACGAAGCGCTTTTCTTTGGACGGAGCAATTATTGATCGCTACGATCCCAATCCCCCAGCACAAGATCGAGCGAGAAGACCTTTCTCTTTATTAGACCTAATCTTGACAGATAAATCAATGGCAAGACCATCTGGATTCTGCCCGTGTTCCTTTTAGGTTGTGTTTCAAGGTAAAAAAAAGCCCAAATGTAAGAAGTTTCTCTCCTCCCTCGTCTTCCATTCTTTTTCTTGGATGGAGAAGATTATTTGCGCGCAAACTGTCCTTCTGGGATCTAAAGTAATGACAAGCCTAAGAAAAAAAAAAGAAAAAAAATGCTATCCTATTGTTATCTTTTACGAACACGGATCTTGTGCTCCGCTGCATCAAACTAAGCAAGGTAAAAACTTGCCTCCTCCCCTTCTAACTTTCTTTGTTATGCCCATCTTTTCTTTTTTTTCTTGGATTATCTCAGGGGGTATCCAGGAATGAAAAATATAAGTGTTCATGCTACTTTGGGCACCCGCGTTACATTCTAGCACGCTTTTTGTACAGGATTCATGGTTCCCAGTACAAAAAAGTGAATGCAACCAAGTACAAGAAATAGCCCGTCTAAGCGCTACCTTCCAGCTTCTGCCATTTTCGTTTACTTTGCATATCTTGAGAGAAGAAGCACAAGCAGCAGTAGTGGTGTCATTAAAGAAATCTCTGGTTCAGCTGGAACACGACTACGGAGAAAAAAAAAAAATATAAAAAATCCTAGCAGGCTTTTTCGGTATTCAACCCTCTTATCGTAACTCGTGAGCTCCGCCTTTGCTTAAAGCTGCAAAACAGTTTCTTCACCAACAAAAGCTGCTGCCCGATTGCATTTTATACACCGAAGGAGAGTCCTAAGAGCTAAGAGGCGTCTTGGGGCATCGTCGGACGTAACATGGCAAAAGTCTCGGCACAAAGCGTCAAAGCTACGACGGATCTAACTGCCAGGATTCTTATTCTTCTGGAAGGCAAAAAAAAGAATTAACGAAAAAAAAAAGGAAAAAAAGCGGAACATTCTGAACAGCTTTTATCGAAAAGGATCTGCGATACACGAAAAAAAAGAGAGAGATCTGTCCGAAAGAAATAGTAACGACAGCCATGAGTTCTTTTTTTTGTGGGGGGGGGTCGCTTGTTATAGTAGTGTATATGTCCCAATCTCCTGGATATTTTCCTATTCGGCACGCTTTGCTCCTCAAAACGCGTACCGAAAGCTTTTAAGCGAGGTTATAAGTCAGCGTGTGGTTCCAACCCCTCCTGACAGACTGAGAAACCACCAAGCACGATCTTTCTATACAGCTATAATAGCTTTTGATAGACTCGACACACTGCACATACAGTAGGCGCGGCTTATTGCGATCACTGGATATTAGAATGAGCCGCTGTACGGCATCAAATTTTAAAGGAACGATTCAAGATGGTAAAATTCACAGCGTTTTGGTTGGTTATTAGAGTCATATTTTCGGATATTAGAATCAGTTTCAAAAGAATCCTCACATAACGAAACTGAAGTAGTGATCGCTACATGGACTTTGCATAGTGACAATTAACAAAATGACGTTGCTTTTACGTGGTTTTTTACGAGATTTCGCTTAGGAGGAAATCTCTTCTAACTCCCCAGTCAATTAAATGAGCAGGTTATTCAACTGACCAGTTCCTTTAATTGACTGGGAAAATTGGAAGGGATACCATGTTGCGAATCCTACCTCAGCATAGGACTCGGCTTCGAAGGCGCAGTATTAGTTGTGTTTTAGACATGTGGTTATATGCAAATGTCGAGTTGGCGACGAACAATAAAAGAGTTGATTGCAATGCTCATTGAAACTTATGACAAGTTACATTTGAAAGATTGCGGCCGTTAAGTTAGAAATTCGTCAATCATATCTACCAAAATTGTTGAAAATCGTTATGAAATAAACAGTGGGTGTACTGAATCTAGGAAAAGGAAAGCGTAAAAAAGTAGACGATGCTTCGTTTTGTGTTGGTTTCTTTGGAACATATTTCCGATTTTCGGTTATTAGAATCCCCGCTTAATAGATTCAATATTCACTTGACAAACGTGATCATAAGAAGTGTCAACTGCACTAACGAAATAGGAAGTTTTTCGATGGGCATTGAAAACCACAGGTTCGCCAAGTTACATAAGTGTTTGTCCGCAGTTTCTAACCTATAGAGTTTGGGGGAATGTGAAACTAAAATGGGAACAAGTAACGCCAGCGATGAGGTCGTCAAAGCAATTTCCTTGATTGGAACGTGGAAACTTTGAGAAATTCCACCCCAACTATGCCATGTAAACAAGTTTTCCACAAACACGTCAATGCGGTTCAGAGAGCTTCGTTATGCCTGCGACACTGAGTTATTGCGTCTGGAATACGAAATAAAAAGAAAAGGGGTGAATAAAGATGAACTCGCTTGCTTGTTTGCATGCGCTAATTCCAGTTGAAAGAAAAACCGTTTTTGCCCAAAATGTGTTGCCGTTCAGCAAAACACATGAATTAATTAAGACAATTTCACAATACGCAGCCGCATTAATAGGCATTTTCATGAGCACTGTTGTTGGAGACTGTTCTGGGTGGAAATTACGACCTACTCGGAACATGTAATCAATTTCAGCGGTCATTACAACCCATACTTTACGAGCTCTCTAATAACCGGGTACACTATACGTCCATATCTATATGACATAGCTGCTTACATGTATTTGTGCCTTGTAGCCCGCACCCAACAGCTTAACGAATGGAAGTATACGTTGTAAACAACATCTGACCCCTTTGTCTCCAAAATGGACATGTAAATCCCGTGCCCTTAGGCCTTGCCCCCCTCTACCCCTTGCATTTTCGCAGTAGCATTAGGATGTAACCACAATATTTAGGTTTATTCCCCCAACCAAACCTATATAGTGTGGCTATAACCTTCAGATGATCACGTCGAAAATATCAGGAACGGTCAGTCATGAAAGGTCACGTCGCGTGATGGGAATCTCTGAGGCGTCCGGAATCTCATGGCCGAAAAATATACTAAAAAAAAAACGTCTTTTGCACATGCTCGAAAGCGCAGAACTCCTCAAATAAAATTCTTCCACTGGGGCGAGCAGTTGTCCGTGACAAATTTATCACTGAAAAAATCGCATAATCGCGTACGAGTAGACAATTCTGCTGACACTTTATATGCAAACGTGTAAAAATGAAGTAACGAAAATGGCTTCTTGGAAAACATCGTAAATATAAGAATCCTTGCTATCTTTTATAACGTTTAGCCACGTAAACCACGCAATTAAAACCGCGTTGAAACCCATGATCAACGTTCTGGACCCCTAGGAAGGGTTTATTTGCATCCTTGATTAGGTCAGTCATCTAAACAGGGTGAAAGGAGCCCAGAGACCAGTGGCGAAAATAGTCCCCTGATTCAGCTTATTCAAGCAACAATGCGTCCTTCAATCACGACCCAGCCATTTGCACAGCGTTGCAGTTACAATTCCACTGGGTCAAATAAGTCATTAATCACCTAAAACAGGGTCAAAAATCAGTGTCAATACCCCCCTTCCACGACCTTAAAAATGGTACGGACAACTTCCCCCCCCAAAAAAATCATTAAACGAACAGTCCAGGCCAGGTCATAAGTCACCTCCTCTAGTTCATCCAAGCGTAAAAAAGAACCTGAAAGGAAAAAATACCGGCAAAGAGGCCCCCACCAACACACCACGCCCTAAGGTCGTGTATCATGACCTGGTGTAGGCAACCTTAGTGCTCCCTATCCTCTTGGGGATCAAAAACCTCTCCACAAGACAAGACTCATAATGAAACAATGTATTTTTGTCATTCATATTCTTTTCCCCTACACCCCGAAAACCCCAGCTTCCGCGTCTCTAGAGACATTTCAATTCTCTGCTACACCTTTTTCTTGGGTCTTCCTGGCAGTTTTCAATCTAGCCATAAATTTCCCCCTACCTCGGTTCCAATTCAATTGTTATCCCCCGTAAGACGACATCTCTCTTGCCTTTGCTTCAGCACTCTCGCCCCAATTTGACTCCTCCCGCTCAATACCAAACTGCCATCCTTAGTTCCTGGTCGCGTCCTACGTCCTTTGCTAATGAAAACCTAAGGTTGGGGCTCGGGGATCAGTACCCAGTTTGCCTAACGTCAACAAATGCTTCCCTGGCTATCCATCTATGGCTTACCCATCAATATATGCATGACCAAACTTCTAGCTCCCCAGTTGCAAGTCACATCCTTAACAAACAGGCGGCGAGTAAAAATGAACACCAAAAGGAAACAGATCGTTCCATCGAGTTCTATATCAAGGGGGGTTCCTGGTACTCGGCCGCACAACACATCCCACGTCATCCATCCCGATTACTCCCAACGTTAACTGCACACGTTACATTTTACCTTCCCTTACATGCTACTATCCATCAATGACATTCTTTTTTCTCACTGATCGGCCACTGCTTTCCGCCTGTTTAATCGTATCTTTTTTCTCTGGATACTATATTCTTCTTACGTAAAAAAGAGGAGGGGGAGCAGAATCTTTTAGCCTTCATTACCAAGTATTTTGTAACAATTTATTTGTATCCGACAAAGGTTACGTATAAGGTTATATCGGATTACACGGACTGGAGCCAACGGGCTTCTTTTGTGGGACTAGTGTATCGAGACAAGAGTCAGGAATAATCCGAAAACCTAGATCGCGTGATATCGCATTAATTAATTCAAGCCTAAAGCCTGGGAAATCAGCCAGCCAGTCAGCGCAGCAGGGTTTTCTTCGTCTCTATA
This sequence comes from Lepidurus packardi, assembly GCA_023053545.1. NCBI lineage: Eukaryota > Metazoa > Arthropoda > Branchiopoda > Notostraca > Triopsidae > Lepidurus > Lepidurus packardi. Next base: position 6,439,896 of record JAKZAN010000002.1, read on the forward strand.
GTCCGGATCTCCAGGGCTGGCAAAACTTCCCCAATTTCCCATGCATGTATCCATCGCCATCGTCTCATCACGTACTGTTTTATGCATGGCGAGTGTGGCATGCTTTTTCTGCCACGAAAATAATTTAGATGCCCCAATATCCATTCAGCCGTATACAAGGAATGGCCCAATTTATGATACCAGGAATTAGAAGGCAGAATTATAATAGCAGCCTTTTTTGACTAGTCACGGCTCTTGCTCAATGCGTCCACTATTTGGCAACACAACAGAGCCGCAATAGAACGTTTTCTTTCCCAGTTATCACGTCACATGAAGACTCGATTGGGAATGTGAAAACGAACGTTTTCTTATAGCCTCGATGAGAAGTCTGGTTGTACCTCTAATATGGGTTATACTAGCCATACAAGCAAACAAGCTAGCGTTTTGTCCCTACACCAAAGTAGCGCTTGTTTCTAAGGCACTCGCCTCGCATAACAAAAGGGTGGGGGGGAAGAAAAACGAACGTTTTTCGCCGTGTTGACGTGACGGACAACATACAGCGACACAAAATCGAACGTTTTTGCTAACCGGACGAGTTCCTATAGTGAACCATAAAAGCTCACGACCTTCACACAATATTACAGCGCTGTTCAGCTCATAGCACTAATGGCAAAACAAGATATGAGCCTTGACTGCGTTGAATCTGTTACTAAGCTCTTAATGTCTGATCATGTTCTCGTTTCGTATGATCTTTACATTCCATTCTAATGCAAGGTGGATACCCACAGCGTCGACTATGCCAATTACATAAGTTGGTCTCTCACGCGCTTGTCATTCTGGTCACAAAGGTTCGAAATCGTATTCCACAGTGAAAACAATCGCGATGAAACGTTGCGAAATCCGATTGAAAGCCAATCATAACATCGTAACTAACTGGCTTTACGATACATAAAGGGCCGCCTAGACAACGTAGTGTTTGTGTTTTTGGCCTGTGTTTCTGACCTTGTGTCTACCCATCAAAAATACAACTGTTGTCTAGATTGGCTAGCAATAACAACTTTTAAGGCTTCCGTATACCTTAGCATAGGCGGTTAGCAGGGAAATTTTGGAACAACTTTTTGAGAAATCCAGTATTCATGAAAAATACTTTATTGCATGAAAAATTATTTCATTTCATTAAGTAATTCTTTTACAGTAATACTGAGCTTGCTAATAGGCAGTGCACAAACAATGCAATTTTTTCAATGGGTAATAAATTAGCAATATGCAAATGAAGTTTGCAACTGTGAGAAATGCGTTGCCTAAAAATCTGTCCTATGATTGTGCACTAGCTGCTAACAAAAAAAAAACTCTTGTTTTAAATTACTTTTAAACCTGACAAACCGTTTTCGAGAAAGCTTGTTCCGAAAGTTCGACGATTTGATTTGGGATATTGTGCTGCTACCGCAGTACTTTTCGAAATCACCACAAGCGTAGAAACGTTGCCGGCAATTACCTATCCATTTAAAAAAAATATATATTAAACTTTTTTCTTATAAACTACGCCACGGAAGTACTAACTTGAGCTTATTGCCGCGTGTTTTTTTTTATTTTCTTATGCAAGGCTTCGGCAAAACAATAACAAACATGGGTGCCATCTGTGACTGTTTCGCATCAATAAGCTAAGGTATTCGGGAACCTTAATCCCGTGTCTCTACGCAGTGATGCGACGCTTACACCTTTCCCTATCATGAAATCGAATGTTTTTGTGTGGCAACCACGCGACGTAACAGCCTGTGGTTACTGCATAGTCAGTTAACTCAGTGAAATCGAACCATTTGTCGCACTTGTGGGCTCATCCTGTCTACATCTGGCGTTATATCTCGCTGTTGTACGTCTTTCAACTGTCAAGTGACGTGACCTTAGCAAATGTCCTCCCTGTTTTGGCCCCTTTACGAGCATATAGGAAAAAGGCTTGTTTCTGAGATGTCATAAGCATGTCAACACAGGGTAGGCCTTAACGAGGTTTTTGCTCGAAGCTAATTTAGGTGGGCGCATCATGAAAGACACTTCACATCATTAGAAGTCATTGCCTGCTCCCCCGCTCAGCGTAAGCGCGTTCGCTCACGATCTCTCTTAAATAGAGCTCAAAGTCAACTTGTCTACTGTCTTGTTATGACTGGCAACAGAGCTCAAGCCTCTCCGTTTTAACGCAGCAAACACACAAACACGGCTCCGCTCATTACTTACCGGTAAATTTGCATACAATTAGTTCCCTTTTCAACAACGTTAAGCCTCGCATGCAAATTAGCCTTTTCCTGTCTATAGTTCTGATGCTATCGCGCACATGTGTTAATAACTTGCATGCTACTCGCTAGTCTGGTAATCAACGAGCCCACGCAGCACATATGGCCTAATGAGTAATGCCGAATCCATTGTATCCGCTGGAAAAACACCATTAAAAGTTTATACACCCACAGACGGCGGAGGGTATCATCATTTACCAAGCTTGATTGTCTCGTCATCCCTTCTTGTGGGCTAATGCGCCTCTCTTTTACACTATCACTGCTCTTGACGTTTGTCGCATATATACACAATTCATTTTCCATTAAAAACAACTCTTTTCGCTTCACCATCCCTGGCATTTTCTCTTCTTCCATATCCAGTTATACCTTCCCTAACGATCTCCTCTGAAACATCATCCCGTATCACAGCTTATGAATAGTTAGCTTTCTTAATAAGCTCCTTTTGGTCAAAATTCTTAACGATCACGTCTCGTGTTTTTCAAATGAGTTTCGCGGTTTCTCTCCCCTTTCTCTCTCTAGAATTTTCTCAACAATATCTCAGGCTTCCACCAACCACTTTATACCACTTCATTTCCTCCTCAGCACCTTTCCTCGTTGCCTTAAAAACCCCACTTGTCGCCCTCACGAACTCCTTATCTTGGCAGACAACGACGCCATTTTGGATGTGAAATACGATACCCCCTACTTCACAAAACTTTGCTGCTCCGTGTAATTCCTTATCCTTCTCTTCTTCCTCCAACAACAGCAAATGCGTCATGCCAAACACAACTCACACTAGGCTCCGGTGGTCTTAAGGAGGTGTCATTGGCATTAGGGAGAGATACGAGGTCCCCGTTCCATTTGCTATCTTAGAAACCCAGTGTTTACGAAGGAGAAATGTCCTGCAAAGAGCGGCAAATTAGGCTCCTAAAACCCCGTCCCCCCCAACACCTGAGCGAGGTACAGAATAGCTTTCGCAACTCGTAAAGTGGAAACTTGTACGCCTTCTAAAGATAACATTCGATACCACGACGTAGAAATCCTCACATATACGTCAAAGTTTCATATGCCCATCTTTCATTTTTTCTTAACGCCCCTTTTATATGCAATCCTCAGTTCATATCGTCTTTGTACATGAAAACGTGACATTTTGTCATAAACAGTATTATAATGTCCGAAACAGACCCAACGTATACCCTAGAGGTAGTTTATCCAATTATATATTCTTTGATTTGACTGGTGAGCGGGTTTAAACTTTTCGTTCATTCCATCTGCTTTCGTGTCCAAACCAACACAAAGTCCTCAAGCGTGTTCAGACTAGGTCAAAATGGTTCTTCGCTTTACAGGCTTTACAGTAAAATGCGCGAAGTATGTGAAAAAAGTTTGGTTTAATCTGAACACTATTGAGGAGTTCGGTTTGGTTTGGACATAATTGGATACGCGATCTCTAGGGTATCCATCGGTTTTTTTTGGACACCATAGTACATTCCTACCACTGCTCCAAGCTAATTCCACGATTTGCAGTAAAGAACCCTAAAAATTCACCAAAGTATGCAGGAAGATCGTCGTACAAGATTTACAATTTGCTTAGCCCAAATTCAGATAAGTAGTTGATTTTTTAGTCAGAAGACGGCATTGATGTCACATTCTTTCTCATTGTAACTTAAGCTTTAACAAGAAATTAAAGAAACAGAAAGAGACAATTGGATTTTTTAATATCTTAACAAGAAAATCTAGTGCAGTCAGTTCGTTTCATTTTGATATATGATTTATTAAAAATTTTCATAAATTTGACTCTAGATTTAAAAAAAATATGGAAAAAGGTATTAACAAAATCGAACTAGGTGCACTGGATATACATACCATTTAATCTCATATAATCCCATGTATAACTGGATACGGTCACAATATAATGTCACTATGTACTACAATTTCGCAGAAAATTAGAATTTTCGAATCCAAATTTGCCATACTGTAGCACCATAAGAGGTTCCACTACACCGTGGCCTTAACTTCTGGATTCGCAAATTTACTACAACGAATGTTAAGAATGTAAGTACAAGTTTGCCCAAACAAGGCGTGACTACATTATCTGTTTTTAACGGCGCGTAAAAACCCGTTTCAGTTTACTCATAATGGCATGTCGAATTTTTATCTACGAGCACTGCACACCGTAAAGGATATGGCGAAATGACTCTTCCTGCATTAGTCAAGGTTTGCAAATAGAAAATAGGATTGCAAACATAATGATATAAAACATGTCCGCAAGATTTCCTAAAGCTAGGTGCCCAACTTCTTATCTGACTTATAGACTTAATACATCCCCAATAAAACCATAAACCTATTCTGTAAACAGTAATGCAAGAATTCTTTAGTAAGTACGTTCTTATCTGATTTCCCATGAATTTGACCTTAAATTGTTAGCACGGTCTTAGCCAACCACACGATAACCCCATTCCTAGTTTCTGCGAATTAAGCTACAGTATACGAAAGAGTAAGTCTAGCGAAACCGAAACTCAGTGCGCTAACTCCACAACCCCCCAGAAGTTTAGAATGGAGGTCGCTATTGCAAAACTATCTGTCGCAGCCAAAGTGGGCTCCAGGATAATTATAGCTTCTTCAAGTATGTCGACAAAAGCGCAAGTGCCGCACTCAGATGCCAGGAAACATACTGCCTGACAAGTGAGACGACAAAAAAGGCGCTCCAACTGCGACAGATTAGCATCGGCGATATCCCAGATAACCAAATGACAGTCATTTTTCAACGGAAGCCGAAAACCGGGGGGTACTTTCTCCATGTTCTCTAGGAAAAGTGACAATTGGACAAAAGTTGGGAAGGCTACTTGAACTTGAAACCTATTCTAGTTCCTCCCTTTTCCTTTTCCGGTTGATCTTTTGAAGAAGAAACCGGTCACAACGCCAACCAGATGCCCCCAAAGGAGCCCCCACACAAAACTAACTTGTTCCTTACACATACCTTCCTTCGCTGCTTCTCCTTTCTTCCGAAGCAGCAAGTTGTTACAATCAAAAGAAGTTTGACCGGGGACATGGCTGATCCGTCAGGTATTTGGCCCATGGCGCTCCTACAGCAGACACGAACCGTCTACACACCTTGCTGGGGTATCTTTACCTGTATAAAAGCGCTTAAAAACACGGCAGCGAACGACGCAAAGCACGCACAGGCACACAACGTAAGCTCAAAAGAGAGCTTACGGGTCTCGGGTTTCTTTTTTTCTTCTTTTACAGCCGTTTAGAATAATAAATCTTGCAGACATGCTAAACTCTTAGGGCTTCTGGGAAACTTCTTGGACGCAGAATTTGACTTTGAAATCAATAGGTCAAGTTCCTTTCCCCCTATGCGTAGTTTCATATCTTCCTAACTTCCACCCCCCTCTTTTTACCCGGTAAAAAGAGGGGAAGAAAAGAAAAAAGAACCTTGACTCAATCAAACTTCCATCTGGAAACCGCTAAGCCAGGAAATCGTGACTTGCCGTCTAAAGTTAAGCTTCTTAATCTGTATTCCTTTTTTTCTTCGTAGATTCATATTGCATACAGTGTAAAAAATAGTAAATAAATAAAAATATTCAGAGGCCTACCACACTTGAGCCCTGTCCCCTAACCGAACTGTTTCGTGATATGAATATATTCAAGCAAAATTATAATAATAAAAGTCCCACACTTTAAAAAAAATAAAAACCGTCGAGAAACATCTGGATCCATCTGAATGGGCGTTGGAATGGCTAAGAAACTAACTCAATCATGAGTCTTTCAATTTTTTATTACTTTTTTTTCTTTTCTTTTTTGGCGTTGGTTTACCACTTGTGGTTGCTCTAATGGAATTGGAGTTTTCTAGCACATATATAGACCTATATTTTTCACATTTTGTTCTAGCACAGACTTTTTTACGGTTTTATCTATTTTTATATTTATAAGCCGTAAATTAAGATCAGTTTACCTGAGTCTGTTTAGAAATGTACAGTCTCACTCTTGTTTTGCTTTGCCTTTTCAAAGTACGTCTTGAAATGTTGTGTCGCTTCAGATACTTGAGCTAAACAATAACACAACACTAACCCTAAACCAATGATATAAAATTACCTCGTATGAACGGCGACGGGAAGAGCAGACTTTCCCCTCCTAAATCCTTATGGGCTTTCCACGCTTTAACCGCGCACAGTTGCACTTCTCCACTCTTTGCTGGTTTCCAAAACAATAAGAGAGAGCCGAAGGGCCAAAGAATTTCAGTTTACACCAAGAACCAGAAATAAAAACACCCCCCACGAAAAACTGTTCCTGGACTTTTCGAAAACTGGTAACTTTTTCGAGCGTCAAGGAGTGAGAAATGTAGGGCAATGTAGGTGTATTGCACCTAAAGAACGAGTGTGATCAGTAACGTTTACTTTGGGGCAGGTGTACACACGCTTTTCTTTTAGTTTCTGATGTTAAGATAACGATATCAGACGAGCGGAAAGAGAGCTCCAAACTTGCTGCTTGCCACTCAACTCCGCGTCTACTATCCTGCCGTGCTAGCCGAAAACTGACGCTCCAGATGGCGCGTAACCTGAAGCGCTCCTAAAAGCTAGAGGGGGGACCAGGTCGACTGCGTCACGAATGGGAGGAGGTGTGGCCTGTCAGAATGGGAAGCGGGAAACGAAGAGTGGGGACGGTAGAAAGGAATGGAGTTGACAGGAAAAAGTGACTGGACCACCGTTTTTCCAAACATTAAAATTAAGCTGGGGTTCACGATCAAAAGCGAAGTCGTTCATTGATTTTTTACACCATAATCTGAAAAACGAGAGGTTTACGGCAGTGCCAGAACGGCGCGCTTGACAGTGCTAGGTATTGGCTAGACTCCAAAGCTCACGCCAGCACCACGCCCCTTTGACACGCAAAAGTGAACTCGCGGTTAGCGAAAGGAAAAAATTGCGCAAAAACTACGCGTGGCTTGTTTACATGCCAAATACCCTTCTCGGACAATGTAGCCCCCACAGAATCTATCAAATTCGGGGTAATTTAACTCTCAAAGCTTAAGTGGCATTGCAAGCTAGCCTTTCAAGCGAAAGTTTGCCAAAGACAAAGTGAATCCATTTTTGGCGAAAATAAGAAGTTTGTCGGCTACATCTGAGAATTCTTGGATAAAAACAAAGGATGTTTTGGGGGAACACCTGCAGTTTTTTTTGTCAAAATCGTGGACATTTTTAAAACTTCCGGGTTTCGCAAGATTGTTTACAGAAAAGCCAGTTTTTGCAAGGATCAACGAGTACGCTATTCCCCACAGGGGCCCTAGTTACCAAGGAAAACGTGTATCAACTATGTAGTCTGGGAATAACGACTCACTCATCGGTGCTTGTTTTCCTTTTGATCCCATAAGACAATGTTGCAACAAGATGACCTTTCAAACTTGCCCGCGAATGCTAAAAAATGCGCAATTTTACAATACATATAATTTTTTGTTCCAGTTTTCTAAGTGCAACGCTGTTTCCAATATCGCAGTATTTCACTTGTAATTTTACCAACTTTAGTAGTGAATTGCCTTGAAAAAACTACGTTCCAATCTTCTAATTTTACAAACACTTTATTAACATAAACGGTACCTGGTGCCACACACTTTTGGCACAGTAACTGTAATGTTGCAATTCTAATAAAAAAATTTTCCCTAATAGGAACATGAAGCTAAAAGTAATTAAATATTTAAAAAGAAAACAAAAGTACTATAAATGAAGGTTGTTAACGTTCTCGTATAAACTTAGCTAATTGATGGGAAAGAGTCACAGATGGCATGGATGTTTGTTATTGTTTTGCGAAAGCCTTGTGGAAACAAAAAGTAGATAGCTAATTACCGGCAAAGTTTCTACTCTTGTTTTGCTCATGAAAAGTACGATTTACCAACACAGTTTGCTGTTGTAGCACAATGTAACAAATCAAGCCGTCCCACTTTCGGAATAAGATATCTCAAAAAAGGCTGGTCTGTTTTGAAAGCAAACTAAAACAAAAGTTTTCTTGTATTAGCAGCTAGTGCACAATCAACGCACATAGTTTGAAGTAACGTATTTCTCATAGTTTCAAACTTCTTTGGCATACTTCTAATGTACTATTCATTGGGAAATATTGTGCATTAGTTGTACATTACTTATTAGCAAGCTCAAGATTACTGTCAAAGAATTTATTCATTAAACGCACTGGTTTTCAACGGTTATTCCGGAATTCCCCATGCTAGCCACCTATACCGAGCTAAAGTATACGGGAGCCTTAAACTGTATAAGAAATATGGAAATTTTGAAAATCCCTAATACTTCGTTTGAATGTGAGCTTTTAATCCCACCAGTGCCTTAGTACGCAGTATAAGAAAGCGTTGGGCCATTACCAAGTTATGAAGGACGGAGATTTCCACGATTTTTCCGCAACTTCATTCCACTTCGGAAATAACCTAATTTTCCCAAACTGCAATCTAATAGCACTGAATAGCATTTGAATGGCAGTTTCAAATGTAATTTTTTCCCTCTGTAACTATCAATAAACTAAACAGAAAGTGCTTGAAACAAACTTGCTACTTTCGGATTGCTCAATAATCGTCACCTGAATACGCCTTAATCAAATTCCGGTGGACCAGAACGGGTATCTTTAATAGTAACTTGTTTCATGTCTAAAGTTTTAAGAGCAGGACCATCATAGCTCTCGCGTGTCTTGGCCAGTATTGGACTCACGATTCATGGCAAAGTTGTCTTTTACTTAGGGGGTGGGGAGGTTGCTACGTCTTCTCTTTTTGCTCTGTCCTTGTACACGGGATATATAGAGCCTAATGCTACTCAGACAAGGCAGGCTATAGCAAAAGAAAAAAAAATACATAAAAAAAAATAGGAGAAAAGAAGCCCTCGCCTCCGTACGGCGTTCTCTGAAGTTTTACAGCCCTATATCTTCTTTTTCTCTCTTTTCGCTTTATTTCTTCCCCCCACACGTCCAAAAGGCTGCTCCCAAGACACACGCCTGTGCTACTAGTACCATTGATGTGGACACTGCATCAGCATGAATATTTCAACGTGTCCCGACCAAAACCCTTATCTTTTTCCTGCCCTTCCACCTCTTTGCTCAAGAGCATCAACCATTTAACGCCTATGATATGAGACAGATAATAGAGAGCGAAAACCTCAAATTCAACAATAATGAAAAAAAAAAAAAAGAATTGGCAGCAATATCGCCGTATAGATACGTCCCTCTACACACACGTTTCCAGTTTTCTTTCATATTTGTCAGCGCTTTTGACATTTTCAAATAAAAGTGAGGACTATGGCATGTGGTCCAACAATGGCACCACGGGGTACCGACATCCATTGTTGTCTCCCTTCCTTTCCTATCCACCCCCACTTCTTCTTCCTCCACTCCTCCTTCCCACATCCATAACATACTACGTCCGTTCCTCCGCCCCGTTCTTATACATCTATGGGTCATTCAATAACTACAACCCTCGGACATATACGTACCGTATCTATTGTTAGCCTCCTTTCATCCCACACATATGCGCAGACACTCACCCAAGACAACTTTCTCGGACGGTTGCACGGAATTAAATAAACATGTAATGTAAACGTAAGCATGTTTTGATTCAATACCGACGATCCCAAAAGCCATTCCGAATTCCATCAAGACTTCGCATTTCAATTGCTTCCCAACTGCGTCGAGTGCAGCGTAGAGCAAGCATAGAGTGCCTCCAATTTGGCTGTAAATAAACCCTCCCGCAAAAGATACGTCCCGTAGAGACGATATGAGATACAATGACGTAATTCCAACGAGCAGCTGGCCTTTAAAACCTTCAGAACAATTCAACTGTAACTTCAAATGATTCAATATGATTCAAACGCTGTTCACTGAGTCTGGCTTTTACAAAGGAAGGATGACGCCAAATTGCACTAGGAAACAATGATTGTTTCCGGCTATGGCACAAATGATGTAAAAAAATGTCTTCCTAATATGTGCCAGAGTCCTATTGTACTCTCTTTGCCCAAAGATGGTTCGATTCATGTCTATCATAACTCCGTCAATTCAGTTTCCTGAACTTCCTGAACTGAAGCAAAGGGGCCCCCATTTACTCTAATTTCCCAATCTAAAACTGTCTCAAGTAAAACACAAGGAAAGGAGAGTTATGAGAAGGAAAGGCAATCAGGGAGGGATGATATCCATCCCAATAATAATAGTAATAATGATCTCGACCCACGAGGCTGAACATACATCATTGCACAAGGACAGGAGCACACGCCCGGGAGCGGCAAAATATATGAAGCCATTTGGGCCTTTTTTGTATTCTTTTGAGTTTTGTTGGTGTCGGCGACAACAGCGATTTCTGGAGCACGCGATAGAATCTGAAAAGCTTTCAGATTTATTCGGTCAACATGCATGTCTCAAGCCCAAGCGCCTTATCCGTCCAGCTTTGCTATGGCAGAGCAACTCATCCATTATGGAGTCAAAGGTTCTCCTGGCCAGGACCGGTTCCCCAATTCAAAGTTTATACCAGTGAAATGTAAGTTCGGTTTGCCGAGTCTAAACCAAACAAACCCACCCGGCCACGACTAACTGCCACGTATGAGTCCTTTGGCCAATAAAGCTAACCTAATTCATAATGTATTCGACCAGCATGTGTCTGTGTGTAGAATCCGCACACGAGTTCGCTTAACTGCTATTAAAGGGAAACTGCAGTTTAACTGCATTCAATCTCCAAACTTGTACCCATTAAAAACGCTAATTCAAACGACTGCTACCAACCCCGCGACTGGATCTGATGTGCCAATGATTAGAAGCATCCCCTTTAAGCACTGGTGGTAATCAGGAAATTAGAACCGTCCAAAGTTTCCCCTGTTTTTCCTTCTTTTTGGGGGCTCATGTTATAAACGGTAGCGCAGACAAACAGATTTTTCATTTAAAGAAAAAATGAAAATAAAACGCTAACAGTCTTTTTCTGTCTTCTTTTCCACTTCCTTCGTTTGACATTCATAATTCTTCATAGAAAGGACCTAACTTCCGACATTTTTTCTTTTCTTCTTCTCCCTGGGTTAGACATTCACGCTCCGTTAACTTAAACAGGATTCCCCCAGAATAACATACCTCTTGCCAATATACAATCCGACATTTATTTCAAGCCCCATATTTCCATGGCTCACATGCTGTTCAGGTTTCCACATGTCATGTTTCATAGGCTATCGTGGCCGTTTCTCTCTCAATTTGGCTCAGCAGCTTTTTCGGACCCAACAGACGAAATGTGCTGTGTCGCCGTGCAGGAACTTAATACCACGTCCCTGCATATAATAACAGCGCATTTGTTTCGTCGTTTTTTTTAGTATTATTTTTTTACGGGGCATGGGAAGGAATCAAGATCAATAGCTTCGCTGAGCTAAGCCTTTTAGCAAAACTTTTTCTCCAGAGCCAAGAAACCGAAAAGGCCAGGAGAGAAAACAGAAGGGAGGACCAACCAAGAAACGTGCCACGGCAAGCGAGAAACCATAGGTCAAACCACAAGAGTAATGTCCAGTCAAGTCACGTAAGTTTGTCACACATTGTGTCATGCTTCAAAAGCTTTCCTGGATGCGCTACAGAGGTTTGGTAAAGGATTAGGTTAACGAGCTTTGTTCTGCGGACGGGGGGGTGTATGTATTTAAAAGTTGTGGGGGCAGAAAGAGGCGGGACAAGTTGCAATCACTGGCGCTGTCCCAGCCAACAGCATCTCTTGATGGATTAGTGCTGGGGAAAACTGTAACTTTTCATTGTTGAAGAAACACGGGGTGCCCGGGCACAAAAATCGAACGTTTTCTAGTTTTCTTCGCCAAGCCAGTTCGTGTTTTCCATGCTACACTAGTTATTTGCATCTCCTGAGCAGCAAACAAATCAAGAAAGGGGAGGGGGAGGTAGCTGAAGCTAATACACAGTAGAAGGTAAGTAATTCCAGCGACACTAGAATGAGAGAACCTTTTCCTTTGAGTTCCTTGTGTGTGCTTCGGGAAAATTGGAAAGCGTAATTGTTTCTAGGTCCCCGTGCGCGTTTGCTTAATGACAGCAGGGGAGCAGATCGTGCATAAGGACCTCGTTGGAGGTTTTTCAAGTAATTTAGACTTACTAAAGAGCAAAGGACTCCTGATTTGTTCCCTACGCCAACCTTCAAAACGAAGGGGAAAAGATCAGCAACAAGGTAGTGGGGCATGTAAAAAGAAAATTTGATGCTTTTAGGTCTTCAATACAGTACCACTCTTAAGGGCCAGTACCAATAGCAAGACAACAAGGGAAAGACAAACACCTTTAAATCCTTCGGATTATAGTAATCCGGGATAAGCGAAAAGAAGCTTTGACTGAATAACAAACAAAACGAAAAAAGGCGTAGTCATACCAGTGAGGCGGAGTTGATTTGAAGAAACGAACTTAATTTTTTATGTTTTTAAAAAAAGCAGAAAGGGTGGTACCCCAGAAATTCAGTCAATTTGTATCTAAATTTGGCTTCTAATGTTAGAAAAAGTATGTAATTACTACACGGGAAAAGGGTGGACATCGGACAGCACACCCAGTAAGAATTGGAGTAAGGATAAGGGAATAACTGCTCTTATTTCAGGCACCTGCCCTATTTTTAGAAATAAAGTATACATCATGCAAAAGTAGCTCAAGCGCAGAGCTTAATTGTTTTTGTATCTAAGGTTTTAGTTGGGAACTATTTGGGTTCTAAAGATAGTACCTATATTTGAAAACCAAATTAAAAGGAGTGTGGCGATGGGCGGAGTCTGACGAAGAAAGAAGGATAACTTCCAAGTTCTTAATACTACTGTTCTGGGCCAGTATGCGTAAACAAACGAGAGATAAATGCCTAGAAATTCTTGGCAATCCTTCGGACTATACAGTACTTCAAAATAAACGGAACGAATCAAGGGCTGAATAAAAAGGAAAGGAAAGAAGGCGTGGTTAAGCACACCCTAGGCTGAATATTGTAGGAGTCTATACTGAAATCGATGAAACCTATTTCTTGCTAAAAAGGTACCGAGTATTGTCTTTCGAGGCACAGGGCAACGCGATTGGTATTAAGCTCCGCCTCTAATCCCAAATAAAGAACTCGGGCAAACTTAGTTTAAGGATGGAGCTTAATTATCTAATCAAACCTATGGTGGACGTGTAGATTAGACGTGTAGATTAAACATGTAGATCAGACAGGAACTCTGTAAAGGTGACTTTTATCGTGAAAAAGTAAATAAAAGGGGCGTGACAATGGGTGGAGCCTGTTGAATATTGCAGGAATGGGGAAGTTACATATAGTTAGAGACACTAGTAGAAACCCCATAAATATTAATTCTGCCAACAGTTGGGCGACAGCTCGGATAACTTTGCCTGTTCTGGAATAAGAAATACAGAAATCTCTTCGCGAAAAAAAAAGTTGTGCACACAGACAGGCTTTCCAAGGAAGCAAGACTTTTTGACATTCGCAATAGCCGTCACGAAAAACTGGCAACGGAACATGTAAATTGGGAACCAGGGGAAAAAGTGATGGTGTCTATTCGTAGTAAAGTCCTGTGGGCTCCTAAGTAAATTCCTTATACAACGTGTCGCGTTCGGTTTCCCCACAACTTTGCGATCCAATCCATTATGCATGTGGAGTCAGGCCGACATACATTTCGGCTTCACTTTGCAGCTGTTTTATTGGGAAATTTACCAGGAGGCGACAATCACTGAGCTTGTCTTTCTCGCCTCGGCAACGGTAAACATATACACATAAACGATAAACATAAACATATACGCAATAGACTCATACATACATATGAAACCCAAACAACTGGCCTGGCTTTTGCTTGGACCATTCTCAATATAACCCTAATTCGTATCGATTGCCTCGGTCCAAACAAACAAGCAGCGATCGCGGAACACGAGAAGAAAACTATATACACACTCATAAGGAACGGAAATAGGAGTTTTATTTGGGATCAGTTATGCGTCCCGCAACCCCAAAAAGACCTTCCCTTCCCTATCCTACTAATAGGCCATCTGATACTGCTTTAATGAAGCATGTGGGCTCGTATGGGTGTCAAGTGATAAGCAATAACAATAATACGACCCTAATACGTGTAAGCCACCATGTGACTCTCCCTTACTCTTCTTACTTTGTACCTATAACGCTATAAATAAAGCTGCCCATCTCCACGGCCCGTGCCATGCACGTAAGTCAGGCGCCATTGTATATATACACTGCAATCGCAATAATGCAAAAAGCGCAGAATATAAGGGACAAAAGGTCATTGCTGATAATACAAAACGTCGCTCGCTGTCGCGTGTTCAGCTGCCATTCTATTGTTGTCTTATCTCCAAGTCCATAAGCCGTTAGAAAGCACGTAGGCCTAATTATCTCGCACACTACACGACAGAGACGTTCACAAGGGACACAGAGACTTGGGAGCTTCCCTATTGAATCTGAGCCTTTCTGCTTTCTGCCGATAATGAAGCTTCATGCATAATTGCCAATAGAGCAAAGCGTATTTAAGATGTCCGTAAGCCCTCGACGGGTACATAGCATGCGTGTACTTCCCTAGCTAATTTTCGCCCAGAATTGTACCCCATTGTCAGCACATCTAGACATAGCAACTGCGTACACTTTATAGATTGCCTGCGAAACTAATCATTTCCCTTTCTTGATTCGTCTCTCTCGACTGTCACACACATTATAAAAACTGAAAAACATTATAAAGACTGGCATAAAATGCCCGTTCATCCAGACCAATAAGCAAAAACTGAAGTCATTTCTACGACTACCTGTTTAGGCGACTTTGGTCCGTCAACTGTCATAAACATTATTAAGACACAAGAACGGTGTTAAAAATAGAGTGACATTGCATTTATATGATGCCCCAAAGAAAGGACATCACTGTCACCATTCTAAAAACTTAATTGCATTTCTGTGATCGCGAAGTGTGAGTTGACTTTTTAGTTAATCGGCAATTTGACGCGATCGATAACTTCTTGCATTTCATTGCATGTTAAAGGTTTCTTCCTATGTTTGCTAGGCCAAATCATGCGCTCTCATGAAGGGCATTTCCGAAGAGAGGTTTTAGGGTAAATTACGTACATATCTGTACGGCTTTCATGTCAGGGTTTCCCCGAACACTCCAAGCGTTTATTCTTTCCCTCTTGCCACCAAAGTTCGGTGTGAGCGAACAGACGCACTCGGATTTTCCGGTCTAAAATGGTGCTTTTCCGCTTGCAAGTTCCATCCCTTTCCTTCGACTTGGTCACATAGTATTGAATCTGAAATAATTAGCGTATATAACAATTGTAGCGTTTAAACATATATAAAAAATACTTTACGGCTATACGGCTGCTTGAGACTCGGTACTTCTCTGTGCGTCAGCACTAATTTTCACCCACAACTTTTCACATGGTGAAACCTAAACTGTCGTAACTAAGAGAAAGCCTTTATAGATCAAGGAAAGCAAAGTCTAACTGAAAACTTATGGTTTCACAGCCAAAGACTACAGGGTCTCGTCACGATCTTCTTCCCTGAGAGAAACTTACGCTGCTGTGGCGCATGTTAACTTAACAGCCTGGAAACTCTAATGCATTTGCTTATTTGTTTTGCTGGAACCACTCGAGAGTTTCGTACTTGAAACACAATACAGCACTTGATTCCAAAATACCCTCGCAAGCTATAGCAGACTCGCGAATACTCTACTCGTCACTAATTTGGCCCAAAAAGCGAGAACGTCTTCGCAATTAACCTTTCAAGCATACCTCCTTATTTTTTGCCACTTAGCGCCTAAGTTGATCAAGAGAACAAAAACTAGCTTACGCATACCTACAACGAATGTGGGAAGGTCTTCGACCCTTTGGGACCCAACAATAGCAGTTAGAAAAGCCCAAATCTTAACGTTAATTTACCGGAAACACAAAAGTTCTGCGACAGCCCTTAAGTTAGCCTTATTTCTTATGTACTGCTTTATAATCAGTTGATTTACACGGCCGAAACGAAGCGATATAAACCAACGCCCCGACTGAACAAATGTCCATATCTTTTAACATGCAAAATCGAAGTGACAGAAAAAACAGCCCATAAATTACCCCAAACTTTTCCTAATTAAAGAAACACATTCATCTTTTAATTCAAAGACAATAAAACTGTATAACGATATAAATCAGAAAGCGAATGCCAATAGCCAGAAACCTGGTACACACATCCAAATTGCTCTTTTTTTTCATGGGACCAAATCGGTGAATTACAACTTAAGCAAGCCATGGCGCCTTGAAATCTAACTTGCAATCTAAATGCGACTTTCCAACCTCAAAAACACACTTATATCGCGTTCCACTGACAACACCGGTGCAATATTTTTGGCACTCTGTCTGCCAAACATGTATATGCTTACACACTGTGTACACGCACTGAGTGCCAAAACTATTGCACCAGTGCAGCCAGTGGAACGTGCCATTAGCAAGCTATAAGTCACTTACGGTTGGCAAGAGAGAAAGTTCAGTACCCAATTTGGGCTCCAACAATGAACTAAGCTTAGCTCTAACAGTCCACACGTATTTCGAACATTTTAATGTTGACAACATTCAAATTTTAACAACAGCTCACATGTACCCTCTTGACACATTTCATTGTACGGAAACTTCCCAAGCCCCAATCGCTTTCCACGGCCTTCACATTAAGCATAATCATTCGTAAAAGAGCTTTATCTCTTGTACGAATGATTGCAAGAGGCCAAATGAAGACATTTCAAGTCTTCTGACACTTCTTTCCTTTTCCTCCCCAACCGACTGAACCCTACCACCCCAAAACTTGTAACTTCCAGATTGCAAAACGTTCGAAAAGTTCCGACGTCTCGTCCTAATGAGCCATAAAGCCGATAACGCTGTTACAATTAACCTTTTAAGCACACCGTTCCGAGTTTTTTGCCACTTAACATTCTAAGCCCAAACGAGGAAAAGACAAGAAAAACGAATTCGAACCATCGAGAACCCTTCAGCTTTGCAGTACAGACTCATTAGGCCCACAGCACGGGGACTTGAAATACTATAAACAAACCGGGAATGCAAGCCTATCTAGAAAACGGAAAACGGTACAGCGGGAAAGGACCCGAAAAGATTATAGGGCCTCCTATAAAAATCTTCAAGTATGTCGTCAAGCCGTCAAGAGCTCGAGCAAAATATGCACAGAAATTGGTAAAGAAGGCCCTTTCTGCTAGAAAAAGACGACCCAAAGGGAGCAAAAGCGCGTTCACATATACGGTACGCCCTCAAAAAACTTGCTTTTATTGACACGTTCCTCCAGAATGCAACTCCTCTTTCCACACCCCTTACCCGAAACCAACCCCTCTCTCCCCTCCTTCCCAGCTTCAAGAGAATACAAGAAACTCTTGAAAGCTTCGAGATTCGACAAGCAAATAGCGGCCAACGCTGTTTTGTATAGAAAAAGGTCCACGTATAAAAATTGATTTAAAGGCTAGATCTTATGGAACCATTACCCATTCCAATAAAAAAATAAATAAAAGTCGCTGCGACTGTTCAAGCTGGAAGTCACCTAAGTGTTGATTATGTATGGGTTGGACTAGTACTTTTTGTCCCATTTGGGGGGGGGGGGGGCCAAATCGGAAGAGGGTTTTGCACATTTCTCTCCTTTTTTTATGTCTGACGAGGCTTCGGAGATCAATAAAGTTTGTATAACTAACATTCCTAGGGCTAGCGGTCCTTTTTTGCGTTAAGGCTCAACATAAGCTGGTGTGCGATTTAGATCAGGCGGGATTGCGAGCGAGGAAGTAAACATGTTGGCTTTTTCCCGGGTCTCATACATAAGCTCTATTTTTTCCAAACCTTTCTTTCTGAAAAGCGTAGAAAAAGCGGCCCAGCCTGTGCTGCCCTGTGCTACGGAGATGGGGCGTGCACTATTTGCTGGAAGATTGATAAGCTGTGCGTGGTACATCAACAAGACTTCATTCTAAGGTTTTATACCCAAAAAAAAAAATTAACTCAACACAGCCTTTTCATCTTTTTTTCGTTTTTTTCCAGCGCTACTTTATTCCCCGAGTGCAATCAAAGCGTGGATATTTTTATATAAAAATTGGGGAAGAGTATAGCGAAGCGAGGAAAATCTTACCATACCATCAGTCTTTTTCATTGAATGTAAAGGGGCTTCAGGGGTGGAACTAATAGTTGGGACTCGGAATTGTCTTTCCTTCCGTCTTACTCAAGTTGCGGAAAAGCTTTGTATGTGCTTTTGGTCTGAAACTGAAAGTTAGCTAGGACAACTTTGTATTAAACCCGGCACCACATGGAAAGTTACATTACAGGGAGCGAAACTCGGGGGAGCAGAAACGTACACAAAAGGGATATGGCCAAGGAAACGGGTGAAAATGATCACCAACAGGGGTGCAGCGTTGCCATTAAGGGAGCCGCCAAAAACCTCTTTCCATTCTCTCTGCGAAACGAATACCGCAACATCCATCTTAATGACGGAGTTGACACCTAGAGCTGAGCTTGAGCTTTGAGTGGTCGAAAATTTATACACACATAGGAAAAGGAATAATGTTTCGATACACGACAAAACCACAAACATAGAGATGTACCCTTTGAGTACATGCGTGTGTCCAGCAGCCAAAGTCAACCCCTAAGCAAAAGCTAAAAGGGAGCGAGATGTCGCTGGTCCCCAAACATCCATCCATCTTAATTGTAAGCAAAGAGCCACGGAGCTATTATTCCCCGATCTCGCAAAGCACAGATGCAGAGCAACACATAGGATATAGAAGCTATAGTACGACACGGAATTTCGTGAGAGGGGTTATCAAAGAGGATGGGACCATGAATCTGCATCGGGAAGGGAAACTCAAATGGATGCAAGATTCGTTTCTGTATGAAATAAAAGAAAAAGGGAAGTCAAGGGGGTACCATATGTCTCTCCCCTTTCAGGAATACGAAGAGCCACCAAGTTGGGGTCGTTAAGGAACCTAAGCTCAAGGCTGTAACAATGAAGCGCACATGCGGTCCTCCGTCTTCCTACCTTTTTAGTGGACGCTAGTCCATTTCATCCTGAAAGCTACGCAATAAAGGTACTCATCCTACCTAGTTTGCAATAAATGAAACAGATTTAAGCTCCGCCCCATCGTAGGAGCTTTATTCGATATTCCACTAATCGTACCGTGACAGAGACAACTTAAAGGGGGTTAAAACAGCTCTGTAGACCTGCTCAAAGTTGGCGATGTTTAAATGTTGGGAACAATAACACCTGGGTCTTTATATCTTTTGACAATTAAGGCCCATTATAAAGGCTTTGCCGTGGCCTTTAAAAAAAGAAAAAAAGAGAGAGCCAATCCGTGGAAGTTTTGAAACACTTATTCGGTTTTACTTTTCCAGCTCAAGCTTTAGCTGCTTGTCTGTATTGGGAATAACAATAGCTTAAAGCTCGGAAAACCAAAACGAAAATTCGTGAGGCGTCACACGCGAGACTTAATTACACTGTAGGTTGCAAAAGGATCCACTCCCACTCATGGATGACACGAGCTGGCACATGTTGATCAATACTGTCTTACAAAATATCTTCATATAATTATATACAGTACTCAATCTTGTTGCTGAGTACTTTCGCACTTCTTGAAATAAGAGATCATGACTCGAAAAGGAAAGAAAAATACGTCCCTGCGGACTTTACATAAATAAAAATACTCAAGTATACCAGCATGCCAAACTTCAAACGGACAGACAAAGATACACACAGGGAAATGCTTACCTTTTGACAGGGAAAAAAAAAACTAGCCACTTGCATTACTTGCCCACTTGTCCTTTGATGAAAGGAATCTAACATGTTATTCCAAAGATATAGCAGCCTTTATGGAACATAACTTGGATACGTTTATTATAACGTTATTTGCGATGCTATTAAAAGAGGCCGAAACTGCTTGCACTAGTCTTTAAATTTGGCTCTAAACTGTTAGTTTCATGGAATCTTTTCACAGCCATTCACATGTTGAGACAAGATCGAGGTGACCGGATGAATCCTAAACAGCTTACAGCAGGCGTAGATGTAAAGAAGTCCAAGAAAGAGTTCTCACATTGCTATATGAAAAGCTACTTCCACTCGAGCTACTTGTCCAAATCCCGCCTGTTTTTAGCACGATGCGACGGGTTGAAGAACTACATGCAATATCGAAAAATCGAGTTTATGGAAGGAATTCATAGCCTTTTCAATACTAAAGTCTAATATCGATAGATAGTTTCCTGGTAAATATCAAGGATTAAAACATTTGTCTAAGGCGAGAAGAGGCTAAATGACGCCTATTCGGAGGAAAGTTTCCCTTAGCATGTGATGTCACCTCCTAGAAAAGAAAGCGAATAACAAGCTTAGAATTTGCAGGAGTATTAGGATTCGGGTTCGTTTCTTGATGCCTTTTCGGATGACATCTACAAGTTGTCTGCTTCGGGCATATAGGTGCTTCTTTTGATGCCTTTTTAAAGCGAGTCTCCTAACCTAATCTAACCTAACCTAGCCTAACCAAACCTAACCAAACCTATCCTAACCAAAACAAACCTAATCCCTGGATAAAGAAAAAAAAATAGCATGTCGTAACTGGGAATTACACTAAATAGAGGAACGTCAACATGACTGTAACTTGGTGAACATTAATTCAGTTAAATTCAATATTCATTAGTTCACGTTCCCGGACAAAAACTGCTCTCGTCATACCACAGCACGCCACAGAACGGCTAGCGGTCAAATGGGTAAGCTTTTGTCACGGTCGATCCTCCGAAAAGGTGTCATACAGTAGCTTATTCTGGTCTGGATTTGATAAACAATGTACAGTAAAATTATCTTTTGTAAATATAACGTTTCAGATAATCAAGTTAGTACTTGTGTCATTGAAGTGGGGTACGGCTCAAAACGACCTGATGCAAAACGACCGTGCACAGCAACGACCGTGTAAGAGGCGACCGGCTTCTCGAGTTCAGGGCATGTCAAAACGACCTGAAGTGTTGTGATTGGCATTTTACGTACGTTTTCTACCGACCATGTAGAAAACCTTTTTTTTTTCGTTCGACGAGAAATCCAGTATCGATTTTTTCTTGACAGTACTTGTATCATTGAAGTTGACTGATAGTAACCCTAAACATGCTGAAAACTCTAATCTTTGTTCTTAGTAGATTGCACCCAACTTGCATTCAAAAGAATGCTATTTTTTATTTTTACCTTTTAATGCCTATCAAATTCCGACGTTACTAAACTTTCCAATAATGGCTTCGTAATGTTGTTCTTTTTCTCGAATTTTTTTAAAGAATTTCGAGGCCTGAAAAGAGAGGGTGCTCGTGTCGGAACTGTCTTCAAACTTTCCTACGGAGTGTCGGCTTCGTACAGGGGGCTCCTTGATTTGTCGAACAAGTTGGTCCTGTGTTTTGTTTTGTGCAAATTGTATATTGATTAAATGTTAGTTACCAGTTTGTTTTTGTACATAACACATTTAGTGTTATATATTCCATTGTATATTACATATTGCTCATATGCACAGAAGTAATATTCAGAAGTCGCTTAAACTGACGAAAACATTCATTTTCATTTGTTCTTTCAGGTTTCACTTCCCAAACAAATTCTACTACAATTTGAAGTACAACTGTTTTGTCTTGGCAAAGCTTGAAATTATTCTTAAGCTAAAATTGTGTTTGGAAAGCTGGGAAAAAGTGAACCTGACTGCTATAATAAGCTCCGTGGCCTTTTGATTACAAAACTAATGATTAAGGAACGAAAATGAAACATTCAAAATAACAACGAAAGTAACACTTCAAGTAAGTTTTATAATGAAGGCAGGGAGTTTATGAGATGTTTCTCAAGTATTTACATATGGTCACAATAACACAGAGCAGCTTCTTACTCGGTTTTTGAGGCCCAACAATGAATATACTCAAATGTGGGTTTACAATCTTAGATTTTCTGAAAGAGGGTTCACGGACAATAATAGAACAATTAAAGTGACAGTAAAGGTCCAAATACAGCCATGTGTTACATAAGACGCTGAGTTATGTTTAGGTTTGTGCAAAGTCTCTTCTAGAATGTCTTTATCCGTACTATCTTCGTATTCAGCATCCTCTGCTTTGCGGGACATGGAGCTTTTCTTACGGTTGGAACTATGAAAGTTGTTGTTTTTGCTATGTACTTGGAAGTCATCGCGATGTGTCTTGTCAGGCTGGTAGAAGCCTGGAAATTAGTAACATAAACATACGGTTATATACCACAGTTTCCGCTGTAGTTCTTAAGACTAGGCCTCTAAGCGTTCTTTTTTCTGTGTGCAAGAAACTTGGAATGGAGGAAAAGGGGACGAATAATGATTCTTGTCGCGCGAACGCTTCGGCATATTTTTAGCTGCTATTTAAGTTGCCGCAGGAAAATCACGGTAATCTGACAAAAGAAAGGACAAGTGTCAACTACAGAACCACTTTTACTTAGATTAATTCATTTGGTGCGGACTGTGCGTGGGCGATTGTGGGTTCAAACTGTTTCATAAACTACAAGAGACTCGAAAGCTGTTTTAGACTAATGGAACATGGCCAGACGGTGTGGATCAGTAAGTAACGTTCACGAGCAACAACAATATGTGGCCTTCTACTTTACATGAAAAACGTACACGAATCCCAGGCTTTTGTCAGAATTAACTACAACGTGATTTTGGTGCGGGTTTTAAATGTGTTAAACATTTAACGTTTGGTGTTACCGAGTGTCTCATGCGTTTTAATGTTCATGCAACATTCATGTTTAGGCGAGAGGAATGGAAAGAAAACATGCAAAAGTTTTAGAGCCAAGACCAATTAGTGTTTTTGAAATTGTTGCCTGAAGACGAAAGGAAGCTGTGATATTCTCAACGATATCCTCAACTCGAGCGCTATGATTTACATTATTCAGATCCCCAATTAAAGTTAGGAGTAAATTTTACTCCTCAAGTTAGGAGTAAATTTTAGAATTAATTACAACGATAAATGATCAAAGGCTGCGTAATATTTTTTTTTAATTACCGAGAGGCTAATCGTAACTTTTTTACGTTCACCCTCTTAATCTTGAAAAGCAGATAATAAATGTGCGAATAAACTGTTAGAATTGGATTTTAACTTTTTAATCATGAGATTTTTTTTACCATTTTTAAAAAAAATTGTCACGGAAATGTAAAACGTTTTTTTAGGTCGAAAGAGCGAAGATTGAAGAGAAATTATATGCAATAGCCAATGCAATTTTAGCCAAAATACTAAGAATTGTTTTAGAGCAGGCGAAACTAATGGGTTCTGATGGATGTAAGCTTTTAAAAGTATTACGGCAGGTTTGAGGCCGAAATATAAGCTAAGAATGAGCTGTTTTGATAGCGCTTGAGAGTGGTTTCTCACCTGCGTCGAGTATATCAGCTTCCCTGTCGTCTTCATGGGGCTTGTCGGCTTGGATATCCCAAAGTGTATTACGGTTACCTGCATTTTTGCTGTTGCCTGAACAACCGAACCACCATGATCCGGCTGGTCTTGGGTAAGCAGGATCTCCTTCGTCAACCTGTATTTAGATTGATCTTTAAAACCGTCTCTAAAGGATTAGGATACGAAAAGTCCTTTTCCCCCCTTACTTTGAAGCTTCGATCGTTAAACCGCCAGTACTTTCCGTCTTTGAAGAAGTACGAGTAACCGTTGGAGTACTGGAAACCAGCGTCCAAGTTGTCGGGCAAACCTTCCCAGTTGGATATGTCCTTCGGATACGTGCTTTTGATCGGCGGACGCAGAGCAGGATCAAACCTCCAGTACTTGCTCCCTATAAAATAAAAATACTTTAAAAATTTGGACTAGGCCTGTTCATTCCATAAAGTAGAAAAATTTATCGTAGTGCTTAATCTTTTAGTTACTATTTAATGGAGGGGTTTCATTAGAAACTACCTTTGAAGAAGTAGATTTTTCCATTACCACTCCAGACAAATGCGGTATCAACGCTCTCAGGGACTCCTTGGAACCCTTCAGACATGTCTTTAGGGTAGCCGGTATCAATTTTGAGGTTCGTGAACCGCCAGTACTTGGAGCCTTTGAAGAAGTAAGTGCGGCCGTTGTTCCACGTGAAGGCAGCATCAATATTGGCAGGCAGTCCGCCCCAGTCTGCAGCAATGCTACGAGGAAAGCCAGAAGCAATACCGTCTCCTTCCAATTTGTAGTACTTGTCGCCTATAGACAACATGGTTTGAGTAAATAATTTTATTAAAAAACTTAGTAAATAATTCCGTTAGAGAACTTGGACTTGTAAACTCACCTTTGAAGACGTACGTGTTGCCGTCAGGTCCAGAGAACATAGTATCTACTTTGCCGTCTGAACACAGATCAGTAGATCCGGGAGCTGCAGGCCGAGCGGGTGTCACGGCGGGTTTTTTGGTTGTCACCACATTCGTGGGAACGGTCCCGCCCACTTTCTTACCGTAGAGCGACTAGAATTGAAAACGTGTAAGATTGTAAAAAAAAATAAAAGATAGGCCCAACGTAGGGAACGTAAAAGATAAGAAGCAGTTAGGGAATGAGGTTAATTCCGGAGAATTACCTGAATGGCTTGCACGTCGTCATCGTCGAGCTTAAAGCTGGATTCGTATCCGCGATAAAATGGTGCCATGAGTGCACTTCTTACATCCGAATGAGAGAGGCCCAAGGAGTGACCGAATTCGTGAGCCGCCACTTGAAACAAATTGGTCCCTACAACGTGAAGCTTGGGATTTGAGTCTTTTGCAATTACATAGCTTTTTAATTGTCTGATCATTCTCTATTAAGGTATGATCTTTTATTAATTTTAGTAATGATTTTAATATTTCAAGCTATTTATAGCTATAATCTAAGCTATTTCAAGCTATTTATAGCTATAATATTATAGCTATTTTGAAGTTATTTCAGGCTATTTTACAGCTATTGTAGGCTATTTTAAAGCTACTTTAGGCTACACTAGATAGTGCGCTGTATTGCGTACCTTTGTAAGAGTTAAGAGTCCAAGTCTCGGCATCATCGAAATGGGCATCACCACCGTAAATAGGGAAGTAAGCGTGCGCCAAAGTACCACCAGGTCCATCAAAAGGATCTCCATCACCGTGCTCGGATAATTCGAATCTGAAATGAACAAGATATTTAAAATTGCCTTGGTTAAAACATATTTTCAGTGTTTTGGAGAGGCTGATACCTGATTTCTATGTGAACTTTTCCAGAAGACCTGGCAGAAAACGAGAGATCGGTTTTGTCGGCCCATACTTGGAAGGCTTTGCCTAATTCGCGGTCTACATCACTGGGAGTTAATTTGGGCGGGTACTTTGTAATCCGGTAAGTTAATTCCTTGACACGCCAACGACTTCCTGCAAAAAAAAGAGCATAGAAACTTTGAAAAAAAAAATTTTGACTTCTGCGAGGATTGTAGTATCTTTGATGAAATTGAAAGTCAGATTCCCTTTGTTTCCCCATTGTCCCCTTATCAAGGTCAAAAAAGAACGATCTTATTGTAATCCTGCTCACAAAGTTCCATTGTTTTCTACTTTTTTTTGGCTTAGGGTTGTAACAAGAATCAAAGAAGCGATTTGTTGTTGATATCAGCTTAGTAACCGTTGCGGATAGATGGCATTTGTGACGTTTTGGTATGAGTTCGCTTGGGCAGAAATGTTTATGTTGTTTTTTAAACCAATGGGTGTATGTTTTTATGTAAAAATGGTTTATTAAAAATGGTCGATTTACCTTGCAAAGCGTAACGCTTCCTCCGGGCTGAGCTGCCGCTTCCGACTTTATCCTTGACCCCACATCGAGGCAGGCTCATGAGATGCATTGTTTCGTGATCCAGTGTACCTAGGATACAAGGAAGGAAGCGCGCAATCAGTTCAACGCTTTAGGATTCATTCTTAAGCGATTTAAATGTCATATAATAATATATTGCAATATATTACGTATTCTAGCGAACAGCATCTAGCATTTACGATCCAAAGTTACACAGTTAGTAAAATCAAGTTAAAGTTTTGGAAATCAGGACTTTAGAAGAAAAGATAACAGGCCTTTTAAACGCCTTTATACAATCTCAGTTAAAAGGTATGCAAAGTCTCCAGATAGCTTGATACATGAAGTCCTTCATCAGATAACTTGATAAGCTCTAAATTTCCGTTGAGTTTTAGTATTTGTTATTCGTTGTCGTGTTCTTTCTCGATGAATTTCAGGAGCAGCGCCCTCTGTCTATTACATACCACGAGTAGTTCAATGGCTGGCAGCCAGACAAAAAAAAATAACTTGATAGCAAGGGTTATATGTTGTGTTGTAGCATACCAGTGCAAGGCCTCTAAAATGGGAAAAACTCGTTGTTTGTGCCGTTCTTTTTACGGACAATAGTTACTAGGGAAGTCCGCGGACACGTATCCGGTGCTGCTTTATGTTATCACACCCTGTTATTTGACTTAGTTCAGTACCTTGTTCCGGTCTAACCTTTCAGAAATTTCGTAGTTTATTCTACACTTTTGAAAATTCCAATAAGAGCTAATCAATTAAACCATGTCATCCGCTCTAGCTTCACAAGTTTTTTTTTAACCATAAAAAACGTCATTCTGGAAATGTATAAGTTAAACTCTCACCTGTTTGGTTGACTCCGGCAAAGGATTGAAATTCCAGAATGGCATTTCGCACTACATCGCCGGAAATTAGTGCGCCCAATGCAGGATTTTGGGACTTGGGGTCCAAGTAGCCAAACCGAGCCAGATACATCTGGAAAACAAAACGCACGAAGCCATATGTAGGTCATTAACAAGTTTTGTCATACATAAATCCCCCGCGATCCATAGTAATAATTTGTATTGCGGTGCGTGAATAGAGGTCACGCGTTTTGAGGAATTAATTTGCATTAGTGAAAGTTTTCGCTCTTATGATCTATTGTGTTATTATTTAGCGTGTGGGAATTGCACAAGTGAAACCTATTCTTCTCTGATCTACGTTTCCAGGCACATATGATAAACGCCGGTTGAAACGGGGTAGAAACGATGACCTACTTTTCGTTCAACGTTCTAGTTATCTTGTCTCGTAGGTCAAATGTTTAACAAAAACGGTTTCACTTTTTTCATGCAGATCAAGGTTTTCCCTTTTCATTAGCTTTCCTCTCCGGAAGTTAAACCAAACGTGTAGGTAACAATAAGGCTGAAAGAAGTTGAAGGACAAGCTCTCTCAAGTTCTCAAATTACGCAAACAAACGCAGTGATCCGAGTGCCTAACTTTCGGGCTGTATTTGCGGAAGCATTACTGGGCACTTCTTTTTACTAACTTTGGGGTGGGGAGAGACTTGGAGGGGAATTAAACGAAGCGGAAATAACAAGAGAGCATAATTAGCCTTCTTTTACATAACAATAAAAAGCCTATTTTGTTTGCAACGGAATGCACAGCGCTGGAAAGTAAACAGTGACGTTATCGTTCATCAATTTATCTGTCGGGGTTGATGGAATTTTCCCAAACAGTGGCACAAGATGAGATAATAAACACTCGGAATTGTGACTGACTTGTGTTCATCTATTAAGTATATAAGGCGCAAATATATTTGAGTATGTAAGGCGCAAATTAACCGACGTCAATGTAGCCGATCGTTTTTGTCTGTCCATCGATTTGAGTATATACTGTGCGTTCCATGGCAACCACCCACACTTCGTACGTAAACCTAATGAACTCTTCAACTAAACAACCTGTTAGATCTTTAACAATGCAAAAGGCCTCTTCTTCTGTCTAAATTCCTTTCTGTTTAATGGTTACGAAATGAATAAGCTAGCTTACCATTGCTTGTGTGTCTGACTGGATCGGTCGAGACGTAGGTGCACTCACGACAGTCTTGCTTAGAGCACATAGTCCAAGTATGAAAATCCAATTAGCCATTTTGCAACGAATAGAGTTTTTGTACATGTGCGCATACACTTGACTAGCGTGCGAAGCAACTTGCAGTGATTTCGAGAAATTGGTTAAGAATTTGTGAACACGTCAAAGCATTGAAATCACTTTTCTCTTTACATTATGCACTGATAGGTTCTGTAAGGTTAGGATTTGGCAAGCGTTCCCGCTTTTAAAGCAAAGAAATTTTGAAGAAATTTCGTGAGCAGCGGGGAACGATACGAAGTGAATTGATGGAAGTGGGCTACTACTGAAGGACGGCCAGTGTCGCTGGCTTTTTGAGGTAGATAGCAAACCTGGGCGGGACTATCGGGGATGTCGGAAACCTTTGACCACAACTGCCCGAGCCAGGCTGGCGTTATACAACTTTTAGTACAAAACAAGCACAAATCCTGCGGGACCATGGCATGAATCACTTTTGTAAGATCTTCCGGACCCAGAACTTCTTCCGGAAGTGGTAGCCTCGAGTGTTAGTTAGGGGGCGGATACTATAGCTCCGTCTCCGGAGGAGATTAACATTGTGATGTGAATAAGGGAGATCTTAGAAAACAGCGAAGGCGACCAAAAGGCATGCGTCATACCATGCGTAGGCGAGCGGGACATTTGCCCTCAAGGAAACTCCTGAATCGTGACCACCGTCTTAAGAAAAACTGGCTTCTAACCGGTTATTACTATAGTTTTTTTACGTGGGGCGACTCGGAGATTTTAGATTGAGAGGCTGCAAGTGAAGAAATTGCTAGTTTGTGTCAAGTTTCGTAGAAGCGAACGCTTTCTCTTGCGCAAGGTTCTCCTCAGCATCCGGTGAGTCGTTCGTCAAAGAGCTCAGAGTGCCAGAAAAACAATCGTGTAGCATTATAGCAACATTGTTTAAAGTGGAAATAGGATCACGTTATTCATAGAGGGGGTCGTGTTTCTGTGAGTCATTTTGGCGAATGAGTGTTCCTAACTTCCTTTGTTCCTAAACTGATTCTTCCTTCTTGATCATTTTTTATGACCGGATTTGAATGCTATTTTTGACATCTAAGGACGTCGATCGTTTAGTAAATAGCATACAATGAAATGAAGTCCTCTGACTCATGCCGAAGAGGAAGGATTCAAGTTAATGTTCCGGTGATGAAAGTGAAAGACTGTGCTTTTCTTTGTCTTTTTTTAGCTTTTTGTCCGCTTTAATGACGTGCATTGGCGCTATCTTTGACACGCTTATTGTATTACGTTCCTTAATTGGGGGAAACATGTGGTTTACATTATTCCGGCCTGTGTAGGTTTTATGCAGTGGCATGGAGATTGTAGAGGAAGGAACTTGCGGTGCTGTCGTGAAAACTTAGGAGCTTATTTCCGTTTGACGGGGAACCGGTTTTTTGTTGACAGTAAGCTGGATTAAAATACTAGTTAGTGAGCTATTATTAAAAAAACTAGATTAAGTGGAATTTTACGTTTCTATATAGTGACTTTATTTTCGTTTAACGTTCGTTACACTGCGATCAGCAAGAATGAAGACTAGAAATTAGTCGTATTTGACTGTGCAGCCAAGCTGGACACGGATTCTCTGTTGTAAACGTGAAAGATAATTAAAGATTAGAAAAGTCACATGTATCGTCGTAATAAAGTTTATGTGGAGGAAGGCAATTTATAAGATGCTTCGCAATTTCTCAACTGTTTGCTAAACACAGATATAAGTCGTATCTTCAGGCTTAAGAGATTAGAATTAACTATGAATAAAAAAATCATCGGAAATTGCCGATTGGACAAGTTTTTAGGTTTTTTTAACGGATTACTGGAAAGGCAATATAGGGCAAGTAAAGGTACAGAGAAGTTGCAATTCTTGATAGTGAAGGGCGAAATTATTTTACTTTGCTGTTTTAAAGTGAAAGGATTTCGTAAAAGTGAAAGGACCACAACAGAGACGCTTTCTGCAGTTTAATAAGCCAAAATATCCATTCGTCAATATTGCAAAAACAACAACATCAACGAAAACCAGTTCACAATATATACTAACAACGCAAGAAAAAAAACTTTCAAGTTACATAAACAATTTTAGCTGACTTATATGCCAGTTTTGCATACACTTAAGATCCTAAATTTGAAATCTGTTACATCAGCACATGCTTTGAACCCTCTTTATAGTTTACATGTCCAATTTTTTAGCTTGGCGGGGTATTTCGCAATACGGTAACAGTTACGTGACCACTAACTCCTTAAAGAATGCACCGAAGCTTTAAAAGTTGACCTTTTAATCTATCGAATATACATATTCTGAAAGAATTTCTGATAGTAAGTCGGTTATTCTTTCATCCATTTTCCCCTCTTCAATATCAAAGAAGAATCTTGTTATTAGAGCAAACAAAGTTTCGCTGTGTCCGCGATTGAAAACTATGCTTTTGAGACAACGACAATGACGGTATTATGGGACATATCATAACATAATAGAAGCAGTGTTAACCATTCTTATAGTTGGAATTCCGGAAAGGAAGTTTGTATAAAATTGAATTTTAAAACATGTCGAAATAGCTACCGCTTTTGTCTCCAATTGGTGTTGAACATAATTTTTTTACAACAACATAACATTGTCCGATGTTCGATGTGCGATATATGAAATGCGAATCGCTTCCTTCTGACCAAACTCGCACTGCCGTCAACATCCAATGACCACATCGAGACAAGCTCATGAGATGCAACGGTTTTTGGTCAGGCATACCTACAATTACGAATGCGGATGGTAAGTGTACAATATTTCAGAAAAATAAGAGATTGCAACAACAAAGTACTAGATCCTAACGTACAAGAAATGTCACAAGGTGGACAATTCAAAATTATAAATATGTATAACTATGCCTGAATGTAGTTATTCATTCTCACCAGTTTGATTTGAGATTATGAAAAGGACTGAAACTCCTTAATCGCATCTTGGATAACGTTGCCGGAGTTCAGTGCGCCTGAGGCATCATGTCTGACTAAGGTCCCAAGTAACCAAAACGAGTCAGATTCCTAAAGAATACAAATGCAAAAACTTTAGCACTTATTGGCTGGTGACTTATGTGACAACATTGCAGGTCTGTTTTACTCAATTGAATAATTGTATGCACTGTTTGATTTGAGTTGATTTTAAAAGCCTTTCATTTTAGGAATGATTTCAAATAATTCAGTTAGACTTAAAATATAAGGTGCGAACACTACTAATTGGAATTCAATATCTCTGGCTTTTTTCTAATATAAGAGCAATGTCTGTGTGGAGCTTTCAGAACTTTCATACAGGTTCAGCCACAAACTCGTTCGACAATTGATAGAAACCTTTACCTCGAAAACCAGCCTGCAAGTTACCCCGAATTTGTTTCTTCTGGACCACTCAGCGATTGTAACCACAGGTATGTGATAGTCAGTCAAAAAGTGTGTATTATCTGCTGACTATTAGCTGGACTGGTGCAGTTTCGAACATTTCCGTATGGTTCACCAGAATGCTGACAGTCACAACGGTCAGGGCACGGGCTCGGAGAGAATAAACGTTTAGACGGGAAAAGACGTTTGGTCGACGGGAGGATCGACTTCGATTTGCTTCAACAGCAACAACTAGAACTCGGGTAGGAGAGAGTGGAACTCTGCCTAGTGCTTGGGCGGGCCGGTACTTCGAGGACTGCTGGATGCTAATCGGGTATAGGGTAAATGTGTATTAGTGTAACGCTTCGAGTTAGGGCTGGATGCCCGGGTTACAGCCTACGGCTTGTGCGGGGTTAGGCATACATACTCACGATATGCTACAATCTCGGCGCGAGATTATCCTTGCCTTGTCTCGTTTAGGTTACGGCCAGTACCGCTGGCTTTGTAAAATTGCAGAGCTGTGCGGAAGCTTCGCAGTTTTGAAAAAGCTTTAGCCAAAAGCTCGAGTTACGTTTGTTATAGAACTTCACTCCGGAAACCAACCTAGAATGTGTCAGAAATTTGTTCTTCCCCCCAACCGGTCTGGTAGATAGTAACAGCCGGCACGTACCAGCTTCGGTTTCGACCGGAGTACCGGAGCGTCGAAATCGACGTCGCTCGAATGCATTATACCATAAGTCCAACGTGCCTACGGAAGCGGTTTTTCCTTTTCCATTGTCTAAAAATCCCTATTATGGGATTAAATTATTCTGTCGCACGCTTATTCAGCGAAACTTTCGTTGAAATAGCTTCGTCCTATTACGTCATCATTGTGCGTAATTAAGTGTAAAAGTAACCAACAATCGTCTCTAAATTTTTGCATAATAAATTGATTTCTAGGTATTTTATTGTCGACAATGCGGCAGCCTACAATCTTACTTGTTGTAAAGTCACTTCGTTTCCTATAATTGAAGTTCATTTATCTTAAAGTTTATCTTCTTTAGCCTGTATTTCGAGAAATGTGGGTTTTTTTTACTAACCTCAGGCCTGATAAGCTTTTTGGGCTGCGGTTTTTTTAAGAATACTAAGGGAGCTTACATTTTCTTTGGGATAATACTGTGCAAATAAGGGAAAAAACATGTAAATCGTAAATTATGTATTTAAAAAAATACTGAAACCCTAATTGTAATCGTATTTTCATACTTTGTTTACCATTTTATTTTGTAAAAGGTACTAGAATAATTAAATAATAAAGCGTAGTTAATTGTTGTTGAATGTGTTTATAGCGTAGTGCATTTAGCGTTTTTGTGTTACGTTTACAATGACATCAGCAATATTGAAGAGTAGAAATAAGTCGCATTTGGCTGTGCAAACAAATCTTCATTAAAATTAAAAAGACGTGTAAAATCATAACAATCTGGAGTGTAGGCAGGCAGTTTATGATATGCTTCTCAATTACCTAATGGTTTGCCAAACACAAATATAGGCAGGTTAGTTTGAACGATGAGTAAATGCCACCAGAGACTGCGAAATAGCTAAACTTTACACTCATTAATAGGAGTACGAGAAAGACAATAGGATAACTAATGCAGAAGCAAAGGTCCTGACTCAGCTACTTGTTAGACATAGCGATGAGCTTCTCTTTGATTTAAGCAATGGACTGTCTGTCCGTGCATTAACGTCATACTCATGGTTTTCTTCTAAAGAGTAGGCCCAGCTTCTTCTACGGCCGGTATCATGGACATTGACATGCCTACCTCTCCCATTATTGTTCCCATAAAACGTTATTATTGTTCCCATAAACTATAGCTATTAAAAAACTATGGCTATTAAAAATAATAGGATTTTGGAAGAAAGGGTTACATCTGAAAGTAATACATTGCCTGAATATCAGAAACATCGCTTCTCGTGAGCATGAATTTGGGCCTTTTCTCCGATGACATTGAATATATGATTGCGTTAAGATATGTTGAATGAGAAAGGCCTAAAGAATGGCCAAATTCACGCACAAATACTTCGGACAAATATGTTCCTAAAAGATAGTGTATATTTTAGTAAGGTCCTTACAGATTATATTGTTTACGGGCTTATGAAAATACGGACTCTAAATTCAAGATCAGTTACATTAGCCCATGCTTGGAAAGCTCTGGCTATTTCATGATCTACATGCGCAAAGTTTAGCTCGGCGGGGTACTTCGTAATACGGTAGGTGAAGCTCTGCCATTTCAAAGACTCCCCAAGAGATGGCATTTAAACATTAATACCTAAATAATAAAAATACAAAAAATATGTCAACCGACCAGTTCATTACTAATTAAGTATCCATTCCAATTATGTGAATATAATTAAAAACGTTACATAAATTTTAGTAACTATTTCAGGGGATAATTATTTTACGTTAATCGATTGGGGTTATAGTACCAAGGTTTGTGCATCTGACGAAATAGTGCCAACCGTAGGAACGCGTACGAGACTATTGCAAACAGTCAGATCAATGGTTTCCCATGAATCATGTCGATACGAAAGGTACGTTGATCCCTTGTCAATGTATGACTGATGAAACAAAATTGCAGGTCTGTATGATTAGCGACTTCAAGTTAAGAATTTAAAACAATAAAAAGTATTAAATTGACTAGTTGTATGCCCTGTTAGATTAGGTTGATTTTCAAATTGAAGTTGATGTTAGGAATGATTTGAGATGTTTCGTTAGATTTCGAAATAAAAAAGGTGCGAACAATATTGACGCGAATTGAGCGATTGTGACTTTACGCCCAGTACCGCTGGCTTTGTAAAGTTACAGGAGCTGTGTGTGGAACTTTCGTGGTTTCGAGAAACCTTCAGTCAAAAGCTCGAGCTACGTTTGTTGTAGAACTTCACTCCGGAAACCAACCTGAAGTGCGTACAAAATTTGTTCTTCCGGACCGATCTGAGTAGATAGTAACTGCCGGCAAGTACTAGATTCGGTTTCGATAGGACTAGCAAAGCGTCACAGTCGAGGTTGTCGAGTACGTCACACCACAAGAAGTTATTTTTATTCACTTATTTTAGATCCTTAGTTTGGGCTAAATGAGCAAACGTGACGTTAAAATGCATTGGTCTTTCTTATTCCGTTTTCTTTGTGCGTTGTTAGGTTGGGAATACCAACGGCTGTCCCGGTAGTATAAATGTAACCTATATCCACCTAATAGTAGCGCTCATAGCGTTATATCCTGCTATTTCACAACCTTCAATTTTGAAACCTTCTCACACTTTTTTTCGGAATAAATAAATGTCTGAGTATTTTATTGTTATTGTGGCGGCCTACATGTACATGTTGTAAAATCAGTCGTTTTACAGTATATTAATTTTTTATCATGTGCTAAGAAAGTGGGGAAGGGTTTTTTGTTACTCCTTGTGTCATACAAGTGGGTCTCTATTTTCATAAAATAAAAGATTTAAAATTTGCGAAACAAGTATTTTATACTCGAGTAGAGAGATTCGAAGGTTAATATTAACTCACTTTCGAAACGTATAAAAGTATAATACAAGTATTAAGATAGTAAACTAAAAAGCGAAATGAGTTTCTGTGCAGTGTTCGTATTAGTAGAGACACTATACATATGTAACTGTAGTACGTATTAAAAGCTCGGGGTGTGACGCAGTTACCCTGCGCCCAAGGGGTCAGTGGCCGATTCCGTTGGCGTTACTCGTCTTTTGCCATTTAGCCTTCTCAAGATAGAGTTGCTATTATTACCATTAATACTTTAAGTAGTAAGACTTATTTTAAGTATACCTGA
The DNA here is from genome assembly GCA_023053545.1 of Lepidurus packardi. Lineage (NCBI taxonomy): Eukaryota > Metazoa > Arthropoda > Branchiopoda > Notostraca > Triopsidae > Lepidurus > Lepidurus packardi. The sequence continues at coordinate 6,475,129 of JAKZAN010000002.1, forward strand.
TACTACTCGCTCTGTGTGTTCCTACTTTGGCTTATAAATCAAAAGAAAGGAAGAAAAGCTTCACTGGAATTATACACGGCAAAGGAAACGATTCAAAAACGGCGGGGGTGGGCCTAAACCATTACGTCTGTTGTCAATAGATGGCGTATGCTTGCAGTTTTTAGTTCGGCCGCCACGGTAGGCGTATACGGCCGAAAGGCGTCCAAAGGGGTGGGGTGAGGACAAGATGGCAAACTGGTGAGGGTAAGAAGTGATTTCTCTTACCCAAAAGGCCATTTAATTCGGCTTAAATTCCATGTGGAAGGTAATTTCCTTAACAATTTTATATTGCAATTAAAGGTTATGTTCTGTCGTGCATTTGAAGAGAAGTAAACAGGGTGTCAAAGTGTCTTAAAACAGGTGGGGAGTTGTGAAGCTTTTTCTTTTTTTTATGTTGTGGTGCGGGAGCTCTACGTATGTGTTATACATAGGCCTAACCCTAATCATGGACGTTGCCCTAGGCCGCTTGCCCCTATTTCCCCAAACTTTTTTTCCTCGTCATTCCACATTCGTTCAGTCTGCGCCCAGTTATCATGGATATTATGGCCTCCATAAAGTGAAAGGGTGTTCCTTTTTTTGAGGCCGGGGCTGAAGTGGAAAAGACTCTTACGAGAGCCCAGCAATAGCCCAAAACGAGGGCGAAATTGTAGGGCAGGGTGTCTGGTCTGGGGAAGCATGCAGATGGGGTGAAGAGACAACTTGTTTCCTTGAGCACGAACAGGTGGAAAAGTGTGTCGTCTAGCTCTACTATTGCGTGGAGCCAGTGTGTGTAAAAAGAGCTGTAGGGTGTGCATTTCCGTGACCATGTCTCTTTTCGTGAGTGAAATGTTTCAACCTGTCGAAAGTGTCCAAGCTTTTGCATTAATACTCTTGTTTCTTTACTTCACAATAGGTTGATTGCTAAAAAAAAACGAGCAAAGAAAAAAGGTCTTGTTTTCTTTTGGATGGAACTACGACTTCGTCAATCAGAATGGCCTCTCCTGTACCCCAACAATTTTGTTTGCGATGGAATAATCACCAAGCTGCGTTGGTGTCCGTGTTTGAACACTTGTTGCAAAGTGAAGCATTCGTGGACGTAACCTTAGCTGTGGAAGGTCTATTTTTGCGGGCTCATAAGCTTGTTTTATCAGCTTGCAGTCCGTACTTCCAGACCGTTTTTGCCAGCCACCCTGCCAAACACCCCATCATCATTTTGAAAGATGTCAAGTACGCAGATTTGCGTGCCTTATTGGATTTCATGTACCGCGGCGAAGTGTCAGTGGACCAAGATCAACTCAACTCTTTTTTACGACTCGCAGAGAATCTGCGAATACGTGGTTTGGCTGATGTGTGTGATGACACTTCCAACGCCGAAGCCCGAGAACAGCAGCTCCAGGAACACCAGAGACTCATTTTTGATAGCTTAGAGCGACATCGGCTCGGATTATCAGTGGATTTGAACCCGCATGCTTTGCTCGCCCAGAGCCACCGCTCGGCTGGCGGGGATCGCGGCGAGGACAACGGCATGGAAGTGCCTCTGTCCTTGTCATCCACTTTAGACCGAAGTCATGGCTCGAGCTCAGCGCTGGGTTTTGCATCGCCAGCCGCCTTACCCTTGTTTAGTAACCCTTTAACGCTGGCCAGTTCGGCTGGTACCAAACGACCTGTCAGTCCAGCGTCGCTCGTCAAAGGGTCGGCCGTGTATCGTCGCAAACGGGGACGGCCGCCTCGCATGCCCTCCGAGTCGCCCAGCCTCATTCCCAGTCCGTTAGAACTGTTGGAGTCGCGAGTTGAAACTCAAAGTTCTAGTTCTTCTTCCACACCTAATCCCCAAACCACGTCCACCCCTGGACCACGACCAAACAGCCCCAATGAATCCAATACGAACACTCAGGAGGAAAACAGCGCTCAATTCGATGTAAGCTTTTTCTTATTTGTTTAGTACCTGTGACGTCACAAGGGGGTACTATTTCGTCTCCCATTCAAAAGAAACAGATAAGACAGACCGAGCCGAGTTACAAGCCCTAGCCTGAGTAACGGGACGAGTCCCGGTTAGGAGCAACGTTTCGTCGCTTTTCACTGATTATTCATTATTGCACAATTTTCGGCCTTGGGGCAAAGCAGGCCGAAGTAACGCTGCAAGTTCCCGTCTAATCTTGTTACAAAGATCCCTAGCGTTTTAGTCTGGGGTAGAAAAAGGACCTGTGACGTCATAAGAAATTTTTTGGGGCCAATTTTCAACCAGAACTGCGTTAAAGTTTTCGAAATTATTGATTATTTCGTGTTTGCTCGCACTTGACGGTGAAGGATGGATGTACACGTGCCCGAGTACGGAGTACACTTCGATGTGGACCCAAGCTCTCGCAGTATAGGCCCTATTGATCGAAACTGCTTTGTCGGATCAATAAAGGCCTATAACTTGGGGGTTGGATCCATATTCGAAATCTCTAAAGTCTGCTTAGATATTAATTCTATTGAATTGGCATAAGTATTCAAAAGTAAATCCGGAAAAGTTAAGAGAAGAAGAGAAGAAAAAGATTTACAGATTTTATAATATTTATTAAATTGGCACAAAAATTCCTGTTTCGTTATAAAGATTCAAGAGTAATCCTGCAAAATTAAGGAAAGACAATATCTTAGCAATATTTATTTTTGGAAATTAAAGAACACATGAATTTCCTCTGAAATTATTCCTTCTTAAATCCCTTAAGGGAATTTCATTTTCTTTCTTAAATCACTTAACAGAATATGTGTTCATGATTGTGTTGTATTGGGTTTCTAGGAGTCTAATAAGTCTGAAGACAGAGCTAGCCCAAGACCATGGTCCACTTCAGCTGATCCAGTACCCGGTACGTCCAAAGAAGGTAAATTAATTAACGTAACATAATTGGATTTTGTTTGTTAAGGTTTACTATATCTATGGAGTAATTGGTTTTCGATCGCCAAGCCTTAGTATTAGTTTATTTAGTACCTTTTGTTTGCGTTATAGGTGCAGTCAGCCGTTGGATATTGTTTTTACGAGTTATAAATTCCTTTTTTTTCTTGTGTCTAGGAGCTGAGGAAGAAGAGTCTCCTGCAAAAAGAAAGGGTAAGTGTTTCATACTTCGATTTGGTCGCGTGTTTGCGAATTTCCCTTGATGGCTTTGAATATTTAATTGTCTTGTGTCTTGTGTTTATTCTTTATTGGAGTTGTCTCTGTGTTCACTATGCAATATATGCGTAATGCTTCGCTTGTTCATAATGGTATTTGCTTTCTACTTTGGCTTCTTTTTTCATGAATGCAAAATGAATACATATTGAGTCCGGCCTTTAAAGCAAAAGGTACACTACACAGCGCTAATTAGAATGGCTTGTTTTAAAACTTACTGGAGCGAGATTTTTGCCATTTGCTTGTCGTCATTTTTTCGCACTTTGGGGGAAAATTGTGTTGTGGGGTGTGGTTTCCAATATACACGACAATGCAGTGAGTTCTGACAAAACCAAATTCAAACTTGCAAGGAAAAGGGATATGGCTTGTAAACGGAATGTTGAAATGGGATTCAAAACACTTACCAAAAAATACTTTTTTTCTTTCTTACAAAGATGTTCTTTTTACTTTTGAAATTTTATAACCCATTTGAATATTCTATTCAATTATCTCTTCCTTGTTTACAACCTTGCTTGGCCCGGCTAACCATGGGGATCACCAACAAAAAAATTAAAAAAAATTATTCCAATACAAAAAGAGGCGCGTCTCACTTTACTAAAACACACAAAAAAAAGGAAAAAGCTTGATTAATCCATTTAAAGCAAATGATACAAATCCGTAATCTTTTGCTTCTCCAATTAATCCAAATTGATACTTAAAAAAGAAAAAAAAAAGAAAAAAAAAGAAAAAGAGACAACACTTCTGAGCCTCTTTTCTGGGTTTTCCAGGTGGGCCGACGCTAAGCAAGGCGCGGAGGGCGCGGGGCAGAGGCAAAGGCCGATTTGTCAACTCGGGACGCTACATGGACTCGGCGCGATCCAGCACAACAACCACGCCCCTTTCTCTGACTTGTTCCTCGAGGTACCGCGGCGCAGGCGTGAAAGAAGAAGATCCGCAAACCGCCGCCGAGCTGAGCAGCGCAGATAGGGCGTGGCTAGCCGCGCAACTCCTCCCACCTTCGACCACCGCCACCCCGGCGAGTGGCAGCAGCAGCAGCACCATCGCCCGGTCTGCCAGTGCCTTGGGCATAGCCAACAGTAGTGGGCGGGGCACGGCTTCTCCCTGTCCGTCTGATTTCGGGCCGGAACAACTGCAAGAAATGTCCATTCGAGGCTTGGATTTGTTCCGATACGCGACGGTCTCGGAAGAAGGCGTGTACCGGTGCATTCCATGCGAAAAGGAGCATGTGAGCCGCACTTTCAAGAACAAGTACAGCTTCCAGCGCCACGCCTACTTGTACCACGAAGGCAATCAGCGGAAAGTATTTCCCTGTCTGGTCTGTGGGCGGGAGTTCTCGCGACCCGACAAGTTAAAACACCATCTCAAAACGGTCCATGAATACGTCGTACCGCGCGATTACGGCAACGCCTTTTATTCAATACCTTGAAGACTTTTTTTGGATTGAAACCTAAGTTTTGGGGTTAAAAACTAGTTAGAGAGCCTAAAAAGCAGAGAGGACAAGAAGAGCGAACACACAAACACATACATACACACACAAAATGTCGGTTTTGGGGAGGCAAAGGTTATGCTAAAAGTTCAAAAAACAAAAAATCCCGGTGGAAAAGAAAGCTATGAGCCTAGTACTTTGTATAGCCAAGAAATTGGTATCTAAGAGGGAAGAAGATGAGACAACACGAGAGGAAAAGAGAAAAAGCTTGCGTTAAACGGTTAAAACGAGGAAAAGGTGGTGGAAAAGATAGGTTACAAGCTAAAGCCACGCAATGTTTGATGTGCCTCACCACTTTTCTAATTCGCTTCTATGGAAAAAAAAACCTTTTTTCTAATATCTTTAAAAAGAATGGAAAGAACGTTTTGCGATTTCGAGTTTATTTTTTCTTGTGGTCACATGGTAAATCGTTAGTTTTAATCGCTTTTATAAATTAGTTGAACGAAACCATTTCTGTTTGAATTTTTTAAATTTAAACGCAAATGGATCCGTTTTGAAGAAAGGGGCGTACATGGATAGGACACACTCTTTCAGCTAAGGACATGTTTTAACCAAAGTTTTTTTAGTGAATGTTTCCGAACGTTCGATTAGATTGCAATGCTGTTTTTTTATCATTGGATTATCTTTCATTATTGTTTTCTATTACCGAGATTGGAAGGTCGGAATGGGAAAACGTTTTCTTTCTTTATAACTCATGTTTCTTCTTTTTCTTTTAATTTTAGTGAGGATGTGAAAGATTGAGCTGTTAAACAACGTTGTGTTACGAATTATGCTAAGCCTAAAGGTCTTGTTGCGCAAATGAAGACTTGAGGAAGGTGATGGGCTGCAATCAACCCGGTGTTGTGACTTTACAAGCCAAAGCTGTTAGACTAAAAAACCAACAAAAACAAAACAAATTACCAAGCACGTTTGATTTACTTTGAAAATTGTGTGAGTGAGAAGGTGAAACGGAATTTCGTAGCGTAGCTTTTATGCAAAGGGTGCTAATAGGACAATGGGGGTTTTGTTTTGATTTTGGTTCGATTTTACCATTTTTGCAAGTTTTAACAATTGTTGGGTCAATAGTTACAGTAAACCAAGACTAAGAAAAAAAAATAACAAAACGTTTCATTTGTGTGAACCTTTCCCGGTGATCAGAATGATGCAGTTTTTTAGTGTGCGCAATCTGAGAAAAGAAAAAAAATAACAAAAGAAAGATAGAGGAAGAAACCGTACAAATAGTTTTTGGGAATTGGAGCAAAACATTAGTCAAAAAAGGATTGGTTTTAAAACAAAAAAGGGGCAAAACACCTCACTCGATGGTTGTGCTTTGACATCAAAGAGGCTGAGATAGTTAATGCAGACTGAATGAATGGCATAGGAAAGACAATCCAGTAATGAACTATTGTTAAAACGTTTTGAACTCAGTTCGGGTCTGACCTTTTCCTCGTTTTTTTTTCTTTTTTTAAATCCAAAAGTGTTTTTGTTACAATCAACAAGAAGGCCGAGCATTGTCTCTCCATTTCTAAGCACGATAAATGAACACCATTTTATAGGAAATAACGCAAAGGTTCAACAATCTGATTTCTGTAGGGCAGTCGAATTCACTTAAAAAAAAAACAAAAAAAATTCTGCAAGACCGTTGTGTTCAGCCAGGTCCGACTGTTTTTTGGGACAGTCTTGCCTTTCCACATGCAACGTACCTCATATTTTTTTCCGTATGAAAAAGGAAACTGCGCAGTAGATGTTTTACCAGTTATTAATTAACCCCCACCCCCTACAGTTATTTTGCCCCTACAAAGGCTATACAGTTGTCTTTTGCATTTCTTCTATAATTACGCCGAAAAAAAACACTCGAAACATTTCATGAAAAAAATTTCACCACCCTTATTAATTGCACTAATTTTTGTTCTTCGCGCGAGTTATTTTCATTTCTGAAAGATTAAAAAAAGCAAAAAGAAGGCTAGAATTCTGATGGGGCTTGGCCAGAATTTTTTCTTTAATTGCTACGCGTTTAGTTGGATTTACCATTTGATTTTTTTAATGCTGTAGGGATTTTTGTATGTGCTTTAGATTTTTTTGCTATTTTAGAATGATTTTTCTTCTATTTTGTTGGCAATGGCCAGTGTCTAATTGACATCCACAATTTACCCCCTCCCCAAGTGTCCCCCTACCCCCCGTTTTACCACAAATATTTTTTTAAATACTTATGTTACGCTTGATGCTAGTTCTGTTACCATGATTAGGTTTTGTAGCAAAAGGTTTATCATATTATGGTGGTTAAGGCCTTATTGTTCGTTCGTGGTGGTGTCTTTCCTACTTGTCCTTCTTCCCTGTCCTACGTACACGATTTTTTTTATTGAGCAAAACAAAGTTCTATATTCGAAAGTTTTAACTCCAAAGAGTATGTTTTGTAAAACCTGTTAAATTTTTTTGTCCAACTTTGGGAGGGGCAAGCGGAAATCAAAAAAAGCTAATTTATTGAAAGATTTTTCAGTAACATTTTTGGCCTGCACTCTTTCAAAAGGTAAAACCACTCTTTTTTTGGATCACTGACGTGGTACGTAGGTAAAATATTTGGGTTCAAAGCCACAAAGAAAACGTTACAGAAAAACCCAGAATAAGCAATAGTGTACAGATTTCTATAAACGATGCCAAAGTTTTTCATTTTCGTGTCGTTGGTGTAACTTGGCAAATCAATCAAGTATTTTGTTAATTTGCCAGGTGCCAATGAACTCTCCCGATAGCCAGCTATTACACCTCCCCCCCCCCATCCAATGTTATTTGAAACAAGAAACGCCTCAGTCTGACTATCTTTTTCATTATTATTCATATTATTATTTTTGCTTTGGAACAGTTTCTGAGGCAGGGGATAAAAATGATACTTTTGGAGACCCTTGCTGTTCTCACTGACCAATTTCCATAATGTACAAGTTTTAGGACAGTTTTATCAACTTTTTGCTCCCTTTATCTGACTCCCCCAGGAAAACGTTTGTTATACTAAGGTACCCTCCTACCCCTTTTCAGGCTCCCCAATTTGCCCTCTAACTGCCATTTTCGTGCAAGTAATAATAAAAGAAGCAAAAAAAGGGTGTACGACTTATTTGGCCTTGTGTAATTGGCGTTGGTTTTCGAAGTTATAGTTTTCTAGCTTTTCTTTTTTAGTTCTGAATGGAATTTTTATCTTCCTCCTCTGGCTGTGAGTTCCTTTTGGCTTACGTAGTAGTTCGCCAGACCCATAAAGAATCATTCATGAATTTCCCGTATTGTATTAGGTTCGAGGGAAGAAACGACCCTGGATGAAGATTCCAATTCCATTACCATCAAACCGGAACGGTTGGAGTTTCCTGAGGATCCGTTGTCCTTGCCTGAAACCTCTTCTTTTCTACGAAACTACGACAGCATCTTATCGAAGTAAATGTACATAAAAAAAATTAATTAATATTAGAACAGCCCCAAAAATCACATCGAAGATTTTATATAGGATATTTATTCCAAAGAAACTGAAGTATGTTTAATAAATTTTGATTACTAGCATTTATAAGCGTGGCTTATGAATGCTAGTAACCATGGTTACAGATAGTAAACAAAGCACGGTTTACAATGAATACCTTAACTGGCTACGTCACGAAGTCTCGTGACCCTATTTTATGGAATATCTTTTTTTGTGAATAGCTTAGTTACTCTTTGACTATGATTGGAAGAAAAATGTCACAAGAAACGGAATGTTTCGCTATGTCTTTTTAAGACAAAGTGGTTTTTTGCTGGCTCTTAGCTCTTTACGGTTATTTTCTGGCTTGGGAATCAACGCAGTGTGCTAATTTCTGTCACTTTGTACTTTGTAGTCACTTGCATTTGGGAGCTAAGCGGAGGGATGTGGTGTCAATTGAGACCCGGACTTCATTGATAGATCGTCGCACGTTGCGAGAACACCACAGTCGCAGTTTCCCGCAATTGGAGAATGAATTCTCGTATGCGTGTGCCGAATGTGGCGCATACTTCAGGAACAAACCTTCTTACAAGTATCACGTTTCTTCGCAGCATCGCCAACGGACTCCACGCGACAGTATTGGCGACACTGACAAACGAGGAGACGAGAATGAAGGGAACCGAAAGCGGGGTAACGTGAACGCAACCCAAGATGAAGAATTCGTTAAGCGAATCATTGAAAGTGTCCGCGCTGAGTTGGCAGCTAATGGAGAAAGTTCCACGCGAAGAGGTTACCGAAAGCATTCGTAAAAACTCAAACGTAAACACTTGTTAATTCCATTTCCTTTTTACAAGATATTGATTCTGCCCTACTGGGAAAAAAAGTGTAAATTGACTCATTAAGACAAAGAAGCGATCCGAAAAAGAAAATTTGACATAATTCTCAGTTGGCTCTTGTTTAGTCAAGTAGTTTATTTAGAAGTTGTAACTTAGACATCCACCTCGTGTAATTATGAATTTTAAAACGTCTTTGAGAATACATTCTTAGTGTCAATCACGTATATTTGCACTAGAGTTCGGAAAACGATGTTTCAACTTACACACAATGACTACAACCTCAGTTTCGTTTGGCAAGTTGACTTTTTTGGTTTTTCTCTTTGCAATCGGTGATATCAGTCGTCGTAGGGCGGCAAGCCGAATAATTCAGGACGAAACTCTTCTAACGAGTTGAGCGCTAAAGTGGCTTCGCTTCTCAATTCTTCAGACATGCGAGCATCAGGTACCATTACAACTTGCATTCCCGCTGCTTTCGCTGCTCGCACCCCATTAGGTGCGTCTTCAAAGACGAGGCACTGCATACCAAAAAATGAAAAGTTTTTTTTTATGTGGAGAAACAGGGCTTTGGCATAAAAGATAGCGTTAATAGAAAGCTGTGTTACCTGGGACGGATGGGGTTGGTCTGGGAAACGTGAGGCGCATACTAAAAAGATATCCGGACTTGGCTTTCCGTTCTTCACTTCCGGATCCGAACTACCCCATATAATCTGTTCGAATTGAGCGAAAAACGGTTTGTGATTCACAGTCTTCAATTCATAGTTTTCCACGCTGCTACTCGTGGCTACCGCGATGGGAATCCCCTTCGCTTTGAGGTGACGGATCAATCGCTCAGCTCCTAATCAAAAGAGAATGAGTCTAGGAAGTTTACAATAACAACTTGCTATTGCCATGTACAACATTTTGGACGTTAAAGGTAAACGCAAGGGGTTTCTTTGTTCCTTCTGTTCGTGAGTAAGATTCTTAGCCGACCTGTGAACTCACATGCGCATTTACCGGAATTACCTTAGAGTTTGTTTAAGAAAAATGAGGGCCGGGGTGAAGTCTGTACCTGGCAAGATCTTACAGTCGGGAAAGAGTCGCAAGTGACTGGCGCCTACTTGGGCGACGTATTCGTGGGGCGTGATGGGCAGTTCTAAATCCGTCACGATCAAAGTAGCTAAATCCAGGCTTTTCAGCCCCATTTGTTTGACTTTGAGCTCCCATGTAAATATTTTTCCATGTCGAGCGGCAAGTTCTTCTGTGGCCAGCGTGTATAAGCGCTCCGTGTCTAAACAGCCAAAGAATAAGGAACAGAAAAACATCAGATTCTACCATCTGAATTCTAGCTTGTAACTCCTTTTAACGTTATTTTGTGATTAAAGGTTATAGAATCTAAACTCTAAGGGTTCAAAATGCATGCGTGCGCCTTTTTATACAGAAAAGCTTGCCTAATACAAACAAACCCCTGGCGTTTTACCTTGTGGGTTCCAAAGTTGGAGTTTTATTTTAGTTTAACCTGGCATTAATTCGCAAGTGGAGAAGGTTTGGGTAAGGATTTCTTGCGAGTATTGGACATACTCATCCGGGGTTATGGGCAATTGCAGGGTGTCTACTATTGCAATAGCCGATTCCCGGCCGATTTTGCCCATTAAGGACACTTTCATCTCCCAAGTGTAAATTCTCCCGTATCGAGAGGCAATCTCGCTAATGGCCAACGTGTATAGCTTTTCGGAATCTAATGCACGACAAACGACACACAATAAAATCATTGGACAGTAGTTTAGTAGTGGGCATATTCTCCCGGGCAGCACGCAAGTCATGCAACTATCCATAAGTTAAATCTTACCCAAAAGCAGACCATCCATGTCGAAAAGGACGTGCGTTACGGGTTGAAACTCTGACATTTTCGTATATAAGTCTATTCAATCTCGCTTATAATTTACAGAGGTTTACTGTCTGAAACTCTCAGAAAGTTACAAGTTAATCTGTTTAAACATTCTTGAGTGTAGATGGCCTGGCGTGTCCCGATTTGGCTAAAAATAACAGGTCTTTCGGTAAAACCCTGATGCTCAAAAATGACACTAGAGTGTCACAATGCTGCAATACGTTCTCAGGAAAAACTGACAAATGGGTGTCACATAATGCGCTGGTAGCTTTTACCGGAGAGCGTTAGTTGAACATTCGAGTTAAAAATTGATAGTTGGGGTTGGAAATGAATTTTTTCCGGAGAACGTGTTGCAAAAATAGGCGACGAAAAGAACGCCATGCGCCGGTCGTGCTTGACCGCTCATAGATGGCGCGCGGAGACTTGGTTTCGGCTATTAAATGGAGCTTACCCTTGGTTATGCGTGCGCAGTCAAGTACTTCAACAGCGTCCCGCACGCTTATAACGGCAGCTCAGTCGTCGAGTGTCATTCGTGTCGTTAACATCGGTTGGCGCACTTGAGGGTCATTTTCAAAGTGGACTTACTTCTCTTTTAAACACGGTTTTAAGCAGTTATGGGTGCATTGTGTTAGCGCATTATGATTGGTTGATCGCACGGTGAGTCTTAGCTCTACTGCGATAATTTCCGAGTGTTTAAACCCGCGTTTGAAAGGAAAGGTGGAAGTGCCATTTGTGTTGCCCATATAGAGCCATGAAGTTAGGTGTGGAACGCCGTAGTTATAGTCTTTCCTCGGCCCCAAGTCTACCGACATCTCCGGCCAGCATGGCAACTGAAATGTCGGCCTCACATAAGCTTAAAAATTCCGCCTTACGGACTTGTAATATTACCAATAGCTTTTACTCTTGGTCCGTCTCGAGATTGTGGATCGTCGCCCTTCTTGTGTTGTGTGGCTTGGGACTTTTGCCTCATTCTCATGCAAATTCGTCCCTCACATGTTCGTCCATTCGCTATGCCTACAGCGCCCGAGGCTTGTCCGAAAAGGATATTCCCAAAGAACCCGTTTCAGGTAAAAATCTTATATCACATCTCTTACATTTTCTGCTTTTAGATCCCATTCAGTTTCTCAAGTGGATAAAAGCTATCAAAAAACCTTCTGAATTTTTGTTTTCCTTTTATGTCGAAAACGAAAGTAAAACATTCCAGACGTTGGCCAAATCACTTATCTCTGGAGGAATTTACGATACATCTCGCTTTTTAATCTTCATTAAAAATAAGAAAAATCTAAGAAAAGAAGAAAAACGCTAATTAGACCAAAGGCACCATAGGCCTTAAAGCGTTCTTTGTATTAATTCCAACGCTTAACAGTCCGTAGAGAGAACAGCTCAGCAAAAAGCAGGTGCCCTTACTCTAAAAATACCCCAAGGGGATTATAACACCTAGCCTGCCAATGTTTTGGGTTTGGAAGCCTCTTATAACAAAAGTCCAACTTGGAACCGTCACGCTAGCATCTCAAAGACCTTTCAAGTGCGCTTTCCCTGCCAGCTTTTCTGGTTTTGATGAAAGCGTTGGGTTTTTTCCCCACTTTTGCTTTCAGATAACGAATGTTTTTAGACTCGCACAGTTGGCGCAATGCTTGTTTTCAAGTACCAACAATTTCCAGCTCACGCTTAAAACACAACAACGCTTTAATTGACCACTTCCGGGCCGCAATGGAGTTTAGTCGTCAATTCCTTCACCTTTAAAAGCGCCCTGAGGTTGCAAATTAACTATGCTGGGCACAGAGATGAAGTGAAGCGATAATTTTGGCTTTGTTGGACAGGTTAAAAGCTAATTCGTCTGACTGATTTCCCCCATCGATGCTCAAAAGAATTCCACAAAGAATTCCAAACGGAAGTCGAGAACTGACCATTCATTTTTACATTTTGGACGTTTCGGACAGTTTCAATAAGAGCCACAGGAGAAGACCTCCCCGGAAAAAGTACAGACACAAGGCCCCCAAAGTCCCTTGTCAATTGTCACATCTAAATCTGTTCAGTCTGTCGATAGCCCAAGCAACCTACAAGGCAGCCATGGATAACCCCCAGACACCTAATCTGTGGGGTCCAAAAAGGCCACACCAACTGTTTCCCGGATCCCAAAGCGCTGACAAAATCCTTGACACGCGGAATTTTTCTGCCCAATTACTTATCCAAAGACTGATTTTTTTGGGACAGGAAGTTTAAGTTTGGAAGACAACAAAGCCTCGCCGAAATGACTCCTCCCTCTCTTTTCTTGTAGATAATGCAACACAAAAAAATCAAACAAAATAGCAGTGGTTGTAAGCGTTATCAGTCAGCTCGGGCCAGAATCTTGGCGTCATTCTAAACTGCCAAGGCAATGTGCTGATGACAAAACAATGAAATTAAACAAAACAACTAGCACACGCCTCAGTAGACGTAGTTTGTCGTCAACAATGAATTAGTTACTGAAACTCGTGCTCTGCAAGTTCAGCAGTCAATGACAAATTTCACAACAATGAAATTGAATTATAACATAAATCACTAGCTCGAGTATACATTTAAACAAATAGTCGAGCTGGGGCGCAACAGTGAAATAGGGAATTTAGACAGGAAGCAGAGCAGGTTTGTTTCAGCAGCCGGAGCAAGTCTAAAATTTGACTCAACCAATTAAATTACCTAACGAACCGTACAAAATATATAACTTAGACCTTCTTCTAACACTCGGAAAATGACATATTTTCACGGTTAATTCATTGTACTTGTAAAAAGTGTTTAATCGTAGCGTCGTTTACAAGATCCGTTTACAAGTTTCCCGTAATTTACAAATTTCAGTAGCAAGTTGCTTCGAAACTCTGCATTGGGGGCGTAAAAAATTTTGAATTAGCATAAAAATTATTAGTATTGAAAGCATAAAAATAATTAGTATTGAATAGTAAAATTCGTGTTATATTTTATTTATTTTGCTGAATACGCAATTTGGCTTGCAGGTCTTTGGCATTAAATAACAAAGAGTAGAAGAATGAGGATGTTTTTGAATTTTGACTTTTGGTTTCCCTGGGTTCATGAATATCTGTATGTGGTCCCCCCAATCATCCCCACAATATAATGCTGAAAGAACCCGGTGTGTTTTCTACTTTGTCTTTTTTTCGTTCTTTAACAACGTTCCGGGTCTTACTGGAATGAAAAACTAAGACGAACGTGGCGTATTTTATGTACTCTCCAGACCATGTCTCGTCGTCTGAGCTCGCTTTTCAACCCCACTATTGAGCAAAGAAGAAGAAGAAAAAAAAGGCCATACAAGCCCCTAGTATGCCAAATAGCTTTCGGCGAAGGTTTTTAGGGAGACTCATTGGAAGGTTGAAGGTGTGAAATCTCACGCGGTCTCCAGCTGGGGCGTACGAGTACCAGGGTGTCATATGAGTTCTGGAATTTCCAAGCTCAGCTCCGACCAAGTTTCGTTACCAGGCACAATTTTTCAATTCAAAAGCAATTTCAGACTGACGTAAGCCTCATGCGGAATAAATGCATGTGTGTGTATCTGCCTTCCCCTCCCAACCTCCTTTTGTTGGAAGCATAAACCATCTGCTGAAGAGTAAGAGAAGGGTCTCCATAATAAGCAAGAGCGTAAGCCCCTCCCCTGTTCACCCCCTTGTAGCAAATGCGCTTGAATGCTTGAAATCATTTGGAAAGCGGTTGGGATACTTTGAGGGTTTTAAAGGTGCAGCACACGAACCAATAATTGTGCCTCCTCTTTGCTCCCCTTTGCTTGCTCCAGAGCACCGCAACCCCACTTTATACAACTTTGGACGACACAGACAGATAGTAAAATAGGGCGTGTAGGGGCCATGGAAGAAATTCCAAGCCAAGAATCCATGAAGGATGGGTAAAAAGCTTTGCATTAATGAAAGCGTCTTTTTCTATCTTCTTTTGTGGACGCTCTAGACTTCATTTGCATAATTGACCCCCCCAATCTTCCCCCCTCGATACTTCCTTTCATTTACTTTTCCCAAGAGGTGGAGAAGGGGGTGGGGGTGGTGAAACGGTATTTGAGGACTTCATTTGGGTGGTATGCCCATCCCTCCTAAAAAGGTTCGTTTTGAGTTGGAAATTCAAAACTGACTGAAAAAAAGTGGGGAAAATTAAATGGGAAGTTGGTTTAGGACAGTTTGGGAGAGTTGATAAGCAAAAGCAACATGGACATGGTTAAGTTTGACGACTTCTTTTACAGCCACCTTAGCCACCGCAATCCCTTTTTGTGCGTCTCGCCCGGAGTGTATTTTTAGGGTGGTCTTTTGTCTTCCAGAAGGTTTATTTTCTAGGAAACCTCCCTTGGCAGCTTCTGAGAGAAGGCATGCGTCCACGTCTCAAGTCTTTTTAGTAACTCTTTCAGGATTTTGTAGTATTATTATTGTTATTAATATATATTTTTTGACCCTTGTACCTTGTCTTTCCTCAGCACGTTAGCGTAATAAACGAGAATATATCAGGGCATTATCCAGGAAGTAGGGTTAACAGTTTGATAGTATTATTTGCAAAAAAAAAATGGAACTGCAGTAGATACCGGTTATTGTGATCACTGGTTATTAGAGTCAGCCGCTTTATGGAATCAGAGTTTAAGGAACCGATTCGAAATGATAAAATGCGTAGCATTTTTAATCGGTTATTAGATCACACGTTCGGATATTGGAATCAATTTCAAACGAATCTTCACATGGACAGTAACGAAGCTACAGTAGTGATTACAATATGGCCTTTGCATATTGACAAATGACTGCTTTTACGTCACTTTGACCAATCCTGTCATTTCCAGTCAGCACGCTTAAGGGAAATTCCTTATAAACTCCCCAGTCGTATAATGAGCTGGTTATTCAATTGAGTGACCAGTTCCTCTAATTGACTGGGAAAATTAGAAGGGATATCGTGTTAAGCGTAGGAGTAGGCTTCTAAGGCGCAGTGTTAGTTGCGGTTTAGACACGTCTATAAAAGCTAGTGAATCTAGAAAAGCTTTACTAGATTCACTACATCCTAACAAAGCATCGTTAACTTTTTGACACTTTCACACGTTTCCTTGTCAAAAAGAAACGTGTGAAAGGGTCAAAAAGTAGACGATGCTTTGTTTCATTGGTTTAAACAAGCCAGTTCCTTTCATGCCGATCAATGCCGATTAATCAAAGCATACTATTGCATATGTTCAATTTTCGGTTATTAGAATCTCCGCTAAATAGAATCAAAGTTCCCTTGACAAACGTGATCACATCAGCAGCATCTAAATTTTTATAGCTTTTTATCATAATTCTAAATAGATTTTGTATTATTATTATTATTATATTTCTTGGTCCCTTTTGCCTTATCTTTCCAGATCACGTTTGCGTGATAATATATATGGGCATTATCATCCCGGAAATAGGACGAACAGTCTGACAGTCCTATTTGCAACAGAAAATAAAGCTACAAGCAAAGAAAGAAACAAGAATCACGGGAAATTGGTTATTGAGTCTCATTTTACGCCTTCGCTTCCTTATTCAAATGTATAATAATCTTATAACGTTTCTCAGTGGTAGGAAATGGAGGAGCAGTTTGCTGTGAAACACGATATCAGATCTTTAAAAAAAAAAAAAAAAAAAAAATCCCAGTTGATGATTGAGACGTTGACAAAGTTAAGCTTTTTCGTAACGTCGTAGCGTCACGGGCCCGTCCCTAAAAATCCTCAGAGTATTATTATACTTTATTCACACCAACCTTCCAACGATTTTTGTTTTATTTATTTGTCTACGTTTCTTGTAGAGGTCTAGGGTTATGAGCTTTTCTACCATCTTGTTTGGTGGTTGGATCAAGCCAAAAGGAAAGGCTATTTGGTGATAGCAGTTTCAGACTCGGAGTAACCACAATAACAACCGCTCGGAGGAGTCCATATGGGCCAACATAAATCTTGTGTGTACTGGGGGCCATTACAGTCACACATACAGCATGGAAACGCTACCCTTTCCACCCAAAGGCCAGACAAGTCATTAAGACATGCCTATTTTTCCAGTCCCAAGGCCTTCTCGGCCTTGGAATAGGATTTGTGGCTGCCTTTTTTTTTTTATAAGAAAGAGGCAATTAGCGTTAGATCGCTGTCGACCTTGTTATGAAGTTACTTATAGATAGCGCCAGAAGGAAGTCAGAATTTTTTGTGAAGGAAAAAGTTGGCATTTGGAGGGGAATTTACTTAACGCAAATACGACTTTCTTTTTTTACTGTTTTGGAATGCGGGTTGTCGTTATGGATTTTTTTTTTATCCCGGGTTTGTTCTTGGGGGTTACAAAAACGAGATTGAGTTTTGCGTCTGGGTTAACAACGACAGGGTAAAATCAGGTAGGATTTATGGCTCCCTTTTGGAACCCAGGCGTTGAAGTCATAAAACGCCAACCGGTTTGCTTGTTAACTGCAAGAAAGCCAGCAGCTTCTCAATGCAAGTCGTGCCTCCCCTTTATATACATACTTCTACTGTAACCTCCTCAATTAGACTTCATTTCGGTCATTTCGGAGGGCTTGCAAAGCCCAGCAACCTAAAGAAAAAAAAGGCCAACATATTTATTGAGCCGTGGACTTGAAATTCTTACGTTTACCAATCTTCAGTTGACTCGTTGCGGATATCCAATATCTCGGTAAACCCCCTTCTCGGTCTGTATATACGATAACGTAGTGCAATTTCCGTTTTGGGGGGGGGGGGGGGGGGGGGGGGGTTGAGGAGGAATTTTATGGTTATACGTGTTATAACCGAGGTCCATTTTTACCATGCTGGGTGAAGGCAGCTATGGGATTGACTGAGGAAATTCCGTTGCCCAGAAATCCAAAGAGATATTTCCCTGTTTATTTAAGTGATGGTTTCTATGTGTCTGAGATAAGCTTGTTTTTCTTTGCTTGAGTCATAGTGGAAGAAGCCGGAAATCAACTGTTGAAATCGAACGATTATTTATCAATTTTTAGTATAGTCAAATTAACCTTAATTAGGCCTTGAACTTAATTTGATACTTAGTCCGCGTTCGTTTTGTTTCAGTTTGACTTAAAAATTTTAAGTTGACTTAGAAAGTCTACCCAAGACTTGCGCTTATAAGCGTTCGAGATGGGTAAACTTCGGGCCTATAAGCGTTTTACTTAGCTAGTCAACTTCAGACTTTTGAAAGTCGACTTTTAGTCTTGGTCTCAAAAGTCAGGCAAGTCTATAACGAGTACTCGTGTGCCCGGATTTAAACTTGACCCCGCCCCCGTGTTTATTTATTTCCTTTGTGTATTACGCGCGTGTCGAGAGACAGCGTGCTTTTCAAGAATACGCTACTTTTAATATATTTTATTTTGTTTTTAAATTATTTTAATTAGCAGGCAATGTTTTTTTCACCGAAGTATTGAATTTTGGGACAAAAGCACGAGCGTAAGTTATAAACAACCTATGGGAGACATTTATCCCGTCAACATCTTCCTCAGCCACATGTTCGGTTGTCTAGATAATACTAAAAACTGATCCAAGAATGGAAGAGATTAACTGCCCCATAGAACAAAACAATAATTTGCTATTAGAATCCATATTCGAAAAAAGAACAATTCGTATAGTGTTTACTTTCGACAAACACCCCTGGTCTCAAGTCTTTCCAAGTCGACTTCCGTAAACTTTCAAAGTTTAGGCTAAAACGAACGTTTGTAAGCGTAAGTCAAGGAAGTTTGGGGTAGTCTTAAGTTTGAGTCGAACGTATACAAAACGAACGCGGCTTTAGTGAATTTGTATCGAGCAATGTTCATTGTTGGCGAGTGTTCTCCGGTTTGACGGCCGTGCGTCATACATCAGGCGTTGCAATGAATCGATCAATTTGCGTTGTTGTGGTTTATTGTCTTGCCCGTAGCATAGCAGCAGTAGCTAGGAATTCAGCAACTAGGAATATCTATTGATGTGCAAGTCCTGCGATCCTGATTTTTTTTTTGTTTGCGGGGTTTGATTTCTCAGAAGTCAATTTTGATTCAGTATCGTGCGCCAGTAATGAAACGGCATAGTCGAACGCGGTTTAGTTCCCTTAAGTTCCCTAAGTTGTTTGTTGTATGTATTTACAAGTTAGCAAGAGAAGGGGGGAAGATCTTGGTTTTATAGCCTTGGGGAAGATCCGAGTCCTGAATGATGTGAGATGATAGTTAATAACTAGTTTGTGGTGGACCGAAAGAATGTGGCTCGTATAAGCCATAGAAATACTATTAAAAACTGCCGGGTTTCACCAGCTTGTGAGCATATGAGTAATCGAGCGGGACAAATAGACGGTAGATCAGAGGGTGTGGGTGACCTTAGAATGAAGTTATTTGGGACCATAGGCAAATTTGTATAAGGAAGGGACCTAACGGAAGGGCTGGGTTGGAAGGAGGGTGGAAAACCTGGAAGTCTGTGCAAAATTTGAGAAGGGAAGGGTAAAGGACCCAATATTCAGCGAACAGCTGATGAGCACGTGTAGGGTTGTGCAGACTTCCGGTTTCAAGTTGCTCCGTTTTCCGTTTGTAAAGCAAAGTAGTAGTAGTTGTAGCAGAGTGTTGTCCAGTATAATGACACGTTTGATTTCCGAGAAATCAGAGACGCGTTCAGAAGTCCGAGTTCCTTATTTGTAAAACGAAGTGAGGCTTCATTTGCATACAAATTCCTTGCACGTGTTTGGGAGTCGGGAGAGCTAGCTCGACCAGTGACTCACCGACTCATCTTTGGAATCCCAGAAACTGTTGGTGGGATGTCACATTCTTTGCCCATTTTCGCAAAAATAATCCGTATGGGTAGCGAAATGCAACGGACAAGCCAGATATGTAGATTTGACTCAGCTTCCAAGGATAAAAGACAGTGCCGGACCATAAAAGGACAGTTGTAGGACGAATTGAACTCGTAACTTTTTGAACAGTCATAGTCAGAGTTTCTTTATAAATTCGATTTCCAAGTTCAAGCTACAAATTGTTGGGAAAATTGAGTACAAATTGTTGGGGAGCAAAAGGTGAAACGAATACCTTATTGGCCCTGAAAAGCAAGTGTCGATCCTTCAAAACTGCGTCAGGCATACTTTTTTTTATTTTCTATTATTTTTTTGCCTAGTAAGAACTACAAATTACATTGGTGCAAGCCGCAAACAGAACGTTTTCTGGTTAGGTATGAGGTAAAGTTTAGGATTACCTGCGGGCGCCACCGACAAACAGTTCAAGATGGTATCATGCGTTATTTATGCATTGGAAAGCAATGACGTGGTAGCGTAAAGCTCCGTAGTACCTCTCCTGAACAGAAAAAATGGTATTAATAAAAAAAAGGAGTTTGGGTTTTCGGCCTTTGGCTTTTGAAGTGTTGCCGACTCTTGTGTTGTGCCTCTGTGGCTCATTATCATACGTAAAACGTCCCCCCCCCCCCCCCCCCCCCCTTTTTTTCCTTGGCCAACTTATAAACCATGTTTCCAAGGAAGGAAGTTTGAATTCGAGGAATGTATATTCAAGTTCTTTCTGTTATGCAGACGCACGATTTCTTCAAAATGTGAGGTTTTAAGATAGAAACGGTGGGGGACTAAGGGATATGAGACGATCTGGCCGTCTACTGGCGCTCTTTGTGTCGTATGTGTTAGCGTGTGACTCACCCGTGGACGTATTTTATCAATAATGTATCTGACTTGCTACCAAATATGGTCCAGACGGAGCTAGTATCCATTTTGGGTGTCCTAGATCGCGTTGTAATCACTCGGAATATCGAGCAATTATTCTAGAAGACCAATATAAGTCAGAAAGTGACTTGCATGTCTTTCGTATTTCCGAATAGAAAAAAGTTATAAATAATAAGCAAAGAAACGCTGCTTTTGGATGCGCTAAAGTGTTTAGAAGGTAATGTAGGGGATTTCTGAGGCTAAATTCCACTTTTTCCCCGTTGAAGCTTTCATGTGTGATTCTATTGAAAAGCTCCCGTCTTGACAGCGTTTGATTAATGACTGGCGGACTGGAAGAGGAAGTTACTATTTATCACACAGTCCGTGGGTCCCTCTCTAGAGCGTCTCTAAGCTAGAGTTAAAGTAAGTGAAGGATGTCTGGAATTAACGGTTTGAGGTTTTCGCTCGACCGTCGACGTGATGAAATGTTTCCAAGTTCAACTTGTGCAAGTTGATGTCACCCTAGAGAGTTTTAGCATTGTTATTGTCGCAAGAGGTGTTGGAGATTTTGTTATTAATTATGTACCGTTTTCTCTTTTCGTCGGATGTTAGGTGCGAATTTGAGATTCTGTCCGGAAGGTTTGTCCTGCTGCACAGAAGAGATGGAATACAAATGGAGTGCTCAGATCCGACAAGAATACGATTCCGTGGTCAAGGAAACGACGTCTAGTTTGCAAAGCACCTTTGTCACCCGAACCAAGAAGTTTGATGGTAAAAAACAAAAAATTCATTGTTATACTTTTGGGGGGAAGCTTGTTTGTTTCGTCTCTTTCGGGATTTGCAAGTTTTAAGTTTATTTTCAGAACCGAGATTTTGTGTGGCTGAATTTGTCAGGCGGGAAAATTCACGTTGGAAAGAACCTTGAGCTTATCATCTCGCGTCTTTTATAGTCGAAACGTGATGGATCACAAACAATGAGGAATGATTTGCCAACGTGGATGAGAAGAACCCTAAAAAGCACAAAGTGACTTTGTCATTGCTCATAATGACACAACTTATTCAACTAAGAAGCTTGTTAAAGTTTTCATGACGGCTGGCAAAGTATTTTTTGCTGCGCTTATCGCGCTCATTATCCCAACCTGGGAACCTCTATAGAGAGAAAGGGGGCATCTATCTTAGTCAAAGCAAAATCACACCTGTCAACACCGATCTGACATGGGAATGGAGAACATAAAGTCGTCAACAACGCCAACCGAGATAACACTAGAGGTCAGCGAAGGTCATCTCGTAATGACTTGGCGGCCTTTTATCTCTTTGGCTGCGAAAAACCTGGGGTTTGGGCAGCCATAGAAGTTCCTGGACTTCTCAAGAATCGCCTTTGGCAGTAGTTTGTAATAACGATGGGTTCTTTCGATAACCAGTGAATGATTATGCAGTCAATGCGTTGGAGAGTTTCGGGGGTTTTGTACCTCGCTCTGTCGGCCAAGTTGAGACGAAAGAAAAGCCAAAGGCGTTGGCTACAAGCAATCTCTACTGTACCACCTGATTTGCAAGTTTGAGTTTCCCGACTGCTGCCACATTTCAATCTGCAAGATCTGTTTCCAAAATGGAGGGATGGGGCTTGTCAATAGGAATTTAGCATTGCAAACAGCACAATTGGAAAGACAACGCCTTCAACGCGTCGCAACGAAATAAGTAGAATGGACGTTTCGAGAAAGTTTGACTTCTTGGCTAGTCAGGTTTCATGCAAATGAACACTTATGGAAGAATTGCTTTGAGCTTGTTGGAATGGATTCAAAGGGAGTAACAGGTGTAAGAAGGAAAGAATTTCTGCGCATGACGTGCAACCCAAAAGAGTTTTGCAATTACAAGTGGTCACGGGAATGACATGTAACTTTGATTATGATTGTCACCCTCGGGGCGCTTGTTCTGTGCGATTGCTAGAATGCGGGTTTCTGGAGCGGCTGACATTACTATTATTATTATTATTTTTCTCTTTGGGGGGGGGGGGGCTTGGAGGGTGAAGGAATTGTGAAGTTGTCTGTTGATAGGAATCGGCGCCGTTACACGTAAACATGTTTCTTTTGGAAGGAATTGAGTCAGGAAAGTTTGAGTTGGCATTGTTGCACGAGTCGTTAGCTGTACGGCTTGGGCCCTGTTAATTGACACATGAGCCTGGCGTGTGAAAAGAGGCAGGTCCAGAATGCTTATCCCAGCTGCAATATTCGAACTTGACCGAAGTTTTTACCGCTCGACGGGTGTGAAATTGCTGTTAACAGAAAACTTGAGAAACGTGTGGAGCTTTGAAACGCGGACAAAAAGCAAGAACCTTAAGTTCTAGACAAAGTTTCCTAATTGGTATTTATTCAGGTGGCTGACTGCATGGCATTCACGCCTTTTCAAGTTGTCGCTTTTGATTCGCAGGGGTCTTACAGAGTCGTCAGAATAAGAGAGCCGTTTCCAAGGAACATGGACTATCGATCCTCGTGCAGCATAAGTTTTGAGTAGCAGTATTACACCATTATTAGCCGACGTTAGGACATTTTTTCCCCTTTTACCGTGATCTTTTTTTCCCTAGCACTCTTGTTGTAGGCGTATAGGGCCACCATGTTCAGAGCTTTCGTTTTCTTTCCTTCGGGGAGTTCAATTCAGCCAACCAGTTGCTTTTTGTTAGTGTTGCTGGGGAGGAAGCAACCGATCAACTTGATTCACCCTTACGGTCGCCCCCTTAGAGCATACTGTATAGTAGCAGTAGCATATACCGGGGAACTTATTGATTTTTAAGGAGCAAACGGCCATCTTGTAATGCCTAGAGCACCATGTTAGGGGAGCTAACTTGCAAGACAAACTACACAGCCTAAAACGCTTACTGAGTCTTTGGCAGAGAATAATATATAGAGTATCGTTATTCATTTACGGAGTTTCGGTTAATTCATTCTTTCCAAAACAAACTTTTTCATTGTTAGCAGAATACTCCTCTTTCGTAGCAGTTTTTAAGCCCAACTTGGGTAAGAACCGTGTAGAGGATGAGGCAGTTCACTTTTTTGTTGTTGTCAAACTGTCTCGTTGTTAACGGAATGATTTGTTTGAGTATGGTTTATAAGTTTCACTGACTAGAGATGGATAACGTGATTGGGTAGTTCACTTTTCATTGTTACCAACACAGGAGCTCGAGTTCTAGCCTTTCTTACAGAATGCTTCGGCTGGAAGTTTGTTTTTTGTTCGCAAATTGAGTAGGAAAGTGAAGTTTTTGATTACACAATAATTTCTCATTATTGTCAAAACAGACAACTTCATTCCAGCTTTATAACTGCTCAGGTTTGAGATTTAGATCGTTTGTAAAGCAAGTGGGCGTGGAAATTGGCTTTTCTTAATTGCACAGCTTTGTTTATCTCGATTATTTTAGTCGCTCTTTTTATAGAGCTTAATTTCTTAAAATAGATATAACCTTGATAGGTTTCCACATTGGCAGCTTTTGTTTTGTTTATTCAAAATGGGTACACATTTTCTTGTCGGGATATTTTTATAATCGTTCATGAGAATATTGGCATAAAAAGACTTGATTGCTTGAGAAGACTATTGTTTTGAGTTCAGGATTTTTTTTTCACAGTTTCTTTGTGAGTTTTACGAGAAATTGGCTAGACAGTTAGTGGGACTTTATCGGGCGTTTAATTGATGGCAGGTCAGAAAGAGAAGCGCTTTCAAGTGTGAGATTTGGTGGTCTTGATAAACTTGCATGTGTCCCAAACGGCGCCATGCATAATGAGACGACCTGACATGGATGGCATACTTATTGCTCCCTGTATCTAAGCTCTTTTTCATGGGATGTAGAAGTATTTCTCTGTGGCTCTGAGCTCAACCGGTTCAGGTTCCTTTTGCCACGAAAAAAAGATGCTAGGAGCTTATTTGAGTTTTGAGACATTCCCCTATATCTTTTCGAAGCGAACTTCAAAGCCCAAAGAAAGAGCCACAAAGGGGAAAGAAGAAGCGTTTCGTGGAGAGATAGCCAATCTTGATTATTGGTGTGTGAGACATGGCTAGTAACGACACTGAGAAAAGTTGTACACTCAACGCGTGAGCGGATAAAGGCAGCAAAAAGAAGAGATAAAAGCGAAAAGGCCAATTTATCACGCGATACCTTTATCCCATAGCGGCGAATACGTCTTTGAAGTAGAGTAGACAACCAAGATAATTAAATCGCACATTATGCTAATGAAAAGCCCTCTAGCGGTGTCGAAACGAGAAAAAGGGAGGGAAGAGAAGTTGTTATTTTTTTTAACGTTTTGATCTTTTGACGAGACGCCTTGTTTTGGAAAAGTGGGCGCCAAAGATTACAGAGCCCCATTAAAAGTGCATTTTAACTTGGGAAGTGTTCGAAAGGAAACAGCGCAAGTGCCGAGTTTTCTTCTTCTATTCTTGCATCTGGTATAGCAGCGATCACATAACGTTTATCTTCTGATGGATGATGAGAGCTAGAAGTGGCATGGTTTTGCAGTGGATTGGAAAGAAAAGTTTTTTTTTTTATCCTACAAGAAAAATAAACAATGAATCTCGTGTTGTATGTTCAGATCTTTTGTGTGCGGTTGGGGCCTGCAAGTTATGTTAATTTGGCGTGTTTGTTTTCTTTTCTTTTAGAATTTTTCCGGGAATTGTTGGAAAACTCGAAGAAGGATTTCCACGACATGTTTAAACGCACTTACGGGATTCTGTACGAACAAAACAGCGCCGTTTTTACCGATCTGTTCAGGGATTTGGAAGACTATTACACCCGAGGACGTATCGATCTTGAAGATGCTATGGATGATTTCTTCACTACATTGTATCAAAGGATGTTCACGGTCCTTAATGCTCAATACCGTTTCGATGACAAGTAAAAACAACCAAAATAAAAAAAGGAAATGAGGCAAACCGAGTACGAATGGTCAACAAAAAGTCAAAGAAAAAATATAAATTTCTTTCGCGTTAAGCGAAAGTGGAAGCTTGGATGTTTTTGTACCTGTTTTCCTTTCCCTCAACTGTGAGTGGGTCTTAATGTATGGTTTTTCTTGACAGCTACCTTGGGTGCGTGAGTAAACATATGAAAGAGTTGAAGCCATTCGGAGACGTGCCCAAGAAATTATCTTTGCAAGTGAAGCGTTCTTTCATTGCCACAAGAACCTTTGCCCAAGCGTTAGGCATCGGACGCGATGTGATTAACAAAGTTTTGGCGGTAAGACATTTTCTCCTCGAAACTTTGTGATGTGCATTTATAGCGTTTTTATACAAGGCATGCAGGTGTTGACTTTTCAAACGCTCGAAAGAGGAGAGGGGTTTGTAGAGAAACACCTGTAGGGGCCAATGCAAGGTAAAAACGAGGCAAATGAAATGCGAAGCCTTTGCATGCGTCCCAGGCGACATGCAGCGAGATGGATGAGGTTAGCGTGACTAGAGGGATCTTCTAGTCATCTCAATTTATGGAGACACCATAGCGTGGTCTTTTCTTCGTTTCACCCAAGCTGCCCTTCTTTGTTGACCAGAAAAATTCCCTTTGTTGGCCCCAAAAATAGGCACAAGT
This sequence comes from Lepidurus packardi, assembly GCA_023053545.1. NCBI lineage: Eukaryota > Metazoa > Arthropoda > Branchiopoda > Notostraca > Triopsidae > Lepidurus > Lepidurus packardi. The sequence continues at coordinate 6,501,064 of JAKZAN010000002.1, forward strand.
GCCACAGCTGAGGTGAAAAGGTTGGGGAAGTCGCTCTTAGAACGACGCTAGAATTCTCTCTTCTCTTTTGGTCTCGGGGTCTCAGCGAGCGTGAAATTTTTGAAGGGATGAAGCACAATAACAATAGGATACCTTGGCTTTTTATACCCAGTACTTTGCGTTCCGAACCTCAGCACATGGGGGTCTCGTTGTTGAACGGATAAATCATGACCTAAAGGGTAAAAAACTAACAAAAATAGGGCCTTGACAATTTAATGACAACGTTTTCACATTGTTAAGTTACAAATTCGTGAAAGATTTGTGAAATTGATGCTATCTATTATTTGGCTTTTTTTTATGGGCGAATAGATCAACCCGAATTCGGAGTGCAGTCGTGCCTTGATGAAAATGTCCTTCTGCCCTGCGTGCCGCGGATTGTCTGACTTGAAACCTTGCAACATTCTTTGTATGAATGTCCTCAAAGGTTGTTTAGCATATCATAGCGACTTTGGAACCGAGTGGGATAACTATATTGGTAAGATTTCTTTAAAATAAGATTTAAAAAAATGAGAGGATTTCATTTTCCATCATGTGATATTCATCTTCTCTGGTTTCAGATGCCTTGGTGAAAGTGGCAGATCGACTCTTGGGTCCATTTAACATTGAGTTGGTGGTAGACCCCATCGATATCAAGATCTCGGATGCCATCATGAACTTCCAAGAGAGTGGCTATGACGTAACTCAGAAAGTTTTCAAAGGTTGCGGAACCCCGCGCCTAGGCAAACGGGAAGCTTCGGAACTCAATTTCGAACCTGTCCGGTTTGATAAGCCCACCGGAAGCAGGCCCACGACCGCCGCTGGAACGTCTTTGGACCGACTCGTGCGGGATATCAAGCAAAAGGTACACATTAGTTTCTCTACTCTTTTCTTGCTTTTAGATCTAAGTTTCGTTTCCCATCCTTCGGGGATCCTCTTCTAATGTAGGTGAAATCCACTAAAGGAATCTGGAGCCGGCTTCCTCATCAAGTTTGCAGTCACGAGAAAGTTGGTGCCTTGGATACCAACTGTTGGAATGGCAGCGAACAAGCCAAGTAAGATGGAATTGGGTTATATTGTGAGGAAGAAAAAGGCTTTCAACTTTGGTTTCTTGGTTACTAAGGAATGGAAATGCCATGAGTGAAGCCTTAGTAGCAGCAAATTTGGACCCCCGGGCCCAGACATTAGTCAATGATGAAATCTTGAACTTGAGACGTATCGTCAATAAGTTGGAGAATGCGTACAATGGGATTGACGTAGATTGGACTGATGGTAAAATGCTTAAGAAAAGATCATGCTGTTAGTGTAAAACATTGATTTGTCGTTCTTTCCGGGACAAAAAAAGGTGATTGGGCTCCTGGTTCAGGTTCAGGATCAGGTTCAGGCGATGGACATGACGACGATACTGATGACGAAGACGAAGATGATAGAGACATGCACCGAGGAGCGAGACCGCCTGTTCCGCCTCCGAATGTCAAGCCTGGTTTGCGCGAGGAAGACGATATTGATTTCAATAACACGCCCAAGCCTGACCGAGGAGAAGACCAGGATCAGTCGCGTTCTGGCGGCGGCAATACGGGAGCAGCACCTGGCCAAGGAGGAACCACAGGAGAAATAACACCTGCCAAGGCCTTGACCACTTATTTGGTCCCTATTGTTGTCATGTGGATTGGCAATATGTTCTAAGGGGGCCCGAGAACAAAAGAAAATTTGAAGAGAGCAGCTTAAAAGACTAGCAACGTTGTACAATGTAAATACTCTGGTTTTTAGTGGAATCGTTTTGATCGCCCCCAAATCGAAAAACGGTTTAGCTCAACTCGAATCCAGGACTGATGTTTGTTCTTTTTTAATTGATTCTGATTTTTTGTGTTCTTAAAAACAGAAACGAGAGCCCGGACTAAAAAGTGTAAACATGTTAAACTGCAGACAATTAGGGAGTGTTTCGAAAAAAGATATATCATAACTTTTTTAGAAACAATTTTGTTGCATTTGCTCTAGTCAGTCAACTTGACTACACTCCGTAACTGTAAACTATTAAATGACACACAATTTTGGGCCTTAAGCCTCATTGAGAACTGTCAATGTAGTGCATAGAACAGGTAAAACCGAGAAGGAAAGATTGGCAGTCGTGGGAAAAGTGGAACTTAGCAATAGGTTTTGTTTGTTCGGGACCATCGCATTGTTTTTGCTCTCTTTGACAGTTTAAACTTTTTAAAACTGAGGAAATACGCCCTTCAGGATCCAAAGGCAGTAATTAATCCATTTAATGGAGACAATGGGGTTTTCTAATGGATCATGTTGCGCTTCAAAGTTTGTTTCAGGTTCACGACACGCGGTATTTCAGGTATATCGCAGTGCAGTACAAGTTTACAAAGAAAAATAACAAGATTTGTCGTGTAATTATAATGTATAAATGTAGGAACACACACTTCAGGCAATTATAGACTTGACATAACGTCTGCAGCTTTGAATCATTTTTTGCCGTGCCAATTTTGTACTTGTGTAATATCCTATCATTCTGGAAGGCTTTTGAGTGGATGCTTGATTGTTGTATTAATTAGAGGAAAACATGACCCGTCGAAATAAACAAAATCTTGTTCAAATGTGGCGTATCCTTCCGTAAGAACTTTCCATAATTTATATTATTGAATCTTTCTCGCTTTACTGAAAGCCCTATTCGGTGGCAAAACATCGAAGGATTTGAACTTCCCGCGTCTTCCGTGTGTGGCGCTGGTTGGTAGATTTTATTCGTGGCTGTTTAGTAGAGGGGTTTGCTTCGCTGCAATTCTGTTAAAATGTCTGGTAAAGAGGAAGTAAGTTACTGTATTGAGCTTTTAGATTTTGTATACTTAACAGTATAGTTTTTAGATCGAGGGTCCTAAAGTTATTAAGGTTAATAAATGGGATGGTGGAGCAGTAAAAAATGCATTAGATGATGCGATTAAAGAAGTAAGGCAATTTTTAATCGAATTGGTCTGGTAACTGAAGTTTGTTCTCATTGTTTGTGGTTCATTTTGGGTTAGGCTTTGATTGGGAAGTATGGATATACTGAGAACTTTTCGCTTGTTGATGGAAGGTTAGTGATCTGCTCCCTGGCTGTGGGCATTGCCATGTTTGCATTGCTCTGGGACTATCTTTATCCATTCCCCCAGTCCAAGTAACGTTATTTCGTGTATGTTTATAGAAGATGCTAAACATTTAACAACAATCGTGTTAGGTTGGTTCTGCTTGTATGTGTTTCGTCCTATTTCATACTTATGGGCGTCCTTACCTTGTATACGACTTTAATGGAAAAAGGCATTTTCGTAATAGCTAATTCCAAAGATTCGGCCGGAAACGACAATGTCTGGGAAGCTAGTTCATCCATGAAGAAGTAAAACTTAAATAAAATAAAAAATCTTAATGAAACTAGATATTAATTATGTTATCTCTAAAGGTATGATGACAAATACACATTTGTTCTTGTATTCCGGGACGGAAAAACAGGAAAACAACGGGAAGCCCAGTTCGAGAAGTCTGTAGCTAATTTTTTCGACAGCAACGGTGTATTACTACAAGATCTCGTGGAATCGGCAGTGGGCAAGCTACATGACAGCCTACTTATTGGCAAAAAAAGCAAATAGCCTGCTTTTAATGTATAAGTGACATCCCACAGGAAACAAAAGACCAGTGTGTGAAGGTGTGGATAATGCATCAATAAAGGCTAAATTCCATTTCTTTGCATTGTATCGTTTTCAAGTTTTTTTTATTTCATTTTCGTGGGTCCTAAACACGAGAGGAAATTTGGTATAGCCAAGTCAGATTATGTTTGTTAGTAGAAATAGCCCAGGGTTGGCATGCTTACCCTCCCCAACAGTATTGAATGGGGTCACGAACCCTGGAAAAACGACCCTCCGTTCATTGGTTGGTACTAGCAAGCTCATTATCTGAAATTGTTCGGAAAACGGAAAAAGTCTTTTCCAACCACCGTTAAGTCTTGGCTTCATGGAGATTTTAAAATTTAACGCTAGAAAAGCACCAAAAAAGTTATAGATTGTAAGAGGAATCGCATACTGAAACAATCCACAGGCTCATTTAAGATTTAGCCCCGCCCAGTTGCCCATGAAAAGACAAGCATGTTTGTGTAACGCGCATACCCAGCAACAATGGAAGAAGCATTTATGGTACATGTTTTACATGAAGGATATTCTAAAATTCATGCTCCCGACGAAGTTGGCTTGGTAACTGCTTCAGCAAATGCTAGTTGTGTGTTAATTACGAATGGAACATTAAATGTGGTGGTAGATACGATGACCCCTTGGGACAAGGAACTACTTATCGAACGTACATTCAAAAGCTCCTAATTAAACTGGTTAAACAATCCTCTTCTTTATAGGCTTGGCTTCGAAAGGTGTAAAACCGGAAAATGTCCAATTTTTAGTTTGCACCCATGGTCATTCTGATCATATTGGGAATAATAATTTGTTCACCAATGCCAAGCATATTGTGGGCTACTGCGTTTCCTTCAAAGACACCTACTATTTTCACCCCTTTGACCAAGGTAATACACTTGCTTTTAAATTAGCTTAACCTATTCGAGTGTGTGAATATAGATCAACCGTTCAGGATAGCCATGGGTTTAGATGTAATTCCAACTCCTGGCCACACATCTGATGACGTCAGTGTTGTAGTTAAAACGAAAGACATGGGAGTAGTCGTGGTTGCAGGTAAGATCAAATGATTTTCAGTCCTTGTCTATTTTTTTTTATCTACAAGGGGATATATTTGAGAGAGAGGAAGACATCAAAGACCCTTCAATTTGGCGCTCGGAAGGCGGCAGTGTTGATCCTGAACGACAAGAACGCTCTAGAAACCTGATTCTTTCAATGGCAGATTATATAGTACCTGGCCACGGACCAATGTTCAAAGTAGATAAGGCTGAAAGGTACCTTTTAATTACATTTCTGAAAATTAGCTGACCTCGCTTAATAATGCACATTGTTTTAGGACTTCGTGAAATCAGATTGTTGCATCGTTTGGCTACTTTTCGTTCAAAAGCATTTATATTTTTTTTAAATTAACGTGATACAACTTTTGAACGATTTGCTTCCCTGGTGTTCAGGGCCGTACCCAGAATTTTGGATCGGGGTAGTATGTGGATATCGTTACGGAGAAAAAAAAAATCGGAGGGGTAGGGGTTAAGCTCCCCTAACCTCCCCCCTGGGTACGGGCCTGCTCGTGTTACCTGAAGAAAATGAAATAAGATAATTTAACAATGAAGTGTATTATAAGTGACATACATAGTCAAAATTAAAGCTAAAGTAACTTCAGTTTTCCAGTAACCCTATTGACTGCAGTATGCGAGCCAAATATTGAAAGAACCGTCATGGAGCCAGCTGCTATTTGCGTTCTGCCAGCGTCCCTTACCAAGTAATTAGGTAAACCTTGTTCCCCAGCTACTTTCTGCAAATCTAGGAGTTGTTGTGTATTTTCTCCTTTCAAAGTTATTTTGGTTTCCCTATAATAATTACCATGTATACATTTTCTTACTCATTATCATTAAACTTACCCCATAGCTTCCCACAGACCTAAGCTTTCCTCATGCTTTTTATCATTCATCAATAACCTATGAAGTCCCAACGTAGCATGTGCCACCTTGAAAATAGATTCTACTATTAAAAAATGTAATGTAAAAATTTGAAAAAATCATCCAAATCGACAAACCTGAGCTGCGACCTTCCCAATACCCATCCCAAGCTCCATATTAACTACATAGACCATTTTGTGGGGTTCGTATCCTTCGTCACTATCGTCTCTATCTGATTCGTCCGATTCCTTGCCCAACATCTGCGCTTGAATTTCCACAGGACTTAGTGGAATATTTGCAGCAGCTGGGTTATCAAATACCCAAGCTGCAGCCAATTCGGCAGATGTGTTTCCAGTGTAAAATAGACCCTAACAGTAACACATTTAGAAATATTCGATGAAATACTACCGAACTATTAAAAGCAAGTGTTATTTAAGGATAGTCCAAATATATATATAAGGGCTCCTATTAAAACGATAGATACACGGATCAAGTGCAAGGTAAGGAACGGATTAGCACGTGTCACGTGCACATATCGATGGAAGAACCGAAAAGTACAGTACGGTAAATGTAAATTACCTTTTCAGCTGAAAAACGACTAATTCCCATGCCAGTAAGTACGGATACTAGTCCCTCGTTGGGCTTCCATTCTTGGGTACTGCCTTGACTCATTTTAAAAACTGGCTGGTAGATATAATGATCGACAACAGAAACTACTCGCTTCCACGAGGATCTCACCGTCGTAAACAAGCGGTTCATTTGCTGTTCCGTGGAGTTTACGCCAGTTAGCTATTGATCGCTACGGCAACAGCGACCTTCATTCGGAGAGTGCTGCTGAGATTCGTTGATCGCTGTTTGGTTGTCCGAACGACGTTTGCGAAAAAGTCGTTGGCAGCAGGTCTGCTGCTCACGCGTTGAGATTTTAATGTGTGATTTTTAATGCAAAAAGGGACAAAACACTATGCTTCGTACCAAGAAAGACGTGGATAAGTACGTGAGTGAGAGTTTGGAGAAAATTAAAGATGAAAGTGAGGTAAGATTACGTTAAATAACTTGGACTTGCCGGGGTAAACAAAGAGTCCAAGCGGGGGACCTGTGGAAGCGCGCCATGATTCACGAAGCGTTTAAGTTAACTTGAACCATGACTTTCTTACACGATTAGCTCATGCAGGCCAGCAGTACAGCGATACTTTTTGCAGAAAAGTTCAAACTATTATTCTTTGTTGTTTCCCTTTCTAACAGCGAAAGCTTCGAGATTTCACTGTTGCCCGCATGTATTGTGGTGTCGGAGAGTACAGCCTAGCCAGGAAGCATTTGATGAAATTTCTGGACTTTAAACCCATGTCTCCACCTGGACATCGCTTAGCTGGACAAATTGCTGAAGCGTCTGGCGATAAAGAAGCTGCCGTTGAGCATTATAAGCGTTCGTTCGAGTTGGATAACGTCCAAAAAGATCTCCTCATTAAAAGTAAGGGATTCGAAACTTGCATATACTGGTTTTATAATACAGTAAACATTCATTCACACGTGCTAGTTGTTGAACTGGTTTCGCATTTTCCGCCCAATGAGCAAAGAGATTCTTTCTGGCTTGAGAAAGCCGAAACACTGACACCCAAGCCGCGTGCCTACTTCCAGTTACAACAGCGTTTAGTACCGGTTTCCAGCCCAGCGAAGCATGCTGAGATGGAAAATATGTTAATAAGTAAAATTATATTAAAAAGACACTTGTAGAAAACAAAATGTATAAAAAAATAACGCGAAATTCTGTATATTAGGCGAGGTATCGTCTCGCCCAGCTGATTCTGGCTTAAGGATTCAGTTAATCCAGCTTCACGTCAACAACAAGAAGACGAAAATTGCATTGGACCATGCATTAAAGGTTGAAAATTTAAGACCATTCCCCCGTGATTTGTCCTGGTATTTGTGCATTGCTCAAACGTGCCAAGTAAGCTCAACTTAAAGTTTAACATATATTAAAACGAATTGTTTATTTTTAGGCATATGAAGACGAAAAGACGGTGGAGTTAAACTCCACCTTTTCTATTTTGTACTTGAACGCTTTGGAACGAGTGGTTGCGTTGAAACTAGCAGCCCTTGGCCAAGACTTGAAAGGGCACCGCTTCGCTCTAAGAGATGTTATTACAGACCTACGACGGTAAGCGATACCTTCCTATTAACAGAAATGAACACTTTTAATTTGATACTGCTTTCTAGTTTGGATCAAAAATTGGTGTGGGCTCAGCAAATCTCTGGCGATGAGTCCTGGAAAGTGTTTCTTGAGTACATGAAAGGCCAACTTTACTTGCTTATGGCCTCCGTCTTGCTCCACCAGACTGTAAGTGTCCCTAAATCCGCAGATCAAAAACAAGAATTGGATACAAATTGAAACTCTATTTTACGAACCGTTTTTAGAAAGATGATTCATATTCCGAGAAGAAGAAGTACGCAGCCGCATCACTACTCAAAGCTTTTGACGTCAAACCGTTCTCAATCACTCAATTATGGTATGCCCAAGCCAACGAGACTAAACAAAAGGAATATCGAGCATGGAGACAGTCTGCTTTATTTCGAATAAGCCAAGCGGGTACACACAAACCTTTTTTTTGACAATATATATTAATGCGTGTTATTTACTCAGGTCATTGTTTACTTTCTTACCGGCGAGAGGAAGGAAAGACAGTCACGGATGCATTAACCACCATTTTCAACGAGCAAGGCCGAAAAAGTCTTTACGAAGTAAAACTTTTGTCATATTTCCCTATATTGTTTGTACTATACTTGTCACATGTTAGGCTGTATTCCGGCAAGAAGGTCAAAGCTCGTTTTTTCTCCAAGATTCCGGTTTCTTGACTCCCACGTCAGCTTTTCCAACTTTTATGGAAGTATCTAATGCTGACGAAGGTAATACTGGCTCCAAGTTGTGACCAAGGAGATTAATAGTTTTATATTTTAGAATGTATGGAGTACGGAGAAACCCTGCATGATGTCACATGGCTAGGGCTGCGTTATTACGAGCATTATGGGGCCCCGGCGTACGTTTGTCACTTTTGCCCTAATCTACCCTTCATGAAAACTTTGCCTTTGAGCACTGCGCCGTGGAACAGCGTTACTCCAGATTCTTTATGCCAACTCGATGTGAACACCTTCGTCTATTCGTCCATTTTATGCGCTGCTGCAGAACGAGAGAATGCTGTCCAGTTGGCTCATAAACAACCCTTGATGCCGGCTGCTGTGACGCAGTCGTTGGTTTCTCAAAGCCAACAGCAATGGTAAATTTGAAAGAAAGAAAGTATAGAATTTGGACCAACATATGGAAATTTGTTGATTTAGGTGGGACGCTTGCGTGAAATTAACGAATAATATGGCTCGAGAGCACGTGAGCGAGTTACGACGTGTTTTACAACGCGGTTTGGAAGTAGTAAGGCTAATGGGGCCTGCCAGTTCGCAGCAGTTGTCACCACATCTGCTGTTGCAGCTTGCGAGAACTTTGGCCATCAAAGTTCATCAAAGTTACCCAACTTTGGGCCTTTTTCCTCATTCCACGCCCCTAAAACAAGCCTTGCTGGCTCCTGAGCACTTGAAAGCCATCGAAAACCATACGGCTAGGTTCTACAGAGCCGCTTTGGACTCCAAAAACCGTGTCTACCAACCAAAACAGAATTCAGGCGTTCTTTTCGAATACCCTAAAAAGGAACTGAGCACAGAGGATCTTGAAGAAGCCTCGTTTTTCCTCGCATGCCATGCCTGGCGTACAAACAAGCTTGAAGAGGCTATGAAATTGTTCGAAGGCATGAAATCACCTTATGCGTCCTACCATGTAGCGATGATTTACAAGGAAATGGCTTCCCAGACCGAAACCACGTCATCCAGACAAGGACACTTGGCCGTGTTACTGACCCGGGCTCAGGAAGCCTTATATCTGACCTTGGATCGTTTACGCAGTCCAGGTTTGATTATAGTTCATGTTCCAAAAGAAGATATTTACTGTATCCTTTGTTTTCACTTCGTTTTGAACTTATAGAATGCGGAAGAGATCATCCCCTGAATGAAGTATTAGCATCAGCCCTTGATGAAGTGGAGCAGATGTCGGTAAATATGGGAAGCACCCAGACCAACGTCAGTTTGGCCCGAAATGGAGTCCGCGAAGACGCTGATGAAAGTTTGCCGTATACTACTATGCGGAGTCGCAGATCTGATGCGTCTTTTGCGCCAATCATGTCCACCCCACGTGGGCCTAAAACTTACCACAGTGTGAATGGCAAAGCTTCGCCTGATGACATCTATACTACACCAGCGGTATTGCATTGGCTTTCTTATGATTCTTTTGCTTTAGTCTGCATGGATTAAGAATTTAAAGACTTTTTAAAAAATTAAGGCTGAAATTTAAGTACAATTAAGTAACAAAATGTCTCGATTTCGGTTTTATTTTGACTGGTGAATTTGTATTATTATTAATATTTTATTGTTATTATTATATGAATAGGAAGCAAGACCAAGTCCCGAGCGATTAGATGCTCAATTACGTCAAGTGGTACATCAGCAAGAACACATTAACAAGACCATTTTGGAGGAATTGAGGGATTTGAAGATCATGGTGACGGAAGTTAAGGTATTTTCAAGAAAGTGTCCCTGATGTACTGGAACTGATTCATTTCTGTCTTAAAAGGGATTGTTGGAGAGCCAGAAAGGAGAACTAGAGAAGCAGACCAAATTACTGAAGACGAAAGTGACCAAATCCAAGCGCTTCGACGAAAGCAAGTCGTTGGACGACTACGCATATGAAGATGACGAGGATTACGGCGAAGAAGCTGAAGAAGAGGAGGAGGAAGAAGAAGATTTCGAGCCTGAGCCATCTGCAGCGGTAAGAAGTGCAGGCGCAGCAGGACGCAGTGCTGCTGGAAAGACCAGGGCTTTAAAAGGACAAGAGAAAGAAGCTCATCCTTGGTCAGCATATGCAAATTGGCCATATCCTGGCTATGTTCCTCCTGCTCTACCTGGTACCATATTAACTAGCTAGAAATTCTCGTAAATTATGAAATTAAAATTATGATAAATTTAGGATTCCCTATGCATGGAGTAGTACCACGCCCACCCTTCATGACCTCTGCATCGCCCATGGGCATGTACCCTACAGCTGCTCCTGGACTCTATGCTCATCCACAGTAAGAAAATTCAAAATCTTTCTTTTTGTGTTTAACTGGACTCCCAATATTGGCAACATGACACAAGGCTGACTCGACAAAAGTGACTCCGTGCATCCGACACAAGGACGCCAGGATCATGGTCTTTTAAGGGACCAATAGAATGTCGAGTTTAAAAGTCTCTGCGCAAGGTTTGGTTAGGTTAGGCGTCCTTTTATCGGTGTCCGAAGTCCTTATGACGTATTTTTTTAATACGGCTTAAGCAATTTCTAATATCGTTGGCGCTCAACCAATGAGCAGAGACTTTTTAAACGCCAAATTCTATTAGTCCCTTAGAAGATTATGGACCTGGCATCCTTCTGTCGGTGTCCGGCGTCCTTGTGTCGGGTACACGGAGTCCTTGCTTCGAGTCTTATGTGTCTGCTTCCCTTAATTGCAGCATTTTTAATTTCTGCGATTTTCCGTGAGTGAGTACTAAACGTAAATAATCAACTTTCTCTCTTTTTCTAGTGATTATTATGGAGTTCCTTTGCCCCAAATGGCAGTCACGCCTGTAAGGCCCGTAATCCTGCCACCCCAATCACCCGTCATTCGTGCTCCGGCACCGGCTCCTTTGCTTACTGCAGCTTTGGTTCAGCCTCCGAAAGTAATATTTGTACTCGGGAAGGAAAAAATGAAGGAATTTCCTCATTCTTTTTCTCTTTTCTATAGCCAATTCAGCCTCCAGCGCCAGCTAACGTGGTTATGACAGTATCGGACAAGCTCCCACCTATCTCTACGCCTGCGCAACCCTTACCTAGCGTTACAGTTCCGCCACAGCATCGATTAGGCGTGGTTCCTGCTCCTGTTGCTAACACATCTACTCCAATTCCCGTTATTGCTCCTCATCCGTTCCAGATCGCCTTTTCGCCGCAACCAACTCCCATTTCGGGAGTCACAACCGTTCTTTCTACGCAGCCCATTTCGACTCCCAAATCGGCCCCTTTGGAACTCAACACGCCTACAGCCATGCCCTTAACGACACAAGGATTGCTGTCTTCTGTACCCGAGCCTAAGTACTCCGCGGTAAGTCCCTTGAGAAGCCAAGATGCTGCAGTCACTGCAGTGTCGCCAAGCACCAAAACTGCTGCACGCAGTCCTCGAGCTCATAGAGTTTCCACTGGTTCAGGTAGAACGTTCTTATTTTGAGTTGGTAATCTATGACTAAGCGGATCTCTTTTTTTTATAGATGGAGGATACGTGGAGGAAGAAAACTACGAAGCATGTGCAGATTTCAAAGCCATTGTGCCTTTGCCTGATTTGGTGGAAGTGAAAACAGGCGAAGAAGGAGAAACGCTGTTATTTGAAGAACGAGCCAAGTTGTACCGTTTCACAGACAAGGAGTGGAAAGAGCGCGGAGTTGGCCAACTAAAAATTTTACACGATGAGAGTACCCATAAATCGCGACTGGTCATGCGAAGGGAACAAGTTCTCAAAATCTGCGCCAATCACTTCATCACGGGAGCAATGAAGCTACAGCCCAGACAAGGCCTCGACACCGCCTTCTTATGGGCGGCACCTGATTTTGCCGATGGCGATGCCAAATTGGAACAGTTTTGCGCCCGTTTTAAGACCTCTGAGCAGGCCTACAAGTTCAAAACCGCTTTCGAGAAGGCGCAGAGCTTAGCCCAGGATACCGTAGTGGTTCTAACCGAGAAAAAGAAGGCGGAACCGAAAGAAACTGCAACCAGAATTGAGACAAAGGCAGTAGTAAGATACAATTTGCAAGTATTTGTTCAAGTTTTAATCTTAAATTGCTTGTATAGGGCTGGGGAGCTGCGTTTAAGCCTGTTGTGGGCTCTTGGACGTGTGAAATCTGTTACGTTACTAACAAGCCTGACAATAATATCTGCCTTGCTTGTGAAACACCGAAACCTGGTGCTGAACCTGGTAATTTAAGATTTTTTGTCGTCCGAAATGGGGTAAAGTTAAGTTTTCTTAGTTGCTAAACCTGCTGCTGCCCCTCAACCCTTCAAGTTTGGTATTCCTAATACTGCTTCGACTCCGTCTGCTATTGTGGTACCTTCTACGACAACTACAACTGCCGGGAGTACTCCTGGAGGCTTTAAATTTGGTGTGACACCTGTGAGCACTGCTGCAGAGCCTAAATTTCTGTTTGGGGTCACCCAAGTGACGACTACCGCCCCGACAGCCAGCACTGGTCCTTCTTTCTCGTTCAGTTTGCCGAAAACCGTGACTGCAAAGACAGAAGACACTAGTTTAGCTCAGCCAGTGTCTTCCGCATCACCATTTTCCTTTACTTTGCCTGCAACAACGGCGGTCGTTAAGCCGCCGGTGTTCAGCACTTCTGGAACCACGCCAGTATCACTTTCTACGGCTGTCGCAATCCCAGCGAACAAATCCATTGTTGCCTTTTCAACCCCTTCAGCTGGCCCAGAAGCAAGCAAATTCTCCTTCGGGGGATTGAGTTTTACAGCGAGTCCTATCACGGGTGAAAAACCTGCTGAAATAGCGACCAAGAAAGAAGAACCTATTAAAGTGAGCAGTACTTCGACTCCTTCGCCCTTTGCGGGCTTTTCTTTTGGCAATGCTACTGCGATTACAGAAAAGAAGGAAGAGAATTTGTTCTCAGCTTTGTCTAAAGCATCGCCTCAGACAGGATTTAAAGCGGGCACGGGTTTCAGGGTAAAGTGGAACATAAATGCAAGAAGTTTTTAAGAGCATCGGTTGTTCATTTCGGTTTTAATAGGGATTCCAAGGTGCTGGAGCGCCTGTGTTTGGTGGTGCGGTAACTCCTGTTGCTAGCGTCGATAAAACCGAGAAGAATGAGAAAGAAACGACAGCTGAAAGCAAAGAAGAAGGAGACGCCGTAGAGTTTGTGCCTACCGCTGAATTTAAACCAGTAATTCCCTTGCCTGACATGGTGGAAGTAAAAACAGGTAAAATTACATTAAATCACAAAAGACATCCCTGACCTTACCATTGCTTGTTCTATTGAAATAATTGTTTCTTTTATTATGATTTATTGGTTACTTCTGATCAGAGAAGTGTTATGTTTAATTTTCCTGTCAAGCTCGTTTTCTTAATTACTGTATTTAAAAACATTTCTTACTAACATAGCGACTTTAGTTTTCATTATTGTTTTTAATTAAATTGTGCCCGATTTTAATGTGATTGTGTATGGATGTATTATCTTATAGTATTTGTCTTGATTCGTGATTTTCTTGCGTAGGAGAGGAGGAGGAAGAAAAATTGTTTGGAGACCGAGCGTTTTTGTACCGTTACGTGAGCGAAACCAAGGAATGGAAAGAACGTGGTGTGGGCGAATTTAAGATTCTAAAGCATAAAGTGACTGGCAAAGTTCGTTTCCTTATGAGACGTGAACAGGTAAACAATCATTTGAACCTTGAGCGGCTATTAAAGAAGATTTATTCAATCCAATTATTCCTGTTATTTGTCTTTCTAGATCTTCAAAGTTTGCCTGAACCATGGAGTGACGACTGACCTGAGCGTCAAAGCGCTCCAAACGTCGACTCGGGCCTGGACATGGGCTGCGCAAGATTTCGCTGAAGAAGGGGGTGTCCTGGAGAAGTTTGCGCTCAAGTTCAAGACAGAAGAACAAGCCAAGAAGTTTAAGCAAGCCTTAGACAAAGCCCAAGACGATTTAAAGAACCTGAAAGATTTGAAACTTGATGCAGCTGTTCCAACGCCGGCTGCCAAGCCAGAACCTTTGCCGAAATCTTTGTCGGAGCTGTTTAAACCTGCTCAAGGATCGTGGGAATGTCCAGGCTGCTATACTCGCAACGCCGGAGACAAAACACGCTGTCCAGCCTGCGAAACGATCAAACCTGGCACGACAGAGTCCCAACCACCTCCAGCTACCCCAGCCAAAGTTTCCTTTCAACCTGGAGGCGGATTTACCTTCGGTTTGCCTGCTAGCTCTACCTCAGCCTCCACTACGAGTGGGTTTGGCTTCTCGTTGAGCCAAACTGCAGTTACCACGCCCTCCACTGCTGCAAAGACGCCGTCATTGAGTGGTTTCAGCTTCTCGTTGTCTCCAAAGAAGCCAGATACGTCTGCGGTACAGGGGCGTTCTCCTAATGTGTCTGTAAGCAGCGAGAATGAATATTATGAAGATGATGGAACCGGGGACAACATTCACTTCCAAGTGCGTATTTTTCTTTATTATCATTACTTCGTTACCTTCATTTTCTTTTGCTAGTTTTTCTTACTTTAAAAAATTCTACTTTTTGTAGACTACTTTATAGATCACTCCTAGACTACTTTATAGATCACTTCCTAGTCTACTTTATAGATCACTTCCTAGACTATTTTGTAGACTACTTTTTGTAAATTATTTCTTAAATTAATTCAAATTAGTATTCTTAGCCATTATTGTTACTTATAATTTTTTATGTTTCTATATTAATAGCTTTTTTCTTTTTGAATCGATTTTCTTTAATTGTATTTTTTATTTTCTGCTAGCCGGTTGTTCCTTTGCCGGCCAAAGTGGAGGTTAAAACTGGGGAAGAGGACGAAGAAGTGCTTTTTAGCCATCGAGCGAAATTATTGAGGTTTGGTGAAGGAGAATGGAGAGAAAGAGGACTTGGGGATATCAAGTTATTAAAACACAAAGTTACCAATACGATCAGGTAAAATCTCTTTACTTGTGCTGAATTTCTCAGCACAAGTAAAGAATTTCTCAACACTTGTGTTTTAGGTTTGGTACTGATGT
Source organism: Lepidurus packardi (assembly GCA_023053545.1). Classification (NCBI taxonomy): domain Eukaryota; kingdom Metazoa; phylum Arthropoda; class Branchiopoda; order Notostraca; family Triopsidae; genus Lepidurus; species Lepidurus packardi. The sequence continues at coordinate 6,516,521 of JAKZAN010000002.1, forward strand.
TTTGTTCTGTTTGTTTTGTATTTTCTATTTAGATTGCTGATGAGACGAGAACAGATCTTGAAGATTTGCTTGAACCATTTGTTGACCCCGGACTTGAAATTCTTACCTAAAGACGACCGTTCGTGGCTTTGGGCTTCTCAAGACTTCTCCGAAGCAGAACCCACCCAAGAAAAGTTCGTGGTGCGCTTCAAAAGCGCTGATGTTGGGAAAGATTTCAAATATGCTATAGATAAAGCCCAAGTAAAACATCCGCTTCACTTAATTTGCATTACAAGATGAGTAATATGTTTTTCTTAGGCTGTTTTAAGTGGTAAAGCTCCTCCGACACCCCAAACTTTTACCGATAAAGGTATGATTGCGTTTTTTTGAGCGGCTGGAGTATATAAAGTGTTCTAATAATTTTTTGCGGGTTTAGATGAGATCCAAGTTGTGCACGTAAAGCAGGTGTCTGAAGAATTGAGACAGAAAGCCATTGCATTAAAACTCCCACCCAACTTCTACTCTTATTTGGAGGCTCCACCCTGTCCCGGCTGCCCAGGCTGTGAATTAGATGAAAACTTGGGCGCTAAAGCTGAAACTCCGTCCACTAAACTGGAATTCAAGTTTGGATCAGTGTTAAACACAAGTCTGTCAACGCCAGCTAAACCAGTTGTGACTTCTTCCGTTGACTTTTCCAAAAGCACCGTTTCCGCGCTCTCGTTTGCAGACTTAGCAACGAAACAGCCCTCAGGCTTTGGTAAGTAGCTTCGTTGTTCAGAGTTACTAGTTTTGAAAAGATTTAAAAGTCCTGTTTATGGCTCTTCTTTTGATGTTCACGTTTAGTATCAAGTTTATTTGTAACGTTTTTTTTATGGGGAAGTAAATGTCATGCTAATTGTATGGTTGATGGGAATTCGTTGCATTAGGTACGACGAAAACATTTTCATGGGCTACCACTCCTGTGCCGGTGTTTGGCTCACAAACCGCTGCGATTGCCACCCCTGCGAAGGAAACAACCGCCGAAGATGAGGAAGAGGGGGCCGAAGAGGAAGTTGTCACCCATGACCCTCATTTTGAACCCATTGTTCCCTTACCGGAGCTCATCGAAGTGAAAACTGGGGAGGAAGAGGAGGAGAGAGGTGACAATCTTTGGAAAGTGTTCAAAGTTTTGTTGGTTTATAGTCTGGTTCCTTTGTTTTCTATCCGTAGTTTTTTGCCAGCGTGGGAAGCTCTTCAGATACGACAAGGATACGAAGCAATGGAAGGAGAGAGGCGTTGGGGAAATGAAGATTCTCAAGCATCCCGGCAAGAACACGTACCGGTTATTGCTCCGGCGAGAGCAAGTGCACAAGTTGGCTTGCAACCATATGTTGACCCCTGAATTGAACTTAGCACCGTTGGCATCTTCCGAAACCGCGTATTGCTGGCACGCCATGGACTTTTCCGAGGGAGAATTGAAGCCTGAACAATTCGCTATAAAATTTAAGGTAATTTAGAGTCGAGAAAGTTGTGATCGAGTACAGTGAACCTTTTGTTTTCGGACTCAGAATATGGAAATCGCCCAAGAATTCAAAGAGAAGTTTGAAGAAAGCCAGCGTGCCTTGGAAACTGTGGCTAGAGTGGATTTTACAGGCGCAAGTGGGTTGACGAACCCGCCGGTAGCGAAGAATGGTTTTAGCCAGGTGAGAGAAGACGCTGACAGCACGGAAGATGGGGAAGACGAAAGTGGAGATGATGATGACGAACATGATGAAGACGATGAAGATTATGAGGATGTAGAGCACGCGGTTATGTTCGATAAACGAGCTACGCTGTCTGTTTTGGAGAAGCCGAGCTCCTGGGTTTGGAGAGGCACTGGCGATCTGAAAATTTTCTATGATGATGATATGCTGGGCTGCCGTATCGACATGAAAGATGACCGGGGTGAAGAACTGTGTGATTGTGTCATAGCTGTAGAAACACAGTTGCAGGTAAAATTACTGTCTTCGGCTAGTGTGTCATAATACTGATGTTATTCTAAATATGTCTTCAAGGTGACGGACAAAGAGTGCGTTTGGTCAGCTCAAAATTGGGCCAAGGAACCACTGGAGCAGCAGACTTTTCGCGTCCAATTCAGTTCTAAAGAAGCAGCTGTGGAATTCAAGTCCATCTTTGACGAGGTAATTGGCGCTTTGTCTCCTAGTCACGTAGTTTTGTCCTCCAACGAACTTGAAAGCTTGAATTTCATCTGAAGTTTTCCAACGAAGAAAGAAGAGTTTTGTCCTTCGCGATTCATTGTTACTTTCTATGTTAATTTTCTAATGGCGGGTTTTCCTGCTTTCATATTTTTGTGTGTTTTTATTCGGTAATTCTTTAGTCGATCGTTGTCTGTCTGTTTTGTATGTTAATCCTTGCTTAATTGGTGGTAATGTTAGCGGTAGTGTTCTCTAATAATGCAATTATTTCTAATAGCGCGTTCCACTGGCTGCACTGGTGCAATATTTCTGGCACTCAGTGTGTACACACTCTGTAACGATTTACATGTTTGACACACTGAGTGCTAAAAATATTGCATCAGTGCAACCAATGGACGCTATTGGTCAAACTTATATAAACAAGTTTACACGCTGTGTATATACACACACAGTGTGAAAAATAATGCAACAGTGCAGCCAGTGGAATGCGCTATAAGATAACATTGTTTTTAGTTTCACACTTGCTTTATGAAACAACTCGCGAATGGTATTTTTTACGGTGTGTTTATTTCTTTTTTATAGGGTAAAGCCTATGCCGAAAAATCAGAGATTCATGATGAACCCAATTCCGAAGGGCAACATGAAGGTACGTGATTATTTTGATCGCCTTTTATGGGGTTAAATGTAGTATTCCATGGCTAGGATCTTGGATCCCATCTTGTGATCCTAATTTGAGTCGAATGTTGAGCGAAATTTTGAAAACAAACGAAGGTCAGGAATAGAATAGTCTCAAATTCCTTTGTATTCCATGAGTCTTAATAACAAATCCTGTATCTTTCTTATTTAGATTAAAACGTTTGAAGAAGATGCCGGGAGTACCTTTTCTTGTGTTGTAATTTGACTTTTTTTACACGTTTGGCAGTGAATAGATTTGTCAAGAGCTGTCATTGGTTTTTGCAATAGAATACAAATTTTGCAGTAGTAGCAAGTGTCATCTTTTGTACCGAGGTGGAAGTTCAATGATATGCGGGAGTTTTTAGTTGTGAGGGTAACTACAGCGTGTCGCATGCGAGTCTAGAATAAGCCTTTATTTCCCTTTCACTTTTCCGTTGAGCTCCCGCCCAAAACCTGCCCCTACCCCCAACTCCCCGCCATCCGGGCACTTTCACGCCAAACAGAACAGGTAAAATAATACGCATTGGTTCCCAGAAAGGAGGAGAAGAAGAAAAAGACCTTGATGCCTCGGCGACGAAAGCAGTTGTACCGAGGTGGAACGGAACAAACGTGTAGTGTGGGCCAGTATTGTATTTCAACTCTGTTAAAAGTTGTGCTTCCCAACGCAACACCTGTATTTTGCTTGGGATATGAAATGCAGATTGAACCAGTGCCAAAAGTTTTTTAAAATGCGGTGTGATCTGTTACTTGTAGTTGTATTTTCCACGACGTGTTAATACCCATTACGAAGAAGGGCGAGAAGCAATTTGGGATTTTTTTTAACAAGTGCCAAAAGTCGAGAAATCAAACTGGGAGATAAACAAGGGAGCAGCCATGGCCGACGATTTGCATAAAATTTCACATTCCGGGTTGGTGGCCAGAAGTCCACAAGGCCATGCAGCTAAAGGCATGAACATTAAAGGCAATGAAGATATGTGGGTTGAAATCCAAGCGCATACGTTCCGTAATTGGGTGAATGAAAATTTGAAAGAAACGGGATTAGCCGTCAGGGATTTAAGTACGGATTTATGCGATGGTGTTAAACTGGTGCTATTAGTGGAAGCGTTGCAGAAACGCAAATTGAGGAAGGTTATGAAACCGGTTAATCAACATCAATACTTGGAAAACGCTTCCACGGCTTTAAACGCAATTTCTGCAGATGGAATCAAACTAGTTAACATCGGTAAGTCATGTTGCTTGGCCCTCCTCTAGACATATTTCCTTTTCTTTTTACCGACAGTTTAAGAATCTCGGAGCCTTGACTTGGGTCTGCGTTAGGCTGTGTACATCGTCAACTTTCTCTTTTCACCAAATTCTTGCATTTGGTATGCACAACGGCATATAAGAAAAAACTATAAAAATGTTTGTTTACGGCGTAAGAGACCTGTGGAACTTAAAATTGTAGAGTTGGCCTTGTTAACGTTCAGATTGTAACATGAAAAGAAATACGTAGTTGCCCACTGATTTAGTTTTTTAACCGGTTTGCGAGTACACGTGCGTGGTAAGCGGCGAGCAGTTTCGCAGGTCAGGAAGGGCGTGTTAGTTGGAATGCCATTACAAATGGACAGAATTTCGTTGCTGCCCGTCCCGAAAAGGGAATTCGTTTATCAGAAGCTCGCACATTGTGCCTTAAACCTGAAAGTGAAAACGAGTTCTACTTTTTTTAAAACAAACCTTCTCGCTTTCACTTTCTTGCTTCCCTCATCATTATAAACTTAGGATCTGGATCGTTTCTGAGAAAAGTGGAAGGGAAAAACATACACTAACAAGTTCGCAATTCGCGGGTTAGGCTATTTCTTATTTCTCTTTTTATATTATTCGATTTTGGTCGGACTAAAAATTGTAAGAGATGATAACATCTAGAAGAACCTTCACGGTGTGGGAAGTCTCCAGATCAGCTTTGTAAAAACCATTCATTTCAATTTTATTACAGAAATGAAAGGGAAAGTAGGCCAGTCGTTTCTTAACCTGTGATCGTCTCTCGGTTACAATGTATATTATTTTGTCGTCCTCTTACACTTGGTAGTTTACGTGTTTCATGCAATGGTGCAGTAGCTTTTGTACGAGGTTGACTTTGCATGTTTTTTTGCTTTCATATCAGCAACCTTAACCAGCTGTACTGCATGAGGAACGTAAAAGTAATTATTTATGGTAAGCAGCCAAGCGGAGTGCCTCACGTCCTGGAGACAGTACTTCAACAAAGGCTTATAACTGACAAAAGAAAAAAAAAGACCTTTGTATGCAAACAGAAAATATAAAGACCAATATAACCCAAGAGCATGAGCGGTTCTTCACCGAATCAGACTTTTTCAAAACCAGGAACACTTAAAACTAGTAGTGGTACCATTTTTGTGGGATGAGATCACTTTTGGTTTCGTATGCTCATCCATGAGCAACGCCCTGGAAACATCCCCGAATATGGGCATCTTCAAGATTCAGGTGTTGGGGCTTGGTTTTCCACTCCTTAATCTCCTTGTAAGATGATTTCGCTGTTACAACTTGTCTTGTCGAGTGAAACTTTAAAAACAAACGGCCAATACTTCGGTGAGGCGTTTTCCTAATGAAAGAGCTGACAAAAGGCGTGGCATTTCCTTTACTTCCTCAATCTTGGTTCTACAATAAATTAAAAACATTTTACGCCCACCCCCCTCTCCGTCAAAGATACTGATCTCTCTTTTCTTGTTTCTTTAAAAAAAAATCCCACAGGAAACGTGGATATAGTCAATGGCAATTTGAAGCTCATTTTAGGCCTAATTTGGTCTTTAATCGTCCATTATCAAATCGGACGATCCAAATTCCCTCCCAGGAAACTAATGCTAGCTTGGCTCAAGGTATTTGCTCGGATTCTTTTGAATCAGTCGAAAGGATCTGGAAGGGTCAACATTCTCTTGGTTTTTAGGCGGTTCTACCTGATCGGAACATTCATAACTTCACTACAGACTGGAATAGTGGAGTTAATTTAAGCGCCCTATTGGACTACTGCCGTCCTGGTTTGTTTTCCCATTGGGATAAGATTGACCCTCGCAAAAGGTTGGTATACAATACCCTCAATGTCAAGTTCATTGGTCATCACTGATTATTGAAATTCCGGGGCCCGTTTATCTTTAGCGTGGACAACTGTGAAAGAGCAATGAAACTCGCGCAGAAAGAATTCAGCATTCCCATGGTCCTAGAACCGGAATATTTGGCGTCTCCGTTCTTGGACGAGTTATCGGGAATGACTTATTTGTCGTACTTCATGAAAGAACACAGCCCAGGCTATTATGCCACGCTTCGCTGGGTCCAAGACCAAATCCCGCAAGCGAACGTAAAAAACTTTACGGTGAGTCGAAGTTGTGTTTATATTTCCTATTGTCTATACCACAAACAAGCAATTTTCTCAATGCCTAACTAAACTTTGTTCGCTAGACGGACTGGAATGACGGGATTGCCCTCTGCACATTAGTTCGCTCATTGGGCGGTCCCGTTCCTGGTTACCAGCAGATGGACCGAGACTCCCGTCATTGGGAAGAAAATTTAGAAATCGGTATTAGAAATTTTTCCTTTCTTATCTATTTCGTATCAGAGAACATTTATGACACTTATTCCTCTACGGTATCTCTAGGCATAAAAGGAGGGGAGAAATTAGGGGTGGAGCCTGTTCTGAAAGCTGTGGATATGGCTGATCCTAGTGTAGAACATTTGGGTATTATGGCTCAAGCTGCTCAATTCCAGTGGGTCCGACCAAGGAAGAAGCCCGGCGATCGTTTATCCGTTTCTGTCGAGCACAAAACCGCGCGTATTAATAAACCTGTACGAAAATGCATTTCTCCCACTTTAACAAAATCGTATTTGGGGAAATCTTGCTGCAAGAAAGTTGTGATGAATGGGAAAAGACATTTGGTGGTTGACTGTCAGATTTGAAAATCCTTTGTTATTTTCTTACATATACTTCCAAACCCCCACACAAATATGCGTTCACATACATTAACAGCTGCTTGGCTGCGTTTTAAGAATCTGGTCACAAACAGAGAGGATTGGACGTAATTTTTTTTTCTGTCTCTCTTTGGTGAGAATCACAGTGAGAATCTTCCCTTGGTTGCACTTGTCCCGAGGAGTAAAAGGGACAGTTGGTCGCCGGCAAACAGTGCTAGAACCACCAAACAATCTTACCCCGTTGATCAGTCTATCTCGAGCAATCTTGCGCTCCAAACCGATTCAATTTCTTTCACGTTGCTCAAAGTTTGGAAATTACGTTTTAATATTTGGAATTCATCTCTAGGCTACATTCAAAATCGACTACCTCAGCCCAGATATTGACTTAAACGAAGTGACAGCAGTGGTACGGGGACCCTTGGGCAAGAAAGTAGAGTGCAAACTGAATCTGACTTCTCATGGCGGAACTGGCACTTTTATACCAACCGAAGTGGGAATGCACGAAGTAAAAATAAAGCTCCACTTGACTCAATTACAAACATAGAAAACTCGGAGTCATTTTCCAGCAATTTACTCACTTTGACGTGTTTTTTGTTGTTGTTGTCAGTTGATCGTGTATCATGAAGGTGAAATCGTAACCGGGTGTCCCATAAACATTCGTGCAATGCCTGAGTTGTCCAAGAAAATGTACACTGGCATTGATCCGTGTGCTGTGGGTTCCACCGTAGAAGTTTTGGTTAGTAAAAACCATTTTCTATCTAACCATACATATTTTAGAAAATTATGAACTCATTGGCATATTGGCATTGGAACTTGATTGGCACATCCTAAGTAACTAGCTTTCACTCAATACCTTGTTTACTGACTTAGATCAACTCCAACGGAGCGGGAAACGGGAATATCAATGTTATTGCCTCTTCACCAACGGAACGTCAATTACCTTGTCCAGTCCATGAAGACCAAGGGGTTTACACAGCTACATTCCAGCCCGACGAAGCGGGTGAATGGAAAATTGCGGTCACATATGGCAAGGAACATATTCAAGGGAGTCCTTTTACGTGTTTCGTATTCGATCCTCATGCGGTTAAGGTAGTAACGGAGAGGATAATTTGTTAAAAATTAGTTGCTAATTGCTAAGGGAAAACTTGTGCTTAGTTGTTGGACTTGAATGGAGCCACATACGGAGAGACATTTACGTTTACATGCGACGCCAGAGGCGCTGGATGGGGTGATGCTCACTTCGATATTGTCTACCGGGGGCATTCCCAAGCTCATCGGGTAGAGGAAGTAGAAAAGGATATCTACGAGATTTCTTTTACGCCTCAGCAGGCGGGCAAACATCGAGTGTACGTCTACTTCAATGGCATTGACGTCAAAGGTAAGAATTTTGGGGAGAGGTTTCCCAGTTTACGTAGGCAAATGTCAGAGTACTTGGCTAATTTACATTAATTTGTTTTTAAGGCTCGCCGTTTACGTTACGGGTGGCTGGAGACACTGCGAATGGCAATTATGCCCATGGAGCGGATACGTCACGCACTTCAAGGCATTCCAATACGTTAGATACAAGCGAAAGTAATTACAATTTGTAATTAATGTTTTTACGTGTAAATTACGATTTTAGTAAATACGATGTCTTAGTACATTTGGGATGTGTAGAATGGGCAGAACATAATTTCTAATTTGTATATTTTATTTTTATTGCTCTGTTTTACGCTTACTATTTTTGCAAATGAAAAGATAGCAGGCATTCTTTAAGGCGAAGAACTAATGTCTTTTTATTTACAGATAACTCTCGTGTGAATGCTAATCAAAGATATACATCGCACCAGAATGGAGGTACAATTACCGGATGATCTTTTAGGACATGTTATATATTTTGAGATTGTATTTCATAGAAACAAGCATGAATTCTACTTCGGATCAGACGTTTCAGCGTCGGAAGTACATGGATGAGCTAACAGAAGATCGTTCTCCACCTAAATCGCCTATTCAGAGGGCGTATTCTCCACAGCGGAGAGTTATGGACACTTTAGAAGTCCAGCGAACGCAATTCAGCCACCATCAAGATCGCCAGCAGGATCTTTCGCCTAATTTTCGACGCGAAGCTTCACCAGCTCGTCATTCTCCCATTGGCGGCTCACATCTAGAATCTTCGCGACAGAAAGTCGTTTCAGAATCGTTTAGATCCCAAGAGCGCCATCATCAAGATCAACAACAAAACATTTCACAAAATTTCGGACGCGAATCCTCGCCAGTTCGTAGTTCCCCTATTGGAGGCTCGCACCTGGACATTTCACGCCAAAAGGTCGTTTCAGAGTCGTTTAAAGCATCAAATAATACTTTACAAGAACGGCAACAAGATCGACCCCAGGACCGAGACCGGCCACAGGATCTTTCGTTCACTTTTCGACGTGAGTCTTCACCAGCTCGCCATTCTCCCAGTGGCGCTCAACAGGACTCTTCGCGCCAAAAAGTCGTTTCTGAGTCGTTCAAAACATCACAGAATACTTTACAAGAACGGCAACAAGATCGACACCAGGACCGAGACCAGCCGCAGGATCTTTCGTTCACTTTTCGACGTGAGTCTTCACCAGCTCGCCATTTTCCTATTAGTGGCTCTCAACAGGATTCCTCGCGCCAAAAAGTTGTTTCTGAGTCCTTTAAATCGCAGAATACTTCGCAAGATCATCAATCGTTCTCTTACTTGGATCAAAGTACTCACCATAGCAGCCGAGTTGAGAGAAGTGTCAATAATTCCATTCACGGAATTGACAGCACTTCCAATCTCAAAGGTATAAGTCAATACGTATAAACTCTTAAACACAATTATAACCAAATTTCTTTGCGTTGCTTGGGCTTAGTTTCGGACTTGGTGGGCGTCAAGTCTGCACGCAGAGATTCGTGGGATGCGCTGGCGAAGACGCGAGCTATTCTTAATGACACGCAAGAAGATTTGGGGTTGAATTCTGCTCGTTTAGTGCAAGAAACCACAGGTGATTTGGAAATTTTCAAAGTTAATTCGAATTTCATGGGATGGTTTTATGGTTTTAGTTGTGAAGAATGTGTTTGCCCGAGAGGAAAACGAAGCTGCGCAATCCAAGTTCTCCAAGATTGTTGACATGACTTCAATTACCTTAGCAGGTGATGGATTAAAGCTCGTACCTGCTAATCGGGCAGCTAACTTCACAATTGAATGCAAAGGATTGGAACCTTCAGATGTCAGCGTGAAAATTTTAGGTATATTTCGTTATCGTCAATTAATCCGTAAAGTTTATTACGCGTTTTTAACACCTATGCTGGGCTTGTTATAGGTCCCAGTAAGACTCCCACACCTGTTCAGGTCCATGGGTCTAGCAATTACGTCACGGTTTCTTACGAACCGACCGACGTTGGCGAACATACCATTGATATTTTTATTCAAGGACAAAAGTTTCGAGGATCACCTTTCAGGTAAGTTATTACCAAGTAGACTGCAGCGTTATCTTAACTATTAATGGTGTCTATACTTTATACTAAGTTTTTCCATATTATATCGTTCGATATTTCCTATTATTAAGTATAAAAAAAATACAAAATCGTATTAATATTATAAATATACCTAACGTTGCCACGAATAATAACGTGTAAACAATAAGCTAGTTATCTACTTTTCACATGAATTATTCTTTTGTATTTTCCATTCTAAGTTCTGTGTTTTATTTTCATTTTCTACAGATGTTTTGCGTATAATTCGCAAGAAATTCGTGTGGGACGTGTCCCGAATGGCTTAGTAGGCCGCCCCGTGGAATTCGAAAGTATGTTTGGAAAGACTGCCAGCGAATTTTTATTATAACAATTTCTTTAGCTAGAATGTAGCGAAACTTAAGCGTGAATTTGTATTTTTGGTTAATTTGTAGTTGATGGATCTTCGGCTGGCTCGGGCAACTTGGAAATTCTGGTGAATGGAGGTCACGTGACCAGTTTTGTTCGCAATTTGGGTGGGCAGCGGTTCTTGGCTTCGTTTGTGCCCCATCATGCCATTCCGCACACTATCGACATGAAATTTAACGGGGAAACCGTTCCTGGTAAGTTTTAATCCTACGTTGTTTCCCGTTTTTCTTTCCCGTGGTTTTTGCCCTTTTTACGTTCCTTATCCTGGACAAGTTAGAGGCAATAAGATATGAAAACGGCGTACGTATTTCCGGCGCAATGAGCGGATCTTTCTCACGGCTAATTTGGTGTATTTTACTGGGAACAAGTTCCTTGCTTTCTTCTTCTTCTCCCTCGTGATAGACCCGTCTAGGTTACACGCTCTACCTTATGCATGGCACTTGCTCTCTACCGGAGATTTTAGCTGGCTTCAGGCATAACATCGTTTGAATGCCAAGGGCGTATCTTTTACCTAGGATCCCCAACAACAGGTAGATCCTCGTTGCTCTTGCCGGGTCTCAGTCTTCGTTCTTTGCCATTCTGGCGCTGTTCCATTTATTTTTGTGTTAAAAGTGTCAACTTTTTCCGTACACTGCCGGGGTTATTGTGCTGTTTTTTAGCCCTCGAAGATACTCTAAACCTTTATTTAAGTGTTGCATTACAACTACCTGATCAACTGTGAGTAGGAATTACACGAAACTACCTTCAGGTAAATTACCACTTGAGTTGACTCAAGTTCTTCACTATAAAGATGGTTAGACAAAGCGTTGAACTGCGTATGGCAAATTTTTAAACGTTGAAGGTTCTTGATTCGGTATTGAGGTCACATTAACGGAGTGGGTCACACGTTTGACTACCCCATGATAGTTCTTTCGGGTTTTCGTTCCTTTTTTATTATTTTGTTTAACGGACTGGCATAACTATCCCGAGTGACCTAGTTTTTGTGCCAGAATGGCCAGCCAAACTCTTCCTGTTTTGCTCCGCTCGGCGCCTCGCATATTTTTCACGTTCTAATCCCCTCACAGCTCATTTTTTCTCGAGGGAAATGCCTAAGTTAGACACGCGGAAGTTCTTAATGTGTATTTGGTTAAACATTCTGAACTAATTGGCTCACTGTCCTGGTCCAAGGGTGGAAATAGGAATGAAACGGTACTTCCTTTTCACAGTTTCTTATCACGTTTCCGCGTGTCACCTTCATTGCCCAAAAGGAATATAAAAGTTATGACAAGATATGCTATTATCAACAATCCAAACAAGTATGCAAGACCAGCAACTCTCATTCCAATTGGGACTTGACCTGACTTAAGGTACCCAAGGGAACTAAGGTATCCCTATAAGAACCATACAGCGCATTCCGGGTGTATTGGCCGGAAGAAAAGTATTTGCTGGCCTAAGCTGCTCTCTCTTGTGATTATTTATGTTTGTATTGCATTTTTTGTCTTTTTTTCTATGTGTATGATGTAGGAAGCCCTTGGCACGTGGAAGTGATGGAGCTCGTGGGGGCTAGCAAAGCCTCTGTGGTCGGAGATGGAGTCCGGCATTTCGCTGCGGGGAAAATCGCGGCCTTTCTTTTAAACTTGTCGGAATTCAGTTCTCAGGATATTACCGTTTCTATTATCAGTAAGTTCCTAACCTACGAACAAAGCGGATTTGTCGTTTGACAGCACAGCAAACCTCATTTGTGTTTTTCTTTCCCTTCGCAAATTTATGAAGGTCCTTCCAAGAGGTCAATCTCTTCGCGCTTGATTGAAGAAGCTGCAGGGACGTGTCGCGTGGAATTCAACCCCTCCGAAGTGGGAAGTTACGTTATTGACGTAACTGCAGCCGGCCAGAAGATGCAAGGCAGTCCATTCGTGGCTAAAGCGTATGACAGCACCTTGATCCGGGTATTGGATGTCACCAATGGCGTTGTGGGTCAAGCGTGTCAGTTTAGAGGTAAAAAGATTCACTCATTTCCAGTTTTGGTCGTTCTTTTTCGTTCCTTTTCCTTTTTTGGGAAGGTTTCTGTATTCTTTTAAGGTGCGATTGTGAAAGGAAAAATATGGAACCGAGTCCGTTACTAAAGTCCGTTAACGTCAAGATATTCTAGCTTAAAAACTGAAAGAAAAGATGAAATCAACAATCAGTTGCAACTTGTTCTTTTAGCGTGAAAAATAAACGAAGATTAAACCTAGCGGAAATAAAGTGAAAAGAAAAAGAATAATAGGTTTTATAAGACGTTTTGTTTGTTTTGCGTAGTGGATGCCAGTCAAGCGGGCGAAGGACAATTGGAAATCTCTATCAACGATGGCGAAGTGCCCAATCACGTTCAAGTGTTGGGTGGAGGAAAATGTTTGGTTAGTTTCACTCCAGAACTCGTTAAAGTCCACACAATTGAAATCAAGTTCAATGGTGAAACTGTCCCAGGTGAGAATGTATTCTTCTTAGCTGCTATTTAATTAGAAACAAAATGTAATTAGTTACTACTGAATTATAAACAGTTAGTATTTTAATTAGAAACACAATTAAGCTACTTCCTAATTATCTATAATGAATGTATTATGTTTACTTAAAATGTGTATGCTAATGCGTTTGAAATTGCTCGTCAAGGTTGTCCGTTCATATGTAAAGTTGCTGACAATAGCCGTGTTTCGGTATCTTTACGACATCTGGAACTACTAGCGATCGGGGAATTGGCTCGTTTTGACATTTCTGTGGACGGTGGCGCCAATTCCGAGTTGGCGGTATCAGTTAAAGGCCCAGCATTGGGTGACGTGCCTGTCAAAGTCACCAACGTGTCCCGGAATATTTTCACAGCAGAATTTACCCCTCACGATGTGGGCTCGCATACCATTCTCGTTGAGTATAACGGAATGCCTGTCAGTGGCACGCCCTTCATTTGCAAATCTTATGACGCAAAGAAAGTCTTTGTCAGCGCCATGCCTAAGGGCATGATTGGCAAGAACCTACAGTTTACAGGTAGAAAAGCGTTGGATGAATCTTATCTTCTTAAGCATTCTTAAAATGGCTGTTGGTTCATTCCAAATAACGTGCAGTTGACGCCAGTCAAGCAGGGGAAGGAAACTTAGAAATAACTATTAGCGCCCGCGGGCGTAATATCCCCACCCAAGTCCATCCTCAAGGCTCGGCACGGTTCGCAGTAGGGTTCGTACCCCTGGAAGCCATTGACCACGTGATTACTATCACGTTTAACAAAGAACCAGTTTTAGGTTCGTTTCTGTTTTTTTTTTCTGTTTTTGCTTTCATTTTACTATATATTTAGAATGATATCCTACAAAAGAAACTATCTATGCCTTGTAGGTTCGCCATTTACGGCTCAGATTTTTACGGATCCCAATCGAGTTGTAGTTAGTGGACAATCACTAGCGTCATCTGCTGTGGGGAAACCGTCTTATTTTAAGCTAAGTAACGTGACAGGAAGTGTGGAAGACATCGAAGTTAACGTACAAGGTAACAAATCGATTTCATTTTGTTTGAATCAAGGTTGTGATTATTATTTTGATTGAGTATTCAATTTTTGGGCTAAATGGAGGTAATTTGACATTGCTAATTGATGTTTTAAAGAAAGTATGAAAGAAAAACTATTTTAGGCAAAGAAGGATTTTATGTTATGAAACTTCTTCGTTGTCTTTCCTTATGGACACGTTTTGTGGTTCTATCACGCACGAATTTCTTGCTTTTGTCCATCCACAGGGTCTTCTCCGTACAGACTGAGAGACTATAAAATTTAAAATGACTGATTTGGCCTCACAATCGACTTCATTACATGCACCATTTCTTAACTCGTTCATCACTCATCATCATCATCCCTGTTGCCGTTCAGTTAACCCGACAAACGCTTCCTGACGGCTATAAATCTAACCTTTTCTGGCTTGAAAAACACCTAATCCTTTTCATTCTTAAAGAAATTCAGCATTTGAAATAACAATAATTGACTTGATTTCATTGTTGTTGTAGATGTGGTTTCATTGATTGATTTTTTTAGTACGAATTGCTAATGCTTAGTAAAAGCTTTTCATTTGGCTAACCTACGACCTTTCTGGACTTTCTTTCTTTTGGGCTACTCCACACGTACTATTCTGTGCGTGTGCAGGACCTTCTGAACTCTCTGTGCCAGCACAGGTCAAAGACAATGGCGACCAGACTTTTCATGTGGAGTTTATGCCCAAAGTGGCCGGCGAACATCGCATTCACGTCATCTACATGGACAAACCCGTTGTTGGCTCACCGTTTAGTTGCAAAGTCTATGACGTCAGCGCTATTAAAGTCAAAGAAGCCACCAAAGGAGTCGTGGGCAAACCTGTTACTTTCCTAGGTAATGTATGTCGCTGTACTCCAGTACACGCGCAACTCTCTGCTCCCGTTTAGATCAATTCCTCCACCTTCCACAAATAAACACACGTGACTAGATCCTCTTTTTATTCTGTAGTTGAAACCAGTCAAGCTGGTCCAGGCAACTTGGAAGTGACCGTAAATAGCGGACAAGTACCAACTTCTGCCCAAGCTCATGGCATGCACACGTACGCTATATCTTTCACTCCGAAAGAAGCGAAACCACATGAAGTAGAGCTCAAATTCAATGGTGAAAACGTCCCAGGTATATTTTCTTGCTATTTTTATATAAAAATATAACTTACGAATACATTCTCGTTTATTTGTATAGTTAAGAAAATTTTGCGTAATCATAAATTTGAGTTCAAATTTATGAATAATTTGCAAAAGTATGAGTACAACTAGACTGTTATGTGCTTAATAATTACTGAATTCGTAGTAATGAACAATTTCGAACTTTTCAGAAATATGACTTTAACTCAGTTGTACTAAACTTGCGTATTTATGATCTCAAGTCATAATTTTAAGTGCATATTACAATAAAGTGCATGAATTTAATTGACAATTATGTGACTTTATGGAGTTCGTCCAGAAAAAAGTGTTAAACAATAACCCTTTGTTTGTTTTTAATTAAAAGGGAGTCCATTTACGTGCCAAGTGATCGATTCGCGACAAGTCACCGTCTCGGGTCAAGGATTAGAGAAAGTCCCACTGGACCAGGCAACCAGCTTCTGTTTGGATATCCAAGGGCCACCAGGTTCGGTAGATATCCGCGTCTTATCGCCAGCCCGAAAGCCCTTGGAAGTGAACGTGCAGAAAGTGAACGAATCTCGGTACGTCGTCAAATATACTCCAACCGAAGTGGGTGAGTGGTCCGTTTTTAACTCTCTTGGCTATAGCGCGGCTTCTTTTTTGTTAGTGTTATATTCAGTGAGGCACTGACGGAGAGAAGGGAAGTTCTAATGGGATCCTTGTTTATGACAGGGGATCATAGTGTGGAAGTGAAATACGAAGACATGCAAATCCACGGAAGTCCGTTTTTGGTCAAGGCGTATGATGCGAGGAAAGTTAAAGTCACGGACGTGAGTAATGGCGTGGTGGGCAAACCCGTTTACTTTACCATCGATGCCAGTCAAGCAGGCGCAGGGAATTTAGAGATAATCGTATCCGTGAGTGGGAAACATGTGCCCAATTATGTCCAATCAGAAGGCAACGCCAAATTCCGAGTCAGTTTCAAACCTCAAGAAGCTGCGCCACATACGCTAAGTGTGCGATTTAATGGCGAGGCTGTACCAGGTAAAAACTGCGTTTTTCTACGCTTTACACTTTTTTCAGAAACTTTGAACGGGATTTTTCTTCCATTTCAAGCTCTTGTATACCTTAGCTCGATATATGTGCTTAGCATGGGGAATTTCGGAACAACTTTTTGAGAAATCCAGTACATTTTAGATTTCTTTGACAGTAATCTTGAGCTTGTTAACAGGTAGTGCACAATCAGTGCGTAATTTTTTCCAATGAGCAATAAATTAGCGATATAAAAAGGAAGTTTGCAACTATAAGAAACACGTTACTTAAAAGTTATGTCCTTTGATTGTGCACGAGCTACTAATAAAAGAAAACGTTTGGTTTAGTTTGCTTTCAAATCTGACAAGACGTTTTCGAAAAACTTTGTACGAAAGTTTGAGGACTTGATCTGGGATATTGTGCTACTACAGCAATTTGGTGACGAATTGTACTTTTCGGAAACAAAACAAACGTAGAAACTTACCCGGCAATGAGCTATCTATTTCTTTCTTACTTTCTTACGTGAGGCTGTCGCAAAAGAATAACAAACACCAGTGCCATCTGTGACTCTTTCCTATCAATAAGCTAAGTTATTCACAAAATTCCTTCCAAGAAAATCACAGAATTCTGCGTAAATCTACTAAATTCTATTAGTTGGAATATTCTTCTAGAAAGCCTACGTGTAGTTGTTATTTAGTCTTTATGTATTTAAGTGTTCGTATATATATTCAGTTCAAATTCTGTATCAACTTGATTTATATTTAGTTTGTATTTTATATTCAATTTATTCATGTACTTTATTTTTATCTAGGTTCACCTTACACTTGCCGAATAACTGATGCGAGTCAGATAGTGGTATCAGGAGCTGCCTTGAAAATGTCACCGTTGGCTCGTCCAGCGATTTTAACCATTGATCCACGCAGTGCAGAAGTGAACGAATGCCTCGTAGCGGTCTTATCCACGTCGGGCCAGAATGTACCAGTCGAACTCACCCAGTCTGGCAATAAGTACGTGGCCCAGTTCCAGCCCTTCGAAGTTGGTAAGTTCTACACTCCTTCAGCATCGCTTAACTTTAAAACCGATACATGTTTCATATAGAGCGTTAGAATGGTTTATGCAAACCCATAGGTTCTATTTTTACTGTGATTTTTCATTTCGTATAGGCCCCCATACCGTTTCTGTCGTGATCAATGGCGAGCCTGTGGGCGGTAGTCCCTTCACCTGCAATATTTACGACGTCAATAAAGTCAGCGTTGCAGGCTTGGGCCAATCACGCGTAAGCTTTCTCATTTCAAACCAGAATTAAGATGCGAATTGAAAACTTTCCTCCTTCTGTTCAACTGTAGGTGGGGCAGCCAATCACTTTTACTGTCGATGCATCCCAAGCAGGAGAAGGCACCTTGGAATTGGTCGTAACCACCCCCAAATCGTCCGTAAAGGCAGACGTTCGTGCTCGCAGCCGAGGCTTGTATGACGTCACATTCACCCCGCAAGAAGCTATCTCTCATTTTGTGAACATCACCTTTAATGACGAGGATATTCCGGGCAACCCTTTCAAATGCGAAATTCGGGATTTGGACGCTAAAGAAATCCGACATATTCAACGCACGGAATCCAAATTGGTCACCGCAAGAGGCGACGGCCTGAAAGAAGTGGTTTTAGGAGCTCCTGCGTTCTTTGAAGTAGATAGCAAAGGCATGGAAGGTCCCATTGAGATCAAAGTCACAAGTAAGGAATCTTTTCGATTCTGAAAGGTGTTTTGTTATCGTACTATTAATTTGGTTAGGTCCTAGAGGAGATCTTGTGCAAAGTCATCTACTGAAGATGAAAAATGGGATCCATAGAGCAGAATACGAACCGGATGTGGTGGGCACATACAGAATTGAAGTTATGCACCAAGGAAAATCCATCAGCAAACAGCCATTCCTGGTGGAAGTCACTGATCCAGCTGCTGTTCAAATTTTGCAAGTCCGGGAAGCAGAGGCTAGCAGAGAAGGCTCGTTTACCGGTAACAAATGCTTAATATTACCTCATTTTAATGCTAATCCAAAGATGTGAAGCTAATTTCCGTTCATTTTCGCAGTGGATACCTCAGAAGCCGGTCGTGGCACCTTAAACGTGTCCGTTCGAGCAGCAGGACAGCATGTGAAGCACACAGTACAGAATTTAGGGTCGGGTCAGCTCAAAGTCCTATTCTATCCTACCATTCCTGTCCCCCATCGGGTCGATTTGAAGTACAGTGGAGTCCATGCATCAGGTAAATATTTAAAACACGTTAATTTTAGGTTCAAACTAGTTTTGTTCCTTCTAGGCTGTCCTTTCGAGATTCCTGTGAAGAACCCAGCAGTGGGCAAAGACGTCACAGCCACAGGACTGGGTCTGTATCAATGCAGAGCTGGCAAAAACACTTCCTTCGTGATTGAAACACGTGGTCAAGCCTCTCGTCTCTTTGATGTAGTGGTGGCTGGCCCTCACGACGTCGCAGTCCCTGTCAAGTGTTACCAGCAGAAAGATGGAAACTTGTTGGCTGAATTTACACCTAGTTTGGCTGGTAAAAAAGAAAAGAGTCTTTGTAATTTATCTCTAATTGGGTTGCTTTACAATTCCAGGAACCTACAAAGTGGACGTCTTGTGCGATACGAAGGCTGTCAAAGGCTCTCCTTTCTACTGCCAAGCCTTTGACGCCTCCAAAGTCAGTATCGAACAGACCCGGACCCCCACTGTGGCTGTAAACGAACAGATTGCTTTCCAACGTAACACATTTTCCTTTTTTTTTTTTTTTTTTAAATAAATACAAAGTAGGGAGAAAGGAAAATGGTTTAATTTTTTTCCTTTAATTCCTTTCCTTTAATTGTTGCAGTTAATCGTCGTCATGCTGGGTTTGCCGAACTGGATGTGACAGTCACGAGTCCGTTAGGTCGGGATTTACCGTTGGAAGTGAAAGGCATGCCTAATGGCGAAGGCGATTTGATCGAGTTTTATCCCACCTTGCCCGGTAAATACCGGTTTGCGATAATGTATGGTGGAGATGAAGTACCGGGTAAATTTCCCTTCAATTTCTGTTCACGGAGAGAAAAAAAATGGCTAACCTTTAACGGTTTCGGGTTAGGTTCACCTGTGTTGTTCGTAGTGGAAGAAGAAGGAATCACGAGAGCCTATGGTGAAGGCCTACTGAACGCCGTGGTGGGCACTCCTGTCAGTTTTTACATCGAAGCACGTGGGTTACCAGGCGAGCCAACATTCCAGGTAATAAAAAAAAAGTTTCTTTTCAAAATTTCTTTGAGTTGAACATTTGATTCTTGGGAATCTTTGTATTTTCAGAATTTGCAAAATATTAAAATTTTTTCATAATTTCGTAATTTTTAAACACGACTTTAAATATGATTCTAAATATAATTATTAAATTTTTGTAAATATAATTTCTTTAAAAGTTCTTTCAGAATTTCTAAAAATAATTTCTTTCAGAATTTCTAAAAATAATTTCTTTCAGAATTTCTAAAAATAGTTTCTTTCAGAATTAGATTTTCAAAATTTCTGTCTAATTTTTATATTTGAATATTTTGGATAGGTTGATGGACCAGATAGTGTGGCTAAATGCAGTTTATCAAGTGAAGAACCTGGGCTCTACTTAGCCACTTATACTCCTCAAGAAGTTGGTGTGTTTGACGTCCGTATTATGTGGGCTAATAAAGAGATCACAGGTATTTTCAAAGATCAAACTTCTCCTGACATTATAATTCACTTTGATGGTGTATTCAAAAGGATCTCCGTACCATCCCAAAGTGGTCGACCCGCGTAAAGTGCGCGTAATTGGTGGTTGGGAAAGTCTTCTGAACGAAGCCGGGAAACTGGGCTTGGTGGTAGGAACCGAGAAGAAAATCAGCTTTGATACTTCCGAAGCGGGGCCAGGCAAACTGGGCGCGGAAGTCCGTGGTCCTCAGGGCATGATTGTGCCAACTCAGGTGGAGAATATGATCCAGCGCACCAAAGTACGGTTCATGCCGTCCCAAGGAGGAGAACATTCCTTGTACTTGTCTTGGAATGATGTGCCGTTACCTAAATCGCCCTTGTTGGGGTTGGCGGAGTATTCAGGCGAGAATTTGGCAGAAAGTCCGGCCAGTACACGCGCATCCAGTACTTCCAGCTCTGATTCCATGCGAGTAGTTCTTACCGGGAAAGGGTTAGCTGGAGCAATTTGCGGCGAAGAAGCTGAGTTTATCATTGATGGATCAAAAGCAGGACCAGGTGCGTCATAATTCTGAAGATTTTTTTTTGCAAAATTATTAACTTGGAATTTCTTACTTTGGATTACAGGATTGCCGGACGTAACCATGACAGGAGTGAGAAACGACTTGCAAGTGTCTTTGATTTCTAAAGGAAATAACGTTTACAAGGCTACATACAGTGCCGACATGGCTGGCGTGTATTTACTGAACGTCATGTGGGCGGAGAGGTAAGGTTTCTTTATTTTATACTTCATTTTTTTATTTTTATTCTATTTTATTTCATACCTTTATTACTACTTTATTATTACTATACTATTACTATACTTTATTACTAGTTGTGGTGCAACACATTAAAGGAATTTAAAGTCAAATAAGATTTATTTTTCTTTTCTAATGTAGACAAGTTAAAGGCTGTCCGTTGAAGATTGCGGTGACTTCCGTTTCAGATGCGACCAAAGTGGTGTGTTCTGGAGAAGGATTGAAACTGGGAACCATGGGCAAAGAAATCAAAGGCTTTATTGACATCCGACGAGCAGGACCGGGTACTTATCTCTTGTTACAACTTGGGATTCTTAAGAATCTTATTCTTTTATGTATCTTTATAGGTGAATTGACCACGCATTGTACGGGACCCCATAAACCGGCAGTTTGCGAGCTCTACGACCACCGTGATGGCACTTTCACGTTGAATGTGAAACCCCAAGAGCCTGGCAAGCATCTTTTGCACGTAAAATATGGAGGTAAAGGTCTTTTAAAATGGTATATATCCTCTCTGAGTTGAACTTAATGGAATTAAATCGCTTAGGTGAACATGTCCCTGGAAGCCCCTTCTCTCTGAGAGTGATGGGCGCCCCGGATCCCAGCAAAGTGCGCGTTTACGGTCCAGGAGTGGAACACGGTGTGTTGGCATTGTTCCAGAGCAGGTTTTTAGTTGATACGCGCGGGGCAGGAGCTGGTCAGTTAACCGTGCGGATTCGGGGACCTAAAGGTAAGTTTCTAATGATTTATTTAACAACAGTAAGGAATCTTACAATCTCTCTTTCCTTTAAAGGAGCCTTTCGAGTTGAGATGCAAAGAGAAAGCCAGAAAGACCGTACCATATTATGCAAATATGACCCCACCGAACCCGGCGATTACCGTATCGAGGTACGATGGTCAGGAGAACACGTACCAGGGTCACCTTTCTCTGTCATGATCTTCGATACCCAAGAAGAACTAACGCGTTACTTACAAGTACGTTTTTTATCCCGATTTATAGAGTGAACTAATTTTATCCTTCTTTTCGGACAGGGTAATTACTCCCCGCGTGGCAACACTCCTGATTTCTACGGTACAGTTGGGGGAGGGCGCGAAGGTAATTACTCGACGGGTTACGGAAATACCACCCATGTGGGTTCCAAATCGTTGAAAGGTTAGCTAGCTCAGTTATAGTTATGTTTCAGTTATGTGCATCAAGTCAGATCTAAACCTTATTCCGTCCCAAAAAGTTCGTTTTCTAAGTATTGCCCCATGTTGCTTGCATGATTCGCATAATTCCACATTCATCTGTCCCAAGTGTGTTTTGTCATCTCGGAAATCTCCGCATTTATGATCTATTGCTGGTTAATCTCGACATGTAATCCTAAAATCTTTCCAAAAAATACTGTAATATTTTAACAATTAATTAATACTGTTACAGAGAAAGTTTAATAAAGTATAAGGATTAGAAAAAAAAAACTTTTTTAGCCTACAAATTTTCATACGCTCCGAATACTTCACATTTGTCAACTGATAGCTCGTTAACCTCATCTCTAAAAGCGTTCCGAAACAAATGTACTATTTTAACAGTTTACTCATTACTGTCACAAAGGTTTACATAAAGTAATGACTAGGAAGGAAAAGGTTATTTGGAAAGACATTGCATTTGGACATTTGAAAGCGAAAACCGGGTAGAAAAGCGAAATATCAACAAAAATCACATTTCGGATCAATTTTTGCAGATTTTAGAAATGTCTAGCAATGGAGACATTTCTGCGTATTCTGCCATTAGCGCCTGGGGTGAGCTGCGTGAAATTAGACTCTTGGATAGGAACTGACCGTCGAGTTCCAAATCGCGAAGAGGAAACTCATTCTGTAAGTTTCTTAGAGCACTTCGAACTGTTTGGGAAATTTGATGTTTACCTACGGTATGGGCGTGGCCTCCCAGTTTCCAACAACCAACGCGTACCAGGTCCAGTTTAGCCTGCCTGGCTAGAACTCGCTTTAATACGACTTCGTCCAGATCTAAAACATCAATTTCGAATCGACTAAGATTTGGCAGTGCAGAAATCAAGCGTTGCAACTGCAAACTGGTTAAAGCCGTACGAAATATTTGCAGATTCTGGATACTTGGAATGGGTTTGGACTCGTGACTTTCGTGCTTTTCCCACGTGCTATCGGTTATCACAAGCGTTTCCAAAAGGGGACAGTTCCGCAGACATCTTTCTAGACGCTTCCATTCAATCTCCGAAGCTTCTAGAAGTTGCAGACATTTGATCATGCTTCCGTTGCGACTGAGAAAATTTTCGAAATGAACATCCAAGTTTCCTCCTCTTAGGTTCGCATTAAACAACGTTAGATACGCTAGAGGGCCCAAGGCTTGTACGTTATACGTAAACGCACTGTTAAGGAACAACCATTCCACTCCAGGACACATATGAGCCAATAACTCTAGATGACCAGGTGTTAGGGAATCTGAAGGACCAAACGCTACAGTCCTTAACGCAAATTTGGGGTAATGAGCCGAGTGGACTGAGCAGTACCATAATGTATCGGCAATACTATCGTATAATAACGCGCAGAGATAGGGCAAACCATAAAGTAACAGTGCAGCGCCTGGGGGCGAAACTTCCGTTTTGAGCATGATTACAGTGTGCAGTTTTCTACAGCACAGGAGCCAAGCCACGCCTGTATTGGTCACACCAGTGTCGTTTAGAACGATACTTTCTAAAAGGGGACAGTTTTGGCCCACTACAGCGATGACGCTATCATTACATTGTTTAGGAAGAGCTAACGCTTTTAGTTTGCGGAGATATTTAAGTACGTGGCAGAGGATTCCTTGGGTAATGACTGATTGATCAGCTCGTTCCATGTATAGTTCGGTTAGGTTGGTACATAGTGGAAGGGTGAGGATGGCAGCGATGGTGACTTGTTCCAAGCAGAGGGGCATGAGGAAGGCGCGGAGGTTGCGAGGAATGAAGGAACCCACATAGACTAGAAGTTGACGACCAACGCCGCTTTGCTCGAAGGCAACGTCCATGGCGTGGAGGACCTGGACGACGAAATCATCGACCAAATTAGAAGGAATGCGGCAAGTGATGTGGTCTTTAACGGCTTTCATGATGTCATCTGAACTGGCCCGTGACTGTCCAGGTGAGTCATGTAAGGTATGTAAGGAGCAAACGGCCCAGAAGGCTGTAGCCTGCGTACTTAGGCTTTTCAACGTGGGCACTTGAGAAGTTGTATTGGTGGGGATTAAACACCCTCGAAGAATTCTGTGCATAAAATCCATGCTAATAACTTTTGAAGCCGTTTGAAAATTGCTTTCAAGGTAGAAATCACGTTGTAGCTGTAGGGAATTTGGTATTGTTTTCTTTCTCTCGGTAACAGTAAAATTTAGCGTAAAATGTGACCTGTATTCAGCGACCCGGCAAGCAAGTATCGTTTTCTTTCCATATGTGCACGATGATCACAAGTTTACTATTAGGCTCTTTTCTACGGGTAGGGGACGAACGGGCCCAGTTCCAAACGGGCCCACCTTGACCAAACGGGCCCAGTGCCAAAGAGGCCCAACCACTGACCAAACGGGCCCAGTCAACAGACCAAACGGGCCCACTATTTTGAAACATTGTAAACACCCTGTTGTGCTGTTTTACGGACTCAGGGAACAACACACGATATGGGTAAGACACGACATGTATATATTTTCAAACATATCTATTGTATTGTAACATATGTGAAATTAAGTATTTATCTTTTTTGTATTGTTTTCTACTTAGAATGGCCCAGAAGAAATGAACTGGAAGTGGAAGTCTTTCCCAAAACTATATTAAAAAACTAAAAGTCTATATTAAAAGTCTAAGAAGTGGCGACTGAAGTATAGTACGACTGTTAGCTGGATTGGGATGGACTTTATATAAGACTGGACAAGAGCATACTAAATATTTATAGCAATACTTCTTTGTACGAGTTTTGACATCGACTTGCTGTATTTATCGTTCTTTGTATTGTTTTCTCCGTAGTATGGTCGAGACAAAATCCAACTCGAAGAGGAAGTCTTGCCCTATAACTATGCGACAGTAATGACTATGTAATGCGACAGTATAGCTGGTTTGGGAATTTTTTGACATGCTATGGAGTACTTCTGTATTCTTCATTATTACCATCGAGTACTTCCGTATTTTTCACTTTCCTCATGGCGATCTTTAGTGATGTCTGTTTTACTCTTACTAAAAATGTAAAATGTTTCACGTTTGCACTTCTATTCTACACTAATCTGTAAGAGGAAGAATAAAGTATATTTAATGAAAAAGCCTTTGCTCTTTTTATATTTCAATAAGGGTTTACTGTTTTCGTGTTTATCATCCGAGTAACTTAATTTTTACGGTATTTCTGAAAAATTTATAACTACCGAATCTTAGACCTTGATTAGGTCAAAATCATTTAATCGGTTTTACAGAATTTTGCTTTGCAAATCCCCATTTTTAAGTTGTAGTTTTGGTATAGTTATATAGTTACCAATTATAAGGCTGTGAAAGGTTTTTTGTCAAATCACCTATACGTATATACTATGGAAAAGTGTCCCCTTTGAGATACACATTTCAACTTTCTCGTGCTATTGGAAATAACTAAAGCAATGCTTTCACCCTGCAAGCAGCGTAAAAAAATTTGTTCATTGCTATAGATCAATTCAGATCAGGTCAGCTATTGATACAATCGCAAAAAAATGTCTCTCTGTGTTATCTGTAAGTTTGAAGTAATTCCACGACAAGAGGGGCTTGGGCCATGCGACAACTGCAACAGCTGGCAGCATAGAATTTGCAAAACTGGTAAGATAGGATATGTCATAAAAAACGATTTGTCAAACTAAAGGCTTACCTTACATTTTGTTTGCATTTATTTACTAGGAGTAACGCGTCAGAAATATCGCATACTGAAGAAGAAGAGCTCCTTTCCTTGGCTTTGCTCGCTTTGCAAGAGTAATGCCGCGTCACCCGAATTTCATGGGTTTTCAAAAGATACATCTAACGCGGTAAAGTTAAACGTTACATGCTTGAATGCAATTTTAGCTGCTTTTCTAGGACACGGGTATGGATTGCGTTCTTCCACCCCCGCCAATATTTGACAATCAAGCAGAATACGAGCTCCAACAAAACGAGGTAATTTGTACCCCAGCACACCTTCAAAAGATTTTCAACCGATTTTCTCTAGGATACGAATATGATTTGCATTCTTCCACCTCCGCCAATGTCCGAAAAAGAAGCCGAAGACGACGAGCTTCACCAAAACGAAGTAAATTGTAGTCCAACCCACCATCCAAAGATTTTTAAACAATTTTTCCTAGGATACGAATACGGATGGCATGCTTTCACCACCGCACCCGCCAGTATTTATCTATGAAGGCTATAGCGAATGGGCTGTTCAACAAGAACAAAACGAGGTAACATATAGTGGTAACATATATTGCTTTTTCTAATTGCCTGTGTAATGTATTTTAGGCTATGCAGGTTGCCGAATGTGAAGCCCGCTACTCGCCATTGTTTCGTGACGAATATGCCCCCAACGTTGATTTCTCGGACGAGGTACAAACTCAACGCTATACTTAATTTTTTAATAGCACATAGACGACTTGTTTGTTTAATTTAAATGCTTTCTATTGTTGTCAGGACACAGATACGGCTGACGAATTCGAACCGCGATTCTCACCATTGCCTAACGACGAAGATGTCCATAACGGGTATTTTTCTGACGAGGTAGTCGCAAAGCTGAACTTCATTATCTAACTGCTTGCTTCCTTATTTAAATTTAACTCGTATTATTTAACAGGACACAGTTGCGGACATGAACATCACGCCTCCTGTGATTCCCTTTCGTCAGCCGCTAGTTGTTGAAGAAGATTCGTTTTCGGAAGATTCATCGTTGGAATCTGCAGAACCTGAACCTACCCTCACTTTTACAGTAGTTGAGCGGGGAACAAATTTCAACCGTACGGCGCTTTTCGACTCGGACGGGAAGAAATACACAGTCAAACGCCGCTTGGGATCTGAAGCCATCGAATGGCGCTGCAACATTAGAAAACCATACTGCCGTGGACTGGTTAAGCAAACCGGCGATACATTCGTCCTTGTTAGATGCCACACGTGCCCAACCAGTGACCCTAACAGGTTGAAGGTTGCTTTGGCAGAGAAGAAAAGGAAATCCGCAGCCGAAGACGGTAAATATAACGATTACATTGCAATCTTTGCATACATTACTCACGCTGGTTATTGTAGACTATTACATGTCAGCGCAAGCCGTCGTGGACAAGGTTCTTGTAGATGACTTTGGTGACCAGGGTCTGCCTTTATCATTGCCAAACAAGCGCGCCTTGATACGCAAGACTAATCGCGTAAGGGAGAAAAAGCGCCCGAAACACCCCACGGAATTGGACTTTGTACTCAACCAGGATTTTGTGGAGGAAGACCACTCATCTTCGTACTCATGTCGGGCAAACGGCAGATGGATTACATGAAAGTATTTCGCACTGTTTTGCGGCTGTGCCCTGTACGACCGTTGCTCAAGTCAATTGTAATGGATTTTGAGAGACCCATGTGGAACGCCGCCCGTGCAGTGTTCCCAGGAATTCACGTGCGCGGATGCGCATTTCACTGGACTCAAGCCGTGTTGCGTAATATTCAAAAATACGGCCTACAGGAACACTACAAGCATGACGAACACGTCAAGAAGTTTTGCAAGTAAAATGCTTAGTTTATTATTTATTACTGTAATGCTCATACCCTTACAACTTTTTACATCTTACAGAATGATATTTGCTCTTCAATTCGTACCGGCTGACCACATTGTCCCAGTTTTTGAGAGTATTAACAAACGGACAAAGAGGCCTTCCCTTCGCAAACTTTGCAACTATTTACGGCGCACCTGGATTGAAAACGATGCGTGGCCACCACAAGTTTGGTCAAGCTACGGACAGACAATCCGTACGAACAATGATGTTGAACCGTGGCACGCAAGTCTGAAGAAGAAGATCCGACAGAAGACCCCAAACCTCTATTTCTTGATTAGTATGCTTTACGACGAAAGCAAGCTTGTAGCGATTACTAGGAAGCTACTGTCTTCTCAACGTATAGCTCGCATACAGCGGTCAACACAAAACGCCAAAGAAAAAGTATTACAAAAATTGTTTACCGAGTACAATGACGGTACAATTAATGTGAATGGATTATTGGACAAATGTTGTTACATGTACAGTCCAGTACTTGCTGAGTGAGCTATATTTATCATATATTTATTTATTTCATTATTCTTTGTGACGCGTGTCCATTATGTTTTTGAAAGATTTTGAACATATTTTTTTATTGTTGTATATGTTTTTTGTATTATTGTATAATTTTTTTTGTTTGTTTCTTGTATTTTTTTATTATTGCTTATTTTTTTTATTTATTTTTATTTATATATATATATATTTATTTTATTATTTTAAATAAATACCATTTATTTTTGGTATTTCTTTAACAGTGGACTATTAAAAATGCATTATTAACTATAGTTTACCCTTTTTTCTATTACATACTAGCCAAACATCTCCTTTGATCCATCCCAAACCAGCTACTGTCACATTACAGCCGCCACTTTTTATTTTAACATAGTTAGGGCAAGATTTCGCTCCTCTTCGAGTTGGATTTTGTCTCGACCATACTACGGAGAAAACAATACAAAGAACGATAAATACAGCAAGTCGATGTCAAAACTCGTACAAAGAAGTATTGCTATAAATATTTAGTATGCTCTTGTCCAGTCTTATATAAAGTCCATCCCAATCCAGCTAACAGTCGTACTATACTTCAGTCGCCACTTCTTAGACTTTTAATATAGACTTTTAGTTTTTTATATAGTTTTGGGAAAGACTTCCACTTCCAGTTCATTTCTTCTGGGCCATTCTAAGTAGAAAACAGTACAAAAAAGATAAATACTTAATTTCACATATGTTACAATACAATAGATATGTTTGAAAATATATACATGTCGTGTCTTACCCATATCGTGTGTTGTTCCCTGAGTCCGTAAAACAGCACAACAGGGTGTTTACAATGTTTCAAAATAGTGGGCCCGTTTGGTCTGCTGACTGGGCCTGTTTGGTCAATGGTTGGGCCTCTTTGGCACTGGGCCCGTTTGGTCAAGGTGGGCCCGTTTGGAACTGGGCCCGTTCGTCCCCTACCCTTTTCTACGAGCTTTTCTGCTTAACTTGACTTAGTTACCCTTAAGCAATTTGCCTTGTTGTTATTGTTTTATTTAGAGAACGAGATGGCATTGATGTTCCTATCGGTACCCTTCCTTCGACTTTCGAATTAACGGCCATTCGGTTATGCGAACAGAAATGCCGGTTTCCCAACCCGCTTAAAAAATCTGCCGCAATCTATGCATCGCAGTTCTACCGCATTGTCGTGTGAATACTTTCGTTCACGTGGGTTTCTAGCACTGTATTTGGGCAAAAACAGTGGTAAAGTTAAGGGGACTAGTAATACATTACGCAGGGACTAAGACATAAGGGACACATACACAACTCTACTGTAACTAACCGAATCTACTAGACTCTTGTCGACCGACTCTAACAACCCCCGAACTCAACTGTCAAACCTCCTCATGCAACAATCCTCGTTCTATACGCGTTCTACACTCGTTCCTAGGACGCAAAATCCGGTGCACAGACAGCAAAGCAAAGCGTGGGATAAGCAAGCAATATGAAACGTAGCCGTGACAATACAGCGAAAGTTGCCGAAATTTCTTGGGTCCCTCTGCAAACCGCTGCCATAGCTACGTTGCAGAGTTTTAGCGTTGTATGGCCACACGGTTTTCGAAACAAAAACTGTTGGCTAGTGGTAAAACAGCCAGAAGAAAATGTGTTGTGTGCTTGATAACCTCGGATCAAAGCCGTAGGCTGCTCGGGGGATCCGAAAAAGCTGAGCAAGCGGCTCTCTTGCAATGGTTTGCAGCAGACCCGAATAATATGGTACGGATAGGGTCGTCTGGTCGAAGGCTTGGACATTTGTTCTCCACGCCCGAAAGTAAAGGGTACCACCCATCGCTGGATCTAATTGTTGTTTACAGAAGTGCGCAGATAAGGTTTAGGTTTTGAGGAGGCATTTTTAAAGTTGTGACTAATAAGCTTCTTATTTCCCGGTGTTGAGCCCATCTTCAACTTTGGAACTACCTCCTGTAAGTCCTTTTGCTTTTCAATTTTGCAGTAATTTCCAGCTTTTGTATATTGTAATAGAGATTGAGATAATCGAAGGGTGATCACTCCTGCAGTGCAACTGTTTTTTATTAGTCCGCAGTTTCTTTAAATTTCGAAGTTCAAATGTTTCATTTAAGTCCAGTAGAGAATTGATTGTAGGAAGTTCATTGTTGTCAGTTCCGTTGTAGATTGTATCTTGAACGTTGATTTTCATTCTAGACCTGCCCTTCAGGAGATTTTTAATTGTTATGGATGTGCAAAGGGACAGCAAAACCTCGTCAGAGCGCCCGCTATCACGTTCCACTTCTGATCCTGTGCCTGTGTCTGTATCATCAGTTTCTTCCAGTGAGAACAGCATGAAAAAGTCCAAACCCAAAACGAGGCCGAAGCCGAAAAACTTCGGGTCGGAGACTTCTGATATTATGGTTGATCACCTCCAAGCCGTAAGTCATTTGATAAGGGGCTAAGATTATTTTCCGCTTTTTTGTCCGTCTTGAAAAATTTCCTTCTTTTAGGCGCGAGATATTAAACAGAAGACAGTAGGAGTAACTGGCATCACCTACGATGAAAAGATGTCTGAACATATATGTTTATGGGACCCTAACTACCCCGAAAAGCCTGAACGTTTTACGTGTGTTTTAGAAAAGTAGGAAGCCTTTCTCTTTGATCTATTTTCCTCTTCTTTCGTAGCCTAATCTACCATGTTTTGTAGGTGCAAGGAATATGGGCTTATTGAACGGTGTAAATATATCCCTTCGAGATCCGCGACCGAAGAAGAAATCCTCAAGTTACATACCCAAGACAGAATTGATCTCCTCAAGGGAACTGATGGCTCAGTAGATATTGAAGCTTTAGAAGCTATCAGCTCAGGTTATGATGCCATTTACATTCACCCTGTACGAAACTCAACGCAAAAGCCATGACTTTAACTTAGCTCATTATAATCTCTCATTCAGAGCACTTACGAACTTGCATTACTATCAGCTGGCTCTACTGTCGAGCTAGTGGACTCCATTTTAGATGGGGTGGTGCAAAATGGGATGGCCATCATAAGGTTTACAATTCGTTATTAGCTTTTTCTTATTTTAATTATTTGTTTATTTTTACTAATTATAAATTTTATTTTATTTCATGGGACTATTTAATTGAATGGTTGATAGACCACCGGGACATCACGCCATGAAAAGCAAATATTGCGGATATTGTTTCTATAATAATGTTGCAATAGCTGCCAAACATGCGTTGGACAATAAAGGAGTGAAAAAAATCCTAATTGTAGACTGGGACGTCCACCATGGACAAGCCACTCAGCAAATGTTCTATGACGATCCAAGGTACATTTTCAACTTACAGTTATGTTAACTTTTGTTAAAAAAGCAAAACTTCTGGATGATTTTCTTAATAGAGTACTGTATTTCTCAATCCATCGCTATGAACATGGGACAATGTGGCCCAATTTAAGAGAAAGCGACTTTCAGTACATCGGAAGTGGAAAAGGCCAAGGTTTCAATGTCAATGTACCTTTGAACCGTACGCGATTGGGAAATGCTGATTACATGGCCATTTTCCACCAAATTCTTCTGCCCATGGCTTACGAGGTAAATTGACGATATAATTGCTAATCCGGAAAACTTCACATTCAGTGCTCCAGTTTGCGCCAGACTTGGTTATAGTATCAGCGGGCTATGACGCAGCCTTGGGCTGCTTTGAGGTTAGTCACATATTGTAATAGTTGTCTGTTGTTTTCCCTTGTTTGTGCGCACGTTTGTGTGTGGTGAACGGCATGTTCCCCTTTACCCCGTTCAGTTTCACCCTGACCTTGTCATCGTTTCCGCTGGGTTTGATGCTGCATTGGGGGATGAAAAGGTATTGGTTTTTGGCCGATTTGCATAGAGCATGTCATTTTCGCTTCTCGATTGTTTTTTAGATCGAATAATTTCCAAGCTCGTTATGTATTATTTCCTTAGGGTGAAATGGAAGTAACTCCTGCGTGTTACGCCCACTTAACTTCGTCGTTAATGGGATTAGCTGATGGCAAATTAGCAGTTATTTTAGAGGTAAAAATTCACAATATGAACCAGAAGGTCAAAATTAAGATTTGATTGATTTAGGGCGGCTATTGTCTGAAATCTTTGGCTGAAGGAGCAGCGTTGACCTTCAGAACGCTATTAGGAGATGCTTCTCCTAATATGGATATTTTAGGAGAACCATCTGAAAGGTAAGAACATCGTGTAAAACAAAATAAATTAGAAATACAATTTCAACTGTTTTAGCATTCGAGAAACGATTTGGAATGTCGTCTACGTACATAGGCCATTCTGGAAGAGTTTCCGGTTCCAAGGAACATACAGTGCAAGTAATTTAGCCAACAAACGCCAAACATCTTCTGGGCAGCATTGGCCAGTGATTAAGTTTATGGGAAGTGAAGAAACGCCTGAGGTATTTGCAACCAGAAATTGCTACCCTGTCAGAGCTGCTGAGATGGACGCATTGGATGATAAACGCTTAGATGACCTAATCCGGGCCACGAAACTGCTTTCCACTCCGCATCGTGTCGGTTTTCTTTACGACGAGAGAATGACTGTCCATAGGAACATGTTACAATCGTAAGTAGTTTACAATTGAACAAAATTACTTAGTTTCCCTTTGATATTTAAAATTTCTTGTTTTCACTCCCTTTGATTTAGACATCCCGAGAAGCCTGAACGGATAAGAGCCATATTTAATCGATTGGAAGAGTTTGGGTTAATTGAAAGATGCTATCGCCTTGAAGTAAAGTTAAAAAAAATAGATTGCGAAAGGATTCGAGTTTATTTTCATGTTATTTTCGTGTTATTTAGGCCAAATCAGCTACTCGAGACCAATTGCAACTGTTACATACGGAAGATCATATTAAAGCTATGTCCAAGATACCTCACCAGTCTCAAAAACTTCTAAACCAAATAGCAGAGAAGTATCGCTCTATTTACCTTTGCCCGGAAAGCTACGATACTGCCTTGTTGGCAGCTGGATCTGCCATAGAAGTTAGTAATTGGCCTTTACTTTAGCACACGTCTATTAACTTGATTGATAAGGTGGTGGAGAACATTTTGAATGGAAACTGTCGGTCAGGGGTAGCTATTGTACGCCCTCCGGGTCATCATGCAGAAGAAGATGAGGCATGTGGGTTTTGTTTGTTCAATAACACCGCGTTAGCTGCTAAACACGCCTTAGAAGTCCATGACTTGAAACGGTACTCAGTTATTCAACTCGGTCGAGCATTTTAATTACTTTCGAGTAGGGTTCTAATCATCGATTGGGACGTTCATCACGGAAACGGCATTCAACATATGTTTGAATCAGACCCGCGTGTACTATATATCTCTATACATCGTTTTGATAACGGTTTCTTCTTTCCTTCATTGCCAGAAGCAGGCCACGATTTCGTAGGAACTAATGCAGGTCGAGGTTTTAACGTTAACATTCCCTGGAACAAGGTAATCATAATTATTCTCCTTTTCTGTTTAATAATTATTATTTTTAGTCTGGAATGGGAGACGCGGAGTATTTGGCAGCGTTTTTTCAAATCATTCTACCAATTGCGTACCAGTTTAACCCCGAATTGGTGTTAGTGGCTGCAGGATTTGATGCTGCTCGAGGAGACCCCTTAGGAGGTACATTATATTCAATTTTTATTTCCTGTAGAGTTTTGAGAAGATTAAAGGATCGGTTTTTAATAGGTTGTAAGGTTTCGCCTGAAGGTTATGGCCAATTCACGCAGTTGCTGTCTTCCCTTGCTCAGGGCCGTCTGGCTATTATATTAGAAGGCGGTTATAACTTGGATTCCATTTCTTATTCGCTCACTATGTGCACCAAAGCACTGTTGGGTGACCCGGTGCCTTGTATTCGAATAACTAACCCCCCTAGTAGCTCCGCTGTTGACTCAATCGTCAAAGTTATTAAGGTTCAGCAATCTTACTGGTCCGCGTTGAAGTTCCATGTCGATTTACCTCAAGAAAACGTATTGTTGCCACCCTGGAGTGAAACTGAAACGCCGGACAAAACGGTAGAGGCCTTGGGATCAACGCTAGCTCAGGTTTTGTTTGTTTCCTCATCTGAAAGCGAAATCGACTCGGCGAGTTCCTCCGAACAAAGTTCACCAACGAGAGAAGCTGTAGAAGAGATACAGTTAGATATGGCAGCAGGCGGCAGTGACCAGCCTACTTTGACGCTTGGTCAAGTATTAAATTTACCGGAAAATTCCCAGGTTAGAGTATTCTTATTTATTTGCATTTTATCGAGAAGATTATTAAAGCGAAAATGAATGATTAGATGGAAGGATTAGTTGTGCCTTTAGCCTGGTGCCCTGATTTGGAGAGTGTGAATCCTGTACCATCTGAGGGAATAGGTTTTGGCAAACCTTGCCAAGAGTGCTCAAGTACTGAAGAAGCTTGGGTTTGTCTCATTTGTTACAAGGTATTATTGAATAAATTATAATAATCGTTTTTTGGCTAATAAGTTTTGCTTAATTACAGGTGTTTTGTGGACGTTATGTGAATGGGCATATGGTGCAGCATTATGCAGCCTCGGGCCATCGTATGGTGCTAAGTTTCTCGGATTTGTCCGTTTGGTGCTATGGCTGCGATTATTATCTGGATAACGAGGTACGTTTCAAAGATTTTGTAGTTGTTGCGCATTTGCTAACGAAGTGTGCAGATTTTGGGTATTGCCAAGACTCGGGCACATTTGGAGAAGTTTGGCGAGGCTCCTCCTCAATGACTGAGAAACTTCTAGAGTGGGATCATTGGTAAAGCTTTTGTAGAGTAACTCTAGAAATTAACGTAACTGACACTGCTTCTGAATGTAACAAATAGTATGTATTAATTTCAAACGTGACAGGAAACGTGACATGTTGTTAAACGTTTTAAATTTGAAGCAGTACAAGTGATTGTTTGGGGCGTTAGATGGAGTTTGTTTGCTTTAAGGCTCTCGTGTACCTTAGCTCGGTAAAGGCGGTTAGCATGGGGAATTTCGGAACAACTTTTTGAGAAAACCAGTGCATTCAATGAAAAAAATCTGACAGGAATATTGAGCTTGCTAATAGGTAGTGCACAAGCAATGCACAATTTTTTCAGTGAGTAATAAATTAGCAATATGCAAATGAAGTTTGCAACTATGAGAAATACTTTACCTAAAAATCTGTCCTATGGTCTTGCACTAGCTATTAACAAAAGATAAATTTTCTTTAGATTGGTTTCAAATTTGACAAGTCGTTTTCAAGAAATCTTGTTCCGAAAGTTTGACGACTTGATTTGGGAAATGTTGTGCTGCTACAGCAAACTGTGGTGATAAATTGTGCTTTTTAGAAGCAAACCAAGCGTAGAAACTTGCCGACAACTACCTGTCTATTTCTTTACTTAATTTCGTAGGCAAGGCTTTCGCAAAACAATAACAAACGTCATTACCGTCTATGACTCTTTTTCATCAATAAGCAAAGGTATACCTGAGCCTTTTCAGTTCCTAGATTTAGACATGTGAATTTTCGTAGTGTTTAACAGGGCGAATTAAACCTTTCAGTTTCAAGGAATTCGTACAAGAGAATGGGAGTCTACATCTGTACACAAACGAAGAAGCGGTGAGTTTGATTTATTTCCCCTAACCATCAGCGTCTTGTAAATAAGGTCGAAGCAATTTCTGTGAGTGAGGTTTTTACAATATTTCGCAGTAAACCCTTGTAGGATCTGAAGTGGGCGAGTAACCACAAGGTGGTACTTTACAAATACGACAAGGAAGAGTTAAACTTGCGCCGTAGTAAGTAACGCAGGGAGTTATGTTTAGGCATTTGTCTATGCAAATATCTATATGGTAGTCTGTTGGACTAGCTTCGCTGTATCCAATCCAATCCGTGGCTGAAGCGGTGATTTGACCACATTGGCATTTCAAAATCTTCCCGGAAACCCCTAAAGTGTTAATTATTATTTTTAAGCAGATATTGTACTGTCTAAAAGCTAACCTCCTAAGACAATGAAATGTTCGTTTTTCGTGCAAAGAGGTTTGGCCACAGAAATGAACCGGGATACACAAATTCTTCCGGGATGGCTTGCTTCAACATTGTTGATGAAGCAAGAGAACTTGTTGTAATTATAACTGGTACAGTTAGCAGTAGAGGTACATCGTAAAGCGCAAGAAAATTCCGAAGGCGAATATGTAGGCAAGCTAGTAGGGATAGTTGTGTAAGGCTTTCCACCAATCGCGCAAACTGTTTTAGCATTCATGGGAAAATGAAGATTAATAGCCCAACCTATTCAGAAATTTAGTAAGGAACTTTTGCAGTTGTATGTGAAACTTTACACAGTTGTACAGAAAGGAAGATAACCATGCATCCCAATAATTTGGTCATGTTGTATTCGGTCCACGTCTGTCCAGTACACTGAAATCAGCCAAGGGTTTCCGAACATTTCTTTCAATGACCAAACATGTTTCGAAACAGGAAGTCTTCATGTTGATTTCCATTGTGATTATCGTCACAAGTTGTCCAATAACAGATATCCTGTTTCGGTTACTGCTGTAGTCAGCGGATTTCCTTTTCTGTGACCTGCAATTGTACTTTTCTTATGATATAATATTCGTTCGAGTGTCTATAGCACATGATAGGTTTATATTACTATGGTTGATATGTACTGTCGTTGATAGGTCTTTTGCTTTTTGAATTTGTACTATGTGTATCGCTTCTGTAGCGAAACACATAGTTCGTGTTTGTTGAGACGGCTTTATATTCTGGTTCTAATGCATTAAGAAATGCCTTACAGCCCTTCTTCAGTAGATTCCATGGGAATCAGCCTCTAAACAAATTCTAATCCGAAAAAATCTGTGATAATTTTCTGGGGAAGTGTTATTATAAATTCTACTGAAATTTGATTCGAAGCCTGGACATTAACTCGAACTGAATCATCTCCCTAATAATTACAAGACTAAAAAAATGAAAAAATGGATTCTGAACAATATAATATTCCAAACAAATGCAGTGATTATGAATATTGTTTCGAGTCAAGGTTGAAGTGATTATTATTAAGATTGGCCAAGGTTGTTACGATTTCAATTAGAATGGAATGTTTGATTGTCGAAGTTTCTGTCACGTTGATCGGCAAAGGTGGTGGCTGTTAGATATAAAAACATTAATAGGGATGGAAAAGGGCAGTCTAGCTCGGACAGAAAAGAATGCAAGACCTAAACGAGAACCATCTTCGACAATAGATTGGTGTTATTTGTTCGGCACGCCATCTTAGGCAGGCGTCTTAGTTTTAATATGAAACCGCATTTAACTGGGTTTAACTATGTATTCTTAACTAGAAAGTGTAGAGCGACACTATTTTCGCAAAGGAATATTAAATACTTTTTCATTTGTTTATTACCTTTTTGTTGGTGAAGAATGAGTTTTTTTCGGCCTTCGGCCCTTACGAGTTCTTTATGTGAATACGGAGTAATGCTATCCGGTTTGACATAAAGCCCGTTTCCTGTGTTATTTTTTCAACTCACACTATGCCTCCCAACCGAAAGCA
This sequence comes from Lepidurus packardi, assembly GCA_023053545.1. Taxonomy (NCBI): domain Eukaryota; kingdom Metazoa; phylum Arthropoda; class Branchiopoda; order Notostraca; family Triopsidae; genus Lepidurus; species Lepidurus packardi. The sequence goes on from JAKZAN010000002.1 coordinate 6,554,061, forward strand.
ATTGAGTCCCATAATGTGTGCACTCACATTGTACCTCAATTCAGCGTGTGCTTTTTTCGTACTTTTGTATGCAGAAGAGCGCGGATTGGGAAGACAATGAAACACGGAAACATATAACAACGTCTTCTACGTTTTCTGTTCTCATAAATTAGCCATCCATGCTAAGTTAACCGCTAACGAATAAATAATCAATTATGCAAACCATTTTATCGTAAAAACATGAGTAAACGTATTGCTTAACTTCGCACACTTTGTCGAAATTTGTATTATATGACGGATGTCTAGTTTAATTATGCAACCAGACCGAACTGTATGTGAATGCGCACGAAATGGTAGCCCGAAACAAATATTTTTGCTGATAAAAACTTTTCTGTACAAACATGATACCGTTTTTGCCTTTCACAAAACCTTCAAGGCATCCTTAGCAAAAGCCACCAACAAAAGGCTCCGAATTTGCCGTAAAATATTCCACTGTTACAGTAACCCAGAAAAGTGAACCACACCCCTGCATTTAATGAAAGAAAAAATTTTCAACATGGCACGTATTTTCCTTGATAGCAGCACAGTGTTTCCAACGTCCGTAAACCCGTATCAATCCAAGAACTGCTGCAGTACGACGCATAAAAGCCAAGCTACAATGAACAAAAACACGTCAAGTTCATAGAAACGTCAGCAAGCTACTCGTAATTACTTGAAGACCAGGTGCACGTATGTCCTTACGTATTGGACCACATAAATCGTCACCTATAGTCTTCCCAGAATCTGGCTTGATTCGACTAGGACTCGCAAAGTTCCAATCATGCAATCCGCGCTCCATCTGTAAAAGAAAATGGCTTTAAAATATCAAATTCCCGTATATATAGTATACAAATTCTCAGCGTACGATTTCATAACAAGTCCGTGTGTATATATCAGGCCTAGGATTCTCACAATTGGCAGGAAATTTGCGCGGCAAAATGAAGACTTTTGCACGAGGAGAACTGCCCGGATTTCCCGCAAAAAAGATCCCACAACGCCAGCTGAATACGAAAAACTCAAAATTAGCCTCCAAAATGTTAACACCTCGCTGTTGAAAAATACCTTACCTGTCGTCACCAGCCACTAATCCTAGCGGCAATAGGGCAACCCCAATAAAAGCCCAAATGGCGACAAATGTTGCCATATTGAAGCAAAGCGTTTGTACCTCTCACTTGCACCGATCTGGTTCCAAACTTGACTGACTAAAAACCCGAGCTGAGTTTCCTCGTCAGTGTTGGAAAACTGCCCGAGTTCGGGATTGCTGCAGGGAAAGGAAGGGACAAGACACTTACCTCGAACTCAAGTGTCTTATAAAGCTTCTATGTGTAGAACCACATTTGTAGTATACAGAACGTTAGCATAGCTTTAATGCTTCCGGGTAGCTAAAAAGGGTCGAAGTCTACGCTACAGGTCAATCCGGGCCAGACAAGCATCTTCGCGACCCACATTCTTTTCAAAATCTTCGTTCAAGATCACATACATGCACAAGATCTCGTACTGGTGTAACCTATAAGAATGGGGCCAGCTGTAAAACCAAATGAAAATACCCTGTAGCACAATAGGAAGTAGTTTAACAGAGCTGGTTTTCCCAAACGACCAACAAAAGCCCAGTCTAATAGATGTCTACGTGTATCCAGTTTGTTAAGAACTTGAACTTTGGGGCTTTTATTCAGGCATGACTAGTGGTACAGTTACATACATGAAGGTCAAGGGCACTTTACACTAAATTTGTAAACTCCTTTGCTGACGAACGGGACTATTGCCACTTCGATTCCCATTCCACAGCTCAGCAGTCGTTCCATCAGCTGCTCACTACTTGAAACAGTCCGCTTAGTTTCTAACCTAGGGCAAATCCTTTGTTGTAGAAAAAAAATTCATTCAGCAAGTTTTTAGGGAAAAACCTCGCAATCACGGCATTCTTACATGTGAGGACTTGGTTATCGAGACACAATTTTCTGCACCGATCAAACTAAAAAGTTAAGACAAAAAGATAAAAGACGAAATTTAGAATATTATCAAAACATTAGGCTCAACAACTAGATATGGCTTACTTTTCAAGGCGCGTGAGTTAGTCCTTCACTTGAGGAGTAATTAGTTTGACTTGATCCGATACAATTTTTATCCCCAAATACTCGTTGTTTAATGCTTTTTTATTTTTGCCTCCAACAAGTGTAGTTTGACGCTTATGAGACTAGATTAAAAGATTTCGAGACGCATTTTAGATTGGTTTTAAAAACATCCGAGGGATATTTTTACGGGCGAAAGCTCCAGATCAGCGATTTTTTTCTCTTGCTTACGAATCCGGCCTTCTAGGACCTTAATTTGCAAACGATGTCTATCAGTGGAGGTTCGGTCTTCTTTAAGATCCTCAAGCTGTTGTTCTACTACCGTTATTTGGGCTCGTAAACGGATATTATCTTCTTCGACTGCTTCAGTCCGGATTTCCTTCTCGCCTATCGAAGAAAAACCAGAAAAAGAAAGTTTTTACACCAAAAAGGAAAGCAAATGACGTTATACTTTTCACTCTGACGCGGTCTTCCAAAACGCGTTTCTCCGCTTCTATGCGTTGTACAAGGCTTCGGAGGTTCAGGATTTTATCTTTGTGCTCTTCATCCTGCTCTTCGACCTGCTTCAGCTTCTTCTTCAAGCTTTCAGCTTGTTGCTGCAGACGTTTCTTCTCTTTCCAGCGCTCAAACTCACTCCCAGCACTATCATGTGGTCTCTCAGCTTTGTTAAACTGAGCTAACTGCGCTTCGAGCTCTTTCACACGCTTTGTTAGATGAATTGAATCCCCCGCGTTCACTTCCTTAGCCACTTGCTCTGCAGTCAACTTGGTAACCCTGGTTCGCAGAACTACCAATTGTTTTGCTATAGCTGACTTGTCTGCATGCAGCTTATTTAACGTTGTACTCTTCGTATCCACTTCCGCTCTCAGATTCGAAACCTTATAACATAAATACAATAGATGATGCTTATTGTGATCACGTTTCTCAAGTGAATATTGTTTCTATTAAGCGGAGCTTCTAATAATCGGAAATATCAAAAGAATGATACGATTAATCGATGCGTGAAACGAACTGGCTTATTTAAACAAAGAAACGAAGCATCGTCTACTTTTTTAGGCTTTCCGACACGCTTCCTTATTACCAATTAAAATTCTATGAACTGTATAATTTTGAATCGGTCCTTTCAAATTTGATTCCATAAAGCAGCTGATTCTAGTAACCAGTGATCACAATACGCGGCATCTACTGTACAAAATGTTAAAAAAACAACAACCAGACTCCAGATTAACGGAAAATAGGCTATCAATTAATAGGTTCATGCAACAAAACTTTAATTAGTTTTACCTGTGCTCTAAGGCTTTTCACCAATTCGTCCATTTCAACTAGTTTCGTCTGCAAACTGCCAGACTTTTTCTCCAAATCATAATTTTTGGTCTGCAGATTGGCTATTTCATCATTATGGATGACTGGAATGGGAGACTCGGCGTTACGACTTTCAAAATCCTTCTACAAAAATGGGAAAATGTTATTAACATATCTAAAGACTTAGGCTATTAATAATATTTACTTTTAATTGTTCCACAATTGTTTGCAGAGATTTCATTTGCTGCTCTTTGCTAGTTAATTCCACTTTCAATTTGTGCACCAAAACGTTTAATAACTTGGCTCGTTGCTGCTCGAATCGTTCTGCTGTCAAGTCCTGGGTCACGTGGTCATAACCCTTTCGCAGCATTTGGATTTCGTCGTGAGCTGTTTGTAATTCCGTCTTTAACTTTTGGCATGCTATTTCGTGCTCTTTATCAACACTAGATAAGAAACAAACCAATTCAAACATACAAAAAAAGAGAATGTAGGAAATATTTAACGAGGTTTCTTATTACTGCTAAATGATTTACCTATCTTTAGTTTGTTTCATTTCTCGGGACTGTTGTTGGCACTTGTGTTTCCATTCTTGGCCTTGGATTTGCCACGCTTCCTTTTCTTGCTGCAAAATCTGAATTTCCTCTTCTAAAATAGCAGCTTGGCTAGATTGCAACTCTAACTGGCTCATAGCAGCACGATTGGCAGCTTCTGCAGCAGCTAAACTACGATGCATCTTTTCCGTCCTGGAATACGCTCAAAACGTCAAATTAGTATATCAGCTCACAACGAACAAGACTAGTTAATTCTACAATTACCGGGATAAGGCTTTTTGCTGGTTATAAATCGTGTCTTGAAGTCTTATCAACTCAGATTTATGGTCTTCAATCTGCTGACACTGCTCTCGCCGAGATTCTTCCAACAAGGACTGAAAACGATCAACTACGAGTTCCTTTTCTTGAAGTCGACTTCGTAGGACAACAATTGCCTTCTGAAGGAGCTAAATAAACCCCCCAAAATATAAAAATTATCACTTCGTTGCTATTTAACCCCCAAAGAAGACCAGTTATATAAATACTTGTTTAGCTTGTGAACTTTCGATACTATCAGACGAATTGGAAGATCTAGGGGCCGTTGGGGGTAATTCGGCCTGATATTGGTACTGGAGTAAGAGTTGTTCGCTTTCGTCGGCATTATTCCGAACTTGTCTTAATTGGAATTCCAATTCTTGACTTTTACGCTCCAGTTCCTTGACTTGCCTCACCTAGTCATTGTCCCAATAGTTACTCTAAAAGAAATTCCATCGGCTTGAATTACCTTAAATGCCAAGTTACGTTCAAGGGCTTCTCGTTCAACCATAAACTTTGCTCGTTGGGACTCTATTTTGTCTACAACAGAGCCCAATTGTGCCTTCACACGGGACACTTCGAGTTCCAGGTCACGGGCTTTAGTTTCTTGGCTTCTCAAGGTACTGTCAATCAAATCCAACTGGCAAATACCCAACTTCTGGTTATCCGTTGCTTCTGCCGCCACCAAGATCTCACTTTCACTTTTCGGACTGGTCGCACGCTCCGTTAGTACTTTTTGCTGGAATGCGTTCGCACTAATTACATTTTTAAGCTGTTTCTTCAATTCCTTCCTTTCGCGCCTAATTCAGAGTCAATTTTAGTATCTCCTAGTCAAGTAAAATAAGAAAATTGTTCAAAAACTACCTCAGTTCTCTTGAGTTTTCACGCAGGAGGGAATTCTGGCCTTGCAGTTTCTCTAACTGACATTGGAGATCAAAACTTGGGTCATAATGGCCCCAATTCCTCTCAGCGTTCAACACACTAAGCAGTTTTTCCAAAGTTGGAGATTCCAGTTTCACGTCGCTTGATCCTATGTTGAAAGTCTTTTATTTTAAGCTTTAGATGAATTAATATTTACCATCGTGTTCTCGTACGGCGTCAAGAATTTCAGCTAGTCCTTTCCTCAACACCAAATTTTCCGCACAAACTTTCTCAAAATCTTGGAAGATTTTTTCGGGAATGATTACACGTTCCTTCTTTTCCGCCACTAATGCAATCTGAGTGGAAACGGAATGGTGACTAGGCAATTTATGGCTCACTTCTGGAGAGGGTGTACGTGTCGCTTTTCGTAGCTCTCGTTTCAAACTCTGATTCTAATAAACAGCACAATTGTAAGCAACAACCCACAAAATGATTTAAACAATCTTACTTCGAGACGATAATTAAGAAGGTCTTCTTTCAACTTCTTCAACTCGCTTGATAATTTCTGATTTTTAATTCGTAGACCCGATAACTTGGAACTCGAGTCGGATGACAATTTATGACTAGGACTTAACCCTAATTTTGTTCGCAGTTCTTCATTTTCAGTCTGCAGCTCACTCATATCCATTTCCAAAATGTTGCACTGTTGAGTCAGCTGCTCGCTTTGGCTTTCAACAATGCTAAACTGCTTTTTCATGTCTCGTAACTCGGCCGTGGCTTCAGCCAAACCATAATTGCCAGCTTCATACTGCCTCATTCGATGCAACGCCTCATTTAACTTGAAATCCCCATAAATTACTCCAAATAAAGAACATTTTGGGTTGCATACTTCTTTCTCTCGGTCGCCCATTTCTTCGTCCATAGCTGCTAGCTTCGCTCGTAGATCTGCTACAGTGGTTTCTGTCTCTACTAACTGATGTCGCTGGGACAAAATGATATTTCGGCCTCCGTCGTTTTCCATATTCGCTAATAAGGATCTTAGCTCTTGAATAGTGGCAGCACTGCTCTCCATTTCATCCGTCGCGTCTTTTAATTGACGACTTAGATGATCAAGCTGCTCTTCACGCTCTTTAAGTACCTATAAATAATGTATTTGTAAAATCTTTGTGTGATAGACTATTTTGTTTTACTACCTGCTGTAGCTTAATTGCAGTTTCCTTTTCAGTGTCTAACTCTGTGTAAATCCCTTGGCCATCCAATACAGCGAGTCTTGATCGCAAATCTCCAATTTCAAGGTCTTTGGAGACAATAATTTCTTTGCATTTCTCGAGGCTCAAATCTACCGCTTGGGCGATGTTTTCCAAGTCTTGTTCGTGCTGCATTCTTAGCTGTTGAACTTCATCTAATCGGCCTTTCAAAAGACTGTTTTCTTGTCGTAAAGTTTGAAGCATTTCTAGAAAAATAGCCAAAGAAAGAATTTGTTTAGGGATATTTAAAAAAAAAAATCCGTATATAGTACCATCTGACATCTTCGAAGTTCGCTTTAAAATGGAATACTCTTCAGTCAGCTCTTCCAAATGCTTGGCCTCTGCAGCCAACTTTTCTTCCAAACCTTTGAGACAGATTTGGTAAGTGCTGTTCTCTTCCTCCAAACTTTGGCAGTCATCCAGGAGTTGCTTAGTGTGTAGTTTTTGTTCCTCGAGTTGCTGCATAACATCCTGGATACGTTCTCCAGCTTGTCTTTGCTGCCAAGGCGGTTCTTCATCGAACGTATGCTTCTTATGGAATTGATTGAGATCACTTTGCAGGTCCAGCTTATCTTTCTTTAACGCATCAACTTGCACTTTTAACTACCATTGAAAGGAACTCCTTAATGATTATGCTTCATTTGAAGAGTCAAGTTTGCAGGGCTTGCCTTTTTATTCGCTTTTTGTTCCACGCGTAACTCATGCTCTTTTTCTTCTAACTCCTCTTTTAAACGCTCCAAATTTTTCCCATCGTGACCGTCCTCTTCCGAAGTAGTTGAGTGTTGCCTTGATTTACTCCCTCGTTTCTTAATACTCTGCTTTCTTTGGGATCGTTTAAGCTGCAACCGTTGGTTAAACATTCGATAAAATTCGTCTCCTACAGTGAAACTTTAATATGTAATTCATCCTACCCGGTCATGTTGATAAGCCAACGTAAGTTGAGCCAATTTAAACAGCACAGTAGCTTTTTTCAACCGCTCTTCAAGGTCAGTATCTTTTCCCCACAAATTATTTTGCTCCTTATCGACGTCCAGTGTGATCAAAACACTACACACTTCCTCATGACTAGATTCATCCACCTCTCCTTCAAGTTTCTCCTCAAACCAATCCCAAGCCAAAGGGGGCATATTTATACACAAATCCCCCTGCCCCCTGTTATACTATTTAAATGCCACCTTCACTTTTACATTAAAATTCACATTTATGTCTCATACAACATGACACTATCGGTACCATTTCCACCATGGCAAATCTTGTTTATTATGATTAGAAATGAGCGGTTGCCATGGTTTGGCGTTGGACAAATTCCCCGTCTACCGTCGAGGGTATGGATAAACGCGAAAGGTGAAATGTTCCTGCGAAATCGCGAGAGCGAAATCCCTCGAAACGTGACGAAATGTAAAACTATAAATTGAGAGAAACTCTATGCTATTTTTCAAAATAATTTTGGAGAACACAAGAAATTAAAAAAATAATCTTAACGAAACTTAACTTAACCTAACAGCTATCTTAACATACCCTACCCTTAAAAACCTAACTTAATTGAATGTAGGATAAATATTATTTAAACTTAACTTAGTAAATCAAAGTGTTTTAAATAATTTAACAAAATAACATAAAGCTGTTTGTGGAAACTTGGAGACAGCCGTTTTGAGTCCAACGTCGTTAACCAATGAGAGTGCGGACCATTTCGCGTCTCGCATTTCGCGTTTTATTCACACCCCCATTCTGGACTCCTCCCAACCCTTTTTCTCTGTCAAACTTGGGACTCTACGTAGGCAATGATGTACTGGAGTTATTTGCTGTTCATTTGCATTCGAATATTCCTGGTTTTCCTGCCACAAACTGGCTATGTTCATCCCGATGAGTTTTTCCAAGGACCTGAAGTCGTTGCAGGTGATTATCCATCTTATTAAAGCCTAATTTAACAAACCTAAGCCCAGTTGTAATTTATGGTCACTTTATCTTTAAGGGGATGTGTTTGGCATTCAAGTTCAGAAGACATGGGAGTTCAAGACGACACTCCCTATTCGTAGTATAGTCTTTCCGTGGATCAGTTCAGGGCTTCCATTTCTGGTCCTGAATCACTTATCTGGATTCGTTCAAGAAAAGTTACAGGCAGATCTTTTGTCGCCCTACTGGCTCTTAATCGCACCGCGCATATTTGTCACACTCTTATCCTTCATAGTAGACTTGATGATCTACAAGATAGCTCGTATGTGGAAGCTTAACACGTCTGCTTGCCTTCGATGGCTGGCTTCGTCATACATCATGATTATTTACGCCACGCGCACCTTCAGCAACTCAATCGAGATGATCTTCTTCGCGCTATTGCTGTACTACGTTTGCGACGCGATGAGTCGTACCGAGAAAGTCAACGAGCAAGAAAAAGCATTAGAAGATGAACGCAGAACAGCCTATACGACGGTGGATAAGGTCAAGCTCCTCAGAAAGCAACGCAAACTATTACCTCACAATTATTACCACTGTAATGAAATCGCTATCATCACGACACTCGGATTCTTTAATCGCCCAACATTCCTCGTCTATTCCTTCACTCCCTTGTTCTTCTGGCTCCAGCGAGGCTTACTGACCCGTCAAATCGGTCTTACAGATTTTCATCTAAGAATGTTCAGCCTCTTTCCTGCTGCTATGCTCACGTCATTGCTCTTAGTAATTCTGGATTCTGCTTATTACGGCGCTCTTACTTGGCGAGAGATAAGCGGACTTAATTTCACGTCTTCAGACTTTGTTATCACTCCTTTCAATTTCATGTTATATAATTTAGATAGTTCGAATTTGGAAGAACATGGTTTGCATCCCTGGTATCTTCACTTTCTAGTCAACGTGCCGCTTTTATTTAGCATTTTTGGAGTATTGGGTCTCGTTTCCACCGTCTTATTAATCGTAAAAGCTCTTAACGCTCCGTGGCTCGATAAACCCAAGCTGTGCGGGTTTGAAGGCCTGATGCATTTTGCCTTCATCATTCCAATAGTGATCCTCTCTTTTAACCCGCATCAAGAAGCTCGTTTTTTGTTGCCTGGAATCATTCCACTCGTTTTAATCTTTGGTCCCGTTTGGACCGCCCGTTCAGGCTGGTCAGGCAAGGTCGTCCGTTCTCTGTGGTACGCCTGGAATGCTATGGGAATTATTTTGTTTGGATTCTTGCACCAGGGAGGAACGTTTGGCGTCATGGATCATTTCCGACAGCACCTGGCTGCTACTCCGCCCTTAACTCACACACACATCGTTGCCAGTCATACGTATATGCCCCCCACGTATCTGCTCATGCTCCCTGATCCTAGTCAAACTATAGTCGCTGCTAACGGGCTCAAGTATAAGAAAGCAGCCACCACCTTTATTCACGACTTGAAAGGCGAGCCGGTTTATCTCATCAAAAGGCACATAGCTCAGCTTCTGAAGGATGGGAAAACGCAATGGGAGACAAAGAAACTGAAAACGGATATTTTCTTGGTTTTGCCGGTCACGTGGGAAGCCACGTTCAGGAAAAGTCTGCAGCATAAAAACCCTGGATTTGATTTGCAGAGTGTTAAATATGTATACCCTCATTTGAGTATGGAAGACCCTCCTAATTTCTCAGATTTATGTTCTACCACTAAAACCAAGAAGGCTAAGAAATGTCACAAGCTGTCGGATTGGCTTGAATCTAAAGTTAATCAGTTAGCTTTAGCTATTTATCAAGTCACTCCTACTTTAGCCTAAAAGTATAAGTTTTTAAAGCTTTTTACGTGAATGAAACTCTTAACTGCAATATACTCCAAAGTGCGAATTGTGGATACTTGCTGTAGTGCTTAATGCCTACGAACAAAGACACTTAATACCTTAAACTACAGTCTCGTGTTTTTATTTACGTCAAAACTGGGCTTAATACATTTAATCCAGGGAGAAAAGGGTATATGGTAAAAGTTAATTTGTCTAAATTGTGTATCGATCGGTAAAGTCAAGCTTTCCAAGGGTTTTCTTCGTAGCGTTCCCAATGAGCTCCTTGGTTCACTATCGAAGAACTAAAGAAGAATTACACTACTTTATCACTTTTACTACTTCAGCTCGGTACTTACGGGGTGGTTTAATAATTTTCGCATTTATGACGTTTATGAGAGACGTTTGTCCAAATAGCGTCTACTAACTGCATACATTTTTAGATAAGTTTCTAAATGAGCAACGTAAGACACCTTAATTGATGAGCCGGCAGCAAGCAACGATAATTCGTATGTGTCGGGGCAACAAGCCATACAATCACTCCCAAGCATTACATGTGGCTTTTAGTTCTTCGTCACTTTGGACCTTTGACATTAAATCCACGTAAATGCTCGTGAAGCATCACAATCTGCTCTTTCGTAGCCATCTGTGCCTGTAGTAAAGATACCAGTATATTCAACTAGTCCAATACTGCCAACACACAAAAAGCAGGACTTGGAAAGAAAGTGACAAAAAAAACGAAGAGTAAAACTAACTATTACTTCTGTACGCTGGCAACGATCAACCAACTCATAATCTAACATTCGATGGTAAATGGATTTCATCCTTTCGGGTCCTCTCAAATGGTGTCTTGTAAAAAAAAAAAAACTAGCTTAGATTTTAAAAAAAGGGAATGCATTTAAGCAAGACTTACGGCACCGTATAACTATAATGGGCCAACATGCGTTCATTATAAATCAAACACACGATCACTCTGGGTATGTAACGGCTTGACAATTTTGGCAGTACTCTTCCGGATACTTTCCTTCCACAAAGACGGCACTTTTCCATCGCCGGACGAGCTTTCTATAGGAGACTGAATTTCTTTCGTTTCTTGGAAAGGCAAACACTTCCTTTAAGTATGGTCTCTGCACCTTAAGAACGTCCAGTATCATCTTATGCAGACTACACTTCCAAATTAAAAAAACAAAGTCAAATAGGGGAGAAATCTGTTTGGATACTTTTGTGAAGCTGCTCCACCAGACAGTAAACTGGGGCAAGGCTGTCCCATTAAAGCCCGTAAAGTCAAAATAGCTGCTTCGGAAAGATAACGGTCGTGATTCATCACGTCCTAGAATACAACATTATATCTGCCATGTCCAAATGTGATATTGGACAGAATTACTTGTACAATGGCGACAATGGCGATTACTCACCATGCGCCAAGCCCGTAAATGCACTCGTTACATGTGCAAACAACGGACCGTTTGTTCTCTTTCCATCCTGGGAGCATTGCCATTAGGAACTTTTAAAGTATTCTCCACTGTCTCACTTACCCCGAGGATGAACACCAAGTCTGGGTTCGTACTAAAGACAAATTGTAAAGAAAAGGCTATAAGCTTTGAGTTAATTAGTTTTTACTTCTTAAGCCATTGGGAGCAAAAGATGGTGTAAAATCTCCAGACCGTCAGAGTCGCTTAGGCTTTTGCTGCCATAAGACACATTAATATTGTAACCTCGTCCCAATTTCTCTCCAACTTCAAGGGCAGACGTCCCCGTCTCGTTTGTTTCTTTAATAGAGGCCGACAATACTCTAGAGTCGCCATAAAACGGTATATGTTCATCGATTCCATTTGGGACGTCCCAAGCCACGCTTAATACCTTGTTAAACTCATTCCGCTCAAGTAAGGTCTTCCGTACAGTTAACTCTATGCTCTCTAGGAGCAACTTATTGGAATCCTGGCCTCCAAGGCGATCTGATAAACTGGTAGAGAACGTTTATTAGGCTCTATCCATTTTTTTCTAGTGAGTTAATGCAGTATACTGGGAAAGGACGATTCCGTTTAGTACTGTTTCATCTAAAATAGCTTCCAGTAATTTTAGAGTAGCACCAACAGTCGAATCAGTCCCTTGATGTATGCTCTATGATATGACATCGAAGCCGATTACACGTCTTCTGCATAAAATACCAATTAGCTCATGCAAATGTACACCTTTATGTAAGAGCATTCCTTGGCTTCTAATGTCTCCGAAGAGGAGTTCTCTTTAATAGTCTTTGGACGTGGAATGCTATTCAATAACGGGTCCTTAGTTATACGTAATTCTGCCTCAGTGACAGGCTGATATGGTTCGATGAACTTTAGGTTCGCTGGCATTAAGCCAACTTCGGAACACCTGGGAAGTGTCATAATATATTCACAATGAATGCAGAAATGTCTAGAGCTAACTAACGATCTTTAACATTACCTCGTCAAGATTAAGGACTCGTTGTACGACACGTAACTAAATGTAATTTTTAGGTCTGTCAAAACGTCACTGCAAATAAAGACAGTGAGTCCCCAAAGTCCTCAAATAAAGACAGTGAGTTGTTTTTATGGTTTATAAGATAATTATTTAACTACTGTATTGTTTCATTCGGTTACAGGATTGATGGTCATGCTAACGGATTAACATGTAGATTTTATAGCTATTCTAGTTTATTCCGTAGAATAGGTTAGTAAATTAGTAAATCTACGAATTCCTTTACGTCCGGTGCAAATGTTACGCCAGTGTAATTTGGAATACTAAGGCTAGTTCCATGCAAATGCTATTGTTATTTCCATAAGTCTAGTGTAATTTCTGGAATAAAATGAAGGAAGAAAGTTTAGATTGCCACTTATGGAAATCTTTTCGGAGAAAAACGTATTCCTTAGACAGCCAGCTTGCGATAAGAATAAGGGGCTTCTCCGTAGCGTTCCCAATGAGCTCTTTTGTTCACCTTCTCAAGGACCTGTGCAAACCTCAGTACGTTACATGCGTTCCAACCGGAATTAGTACTTACCGGGTGTTCCACATAACTCTCGCATCTATGGCACCAAACCTTCAGGTTCGAAGAATTAAGTGCCAGAGTATGCCCAGTTTCTTCGTAGTGCTGGCGACTATGTCCATCGTAACCGTTCGGGATGCAAAAACTCTAAACCAAAAGAAATTCCATTTCGTTTGCAATTGTGACTAAAATCAAGTACAGGCTTAGTGTACTTTATAGCAGGTTAAGCAAGACGAGTTGGGCATAAAAAATTCGCAAATACTGCAGATTCTAGCATAACCAACGCCGCTGTTTGGATGCGGATCGAAAGGCATCAAGCAATCCAAATCAGGACACCACTTTAACGTGTGAGGTTCTACAGGTTTTCCCCGTTCGACGTATGACGAGACTGATGCAGGAACCTCGTCTTGCAGGCAACGCCAGTACGGTGCATGTGCCTTCTTCACCTTACGAATGTCTTCCCGTGCTCCAGGATGAGGCACACTCATAAGCCGCAGTCTAGGTATAGGATCGCCTAGCAATGCTTTAGCGATCATTGTCATTCCATACGACACCGATTCCAGGTAGTATCCGCCTTCCAGGATTACTGCTAAACGACCATTTGCCAATGGTTTTAGAAAATTGATGAAATGTCCATATGTTTCTGGAGAGATGTTGCATCCTATATCGAAGCAAGATATAATACATTAGTATGTTTTAATGAATTATGACATACTTCCTAATGGGTCCCCTCGGGCTCCATCGAATCCGCAAGCAACGAGTACCAATTCAGGCTGGAATTCGTTGGCCATAGGTAGAATTATGTTAAAGAAAGCTGACAGGTATTCCGGGTCCCCCATCTTTTTCTATAACAAAGCAATCCAATAAGATAACCATTGAAGTTGAAGGGAAATTCACTACTGACTTGACTCCAAGGAATGTTCACATTAAACCCCATACCAGCTCCTTCCCCGACAACGTTGGAAGCCACGATTTCCGGTAAGAAAGGGAAATCGCCGAGAACATGCATGGAAATATACAAAACGCGCGGATCATCGAGGAACATATGTTGGATGCCATTTCCGTGATGGATATCCCAGTCAACTATGAGAACTCGAGACAGATTTCGCTTTTCGATAGCATGTTTGGCAGCCAACGCCGTGTTATTAAATACGCAAAACCCACAAGCTGCGCCTGCCTCAGCGTGGTGTCCCGGGGGTCGAATTACAGCCATTCCACTTCTAATGTCACCGTCCAAAATAGCGTCTATCAACTAAATGGATTATCGCCAGGTCATTTTGTGTTCTAAATTTCTTCATCTTTGCCAAAATACTATTGGAATCGACCTTAATTGATGAGCCAGCAGCCAACATTGACAATTCGTTAGTATCCGGACAGCAAGATACGGTATCTTTATCCCCCCGGAAGAAATGAAGATCTAAATCTTCGTCACATTGGGCCCTTGAAATCAATTCTAAGTAAGCTGGCTCATGAAGCATCAAGATCTGCTCTTTTGTAGCCATCTGTGCCTATATACAGAAGATTCACCAGGTCAGAAACCACCCATAATTGTACACCAAAAAGAATAACATAGAAGACCAAAACAGAAGAATAGAAAAAGTCTTACCTCAATACGGCGGCACCGGTCAACTAATCCGTAATCCAGCATTCTTTTGTAAATTGATTTCATTCTTTCGGGTCTTTCCACGTGATGTCTTGGCAAAGAAAACAATCTTAACCAACAGTAAAACATTGACACGGGACTTACGGCTTGGTGTAGCTGTAATGAGCCAACATGCGTTCATCGTAAATCAAAGCCACGGAATCACTCTGAGTGCCTGGTGGCTTGGCAATCTTGGGAATTCTCGTTTGCACACGCTTTTTCAGCAAAGACGGCAATGTGACATCTTCGGGAGAGCTTTCAATCGAAGAAAGAATTTCGTCCGTTCCCTGGAAACGCAAACACTTCCAGTACGGTCTTTGAGCATTCAGGGCATCCAAGATCATCCTATGCATACTATCGCCATCCAAAGAATGTTTTCAACAAAAGGAAAACAGAAAAAAATGTGGCAAACTTTTCAGAAGTCTCTCCACCAGACAGTGAACTGGGACAAGGTTGTCCTACTAAACCCCGTAAAATCGAAATAGCTGCATCGGGAAGATAACAATCGTCATTCTCGTCCTAAAACATTACATTACCTCTGTAACGTCCAATAAGTGGTATTAGGCAAAATTACTTGTACAATGGCGACTACTTTACCATGCGCCAAAGCCATTAAAGCATTCGTTACATGTGTGAACAACGGACCGTTCGTTTTGTTTCCACCCTGGGAACGTGACAGTAAAGATCATCTAATTTATTCACTGTTTCATTTAATTTATTCACCTACCCCGAGGATGAGCACCAAGTCTGGGTTGTACTAAAGACGAGTTATAAAAGAGGCTCCAAGTTTTGAATTGATTAATTTTACTTCGTAAGCCATTGGGAGCAAAAGATTGTGTAAAATTGCCAGATAGTCAGCGTCGCTCAGGCCGTTGCTGCCATATGACACATTGGTATTGTAACCTCGCCCTAATTTCTCGCCAACGTTTAAGGTTGACGCTCCCATCTCGAATGCGGCATTAATAGAAAAATAAAATATTTTGGAGTCGTCATAAAAGGGTTGTTGTTTATCGACTCCATGCGGGACGTCCCAAGCCAGGATGAATACTTTGTTAACCTCTTTCCTCGCACGTAACGTTTTTTGCACAGTTAGTACTACGCTGTTCATAAGGGACTCGGAATTCTGGTCCACATTTCTCCCTGAGAAACTGCCAGATAATTCTTATTTACCTATCCTTTCTTGGTTAAACTAATATACCAGGAAAGAACGATTCCGTTTTGTACTTTTCCGTCAAAGACAGCTTCCAGTATTTCTAGTGTAGCGCCTTCAATCGACAATGCCTGGGGACCTGGGCCCTACAGTACGACCGCGAAGTCGGGTTATATTATTCTATTTGCGCAATACCTGTTATCTCAAACAAATAAGTACCTTTAGACAAGAATGCTCCTGTCCTAGGCTCTTCTTCAAACATGAGCTCTCGCTGATATCTTTCCCAAGAGGTTTGTTGGTCATCAGCAATGGATCTTCTGCGTTGTTGACAAGCTGGGGTTTTATAAACGATACGTTCCCGGAAGCAAAGCTTACTTCGAAGCACCTTCAAATCGTTAGAGTATAGCCAAGGAATCCAAGAAGCCTTAAATTAAACTGTCCCGTAGGATTATACCTAGGCAAGATTGATGATGCAAGTTCAGAAGGGTCGCGCGATACATAATCAGGCGAATTATTAACCGCTGGCAACACACCGGCGCAGATAAAACCGGTGAAACCACGGACCTTATCCTTCACCAACTTCAACTTTGGTAACAAAATTAATACAAGTGAATTATCACAAAACACTTCGAGACGGCTTATAGAGTAAAGTAAATTTATAAAATATCGAAAAGAAATAAAAGTATCTGAAGACACTATTTAAAGCTTACCGGTTGCAAGTAGTCCTCCATGTTCTTTGACGTTCGAATACAAAATGATAAGACAAACCAAGTTGAAACGCTGAAAAACAAACCCTAAATTGCTTACAGATTGTTATCGCTTGTACTAATTGACATAGTCAAAGTTCAACATGTTAACCAAAACCAGGAAATGCTTCTAGGTCTTCCATTGTTTATCGGTTACTTCTACGGAAAAAATATACGTGACATGAATACGTTTCAGGCTTAATTACCAAAATGATTCTTTTTCGTAGGCCTACATTAGAATAGCTTTATATGTGTCCCTGCTGTACAATTGATGAATCCCACAAACGTTGCGAATCAAGATATACGACTTCTACAGTTTGTTATATTTCTTATTTTGTCTTACCCTACTTTAGGGCAGTAGGGGGGGGGGGGGGGGAGGTTATGGGATAAACTTAGAAGAAATACAAGAAGTATACAATCTTGAACTTTGAGAAAACCAGTAAAAAAAAATATACAATAAAGCACTGAAAACGCAGAACCTTGCTTTGATATTGAATAACGTCATCTGCGTCATCTGCGTCATCTAGGCTAGACGGGATGCTGGTATCAATTAAATGTTAATCGAGATCAACTATAGGCCCAGAACGGGGAACTGTTGATGGAGTCCAGACGACAAACTGAAGGCCATTTTAAACAATTTTAACCTTTTTCTGGAAGGAGTTAATAGACAAAAACATGTCCCGTCTAGCTTAGGATGCTTAAATCCTGCCCTCCCTTCTTTCGTATTTTCACAACATTATATACCCATGAGTCTGGTTTAGCTTACTCAGCTAATATCCATATCACATCCGTGTAAAAAAATTCCTTTCTCACGGGAGAAAGGACTAATTCTTGGTAGCAATAGCAGTTATATCGCTCGTATTTTATAGCAGAGTTTTAGCTAAGCAAGCATAAATTTTATGACTAGACCCTCTATTTCGCGAATTTCTGAAATACTGTAATAAAGCTAGTATTCAAAGAAGTTGGTAATTAAAAGGTCAAAAGTCTGTATTCAAATAAATTGGTAATTAAAAACGTAGGGCTCCAAGATAAATGCATTGTACACTCAATAATAAGCAGCGATAAGCATAAGAAGAAATTCTGTGTTAAAACTTTTGAAAACGCTATACAATTCTGTAAGTTGACTAACTTTCCATTATTTAGGGTGCCAACTTTGGATAGGAACAAGGTTTTTCTCCGTACCGCTCCCAGTGGGCTCTTTTGTTCACAGTTTCGAAGTCCTACAAGAATAAACGCACAACAATACAAACTTTACCGAACCGCTAGCAATACTTACAGGATGATCCACGTAGTTATCGCAGCGATGACACCACACTTTCAGATTACCAAAGTGAAGGGCCAAGGAATGTCCTGTTTCTTCGTAATGCTGATGACTATGCCCATTGTTGCCCGGAGGAAAACAGAAGGGCTAAAAAATAAGTGAGTTTAAGTTAACTTTGAAATTGGTTGGTAGAGAATAAAGAACTTATTAACATACTTGATAACAGGTCAGGCAACACGCATTAGGCATGAAAAACTTGCAAACGATGCAATGTTTGCCAAAACCGATGCCTTTGTTAGAACGCGGATCGAGCGGCATCAAACAATCCAAATGAGGACACCATTTCAGAGTTTGAGGTTCTACCCATTGCTTTGATTCCACCGGCAAAGTGGTCGGGAGTGGGATTTGAAATTGCAGGCATTGCCAATACGGCTCATGGGCTTTTTTCACCGTACGAATATCTTCACGTGCACCAGGATGAGGTAACGCTGAAAGCCGTAGTTTAGGTAACGGATCACCTAACAATGCTTTAGCGACCATTGTCATTCCATAAGATACTGATTCCAGGCCATATCCGCCTTCCAGAATCACTGCCATTCGACCGTTGGCTAACGGTTTCAGAAAATGAGTCATGTGTCCATAAGTTTCAGGAGAAATGTTACATCCTAAATGAGTAAAAAAAATTTAGAAAAAAATATCTTTTGACTTGACAGATAAGAGAGCGTACCTCCTAATGGATCTCCTCGGGCAGCATCGAATCCGCACGCTACCAGTACCAGTTCGGGTTGAAATTCTGAAGCTATGGGTAGTATAACGTCAAAGAAAGCTGATAAGTACTCCGAATCGCCCATTTCACGCTAAAAGTGAATTAAAGAATTTTTTTATAATTAATACATAAGGGTTAGCATTTTCAGATTTACTTGACTCCAAGGGATGTTAACATTGAACCCTATCCCGGCTCCCTCCCCTACTACATTGGAACCCATGGTTTCAGGTAACACAGGGAAATCATCGAACAAATGTGTGGAGATATAAAGCACGCGTGGGTCTTCAAGAAACATACGTTGAATGCCATTGCCATGGTGCACATCCCAGTCAACTATGAGAACACGAGACAGATTTCGTTCCTCGATAGCGTGCTTGGCAGCCAAGGCAGTGTTGTTAAAAAGGCAAAAACCGCAAGGAGCGCTGGCTTCGGCATGATGTCCTGGCGGTCGGATTACGGCAATCCCGCTGTCTGTCTCACCGTCCAAAATAGCGTCTACCAACTGCAAAATACTGACCGTTAATCCGTCATATTTACAGGTAAGTTATTATCTGTGTCTACGTAAATAACGCTAAAAGACCTTAATTGATGAACCAGCAGCTAGCAAAGATAAGGCGTAAGTGTCTGGACAGCAAGAAACAGTATCTATGATGCCCCGGAACAAATGTGGTCCTATTTCTTCATCACTCTGGACTCGTGAAATTAAATCCACATAACTCGGTTCATGCAGCATCACAATCTGCTCCTTCGTAGCCATTTGGGCCTGTAACGTAGACAAAACTATTAGCAAAGACGACAGCATCGCATTCCTCCTTCTTTTCTCTTATATCCTATATTTGTCTGCATACAAAAAATAGTGACTCTAGTCAATTGGCTGTAGTTAAAAGGACAGTAATTGATTATATAAATATAGCTTCAAAAAATGGTTTTACTTCAATTCGATGACAACGATCAACAAGTCCGTATTCAAGCATTCGATTATAGATTGAGAAGATTCTTTCTGGTCTTTCGACATGGTTTCTAAACAAAGAAGACCCAAAAAAGACTTCTATAAGCAATAAATATCTATAAAAAAATAGATTTCTATAAAAATGTCAAAAAAAAGAGTCTATTAAACGGCTAATAGAACGAAGCTTAATTTGACTTACGGCGCTGTGTAACTGTAATGTGCCAACATGCGTTCGTCATAAATCAATGCCACGCGACCACTCGGTGCATGTAAGGAGGTCGCCTTCTTGGCATCATCCTTTCGTAAACTCCGCTTCGACAAGGAAGACAGTCTTTCTTCATCAAGCAAGCTTCCAGCAGGGGATTGAGTTTCCTCCGTTTTTTGGAAGCGCAAACATTTCCAGTACGGTCTTTGCGCATTTAGGACATCCAAGATCGCCTTACGAATACTATGTTTATCCAAACAAAGGAACAAAATGAAAAAAGAGATACAAAAAAGTATTGGTGTAAGCATACCTTTCGGAAGCAGCTCCACTAGACAGCAAACTGGGGCAAGGTTGTCCCATCAAAGCCCGTAAAGTCACAACAGCTGCTTCAGGAAGATATTCTTCTCGATTTCCGCTCTAATGAACAACATTTCTTTCCGGTATGTCTCAAAAGAAGACTTCTGAGGAACTCACCTCTAGAATGACGGCTACTTTGCCAAGAGCTAAGCTCATTAAAATAGTCGTTAGATGAGCAAATAATGCAGCATTTTTTTTATCACGACCCTGAGTAAAATGTACAATAAATTTAACAATCTACTTTTTAAAAACAAATAGTGAATAAAATAGAAAGGAGTTACAAATTGCATCAACCTACAATGCAAATGAGGACCAAGTCAGGGTTATACTATAAAGAGAAAATCATATTTTTTTTTATAAAAAGATCGTCAAGCATTTTGAGTTGATTGCTGTACTTCGTAAGCCATGGGGAGCAGAACATGGTATACAACCGACAAATAGTCGGCGTCACTCAGCCCATCGTTACCACAAGACAGATTGATATTGTAACCTCGTCCCAATTTCTCGCCAATGTCAAATGCAGAAGCTCCAGACCCCATTTTTTCCCCAACGGAGAAGTATAGTACTCTGGGGTCTTCATAAAAGGCTTGCTGGATGCCAAGGCTTTGCTGGACGTCCCACGCCACAACCAAAATCTTCTTGACATGGTTTCGTTGTTGCAAAGCCCTTTTTAGGGTTAGTGCCAGCCTGTTGGCTGTATTCGTGTCATCCTTAATGCCAACTCCATGAAAAGAACTAACGAGGAAGACTTATTTATGGGTTCCCTTTTTCTTTATTTTGTTAAACGACTTGGAATTGTATACATACCGAACAAGCGCGATGCCGTTCTGCACTTCACCATCCAAGACAGCTTCCACTAATTCAGAGGGAGCGTCAGAGACTGGGGAAACTGTTTGCGGGGATCCCTAAAGATATACCGAACTAGCTTTAATCTTCTTTTCTTTAATTTTTTCTTCAATTAATCGTTATACCTCACGCAAATATTCCATTTGTCGCAAGGTTCCAGGATTTGTACATCATCAAAATAGGACCTCCCATTGATGGCTTTCGGTAACGTGTTGTTAGTTAGCCTTGGGTCTTCAATCAAAAGTACTTCTTGTTTTTGGTTTTCACTTTCTTTGACCAGAGGCCGAGGTCGGAGAAGTTTTACTTTCTCGAGCACCAAACCATCTTCTGGACATCTGCAAAGCACTCTTCGTTTAATAAACCTCAGACAGCTCTTGACCGAAGAAAATAGGAAGCTTACCTCGCCAAGGACGAGGGAATAAAGTCCGAATTGTTCCACGAAAAACGGGTTTGTAAATCATTTTCTTCCGGATAGCTCTCATCCCAGGAAATTCCGGTTAAACCGCGTATTTTGTCCTTAACCCCTTTCAACTGTAACCGAACAAACAACCACAAAAGGATATAGTTAAGATAAGACAACTCGCGAGTGTTATCTATAGCCTAGTAGAAGTGGTAACGATACTCAAATTCAACTTCAATTTTTTAAATTACGGATTCTGAATTAGACTACTCAGTACCCTGTCCGAAAGAAAAGCTATACCGACATCGTAACAAGGTGGTAGTAGTACTTCTGCCTTTTCTTGCAATAACGCCAATGAAATAAATCACCAATGCCACGATTTACCATTGAATAATAAACACTATACCAAACGAATGTTGCTTCTTAACTTTTCGGTAAAGCTTTTTAGGAGGAAAGTAAAGCGTCACAAAATCACATGCGTTCAAACTGAAACATAGCGAAGTTAAATTCTGTTGCTTACTGGTGCTACAGAAATGAACAATAGACAAAACAATATTTCGAGGGAAATTTTGCAAAAATATTATAATATTCACCGGTTGTAAGTAGTCTTCCATGTTGTTCCACGTTCACGTATGAAATGGTAAGACATTCAAAGTCCGATCTCCGAAGTTAGAAATGAAATGTAAATGATAGCAATGAATGCCCTTGCAAAACCGGTTCCTGTTCCTGGTTTTGGCCTTAAAAAGAAGTATGGTTAGGCCTACGTCCACCGGATATATCTAGATGCTCTAAGCGTATGTGTCGGGGAGGATATAGTAGAGGAAAGTTAAACCGCAGGCATCGCAGAAACGAAAGGGAGGCCAAGGTCTTCCACAGCTACAGAAACGCCCTAGGAAGTGTGTTAGTAAGGTTGTTTTTAAACGAACAAATACTCAGATGCCAGCTTACAGCTTCCTTCCTTAATTTTATGTCGCGCATTTGGTTACATAGCTTGTTCAAAGGTCGGTTCAAGATCAGTTGATTTTTTTTTATCAAAAGGCTTCAACAAAATTAGATACGAGTACTTATAACCTTCGATCATCGATGTTTTCCAATATTTAAAACCGTTCAATGGGTTTATGATTGCGTTATCTCAGAGATTATGTGTTGATAGAACAAAGCCAAATCTGACAGGCAAAGATAATCTCATAATGGAAATAAATAAGCGAGTGCCATCACTCACTACGATTGTATTGTCTTCACTGGTACACGACTTGTGTCTAGAAAACATGTCGTTAAAGAATTTGTTGATATTCGTCTTTCTCGGTAACCAAAATTCCTTAATAAAATCTAGTGTTTTGTTAATTTAGTTTTCACTAGCGGTAGTACACGCGCAGATAAAAGCCGAAAATCAGCTTCTTCTGACAGTATCCACTCATGGTACAACAGTGATAATCGACGAAGAATACTATTTAAAGTTATCCCTTCCGTAAGTTTGAAAGCTAAATCCTTATCGTCAGTCCTTATATAACATGTTCTAGAGGAATTACTTCAGTAGAATGTACTTTTATGCCCGTCTACGATCCCCCAGAATCAGCAAGAATCGTTGATCCGGTAGAAAATGTGACTGTTTTGCCAGGAGTCCTAGACTGGGAAGCTTCAATCCCCGTCCGAGGCCGCCAAGCGGGTCACGTGACCATCGTATGGAAAGTTGTACCAAGCGAACGGGATGTCTTTAACGAGACTATAAAGTTCGTAAAGCAAGGATTGCTTGTAAACAAGCTTATGCAATAACCAAGTTCCTTACATCACTTAGAACGGACGAAGCCTTCACGAGTTTCACTGTCATCCATTCGAGGGAAATTGATACCACATGTGCAGTCGTGGGTTGGATTTACTTTGCCGTCTGGTCTGCGTCGTTTTGGCCTCAAGTCTATGAAAATTGGAGGCGTAAAAGGTACACGAAAAGAATCCTCATGCATTCGCTCATGATTTAAACTTTAATTACCCTCGTTAGTGTTATTGGTCTCAATTTCGACTTTGTGGGACTCAATATCTTGGGTCATAATTTATATGGCATTTTTAACTACAACCTTTACTGGAATTCGTTTATTCAAGTACCACCAACTCATCATTTTATGGGCAAAGCGTTTTTAATTTAATAATGTCGCTTATAGGAACAATATATAACGAATCATCCCTACGGTGTCATACCAGTGCTAATCAACGATGTAGTATTTTCCATCCACGCTTCAGTCATGACCATAGTTACGGGTGTTCAGTGCTACATTTATGAGGTAAAGAAAATGGGGATTTTCCGGGTCTTTTATAACTTTTCTAAAAACCTGGTTTTCCCCATTATAGCGAGGCGATCAAAAGATGTCGTGGCCAGGTATTGGCTTTCTAATTACGTCCGCTTTGATCCTCATTTGTTCCATGATTAGCGTTGCCGCTGGTGCCCTTTCATGGCTTTCCGTGCTGTACATTTGTTCCTATATTAAGCTAGCGGTTACCATCACCAAATACATTCCTCAGGTTAGTACAGACACATTTTATAACATAAATGTTCATATCACCAACAATAAATTCACGGCAATAACAAATTCTCCCCACAAGGAATTCTCCAATCCCCCGCACTTCGCAAACAACTACTTTAACAATGAAATATTTCACAGGCCATCATGAACTACAAACGTAAGAGCACTGACGGCTGGTCCATTGGTGCCATTTTAATGGATTTCACTGGAGGTGTGACAAGCATTATGCAAATGTTCCTTCTCGCCTACAATAACGGTGAAAAGTGGCTTCAAAATATGTCGCTTGACTTAACTTTCCTTTCTCCTATCCGTAGACGATTGGACTTCCATGTTTGGGAACCCTACCAAGTTCCTTCTTGGGTTCATTTCGGTTTTGTACGACATCGTATTCATGTTCCAACACTATGTGCTCTACAGGTATATACTGAGGTCATCCTACCTTACATTAACTAGCCATATCGCGACTTGAATCAAAAGCTCGCCACGTGTTTCTAAATTGGGAGAGTAACATCACGCTTTGCATGAATTGCACTTTCATTCTTTTTTAAGTTACTGTCGTCGTGATAGCACGTTATAAGCGAGGGGGTGTTCGACACGACTTCCCCCGTAAGCCTAGAGCATAAGTAGGGTAATTGAAATATTGATGCTTCAAAAAGCTCGCGTTCTTGAGCTCCTTATCCTTGAAGGGGAAAAGTGGAGGAAAAATCCCGTCAAAGAGTAATTGAATCTTCAATGTAGCAGGCGGGATTTCCCCGTCCCAAAGAAGCCCTTCAAAGCCGTTCGAATTTTTTTTATTTATTTTCTTTACAGCGGGCGACAATTTCTCTCTTTCTAGATGACATTGCTACCTTGTCACATACATCGATTTTTGTGACCCAGATATTAGTCAAAGGATTTTCTAGCCCAGGTCATAATGTTTCCCTCGCCCTTGTCTCTTGTCTTCTCCACTGACTTTTGTTATATATACATTTGCTAGGCATCCCAAGACCAAAGACCCCATTCCCGAGGCCCATGAACATGAACTTGGCACGAGCCAAATCGCCTCCTTGTCGACTTAAAAAACTGTGCTGGAACCACAGCTAAGCGATGCCAAAGACGATCCCGTCAAGCGTCGTAAACGTCACCTTGTCGTACATTTCTACCTAAACTTTATGAATGTACATTGCAGACACAAACCTATGTCACAACAATACCCAATACACAACTCATCAATTTACGACTCCGTTCCTTGCTTATCTATATTCTCACTTTTCCCTTAACGTCGCCAAGGTGGTTGGATCTTTCGACTCCAGCAGCCGCTTTTTCCTTTACTGCTTACGCATGCGCAGTCAGAAGTGCTCGCTTCTTCGTTAATTAACCACGTTCTTTTGCTGTTTCTTCTTCTCTCTTTTTTCCTGGCGGGTGAGCTCCCTCTCCTGTTGCTAGTGACTACAAGTATCGTCTCCAACCTCGCAGGGTCTGGCAGAAGAACATTGTCGGCCCGTCTGGTGAGCAAGCCGAAACGTTTCTTGTCTCTTTTCTCGGATGTTTGCAAGTTTGTGCTAATCCAAATCGCCATTTGCCAGTCTTCGTGTCTTCCCAACATTCTTTTGTGAGAAAAAAAAGGATATTAAAACATACGCAATTAGCCTTGGCGTCAGTTACGTTTTTGCGGGACTCGCTGAAATCCAAATTACACCGGCACGAGGTAAAGCTTTCCTTTCATCTCGCAAATCTGTCATTCGCAAAAACCCGAAGTCAATTTACAGAACGTCGCCGGGAGCAAAAAAAAAAAGCGTGTAACTAGTTCGCTGTACGTCGTCATCGGTATAAATCCAGCTGGAACGTCTCTAAGAAAATAATTAAACCAAAGGAGAAAAAAGGGGAAATTTTTTCCTTAAAAAATTTCTTGGCTGTCGTTTCTTGGCACTTTAGCCTGTCAAGCTGTTGCGGTCTCTCTATACTGCATAACACGATTCGTCGTTGACCCAGAATCTTAACCGTCTGGCGGACTTCGCCTGAGAAGAATTTCGGAGCTTTAAAATCCTTTCAAAAAATGTGTTGTGATTGCAAGTTTTTTTATCGTCTCGGTAGACCTGATTTCCGTTTCTAAAATTCTCTTTCCAAATACCCTGTCATGTTCCGAGATTTGTCTTTGGGCGTGATTGCTTTTCGAGGTTTCAGTTCATATACGGGCCAATTGGATACTAAAAGATCGTTAACCTTCCAACAGATCAACCGTTTTGGACTTTGAGAGAGAAATAAAAAGAGGATTTCCTCATGAAAACGGACGGGAATCATATCAAGGTGTTTATCTTGGGTGCTCGCCACGTGGGCAAATCCGGTAAGCTAAGAAAACGTAGCAAGAGATTTATTGGATTTCCTAAATATTTACGGATTCTTAGCTATAACCGTGCGGTACTTAACGCGGCGATACATTGGTGAATACCGATCAAATACAGGTAAATTTGATCCATATCCCTCAATAACGATTTCTATAATTAGACTTGGTTTAACCTGCTTCTGAAATTTAGATTTGTCGTACCGGCAAATTTTCACTGCTGACGGAAGTAATATTGAGGTGGAATTGGTGGACCTGTCTAATGAACCGGTAAGTTTCTTTTGAACTTTTCCGGCGTTGGCGTGGGTTCCTTATCTTCAAAGTGGCGTTTGCTTTCGTATTTTTTTCTTTTACTTTACAACGTCTCGACCTCGACATCATTCAAGGACTTGTCCATTAGTAATCTAGCTTCTTCAGCGTGTCTTCTCCACTATGTGGGAGCAACACGACCTACATTTCTATTCTATTTTACACCACGTGTCGTTCAAGTGACTTCTCTGGAGACTAATTACGAGTTATCAAACACTAGAAGCTTTTAATGGAAAACAAACACAAGCTTTCACAGCTGTTGCATCTTATTATGCGTAGTTTACTTCTAGCTCTTTGCGTTTTCCTAACCTTGGCACTACAAAACTGTGCGGTTCTCATGTATAGTAAAACTTCTAAAGTTGGGAGTTAACCTTCAAAAACAGAACGTAACAATGAAAAGCTGTGCTTGGCTTTAGGATGAAGCAAAATATACCGTTACAGATTGGCTAATGGAATTCCACGAAAATTACGAACCTAATACTCACTACAAAGAACCAAAAATAATTATAAGGATTTACTAAGCTAACAAAACATCCTTACGCCTAAGCATATTTTAAACATGTTAATGGTGTAATGTTAAATTTTTGTAAGGTTGAAACAAAGTTTCAATACTCGAATAGTTTCAAACATATGTGTAGACATTACATTCGTATTTGGACCATTTAATAAATATATGAAATATTGCTCTGGCAATAAGCTATGAATTCCACCCGAAGAAGTAATTGTAATCTACAATAATTATATGTAACTTTTGTTACAAATTCCCAATTATTACGCTGTTTAGAATGCTTAATTTGTTTTGTACACCTATAATATTCAGAAACGAATTGCTCCAAATTACACTTGTATAATTTAAAAACACAATCGTCACTAAAAAAATGTAATCGGCATTTATGGTCACACGTGTTGCCCTTATTAATGAATTCAAGATCATTAATGAATGTCATTCCATAATTTGTTCAGTCGCCAACGAGTTACGTAATATTACCTAAGCCGTCTCCAACACTGCTCTACTAATATGCAAATCCATCTCATCACTTTCTAGATGCATACCCAATCCGAACTGTAACTTTCGATTAGAGCTGCGTTTGTGGTATTTAGTTCATATACATAGTAGGCTGTCTGTGGAATTACGTAGGCGAAGGGTCGGCACGATTCCTTGAATTAGGAAATGGGTTATAAAGCTTCATCTAATTAGCATTCTGGAAACCTATATTTAGCACGCCACCCACGTCTTCAACATTTGCAACACAAATTCTACTTTCAAACAAAGAGAAGGATTTTTTGTGTTTATTTTTACGGAAAAACCTTTATGAATGCAACATCAAACATCAACTGCAGAAGCTGGAGCTTTCGGATCTCATTAAAACTACATTTATTTAAAACCTGAATCGCACTTGTAAAAAAGCTCTGTTCACATCCGAAAATGCGAAATTTCTACGCAAAGTCACACAAAGCTTGTTAGTAAGATTACCCAGTTAAAAGTCATGACCTGAAAAGCTTTTCTGTCATAATTCAGAAGGCGTCTGTGGTATATATAGCGCCACCCACTTCTCGAAATTCGCTACCTGGATGCCTAATGTTCTGTAATATTTAAAGCCCATATAATTAGCAAGACCTAAGACTATTCTTAGATAGAGTTCCGATTGCTTTTATAGCTCATGAGCTGCAAAACTGTTTCCTTCAACGTCTCCTCCTCTGGCAAATGCGATTAAGCCTTCCCTTTCCCAAGCAATTAAATTTTCTTTTAATTTTTAATGAAATTGACAAAGTTGAAATTAATTTTCCGCCTTGTCAAATCTTTTCACATCCAGAAATATCTTGACTGTGTAGTCGACTGTTGAGCGTTAGGGAACTGAAGCAAACGTCTAGCATTCCAATCCTGATTTATTTTCTGTTTTATTTTCTTTACTGAAAAAAACAAAATAGGACGATGCAACTCTTCCCGTATCCAAAACAATGAACGGCGATGCTGTCATTATCGTCTATTCAATCGTGGACCGCGCCAGTTTCCGTGCTGCCAGGGACGCATTGTTGGCTCTCCGGAATGTCCCCAATCGCTCCAGCACAATACCGCTGCTCCTACTAGCCAATAAGAAAGACTTGACCCATTTGCGTGAAGTAAGGAATAAATCCTTTTCCACTTCTACATTCTTGCATTCTCTGACACTCTTCCAAAATAAAAGGGGACGAGACAATTAATCTTTATCTTTTGGCATAGGTTGAAGTAATCGAGGGCAAAGAACTAGCCCAAAAGTACCGGACTGATTTCAGCGAAGTTTCCGCCGCCGAAGGTGAATCCGAGACAGCCATTTACGGTATATTTCGTCACATTATC
This sequence comes from Lepidurus packardi, assembly GCA_023053545.1. NCBI lineage: Eukaryota > Metazoa > Arthropoda > Branchiopoda > Notostraca > Triopsidae > Lepidurus > Lepidurus packardi. The sequence continues at coordinate 6,582,929 of JAKZAN010000002.1, forward strand.
CATGAAGCTCGCTCCACCAAATTAGACCAAGTCACATGTTCGCCTCTTCCGAGTCTCAATTATAGCAACGGCATTGTTGGCAGCTTGCTCAACAATACGGGCAGTAATAATGCAGTCGTTCTGTCAGCTCTTACATCCAGCGTTGCGGAACGCCGGCAAAGGAAGAAGTCCGTATTTACGATGAGTCGAGTTATTGGATCTCTCATTGGACGAAATTCCGTACCGCGTGATGCTGTGCATAAATCCTCTTCCTTCTCCACAATGACGGCTCCTAATGTCGAAAGCACCCTTAAATCCGTTTTTAAAAAACGATCTGTTTAACTTTAAAAAATAGTCAGAAATCATTAAGAAAGACAATTATACTTTTGATACTTTATGAATGTTTCTAAAGTCGCCCTGGAACCCCAAACAGACCTTACTTGTTATATCAATATCTATCTAGATATCTATCTAGATATAGATATATAGATATTTAGATAAACACATGTATATAACTTTATATCTTTATTTTATTCGATATGTTCAAATAGTGCCTGACTGATTAACTTAACGGGGTTCTAAGGGCGGAAAAAGTGAGTAAATTGTTGCACGTCCTCTTTATTTAATGTATATATTCTACTGAGAATTTATTCGTTAAAACGAAATAAGTCCAAACTGTATATAGGTTTTTCAATAAATTACGAACGTAATAAGGTAGTTATGGCACTTTTTATCTAGTAGTACTTGAGTTCACTGACCAATGGCAATAACGATTTTCCCCCCTATACATTACTTACTGTCCCATCCAAAATAAAAGCTGCCGAAATTTCTCATGCGGTCACGCGCTCGCTATGGAAAATATGCAACGATGCACCATTAACCTCAATAATGAGCGAATTCCTTTTGCTATGGTATATCACACCAACGCTAGAAAAGAAACGTAAATGTCTATGTGGTTAGACAATTAACATGTAGGTCAATTAGAACCGATGCAAGTGGAACTTTCAATACAAAGGCTACGCGTAGAAGCTTTTCCTCTTCGAAGATCTAGGTTAGTACGGAACAAATTGTGTAGACCTACGGCAAAAATCCCAATAAATATGCTGAAATTCTCGTTTGTTGCTTTTTTAGTGCGCATCTGCGGTTCAGTGGTACGACGAAACTCCGGGTAATTTCGAAGCTATTATACGGAACGTACTGCGAAGTGCTACAGATTTATTTCTACCGTGGCAACCGTCATGCTGACAACATCCTCTCGAAGTTTGCGTTAAAGACATACTTTTAACGACGAGAAATCGTGCCAGGGCGATGGAAATTCATCGCTTTTGGAGGTAATGCAATAAGTACTGATACGCCATAGTTTTCATTGTTGTAATACTTAAAAGCGCTGGTAAAGTTCTGAAATGCGGCTGCAGTAATAAACCCCTTATTAACTCGTATGTTACAGATTACAACGAAAATAAACCAACTGCTTATCATGTTGATAATAAGTGCGCCTATTACGGGATATTTGTTTGACCTATTACGTTGCTATTATGGGATAACAACGAGTATTCCATGTCATAAATGTGAAGTTCCTCCTTGTAATATCCCGCGTGACACGACTTAACCTAGTCGAACTTGTTCTATATGTAAGTTATTTCCTTGGTGTGATTTAAATACTAACAGTCCGGTTTTATTGCTACATTGCATCTTATTTCTCAAGATGCAACAAAAGATTGTTTGCAAGGCAACGATAACGATGACTTTGCTTGTGGATCTAACTTTCAATAAATACGTTCTGTTGATTCGGTTGTCTTTTTAATACAATAATAGCATAAAAAAGGAACGTGAAAGCCGACTCTCTAACGGCCAAATAATAAATTATTCACCTATATATGGAAGAAGTTGTACTGAATTCCAAGGTAAAAAAAAAAGCAAGACGACCTTTGGGACCTGCCTCGCCCCAACTCAATAAACCAAACTATATAGCTCACTTGGTTAGGCTAATGTGTGTACATAATAGCCAACAACAATACAGGGTGGTTGAATTTTAAGTTTAATAAATTTTTAATTCGAAGATTCCTCCCATACTTTCCTAAATTACTGCTGATGACAGGTGCATTATAAATTGCACTGACCATACAAGTTTCTATATAGTAGTGCTCCGTTCAGTCCAGCTAGTACAATTTTTCAGAGAATTTCCATAACGTCTTCAGGCTAGAAGCTTTGTCACTAAGAACAGAAGCAAACAATGGCCTCCGAAGAATATACCATTCCGCTTATAAGAAATATGGCTCCTCTCACCAAGTTAATCATCGCAACAGGTGCTTTGTTATCTGTGAATCATAATTTGCCCGAATCTAAGATCGTTTTATGTCTACGGTACACAATTTCTGCCGCTGTCGGTGTTGGACTGTGTTTCGTGAGTGCTTTCGGCTGGTACTTTATGATTGACGGTATTATTACTGATGGCGAACTAAAACAATTCGTTATAACTTTGACCAAATACTTGTACTACCCTCTTGGCATTACGAGTTTCGTGGTATTTAGCCGAAAACGTAATGTTATCCACAAATTCTTGCAAGACTGGAAAAAACTAGAAGAGCCACTGGATATAAAAAGAACCAACGCTGATCTCGCTAACTCAACAACTTTCCGCTTTGTCGTGATTCTTGCTTGCGCATCTATTGTTGGGTCAACAGGCTTTTCTGGATATTTTTACCTGCAAAGTGTTGATGAAATTCGGTCAATCTTTTCCTTTGACATAATAAGAAACTCGAGAGCTTTCTATGCTGTTTATGTTCTAGACTTGTTATCGGTCTTTTATGCCATGGCACTTAGTTTTTACGGGGAAGCTACATCTGCGTATGTATACCGTCACCTTGCATTTCTTTTGGTCAAGATCGAAAAGGCGTTCCTGGCAGACATAGACAGTTTCATCCAACACAAAAACGGTGTCCATTCTGAAAAGCCTATGATCACCTATACCAACAACTTCGTGGTGCCAGATAATGTGCCGTTAGCATTCTACCAGAAAAGTCAGAGTTGTACTGATTTGACGATCATTTCGACTAAGGACGCTATACATAAGATGTGGAAGCGTTTCGAGCACCTAAGTCACCTCATAGGCCAAGCAGGAGCCCTTTTTGGGCCCATTCTTTTCGTTAGCTACGCGGTATCATTTTTTGCAACCTGTTTTATAGCGTATTTTCTTTTCGTATCCCTTCGGTCCATAAAAACGATCGACAACGTATTGAATGACCCAACGATAATAGCAATGGCCGCTGTGGGTCAGCTTATGACCCTAGCCAAGGTAATTGTTCTTACCAACTTGTGTAGCACTTTACCAATTCAGTTAAAACAGTTTGAGAATAATATAAGTAACGTTCTCAACATTCATTGGGACGAGCTTAGGACGGATGAAATGCAATTGTTTCGAGCTTTTCTACAGCACGTGCGTGCGAAAAATTGGGTAGCTTCTCCTTTAAATTTGTTTACAATTACTAGTAGTACTTCGTTATCCATGGCCAGTCTTATTGTCACGTATATTATTGTCTTATTGCAAAGTCAGTGTAAGTAAGATGTTTCCAACAATTTGATTACTTCGCATACTTAAAAAATAAGAACTCTTGTAATACATAGAAAGAGGAGCACTGCAGTGTCACTAATACACTATCACATACTGCAAGAAATCATCGTATAGTACATCTGAATTTTTTAGAATTATTGAATTGTAATGTCTTTTTACAATACTATAACGATATGAAAGGTTGGATGTCCGGTTTTTTTTGCAATGTATTACCCCTGAAAAGTGATCACTGTATGCCTACACTGACCACACGAAACTTCGTGATCGTAAGTTGTTGTAACAGCGCTATTAATTTTCCATCGTATAAATTGATAACCAATGCAATATTGATGGCTCAAACTGAAGTAAAGCAAGTTATTGGTTAACATCTATGTGGCTACGAGTGTTAGCATTTCTGAAAATATTTTTCAGAGGAAGCAGTTTCCGATTCTGGGCGTCTTTTACTTGCTAGTTCAAACTTAACAGCTAAAGAAGTTGACTTGCTGAGAGTAAAAGCCATTCGCTAGGTTCCCGAAACTTGACATAAACTACGGATTTGTAGGAAATCATTTCTACGAAATTATGTTCCCTCGTGTTCTTGTATTGGCTCCTTTCAGTAAATAAAATACTCCTCCTTTATCAGCTCACTTTATCACTTGTCGGTAATCCAGCCTTTTTACTAAAGCTGAGAATCCAAACTTGGCGCTCGTTCCATGACACGCCTGATAGTTAGATAAAATTACTGGAGGCGGAGTCAATGCTGAGGAGCATGTGGAGTGGTAAAAACGCCTTCAAATTTCTGCGATTACGTCTTCACACGAAAAGGAAAATTGGAATCTAGAAGGAAATTAAAGATCAGTGAGACAGTTCACTTGCGAAAAGTCGGACAAATTTTTGGGGATAACTTTTAACAAGTCTTCGTCTTTCTCAGAACATCTGGAAGCCATTAGGAGAAAGGATTAAAGCTATGGGGATGCTCAAAAGACTAGCAGGGACAAATTGGGGGAATAGCGAGCAAGTTATGAAAACACAAATCCCTCTATTTCACCGCTCACGTCTCCTGCAAATTAGCTACGCCCACATTCAAATAGTTCGGAATTTTAAGCCCGGAACTACTACTTACAAAGTCTCTTCCCATCTCCCCATAGGCTTAGCAAAATGGCGGATTCTAAGCCAGCCACAATTCCTAAACCCGTACGGTTTTTGTTCGGTGGCCTTGCAGGGTAAGTGTACTACTAAATACATTTTGCATTTATCTACTAAAGCTAATGATTGATTTGTCTTAGCATGGCCGCAACCTGCTTTGTGCAGCCAATGGACTTGGTCAAAAATCGCATGCAGCTTAGTGGGGAAGGTGGCAAGACGAAGGAGTACAAAACTAGTTTTCATGCTGTTCGAAGCATCTTAAAAAATGAAGGTATTTCCGGGATGTATTCAGGCCTTTCTGCCGGTTTGTTAAGACAAGCTTCGTACACTACAACCAGATTAGGAATTTACACATGGCTCTTTGAGAATTTTTCTAGGTAAAGCAATAAGAAAGCTAATTAATCCCTTGTCGCTAACTTCTCTATATCAAGTCCGGATGGAAAACCTCCAGGCTTCTTTATGAAAGCTGGTCTAGGCATGGCTGCTGGTGTAGTTGGTGCGTTTGTTGGAACACCAGCTGAGGTTGTATCTCTTTAACTATGATTATTTTTCAAATCTCTAAGTTTTGTTTCTTATAGGTAGCCTTAATTCGAATGACTTCTGATGGCCGCCTTCCTTTAGCCGAACGAAGAAATTACCGTAACGTTGGAGATGCTCTTTTACGCATAACTAGAGAAGAAGGAATCTTGACCTTATGGAGAGGCGCAGTACCCACTATGGGCCGCGCTATGGTCGTAAACGCCGCACAACTAGCTTCATACTCACAAGCTAAGGAATTGCTTATGCAAACAGGTTTGTGTAACTCTTGGGACAATGAGATTTAGTTTATCATTCTTTTTCTCTTGAGTAGAATTCTTCTCAGAAGGCATTTTCTTGCATTTCTTGGCAAGTATGATCTCCGGCTTGGTCACCACTGCCGCTTCCATGCCTGTCGATATCGCCAAAACTAGGTATAATCGAAAAGCTGCATTTTCTTTTTCTTGGATTTTTTTTTATACATATTCCATTCGTTAATAGGCTTCAAAATATGAAGATCATCGATGGTAAACCTGAGTACAAAGGAGCTGTGGATGTGTTGGGTCGTGTGATCCGTAATGAAGGCTTATTCGCACTATGGAAGGGTTTCACGCCTTATTATGCTCGATTGGGCCCGCACACTGTGTTGACGTTCATTTTCTTGGAGCAAATGAACCAGTCGTACAAGAGAACAATTTTGGGTCAGAAGGATGCCAAAGGAGGCGGTCTCTAAATAATTCCCTACTGCTCTAACATAGTACTCCTAGCTAAGATCTGCCTAGTAAACCTGTAAAAAGCTTTTGTGATTGGTTAAAACATTAAATACAGCAACAATACGCTAACCTTCAACGGTATCAAAAGTGTATTTAACTATCACAGGCTCTAAAATGCGCCATTTTTCGACCTGTTACAAAGCCAAGGGTGACTAGCTTCTGGAGGGAAGCATCTGTACAATACAACACTTAATCATTGTTACAACATACTTGCATTGACCATGTGCCCGCCCCAACAAAAATTTTGTACATGTTTTGGCGATAATTCTGTTACAGATTTATCATTCTCTGGTTATCCTGTCGTGGCTCAAAATAGCTGAAGCATTATGTACATAAAATTGACCTTCTTCGTCGTCAAACACTGTGCATAACACTGGTGAAGGATTGTTGTGACGCCACCGCCGAAACAGATACACACAAGCTTCATACGTCGTCATCATAATTGCTGTGTTGGGAACTTGTCGCAACAATTGTGTTCCCAAACCGCGGTATAAGCCTCTTATACCATCTTCGCGTGCTACTGATTGTAAGGTTTGGAAGAAGCCGGTAAACGGTGAATTCTCTTCCCGCAATCTTGTCCGTGCCACCTCTGCAAAACAAAGAATGACAACAAAGAATTATAATGCGCCTTGGTACTAGAATATAAACCCAAAGCACATGGCAAAACAGATCCTATTTCAAGGGTCATACCCTTGACCTAAATTCTTTCACCGAACCTGCCTACCAAGATACTAGTAAACATTGCGAAAGTTCTGTTCATATCTACACTATTTTGGCTTGTTAGCGGTAAAAGACCTAGAAACAACTAGCCCTAACTAGCTTACTATCCAATAAAAAAAAGAACCTTTCAGGCCTACTAAGCTACGCTTATAAATCTGTTAGCACTTGTTTACAATTTCGTGAAAAATTTAACGTATTTGGTGTCGCAATACGTTTAGGAGTCTGCTCAGTAAACCATAACAAGAAAAACGTATGAGATAATAACAAATACCGAATTACAAACCTACATAATAAACAATATATGTTTGTTGCCACAAAGGCATATAACAGCTACGATGTACCCTAGCTAATACAATAAAGAATATAAATAAACATTCAAATATTTTCAGAATTTGCACGTATGAAATGTAGGAATTTTGAATAAGTATATCCTGAATGTAGTCTCGGGCTTAATACTCCCGACTGCTATCTTTCCTTCGGGAGCTTGTAAAAATGACGCGCTCAAGGAAAATCAGTCGCGGCGGTTCGTTTATTACTACGATAGACGCTTAATTAAAGGAATCCTAATTTACGAGAAAAGAATGCGAACGCGCTAGGGATATCCACATATAACGACGTGACGTAATATTGCCAGTTGTCACACTAGCAATAAACTCACGTCTTCTTAAGGAGTAGAATTTTCTTAAGAAAAATCGCACGTGGCGGCTATTTTTACACTACGGATAGGCCCCTATTAGAGGATGTCTAAGAATCACGACTTTTGCATATTAAGAAGCACTTGAGATCGTGTTCGGAGTTTTTAATAACCAAAATGATCACCTTTTCCACAGAATCTCAAACGAAAGCCTACTATATCGTAGGACTTTTCCCTTCTCAATTTCCAACAAGGCTTGAAAACGTTTTTCGAAACGATGCCTTATATAAGCAAAGTAGCAGTCAGCGTTCGAACGCATGACTGCTAGAAAGTAGAAAGCGTCTGGCATACAAATGCCGAATGTCCCACGTGACATGGCTGGTTACCTAACCCATAATTCCAAGGAAAGAACTAGGAAAAAACGAGTAGACAAGAGGTGACTTACCATGAGGATATGCTACACAGGAAGCGATCGTCTTTGATATACCGCCAGCAATCATACAACTGAAAAGCGAAGATGCGGGTTTTTCGTGATTTTCCTGAGAATCCTCACAGCAACACTGCCATCGCTGCAATTTGGCTTTCACCGCTTCGTAAATTACAAAATGGATCACCGTCTCGGAGATACCGAAATAAGAGGCAGTGATTCCCTTATAGAAACCTAACAAACCCTATAGCGAATCCCAAATGAAAACGTTAGCATAATTTATCGAAGGTTTCAATAATTTATCGGAGTTTTCACGAAACGCAAATGATGTTACCTTACCTTTTCCTGATAAACGCGTCGAATACATTCCGAAGCGGTCATATTTGGCCGCCTACTCAACTGAATTCGAGTTTTCACAAACCAGATTGGATTGGTGAGACTACACGAAACAAAACCTAGAAAAAAGTATCAATAAAAGAATTGATTATGCCGGTTCCAAATCAAAACAACACCTTCGACGTGCCCTTTATCACGTTTCCTTTAATCATACGTTGCCTTCCCTTAATCAGTCAAGCAACACTATCTTTGAAAAAAGACACGATAAAGTTAATCTTCTGATAAATAAAAAACGTGGTAATACATTGTCCCTTATGCACAAGAGAAAGTTGTATCGGATTTAATAGTTTAATTTAGCACTGTTGGTATATTTTAGAAGACCTTGACTTAAATGTGGATTTAGACTAGCAAGGTTATACTCGTGATGAAAAAAAAAATCCGTTTCATTACATGTAGTTGGAGCCTTGACCACCGTCGTTTCCGCCCTGTTGGCTAAATTCTGTTCACGTGTACACGGCATGGGTTGACTTAAGCACGGTAAAATGCGTTATATCGACTCGCGGGTTTAAATTTAGAGACTTTTGAAGTGCTGCCAATAGTGAGGGGCGCTTCAAGACGTTAAAAATTGTCGGGTAAGTCAGCTCGACAGTCTGCTCATATCTCAGATGCCGCAGTCATACACAACCTTACCCTGTATCCTAACTGGCAGAGTAAATGATTTCGAAAAGGGCTTCCTGCCGAGGGAGAGAATATCCCTTTGACCCAGTCCCTACTGAAACGAAAATCACATACAAAGGCAAATTTACCGCTAGCTTTCTCCCCTTAGTTCCCGGCTGAAAATCAGTAAAGTTTGCCCGAAGTCTACAATTCTAGGAAAAAGGGCCCGTTAAATTCTTGGAAGTCGGGTGCTAGGGTAGCAAAATAGCCAATCTGTGTAGTAGAAACTTCGAAATTCAAGTTCCTAACAGCCGCCAGGAAAGGCAGAAAAGGTTCATTTCAGCCTCCCGGCTAGTAAACAAGGGTGGTTAGGTAACGAGCATGAGGTTCAATGTTCTTTCGCAACTTTTGTTTGGCCTAGAACGCAACTAGAAACTGTTTACTTACCAGCACACGAGGCTGAAAGAAGATGGACTAATGGCGTATCAGGAGCCGAAATGGAATTAAGAGTGGATTTGGCCCACGAATATGTGCAGAAATAAATGGCTCGCGTTGGTGCCACTCCTATCAAGTTGGGGCCTAGGCCTTTGAAAAGGGCACGGTAGCCTTCGTTCTCCGTTATTTGCCTACAATTGGCACGTGAGATCCTGTTATATTATAGAGGTTAAAGTCTCTGTACTTGAAGCACGAAGTGAGGTTCAACCGTTCTCCGGTTAGGACCGAGGGACCGATACCGATGAGGGGTAATCGCTGAGCATGGAAAGGATGATACCGTAATAGCTTATTCTGAGATTCCAGAGGATTGTGTGCATGGCAAGCTATTCCTGAATAAGGGGATAAGATAACAGCCTCATTTTCTGCAAAAGCATGTACGATGCTTCTGTTGGACGAGTTGGAAGACTGCAAACGAGTCTTGATCACCTCGAGAGGACAAGTTATAATGGCCCCAGCGGTCCCCCCAATCCTTGACAGACAAAGAGAAAATGAAGATTAAAAAAAGGATCAAACGGGTTAGCAAACACTCTAATACGCAAAACCTTATCGAAGTCACTTGGGTATTGTCCCCTGGCAAACCCCCAGACTGAGGAGTTAAGTTATGTCACAGATAACGTAGACTGAAATCAGATGCACCCATTTCACCGCTAAGCCAGGTATAGAATTTCTTTCCGAAAAATAGGCCATGCAGAATTTAGTTTGTAGCACGTAGAATGATACATTGTGAACTTACCCTCCAGCTGCCAAGTGGATAATTTTTTCGTTTTGCGACATGGAACAGCATATATTTATTCACCAGATTGAAATTACTTGACCGGCAAGTTCACCGATTAAACATGTTCTACCTTACTGCGTTGCTGGGATCTGCGTTTTTTCCTTGCCTTGAGAGGCGGGGTTATTTCTTCGAACACTTCTTAGCCGCCATCTACCATCGATAATAAAACTAGACTTACAACGTACATAAGGACGATTCCTCCAGGTTTAAGCTCAGCAAACGGACCCTTAAGATTACAGATCCTACTTGCTTGTCAATGAGTAGATGGGGTATAAAGCACTAAGTTATTCAAAATCTGCCAGGAATATATTTATTACAAGTAACATATTATATTTATTAATTATTAATATAGGTATTATTATAATTATATATTAACATTGTAGGCATAATTATAACCGTATTCATTATGGTACCTCCATGAAATCTAAAATGTTCTCTAAATGTCTTTGCAGCTGTACCTGGAACGAAGGCATTAGTGCAACGTAGTCCTCTTTAATCCTTATACTAAGAATAGTTAGGTACATTGTTACGTTTAATCAACGTTTTCTAGTAGTTCAGCATTTTTGGCCATGACTGACAAATCATTCAGCAATCTCTCATTATTATCCTTTGCTCGCAGGATCATGTTTCTTCGTGTGTAAGTGTGTTATTCATTAAGTAATTGATGTACAGTATTCTTAAGAGTTCCAAATAGCCTTCAGTTAATTATGTTTTCCCTTCGCAATGCGGACATCCTCACACGCAAGGTCACAAAGAGAAGCGAAAGTTCCGGTTTTCCGCGTTCTTCGCTACGTAGTTAATTCAAATTTGCAGCCCTGGAGACTTGCATTAGCACACTTTCCTTGTGTGACTTAGGATTTTTTGCGCGTTTAGCAACGCAGCTTGAGCTTTAAATTCAAGCCCATTTTCGTTTTGCATTACAGGACAAACCAATGCGCCATTTCGACTTCAACGTAAGAAGCCGGAGCAGGACTGGTGTATACTAGCTAAAAATCTTGGCTCGTCAACCCTCCATAAACGTGTGTGGCATTCTGTTCTTCAAAGCTCAATAAAATAAATTCTTTGAAAGCTTGTCTTTGTCTAGGAAATTATGGCTTCCTTCCAAACCCTCTTGGGTTGCAATTCAAGCTGGATTTTTTTTTCAGAAGTCGAGATTCGTGTAGGTTTTATGTTGTAATTCGGCCCCATAACAACGAACTGCGCACTGACCCTTTTCTTGCAACTTTCGTGCGGGCATTTGAGCCTTTTGTTTTTCGTGGTCGCCTCTTCGTTACAAACTCTAATAGGGAAAGCTTACAACTGAATGAATCGATCAACAAAACCTGTTTGTTTGTTGATCAACCTTGAAAACTGTAGAACTCGATTGCACTTGTTCCTTATTGGAAAGAAGCCCCTTATACGGGCAACCCGAGCGCCTTAATGGCTTTCAATCACATTGTTTTCTTTCTCGGTGGTTGAAAATAACCCCAAATCTCTCGAACCCATGCACGTTGCGGGCGTCATAACGAAGGCCTAAATTGCTCAACAACTCATGATTAACCAGACGTAAGGAGATATTTGCCGCTGCGGATTATTGATAAGCCTGTTTACTCCTCTTCGTACTTCAGGTATAAACCCTTTCCATACACGCACTTTGCTCAGAACAGCCGTGTATTATCTTTTCTCTCCGTCAGGGTAAATAAATGCCTCGAACGACCCTCGCAGGACTTTTGCACCAGTGGATAACTACATTCTTTAAAAGTAACATGAACTTATTTCTTGGCAAGATCCTAAAGTTCACTTGCAGAATACGAAAAAAAAATCTTGAAGGTTCTCGATTACTGAGAAAATCCATCTCCGGACGTGTGACAGATGGAGGCTGTTCAACCTACCATTCCCGTACCCTGCGACTGTACCTTTCTAAATGATGTAATATAACGTGTCGAGCAATAAATTGTGGATTTCCTTTCCGAAGCTTTTACGACATTCTTCCGAGAAGGTGACATCAAGAACTACCTAAAAGTCTTTCTGCTGGCGTGACTTCTCCCTCGCAGACGCGTACGAGGGCTCGCATACGAAGGTATCTCCCCTTATCCTTTCACATTTTAGCATTCTTCCAAGGAAATAGACATTTTGGGAAGACTGACAATTTTGGAAAGCTAAACTAGGCATGCTGTCATGATTTCTCCCACGTAGTGCGTTCCAGCTCTGATGGGATGCATGCGAATTCTTATTCTTTCTCGCAGAAACTGAACTACGATTACGTCAGTTGTTGGCAATGACTCAGGAGTTTTGTAGTATGTCGTACGAGATCCTGGGCGCATTTTTGTTTGGGTGGCGGTGGTTAAAAGGGCATCGCACGAGGGGGACAAAAAAAGATAAAAGAAATAAGGGCCAAGTGAATGAAACCGTAAAAACCAACGCAAATTGAGGCGCTAGCATCACGTGATGCTGGTGAACCCAATGGCTGTTGAGAACTAGTTCTTTTGCCGGAGCAGGTGTAAAAGGGCGGGAGCCGTCCTTTGCGCAAATCCTGTCTGTGAGGGGAACTTTTGGGATATAAAGGCGGCTTAGAGGTGATAGGACCCCAAACAATCCTCACTCACTACAGGTAGTAAAAGCGACGAGTTTGGAAAGTCGTCTACAAGTTTTTACCATCCATTGCAACTGTAAAGACGCGTACTTAAAAATTTCTTGGAAATTTTGCGGATCTTGCAAACGTTCTTGTTCTTCGGAAGTCAGAAACATCTCCCAAGTTTTTTAGCTTTTACCATTTCAACGTCCCAATCTACCCCAATGAAGAAAGCTATTATCGTAATTGCCTTCCTTTTGGGTGCTCTCCTGGTTCTCAGCGAATCGGCTGCCATCGATAAGGTAATTTACATTGCATTTACGTATACCCTCGCCTTCTGCTCACTTTCCCTGCTTTGCCCGCAATCGGAAGTCCTTGAATGAGTCATAGATCTTGGAAGATACGAATGTTGGTTCTTGGTTGTTTGCTTGCACTTGATTAGTGGAAATTAGCAAAAATGTATCCTTGGTTTGGTAAAAGCTTGCCATTGTGTCATGTCCTGCACGAATTCCATCTTCCCCGCTGTGAACCAAATGATGAAACGAAATGGTCATTATGCTGACCATGCAAGCATCTTTTGTTCGTTTTTCCTGGAACTTTTGAATTGAAGCTTTGTACCTACAACCATAGGGTAGGCTATGCACCAGCTGTATGGTACCTTACACTATTCTATACAGTATATAGAGCTTGCTTATTGTATGCTTGCTGCCAATGTCAAAGTGCAAAACGTTTTCAAGTTTGGAGTTTGGGTTTTATGAAGCCTTGTGACCAATGTACGTCACGCGCAGGCTAAGTCCGAGCTCACCCAACGAGTCCACCCCTTTCTTGTCTGCGAGCATTTATATTTGACCTCATATTTTTTCGTTTTTTTTTTCACCCCCAGAGAGCTATTCGTGAGCGTTCTCGGGAAGCGTCGGATGCCTGCTCGGATTCAACGCCTTGTGGCTGGGAAGTCTATCATCCCGTAACACGCAGGACGAGCTATCGTATCCGCAACACGTAAGGTTTTTGCCAACTGCGATTTTATCGTCGTGTTTCTAACTTTTATTTGTTGACTTTTAGGTGTGAATGCACCCCTAACACTCGCTGCCGTATGGCTTATGACGATGTTTCCGTCTCTGCCTACGTTTATTTGTGTAGTTCTGCGCCCAACCCGAGCACCGATTTAGTGGAAAACCGACTGTAAGGAGGAGCAATCATGTAACAAACTTAACAGAATTTAGAGAGGTCAAATTTATGAAGATCTATGCTAAGTGTTTTTCGTGTCGTGTGGTGACATTCCCCCCCAGATGTCACATTCCTGGTTTGATTCAGTATTATTCCTCGCCAAAAGCCTGGTTCTGTCATTATTTTTGATACGAAAACTCCAGACCTCACTTATTAACCCTTAACCCATTGCTACCTTAACCATACACGTACACATGCATGCATAAATGTATACATAATTACCCATCCATAAATGTTCGTATTTACGAGTGATGACAATTAAAGTACAGTGATTATTCAAAGAAACATGGATTACCTTTAAATTGTCCCCATAGAGTCTTTCACTGAATTAGGTTCTTTCCAAAATAGATTCAGCTCGACATCGGAATGGATGAAATCAGCGTGTAACAGTTCATTATGAACCAGGGATTCTTTTGTAGGTGATCTTTCAACGACAATTAACGATTCGACAGTGACGTGAGCTTCGAAACAACGGAAAAAACTGTTGTATTGATAAGTAACCCACGAGACACCAAGCAGAAATACATAAAGACGAGTTTGGGCTTTCATAGAGTCATTTTCCGGCCTTCAATACTCAAAATCGCGCCTCCACGTGCAGCCTTTGAAGACTTATTACGAGCATATTCTTGCATGCGCTTCTCAAATCGATTAGCTGCTTTTTTAGAAGTCTATGGGGAAAGAAAGAAGCGTAATTCTTCATCCTAGTAGCCCTCCAAGGGACATTGACTTACTTTGTTGCTTATATCAGTATCATTCGCCCACTGTGGTCGTACTACATAATCCTTGGTTGAAGGCTGTGGAACCCGAGCGCGTCCAATCCAACCAGGGTCCCCTGGTCTTAGTTTCCTGTTTATACACAAGTAAAAAAATGCATCAGTTCTCCAATATCTCTACAGTATGATATTATTACTTTTCTTCCCCCGATAAAGCTTTTCCAATATCCTTGTTCTTCCCAGGTGAAGTTGCATTTGATGAGCCTCGCCTACGAGGTACCTGTTCAAGATCGCGTTGCTCGCGTTCTTCGCGACTGAGTGCTGCATTAATGAGACAATTACTTTACTATCCTGTTCATCTGGTTGCCGAACGCTAGTTATTCAAGCAGCAGTAAAAAATTTTTTAAAATAAAATACTAACATACAATCATATTGCTTGAATCAGCAATTTTTGTTAGTTTGCTGATTGTAATTTTGCTGGTTTGCCTCAAATCTCATTAAATTTTACCTCTTGTAAAAAAACATTGTGAAAGGAAAATAGCTCATAAAGGCTTCAAAAAATCTCCTACATCAATTCTAATTAAACTGTAAGAGAAAATTGCAAGTTGGAATTCCAGTTACGGATCGTAATAAGCAAGATACAAATTTGCTTAAAAAAGGAAAGCAAGTCTCACTATCTAAAATTTTCGTGCCTCAAACTAATGAGTAAGGAAAATAACAAGCCTTGGTAACGCTTGGCTTTATTTAGCGTAAGCTAACCAAACTATTTTTGAAGGGGTACAGGTCGTCCCCGCGGGTTTTGTCTACTTTGCAGAACCTGTAGGAGTATGCGATCTGCCTCGCCTAATTACAATAAGAAGTTTCAAATTACCTTTGAAATCAGTCGTGAGGTTGAAAATCGGTCGCGCCCATTCGCTAATTAATTTCCCAGCACGCATCTTGTTCTCTTTGATCTCCTTAGGGTGCTTGTACAAATACATCACAGCTTTTCCAATCCCAGATTGCTTTAGGTTACCTTGGTCAATTGGTGGGAACTAGCCGTAACGCTCGAAATTTGTAACTAAACTTGTCCTAAGTCGCAAATCTTACTTCTTGCAATAACTGCAACATTTGTTCACGAATCCTTAAGGCGGGTAAACTACGGTCAGGCATGGGTGCTAACCAATCCGTAATTACGCTTAATACGTTGTGTTCAATAAATGCCATCTGTAAGTCATGCTTTCTTAACTGGGACATCACGTTTGGAAGCATGGAAATTTTTCGAGTGGCAGGCTGGCGACTTTTATTGCATTCTCGATCATCCTAATTCATCCCGTAATTTTAATTCAATTCTTTAATTTTGTCTGATTTAATTGATTTTTTTCAGACGGCTTACCTCAGCCGCTTGTCGCATTTGCGTAATCATTTGCGCTATAAGGTCGTCATTGTCATTGATAATATCTATATCTCTGCGTTTCCGACGTTTGGTTTGCTCTTCCTTTTTGCGAGCAAGCATTAGTTCGAAATCCGAGACGAAATCACCTCTAAGGAAGACCAACCACGTTATCAAAAATACAAAAATATTGTTAGAAAAAAGAGAATAAAGAACAAAAATTAAACCTGTTGCTTGGTCCACCGTCGTCGCTATCGCTGTCAGAAACTTCAGGCAACACGTTAGCACCCGGTTCTTTCTCCTCATCGTCCTTAGCTTCTGTTCCCTGCTTTTCGTCTTCTTTTTTGTCGTCAACCTTCTCGCTTTCAGAATCGGAAGCTAATCTGGCTCGCTTGTTCTAGACAGTACAAAGATATTAGATGATTATAAGAAAATTACTGCCAATTTGTAGTTATACTTTCTTGTTGCCTTCTTCGTCTGATTCGCCAAACACCTCGTCCATTTCTTTCTTTTTCTTCTTAGAATCGCTGCCAGAGCCATCGGATTCGTCGTCAGAGCCAATTTTGCGAGAACGCTTCTTGGTGCTAGTGCTGGGACCTTCTCCACCACTACGAGAGCCACTGCGTGATCGACTTCTAGAAGACCGGCTCCCTGAACGGGACGATCCGTTACTTGATCGGGAACGACTTCGGCCCGATCTAGAGCCACTTCTGCTGCGAGAACTACTTCGGCTTCTGGAACGGCTGCGACTTTTGCTTCGACTACGCACACGACTACGACTACGTTCTGACTCTGAACGAGAGGCTGAGCGTGATTTAGGTGAGTTACTCCGCGAACGAGAATTTTCCCTTGATGCAGTTGGGGATTTAGGACCATCGTCTGTGTCTTTGTTGGGTCCAGCCTTAGTGGGGCTGCCTGGTGCGGAGTTGTGTGGGGAAGTTGTTTCTGTCTTTTTGAAAGAATCTTGATCGCCATTTTCTATTTCTTCATGATTGGGCATAAAAGGTGTGTTAAGTGGTTCGTCTTGGAAACCTGTTAATTCAGCGAGAGACGGGAAGGAGTTGTGCTCAGTTTCTGCCATGTTTAAGGAACCTTGACCAGAGAAAATGTTTAGTATAGGCAAAACAACGTGTGTTTATTAGATATTACTATCGAAATCCATATTTGATGTAACCTTATCGGTGCATACAGAAATGTAACTAGAAATTCGGGAGAAAATAGACAAAAACAAGGCACCACCTTGACGCTCGACCACTCGCGAATCACATCTAAACTATAAGTTTTGAACGGCGAAGCACGACGAACGACGAATGGCAAGAACGACGAATGGAACGACGAATGGAAGAACGACGAATGGCAGACTAATCGCGGTTCAGGTTGTTCAGGCGACTGAACGCAGGAAAATCACATATATATGAACTGGAAAGGTTGAAGTCGACCAATAAAGCCATTCCAAATTGCAATGGCACGAAATAAGAAAGGAAATGGCTCAGCGCTTCGACTTGTGCTTAGAAAACTTCCAGCTCCCCCGCAAACTCTGGAAAGAGTTCACTTGCGAGCTAAGTAGTTGCTGATGCCCGTATTTAGTTAAACTAACTTCAGATTAACGTGTAAATTAACTGTTAATCTATACGCATTAACTGAAAAGTAATATTTCACTTGCTTTTGATTTTCTTGACGTCCTTTTCATTTGGTCCCTAGTTCTTGCGGGAGCTTTATTTTTTCAATATTACTCGCATCCTTTAGCATTCTTCAAGTCATTTCTGAGTATTGTAAAATGTAATGCACTGAGAAAAGTACGTGATTCATAACAAAGGAACATCATATGGCCTACAACATAAAAGCAAAAACGCCTTTCAACTGTAGCGAAATCAATCACAGTTATTTACACGATGAGATGGTAACACGAGAGCACATGATATTTTAACCTACGAACTTTCCATCCTGCGGCATGAAAGGTAAGAAAGACAATCTCTTAGAAAAACGTATTCTTATACTCATCCTTTAGCATTCTTAAACGTACTCCGAATCTGTTAAATGCATAGAAGTTAGCGGGGGCACGACCATTTTCTGCGACGCCAAAACAGAAGCCAAGTTATCCTGCGACTTTGAGGTATTCAAGTTGTTAATTTCCTCATCATTCATATCGTCTTCTTCGTCATCTCCCGCCACTAGATAAAACTCCAATCAAAATCACGTCTCTTACTAATCCAGTTCCTTTACTTGGACTTGGTGCATCAAAATCCTTTTCATCTTCCTCAGCATATTCAGGCGATTTGAGACTAGCTTGTGATTGAGGCGAACTTCGCATAATATAGGACTGGTCACGAGACTTGCTATAACTACTGTATCCCATGCCCAGTTTCAGTTGCCTCATTCTATCCAATGAATGGCCTGTTAGCCCTAACGGATTGCGTTCCCGGGAAGTGTCCATAGGACCGTCATTGTTTTCATTGTCAGAAATGGTAGCATTCGATAACCGGTCTGCAGCCCACCTTGGAGATCCTAAAGTCATTAACAAATTATTAGTAAAAAAAAAAAAATACTAGAGTGAATCAAATATTTCCATTTTTGTACCTTGGTACGCTGACGGATAAGCTGGAGGTAACTGATTCGACCAAGCTGTGGAATACAGCGGCCGGATATTGGGCACAACAGGAGATTGACGCATTGTTGGTAAATTCCGTTCATGATGGGCTCCTAGGTCTTCCGGATACTCGCAAATATTGGGCATGAAATTGGGTTTCGACGGCAACTCAGGCTTTCTGTGGTCCCGGCTGTTACGATTCAAACTCAGGCTCTTCGAGGTATCTTCGTCATCGCTGGAATGGCTTGAAGCTAAATCCATGCTCCTCCTCTCTGATTCTGATTCGGTTGCAGAATTTTTTCGTTTCTGTGAACTCGAGGAATCGTCGCCTTCAAAGAAAAATTAATATTAAATGCCATCCTAATGTCACCAAAAAATCTAAATCACTAAATCACCAAAAACCTTACCGTATCTCCTCACTGAGGAACAATCGTAGTTGTACGGATACTTCGTGGTAGAATGTGGTCGAAGATCAGTCACAGAATCTAATCGGCTCCCTGTACTGGTGGAAGGGTCCCTTCCATCACTTCTATAATCACAATCGTTGAGTTAGTTCATAACTTTGATACAGCTAAGATCTTAAGTTTCAACCACATACCTATACGGACTGCTACCGGTCTTGCAAGTGGATCTGGAAGTAGTACTAGATGTAGATATGCCCACATTCCTATGCATGGTGCCAAAATCTCGGTTATGGTATGCCAACGCAGATCTCTGTAAGAGAACAATATCCTTCAAAACTGTCCATAAAGCTGAAATTATGCAAATTACGGAAGATATAGCTGGTCTTCTTCCCTCCACAGTCTCGTCCAAAGGCAGCTTCTTGCCCGACAGGAGTAACAGCGTTTTCCGGAGTCCTTCACGCACGCGCACATTCAAGATGCAATAAGCCAACAGTACATACACGCCTTCCAACACAGAACACACTGAGTAGGCATAAAAAAGGACTTCGGAATGATCACTAGCTGATAATACAGCTAATGTCCACGTAGATCCAGTCAGCGCAAGTAATGCCAACCCAGACCACAATAGACTCCTAAGTTAATAGTTTATTTTAAAATGTAATTAAAAAACAAATTTAAAATGTAATAAATACTATTATTTCTTTCCCTCAATTATATTTGAATCTATTACCTCAAATTGCCATAGCCTTCCACGTTTTCTTTTAAGGTAAACGCCGCTTTGAGTCCCAGCGCAAAGGTAACCAAACTAATCAACAAAAGAACGCTGACAGGTCCCACTAAGCTCCAGATTACCGACTCGTATATTGAGAGCCAACAGCTTAAAAAAAAGAAAAAAAAGGCAATTAAAGCTTGTCTAAGTTATGGTTTGGATTGTGGATCTACTTACAAGTAAACGTTTCCATATTGGTCGGCACGAACACCTACTGAGAGCCCCAAGACAACAGCTGGCATGCCATATCCAACACCATAATAACACCTCATGGGTCCGTGATTTATATCCCGCAATTCGGTAAGCATGCGGTACAAATGCACCGCTTCCAGCCAGAGCCACGAGAACACACTCACCCATAAATAATGCAGCAGCATGGCCATCAGTTTGCAGGAAAACTAAGTCATTTCCACAAGACATTGGTAAATTAACTCATAAAAATTATGATGCAATGAATGTATACCTCGTGTTGGAAAACAGAGCGGCGCAGTTTTAAAGCTAGCAAAAAGATCAACTGGGCCAGCAGTAAAGTTCCGATAAGGTTCCGGTGAATGGCGTTGGAATTCGTTTTCATGCCTCTCAAAATGGCTAATAACGCTAACGTCGTTGCTAAAAATGCCACGCTGGCGACCAAACCCACGTATGTGACCACGTCTTCAGCCACCGAAGGCTCAGCAATAGCCTATTACAAACAACATTAATAAACTCTAGAAACTGGTAGAAGTTCTCTCATTTCGAAGTTCTTACCAAAGGCTCGTCGCGATTCATGACCACCGTCACAGGCGATAAACCAGGACAAGTGCAGTTCACATGAAAATCCTGTCCTTCATATGCCCAGCTGTCTTTGAACTCCGTCTTGCAACCAGTTCGGCTCCAACTTCCACTACCGCTACTGAAAACGAGAGCCATTTAGTTAATTTACGAGATATTTAAGGTCATAATTCTATGTAATTACCTGTAATTTCTCCAAAACACACACTGGGGATTGGCTCGCTGATTAAGATAGTCCACACGAATTTTGTAGCGTATAGGAGGGGTAACTCCTGAGACAAAAGCACCCTTCGAATTCAGGAAAACGACGGATAACAGGGGAGAAGGTACGGATAATTCCACTCCGTAGCGTTGTCTCAAATTGGATTCGAAATTGCCTGGTAATAATTCCCCCGCTGTGCGATACATCGCATAACTAATCACAGCTTTCTCAGCACTGGCCGCCACGGAAACTTCACCTACAAATTTGAGAAAAAATTAAAATAAAACAAGTACTTTTCCTGGCTTTTAGCTACTACCTTGCTTAGGAGAGCTCATGCTTAGCAACGATAAAGGGACTCTGATTTTGGAAGTACGATCCCACAAGTAAGTGCTTTTTACGTAGTTGTTATACTTGGGAAAGGAAATATACGTCTCTCCGTTAGCTTCTGTGTCCATAAAATGTGAATTGTCAGGCAAAACCAACTTGACGGTGCCTTCACCATTAGTGCTGCTATTATCGTCCTTCTCATAGCCAAAGATGTTCTCGGAGTTTACCGTATCCATGCCAAAGACTGCGCAAGAAAAAGTTATGGTCAAAAAGTGAATTCCTTGACCAAGATAAGAAAATAAAAAACGAAAATACTCACTCATATTCTCCGCGACAACTTCAAAAGCAGTGGTATAAGTGTCGCCTTGGTTTACAATTAAAGTCGTAGCGTAATCTCTAAAGTTGAGAATAATCGAGTCCGCAGTGACTTCAGCCAACGCTTCAATAGTATCCCATTGGGCTTGGTACTTCATTCTAAAGAACACACTGGCTGCCGACACCAAATTCTAAGAAGGAAAAGTAAAAAAAATTGTAAGTGGCTTGAAGTTTTAGGCTAAAAGATTGTCCAAAACGGTCTATCAAATTTTGCCGATTTACCTTGACATAATCCTTGTCTTGAGTATGGCTCAAGTTCAGTCCACTTTGCTGTGTTTCATACTGCAACAAGGCGTTGAGCAACTGAACGCCAATCACGATATCCATACCATACAAAGTCCTGTTGAAGCTCACAGCTTTATTCAAGTCTTTAGCTAATCGTATGGCTAACGCAGGGCTTAAAAGCACCTGTCCCGTCTGCAGTCTTGTCAACTATATCAAAACAGCCCAATTTAGATTCTCTTTTCATGGAAAGTGGAGTATATACCATCTCACGAAGTTCCACATAGGGCAGAGAAGTACAGTTAAATAAATTCGCAGCTTCCCATCCCCATTCGCCATGACAAAACCGTGAAGTCTGACCCCTGGAACCAGCAGGACAATCTCTTACAGCCACTTGTTCAAAAAAGGTTCTGTCCCACCACAAACCAGCTTCAAAACTTCGTGGACAGGCGTCATAAATGACTAAAAAAAAATAAAATGAATTAAAAAATTTTAAGATATTAAATAAATAAAACTTATTTGGCTTTTTTACCTTCACAGCCATTTAAAGTGACTTCTGCAAAACGGTTGGTACAAGAATCGCATCTGCGTCCAATAACTCCAGGTCTGCATTGACACTGGCCATTAATTTCATTACAGCGTGGGCCAAAAGATCCTACGCTATAACAATCACACTCCAAACAACGATCTGAGCCCTCAGGGCGATAATGGTTCGTCTAAGGAAAAACGAACAAATATAAAAAGAAAACTCAATTCTATCTGAGTGTCTTCCTTCAAAACTGGTAAAACCGTCTTCAATCAAAGGATGCAATCACTTTTTCTCATAAAAAAGGAATCCACAATAAAAGCTGAATTGAATCCTACCTCGCAAACACATTCTCCTGTCGTTTTATTGCAGTTCGCATCAAAACCTTTCTCAGTATCACACTGACACGGACCACACACAGGATATCCCCACCAGGAGGCAGGACAAGGTTGATCCAAAGTATTCTCGCAGTGTTCTCCTAAGAAGAAACAAATCAACAAAACACAATAAATACAAAACAACATAAGTAACAATAACATACATTATGTTATTACTTTTATTTTATTCTATATCGATTTCGTGTACGTTATCGTTTATGTCATAAACAATAATTTACACGAAATCGATATAAAATTAATGTAAATAAAAGCAATTCCTGATCACGAAACCGAACACGTAACTCACCTGAGGAAATGTTATGGTTGCATTGACATTTGTAGCCTCTAGGCAACGCTCTGTCCGATATACAAGTGCCATTATTTTCGCATGGATTGAATTCGCAAATGTTTAGGCAATCTCCTCCCGCATAACCTGTTTCCAAGCAAAAACAATGAACATGAAAATCACTAAAAAAAAATCATAAAGTAAAAGAAAGTTAATTGCAACTTTACCAGGCTCACACTCGCAGGTCTGTGCTTCCCACGTATCGACACATGCGCCATGGGTTGGACATACGTCCGTAACGCAAAAGAGGTTAACGCGGCATCCTTCCGTAACGCGATGTTCTAACCCACTTCTCAGAAAGGAGTTGGGAGCGTTTCCCAGTCTCATACCCTATAGAAAGCAAAAGAGAAAACGAATTAAAAGATAATAAGTTCTGTTTTTTGTCAGTGTTAAAGTTACGGTAATTTACCTGTATGCAGCCTTTGAAGCCCACAAATTCTGTTTCCGAGTTGGATTCCATGCCTGCTACGGCTACTTTCCCTACGTAGAGACCCTGGATCTTGGCATCAATCGTTTGGGTCGTTTCCCACACTCCGTGGTCCAGGCTTAGCCAAACTTCATTCATCATCCACTTTACTTCGACGTTATGCCATTTGCCATTGTTAACGAGTTCTGACGGCAAGCTAACTTCATGTCCGCCGCACTGATACACAATTTGGCCTTCACGGATCTACCAGAAAGCCCAAAAGGAACACACAATGATCAATCAAGCTGTCACAACCATGGAAATCTGCAAGCAATACCAAATACCTCTAAAACGGAAACTATGTTAGTCCCAATATCGACTCGCATCAGCAACCCATTGCCTTGCCGCGTGCGGAAGGATAATCCATGGAACCATGGCAGTTGAATGGGTCTTAAATTGGGGGTAAATATGATAAATCCATCTCCGTTCAAATGCTTCGGAGCGTCAATCACTATACAGGCACAACATGTCAAAATAACCCCAAAAATACGAATATCTTTACCTTCACTGCAGTCTTTGCCTCCAAACAACTCCCCACATTCGCACAGATACGTGCCCCATCCTTCACTACACTTTGCGCCATTTAAACAAGGCGCCGAATGGCAAAAATCGCGCTTTTCAGGACAGCCAACTAACGTCCCATTATCAGCAACGAATCTAAAACCAAAACTTGTATGAAAACATGCCTTTTTTCCCTTAAAATAACGTCAAGTTACGAGTTTAGGTCGACGAACTGGTGATCTACGTGCAAGTCTCGTAGGCAGCCCACAAAATGCTGCGTTTTGATAGGAAAATTAGTGCTGAGCGCCGGCAAGCCGCCTAATTGCAACGGAGCGGTAAGATCCAAATACCGGTGGCAAGTTTCCGTAAATTGGGAGCACCTAAAACAGTTCTCTTAGTTAAAACCAGCTTTCTAACTCACATTTACGAACAAATTACGAACCTCGACTCCAACTCTTGTGATCCTTGCACAGCACAACGCCACTTTCCGCCGAAAAATCCGCCGTATTTCACCGAAACTTTCGAGTCGCAGTCATCCACGCTGATCGTAACCGTCTAAGATCATCCAGAATTTATTAAATATTGCCCCCTGAGAACCAATAATTGCAAATAATAAGGTTACTCTGTTGATGAAGGAAACAGTGACAGTATGCCAATTGCCATCGTGCACCAAATGGGCCAAATCCGTCTTCACGTGCGTGACATTCATCCCCAAGGAATAGGAAAACTTCAGATTGCCTTCCACAATTTCCAAAGCGATGAAATCGTGCTGTTCGTTGTACCTTCCATTGTAGAGCAACAAGCCATGACTCTCCCTCGTGGCAAAGCTACAAAAAAGATTAAAAGTTAACAAAAGAATACAAGCGTTCTATAGCCAAACCGCTAAACTTGGAACAAAAGAAAAGTACAGTTGGTTTACCTCAATCGCAGATGCAGTCGGTGGCGCTGCCTTAACGCTGGAAAGGTTAAGTACGATCCTTTGTTAAAGCTCCTCGTCCGTAACTCGCAAACCGAGGTGTAAGTTTGGGCCAGTTTGGTACAATTGCTTTTGCTCTGGGTGCTTTGCCTAATGGCCACTTCACAGTTGGTTCCTAAAAACGTACCGCAAAAGTTGTGTCAGTGTAATAATTGCCGACACGAGTTTTTTGGGTGGTTGACTTTTTTTACTATTATATATTTTTTTTTTATTTTTACCAGTATATCCCGGCTGGCATAAACAGGTATAGCCGCCTTCTTTCCTCATGCAAGTGCCTCCAGATTGGCACGGATTCGAGTAGCACAGGTTGACTTCCGTGTCGCAGACGTAGTGCTCACGCATACCTAACGGCAAAAAGAACGAACGTCAAGTTCCACATGCCAAAACAAACATCATTTTACGCGCTCACACATTACCTGTGAAGCCTGTAGGGCAACGGCAAGCAAAAGTGCTGACTGGGTAAATCGGTCGGAATAATACCGTACTGCTACTGATAAAATCAGACGCGTTGCCAAACTTGAGCACTGACAAGCACTCTTCGAAATTAACACACGGCTCACGTACGCACAATGTATCATCAAACGGTAGCACCTGTCGAGGAACATTTGATTTCAAGAATGTTAGCACGCAAGTTAGGGTTTTTGCCTTTTCTTTAATTTATACCTCAACGGTGGACAGTTTGCCCAGTAATGCTCGCCGGAGATAAACGCGCTCTTGCAAGTGTTGCTGCGGATAAAATACGTCGCCAGGGACGTCTGGTCGCTTCGCAGAGAAACTAATGTTCAAAATCCGGGATTCCACATCTGTATCATCCTTTAAAAGCACAAGAAGAGGAAGATACAGAATTTAAATACGTTTTCTGCATACAAATTAACGCAAAGTAGAAAACCTTCTAAAATGAATGAAAACCTTTTAAAACATGCTGTAGGAATCGTTGTTTTTACATGCGTTAATTAATACGACCTTGCATTGTCAGCGACGTAGTATATTGTACATTTATTGCAGTTTAAGAAGTTAAAAAATTAATTTAAATGTAAATTTTATAATAAATTTTATTACGGAGACTTACAATTAAAAGTGCAAATAATTGCAAAAATAATTTGACAGATTCCTGAAAATACTTCAAATGATAAAGTGATTATGATAAAAATTCCAGGAAACTAACTACTCCTACGCCTTAAAAAAATAAAAAAATAAATAAAAAATTCCACAACGTGATTACACCATACAAAAAGTACAGAAAAAAATAACTTGTAGTGTAAAAAATTTCTAGAAAATAATGTTTGAAACCGGCTTTACATAGTCTCCAAGACACCTTATTTAGTTAGCCTAAAATCCGAGCCGGAAAACTCCGATATGCAAATAAGGCAGGAAGGAAATGTAACATGTTTCCTTACTTGGATATTAAAAAGGAAAATATTTTCTCTGGGACAGGGTACAATGGCCGCCAGTCCTTCCACGAAATAATTGTAGAGAGGCGACAGGAAGGCTTCTTGGGTCATGTTATTCAATCGGACCGTAACGGAATTGAACAGCATGGCTTCCGTCACTAGCAGCACGGATAATTGTAATTCAGCTTTCACTTCGTTCAATCCGTCTAGAAAAGACAATTAAAATCAAACAATTAAAAATCCAGACACCAGCGGACGTGCGTCAATAAATTTTTTTTACAAAATATATATTTATTTTTATAAAAAACCCTGAAAGTTGGGTTTCTTTCAAGCACGAACATCTGTCATTAGAAAAAAAGAGAGGGGGAGTTGCCATGGCGACTTTTCTTGCCGTGTGCAGAGCGTGCAGAGTAACTTGAATCCGTTACACCACTATTGTATTGATTGCCCCATGCACGCATACTACAAGCACAGCATCCCCCCTCCCCTCGATTCTTATAGAAATAGCCAAGGGGCTTTCTTGAGAAAAGTTTAGGCTCCAAGACATTTCAAGATACACAAGTTTTGATACATCGTAAACGCTGGTTTGTAAACAAGTCCGCTAAATAGATACTCCGGAGGCAACGCTACTTTGATTGTATTTAAATAAATTTTTAAAATAAAAAATATTTAGGAGGTGGAGGTGGAAGTCAGCTTAACTCGCTATCTTTCGCTACCGAAAACTTCTCCCCCTTTTGGCTTTGATACGCAAATTAAAATGTCGGTTCCCTGCCACTTCTGATGTAAGTATTCTGTTTGGCCCCCTCTTGAATTGTCGCGTGACTACAGGTCGTATTACATTCTTCAAAGTGCCCGTCTGCCCCACAGGTGAAGTAAACACAAAACAAAAGGAAAAAAAAGCTCGTTTTTACGATGGAGCCAATGGACGACCAAGCGCTGCGGAGCATTCCAGAGCCATTTTCATATATATGAAGAAAAAGAGAATGCAGGAAGTCTGATTGCACCTCTCGCTCGTAATTCCTATCCCTACACGGACGTTAATAGGCGACAATCATCCAGAACGAAAGCAAAAAGGAAAAGTGAACTTAAGGTTGGTGACGTCGGAGCAAAAAATCAATACTCTTCATTCTTTAACGGATGCAACAGAGAAGGAAAAGCCTTCAAGTTACAAAAGCACACACAAAGAGGGTGGTCAAATCAAAGAATCACCATCCAGAACGTTCGTCAATGCGTTTCTGATGGGCCTTTCCATCATGTCAATGTTACGCTATATCGACTGCCTATTTATTTCTGAATTTACGAGTCTATCAATCTGGTGCAAGGAACCAAAGGAAATGGAGGGGGAGTGGACAGTCCCCTTGTTCGGTTACAGCCATATAATATAGCACCCTAGAGGTTCTTTTTCCCATTGACACGGGAAGCTATTACATGCTTGGGCATTGCCTATAAGCTAGTTTCTAAGATATACTGTATCCGATAGCTCCTTTAATGGCTATTTACGTCCATCTCAATGTCTTGATCAGGCTCCAATCAAATGGCAAACAGGCGAGGTTAGCCTAAAAGGGAAATGCTTACTACGAGGGCCATGTCTTCAAGATAACCTTTGAAGACTTGTCAAGATGCAAAGGAACTCCCCCTTCTTCCCTTTTTTCTACCTTGTCTTCTTACGTCGGAGTTTTAAAAAGCAAGTTTTTGTCGAGTAGCCTTGTTTGTCTTGCCAGAGTTTCTTTTTTTAAAAATCTTGGGAACAAGCTTGTCTTGGCAGTTCGAGGTCTCACCTTGCCAGGAGGGGCCAGACCAGCACTACGAACACCACACCCCATCTTTTGTCTGCGAGGGAGATCTTTTAGGTAAGAGGAATGAACCCTCTGCCATTTCTTTCTTTGGTTCCTTTTTATTTATTGCCCCCGTGTCGAAGTTAACATTTTCGCAGCGTAAAGTTGCTCTACAAGGGGTCGAGAGGGTTTAAGCCTTGGCTTGTTTATTAACAGCGTATTCGAAAACATCGACTGGCATCATTTTCCCCACTCAGCTTCAATTGGTAAAAGAAACTGGTTATTAATGCTCTTTACAATTCCTAGAATCCAGAAGAATAAATACAAAATATAGATACAATTAAAGGTACAGTATAAAAACGCTAGATTCGTGTGGGATCCCAAAGATAGAAATGATGTAAAACAAGGGTAGAAATGATGAGATTTAGGAGCTCTACTATGTAACTGGGCCAAAACATACACGAACCACAAGAGTGTTATTATAAAGTTGTTTGCCAACAGGATGAGAAAGCCAACGGCCAAGCTCTATGCAAATAAGGAGCAAAGAGACATCAAATTAGGAACCCTAGCATTAATACGTCCCTTACTTGAACGCCTAAGTGTGTGTCATTCAAGCAATACACACCATTCTAGCTGGCCGAACGCTGCTACACGACAGTAATTATATATTCCTTTTAAGAAACCAGTCGCTTCCTTAATTCATCCTCGCCGCTGGAGAACACATGCAACTATCTTTACCTTTTTATTTTTTTTACTCAAGCGAAAGTCACGTGACTGGGGAATTCTTATTCAGACAACGTATACACCATTTAAAAATAAAAGTTAATCAACACTAAGGATGCCCACACTTGTAGGATCCGTGCCCGTTCTTCGCATAAAAAACGTGAGGTTAACGTTTTAACGAGATACCACGCACAGATAAAAGAATATAATACCTGAATGTTGACTAACGCCATAAAAATTTTAAGGGTCCGTGATTATAACGTGAAAAGGGTTTTACTTTCTATGGCTACAGAAACACTTGAGAGCATACATTTATACAGCAATATTTTAAGTCAGGAAATTTTTTCCAGAAGGAGAAAAGAAGCCCGGAATTAAGATGATAACTCAAGTATGCAAAGATTTTCTTGGGGAAAAAACGGAGGCAATTGCGAGCCTGCAGGGCAAAGGATGTGCCAAGGGTCCATTCTAATCAAGCTCTTACGATACTGTTGGGAGCCAGGAGTATACAAGTGGAAGACGACGATCTAACAAGCAAGAATAAAGAATGGCTTGGCAACTCTAGCCTTCCCTTACATGGCAGCTTAGAAGGGAAAAGAAAACTCGAATCCGAATCTTCCCCGGCCATTTAGATACACATGACTAGTTTCTTCACTTAGGACTATCGACATTCCATTAGTCTTATGCAAAATCACCTACACGTTTCACCTTGCCATGCAGGTACACAAAAAAGCCCATAAAAAACAGCGCTTTAGAAAGACTTCCAACATTAACCCATTCTCGAACCTGTAACCTCGCAGCTCATCCATAATAACGTTATGTTAACTAAAAAACCTCCGTTTTCCTCAGTTGCAGCCTCCTGCCTTAAGAGAAACCATGCCATAACTCTCCTCAGCCTCCTCAAGATTTTACGCAACCTGCACATCGTTATAAAAATACTACAAAGCTAGTGTTACTACACCAGTGTCTTCCACCTTATACAATCCCAAACTTGGTGTTTGCTGTGGCAGGCGGATAAGGTGATGATTAGCAAGAGACATATTATACTCCCTTTTTTTCCTTCCAAAATATATAAAATAACTAAGAAGACAGGGGAAAAAGAAAGAAGAAAGAAAGGAAAAATACAAACAAAACTCACCCGTGACGGCCACTTCCATTGTTGCAGCCATGGGGACGTTAGTATTGAGGCTGGGTGACAGAGTGATTTTCCCACTCGTTTCATTAATGTGCAACAGCTGTGCGTTGTTTCCCGAGAGAATCCGATAATGCAACTACAATGAATAACATGTACGTTTAAGTAAGTCAACAAAGCATATAGTTTAAGGCAAACCATTATTTCATGTTTGTCTGCATCTCATGAGATTACCTATTTTAATGCCGTTATAGTGACAATTCAATAAAAGAATAATACTATTTACGTGCGAAAACAACAACAAAGGATGTTTGGGGTAAAGTCAATGGATCGTTATTCTGAAATGACTTTCCTGTCTAATAGCTTTAATGGATAACATTGAGAATATGAGTATTGATCGATTAAGTGCAAAGTAAGCCAGCAACGAACGTTTTTGGCAAACCAACAATGCATACATGATTCTTTGGTTCCTTTCTTCCTTACTGTGGGCCTTTTTGTGAATTAAGTGTAAGTCTAATGTTTCCGTTTAAGTACGCAAACAAAGTACGTTTTCGGCAAATCAACAATGAAAAACAGATTCTGAAGCTACTTGTCTTCTAATGTGAAACTAGGTTTAGATTAGAAGACAAGTAGCATTAGAACAGCAACGTTAGAACAGCTGTCCTAACCTTGCTACAATGAATATGTCGTTTACACGCAAGCCGACAAAGAATATTTTTAGGGCAAGCTAACAAGGAATGGTTTGGGCAAACCAACAATCGAAATGTTATTCTGAGGGTTATTTGCCTCTAGTGTGGATCTGCTTCAACATAGAAGTGCACCAAAGGAAGCCAGAAAGCAAAGTATAGAGGCGGAGTAAAGGGAGGGGGAGAAGTAACATAAGACAGAGGCAAAGATGGATAGGTAATTTAATCAATGTGTGCTATTAGTCATAGCCTGGTTCCGCGTACCACGGTCTCTATGCCTTTAACCATTGAACACGCCTCATATCTACTCCACTCGAGTCAAAAACCACCCGCAGATGCTCCTCTCTATATATCCCTCTCCCCCTTCCAACTTTAATTGAAGGGTTAGGAACTTTTAATGGAGTGAAAGTCCTGAAGCGTTGGAGCTGTGGAAGTTAATTCGAAACTTTCGTTGTGAAGGGTTGTCTGGGGCGTTGTGAAACAAAGAAGCTGCTGAAAAGCGAGACTTTTTGCTTACAAGTAAGGGGTTGGAAAAGCAGCAGGAAGTTTCCGCGCGTATGGATCAATACTTTGCATGGACACTCTTCTCGATCTCTCTCCTAGGGGAGGTGGGTGGTGGTGTGGGGAGAGGGAGTTTGGCCCAGGTATGAATTATCTAGCATGCACATGTACACTAACACGACTTAGGGTGAGGGCAACGAGCACGAAAATCCGCCTTAATTGACATGCAAATGCACTCCATTTTGTCTTCTCGGCGCCTTGGTATCAAGATCCACACGGATACCTAACGTCTGTCATGCTAAAAGAAGCAAACGAGCCTCTCTTTGTGTTTTTACCTGATCTGTAACATCCGCATCGAAGACTGGAACGCGTCCGATAGGACCCACGGGGAAGTGATTGGCGAAATTGTTGAAAACAATGCGGAAATCTTTCAAAATCGGAGCGTTGTCATTGACATCAACGAGGAAGACTTCAACGGGAATGTCGGTCCGCAGGGGTGGCGAGGACGCGCGGATAATTAGTTCAAATCGCTTACGCGGCGATTCGTAGTCGAGCTCTAAACGCGTGAGAAGCTCAGCTTTAGATTCCTCAGGCCTGGGGACCAAAGTGAAGGCGTCGGCATCTTGGCCTCCAATGATTGAATACTGGATCACGGCATTAGCACCTTCGTCGGGATCATGGGCGACGATATCACCGACAAGAGACCCGACGGGCGAGTTTTCGTATATATAAAGCTTAATCTTGTCCGTGGCAAAGCTGGGCGGTGAGTCGTTAATGTCATCTATGACTATGACCAAGGGCACCGATGTCGACAACTCTGGCGAGCCACGATCTACCGCCCAAGCTACGAGCTCGTATTTGGCCACACTTTCGCGATCGAGTAATTTGTTGGTTCGCACGATTCCCGATATGGAATCGACAACGAAAGACTGATCGGACGAGTCGAGCAAATAGCGAATTCGGCTATTTAACCCTTGATCAAGATCCGTGGCCGAGATTTGGAACACGCTGGTCCCTAACGGCGCGTCTTCAATGACGGAGCCGTGGTAGCCATGACTTTGTTGGAATAAAGGGGCGTTATCGTTAATATCGGCGACGGTGATTTCCACATCGGTCGTATCGCTCAAGGGCGGATATCCATTATCACGTGCGCTGATGGTTAGCAGATAGCCGCTAACTTTCTCCCGATCCAACGGTTTTATCGTGGTAATAGACCCAGTTTGCGGGTTGATAGCAAACTCGGGCACCATTTCCCCCGAAAGCGAGTAGGTAATCCGCGCATTGTCCCCTACGTCGCCGTCACTGGCACTCACAATGAGCACCGTGGTACCGATCGGTGCGTCTTCGAATACGCTGGCCGAGTAGGGTGCATTTTCGAAGAATGGCGAAAAAGTATTAGCATCGGATACATTGACGTAAACCGTGGCGGAATCAGAGCGACCACCCGAGTCGGTGGCAGTGATGGTCAGGACGAACCGTTTTTCTTGCTTGTAATCTAACGGTTGAGCCACGGAGAGTAAACCTTGACCGTTTTGCGACGTAACCGAGAATCGACCCCGGGTGTTGCCCCCCGTTAACGTGTATTGCAAACGCGGATTCTCGTCTTTGTCCGCGGCCGTCACGGTGAGCACGGGAGTGCCAGGGGTGGCGTCTTCACCAATGACAGCTTCATAAATCCTGGGATCAAAAATGGGGTTGTTGTCATTGAGATCTTGGATATGCAAAATAATCGTAGCCGAGGCAGTTTTGGAAGGCTCCCCATGATCCACTGCCAACACTTCAAACTCGTAGTGG
Organism: Lepidurus packardi; assembly: GCA_023053545.1. NCBI lineage: Eukaryota > Metazoa > Arthropoda > Branchiopoda > Notostraca > Triopsidae > Lepidurus > Lepidurus packardi. The sequence continues at coordinate 6,615,648 of JAKZAN010000002.1, forward strand.
TGGTTTTCTTCACGATCCAAGTCGCGCACCGTCACGACCCAACCGGTATCTGCATCTACGCTGAATGGCAGGTTCTCAGAGGCGCTTTTTTGGATTCTGTACGTTAAGGCGGCGTTTGGACCGTCATCCGCGTCGTAGGCTTGCACCCGCACGATGCTGTGGCCCACAGCTACATTTTCCACCACTGATTCTTGGAATAAGGCGGTGTAAAAACGCGGAGCATTATCATTAACGTCTTTTACATTGACTAACAACTGCGTTGTGTTGGAGCGAGTCGGATTCCCACCATCTGAGGAGCACAAACACAAAAGAAAAACGTTTTTAGCAAACTCCCTCAAAACGAAGCATCACGGCTCAAATTTGGTTTCCTTGCATTGCTTTAGACAAATACAAATGAACTCATTCAAATGAGTTCATACAAATGAGTTCATAAACTATAGGTAAATACAAAGCAAACTACATAAAAAAAAGAAAAAAAGTTTATCATTTTCAAAGTTATAATTTCCGTTGAAGAACTTGGTAATCTATGTTAAATTACCGAAATATACTAAAACAATACATGTTTTGGCCTCGTGTACCTTTTAAGAATACGCTTTTTACTTTTTAAGGCAATAACCTTAAGACTATTGAAACTTGTTTAAAGCTCCCGTATACCGTAGCTTATTGGTTGAAACAGTCACAGATGGCACTTATGTTTGTTATTGTTTTGCCGAGCCTTGAAAGAAAGTTAAAAAAGAAATAGATAGCTAATTGCCGGCAAAGTTTCTACCGTTTGTTTTGATTCTGAAAAGTACAACTTGTTACCACAATTTGCTGTAGCAGCACAGTACCCCAAATTAAGTCGTCGAACTTTCGAAACAATATTTCTCGAAAACAGCTTGTCAGATTTTAAAGCAATCTAAAGTTAGTTTTCTTTCGTTGATCTTTTTCATGAACTGCCCTGGTTTTCTCAAAAACTTGTTCCGAAATTACCCATGCTAAACGCCTATACCGAGCTATGGTATACGGGAGCCTTAATTATCTTAATTAATAATACTTATTGATTTGTTTAATCGATTAATAATAATAAGTATGTGTCACTTTTGCCTTATGTTTTCTCGTGAATAACCCGTTATAAAGCGTGCCAAAGGCTCGGTCGTTTCGCATTTTTAACTGTATCTAAAAATGAATGGCAGCCTACGGAATCGCTTCTGCGTCCGATCCTTTTAGTAATAAACACGATAGTTATCCACAAGAGCACTACGCCATTACTGCTGAGTCAACCTTCAGATCAAACAAATCGATTTAGGCTGATTTATTCGGGTCAAATGAATCAGCGTAATTTAAGCCTCAATTGAGATGTAGATGCGCTAGTACCACAAAATTGTTTTCTTTAAACAAATCCTAATCCTACAGTTATAAAAATTGTTCTATAAAAAAGCACATCTCAAAATAATGATATAATTAAATGTACCCTTCTCGAAACTTTAGTAATCGCAAAACAAGATTTATTAACACAAGCTTAATAAGTTATCGGTAAATTATACCAAGTGTTTTACCAGTAAAATAAGAATTTATTATTAGTTCCTCACAAAACACTTACTGGTAATGTACCATAATTTATTAAGTAAATTTACCATATAAACTCCAAGTCATTTTTCTCTTCCTCCCCTTTTTGCATGCTTATTAACTTTACCTTGGGCCCGGACCACCAATCGATAGCTCCGGATGACTTCGTAATCTAAAGGCTGTACCACAGACACGTCTCCGGACAACGTATCGATGACAAAATGGCCTTGCGTGTTGCCGCCAATCAAGGAATATCGCAGCGCCGCGTTGGCGGCTGCATCCGCATCCGTAGCCCTATTTGTGAACGAAAAGGTAACGCAAACATGCAACACGTTAGTCATGTTATACATTTGAAGTTTCCCCTCAACTGTCTGGCTCTTGTTGCAACCTTTCCTAAACCGTGACTCATCTAATAAGTTTCACCCAATGTCAGCTCCTTGCTGGGCGGACATCAAGAAAGGGTTTTAAAAAAACATGGTAACGCAGAAATGAAGCACATGTTATACCTTATTCTGGCGATGACAGGATTGGCTGCCCAATTAACATTCTCCGGCACTTCTACCGAGTAAGTGCGTTCGCTAAATTGCGGATAGTTATCGTTCTCATCACCAATATGCAAAACTAATTGGGTTGTAGCGGATTGGCGGTCAGTAACCGGACCTTGGTCCACCGCTTGGATCGTCAAGTTGTACGTATCGGTCGTTTCGCGATCCAGCGCCAAACGCGAGGTAATGATTCCCGTGCGGGGATCAATACGGAACGCCTCGTTGGCGCCAAACGGATTCAGAATGCTATAATGGATCTCCGCGTTCATTCCCGTGTCGGAATCCGTGGCCCGGACGGTGAAGACGGTGGAACCAATGGACAAGGATTCCTTGACAGTGCTTTCATAAACGCCCTTCTCAAAGACGGGCGGATGATCATTGGCGTCTTCTACGTTAATTTGCAATGTCGTCGTGGCGCTCTTCGGGGGGAAACCCGAGTCCATGGCTGTGATGCGAAAGTAATGGACGTCCATGGCTTCTCGATCTAAATGCAAAGAGGTGGCAACTTGTCCTGTTTTTTCATCCAGGCTAAAAAGCTTCTGGGAGCGAGCGTCCAAAACTGCCGTCATGGAATAGGTGACGGGCCCGGAAGCTGGGTCAGGCTCGTGAACAGAGATAGTTGCTACTGCCAAACCTTTCTCACGCTCTTCGGGTACCGTAGCCACGTACAAAGGTTGGTCAAAGTATAAGCTCGCTTTGGAAGACGTCACGGCTCGGCGGCGCCGGCCAAAGCCCGCTTCTCCAGTTTCTTGCACTGCTTTTTCCCATTCAAGCCTCATTAACGCATTGTTCTCGGACGCAGCGTCTTCATCAAAAGATCCTGGTCTGCGGATAGTCGCCATGACCGGCACCCAAAACTCGCTTTCGTGAAACTGATCCGCCGTGTCTTCTTCGTTTGCGCTCAAAATGAGAACTTTGGGTCGGGAAGGAAGCGACAGCACCTTGGGGCATTTCACCTGCAAGGCTAAAGCAACGTTCCATCGCGTCCCAGGGAGGCATTGGGCGATGGGAGAAATGAGATCCTGGCCCTGCGGTTCAATGCGAAGGATGTTGGTGAGCGTAAGCAGATGCCAAGACCATCTCACGTCTGGTCCGCAGCGCTGTCGAATCCAGTGCGGCACATATGAATCCAGATGCAGCACCTGTTCGCTTTCTTGGTAGCAAAACTCGTTGTACAGCAAGGAATCGCTATCTTCCACGAAAGGAACTGTCATCACCATAACAAGCGGCGGGAGTGAGGTCTCGGATGATTTGGATTCCCATGGATACGCCCATGTTGCCCCACAACGCTCGTTCGTTAAAACTATAGTCCAAGGAATCAGCACTCGGATCGTAATCCCGGCAAAGTCCTCTTTGGTGGCGACAGCAAGGATGTTGGAATGAAAAACACGATCAGGTTTTGTACAATGCAAGGTGAAGGAATGTTTGAGCATGAGCGAGCCGTTCTGGCGAGATACGTGAAACCATCGTTCCACATTATTATTTTGGTGATGATCCTCGGATAAGGATCTACTGTTGGGATTGCTGGGATCCCAGGTATATTCCCACTGTAGTCTGTCACTTCCAGGTAATTGTTCCAATTGACTGGATGCCACTATCGTGCCTCCCGGCGTTGAATCACTGACCAGCACGTGAAATATGCACCGTCCAGGCCCAATAAAATGGGATAAAATGAAGAGTACTTGCACTGCAGTTCGGAATGCCATTTTTTTACAAATTTAATTTAGTTTCACCTGAGAAGGGTAAATAGAATTGCCGTTCCATAGGAGTTCACACACAAGTTCAAGAATTAAATACATTCCAAGATAAACCTGGAAAGAAAACCGAAGCATGAGCACTGCTTCATGGCGCTCTCACCTGCCCATGGTGTTCTTTCACGAATGGCCTTGTTATCCAGCAATGGTCTATAGTAGGTCCAGCAACTCCAACTACGGCGGATTCCTTCCAGCTCGAGGCATTTTCCCTGGTTCCTCTTGATGGGAACACACCGCTCTTGCGAGCGCGCAGAACCCAAGCGTGCATAACAAATCCGAAGCGGCACTTTCATGGGAGGAGTTAGCCCTTTCTCGATTCAAAAGCTTCCCAGGAAATTAAAAGTATCTTTGATGTTTCAAGAGCCATCTGGTAGCTATTCTTTTAACAAAGCTCAGATCTAAAGTCATCTAGTGGCTTCTTCTGTAGGTCCCAACACCTTCTCCAGATTTCAACAGGTTCTCCAGTTAAGCCCAGTGGTCTAAAGTGACACTAGTGTGTCATTGCTGCAACCCATTCTTCGTAAATTGATGACAAACAGCTGTCACGTGTTCCGCTGGTGGTTTTTACCGGAAAACCTTAGTTGAAAATTCGAGTTGAAAATTGGTAGTTGGATTGGAAATGAATTAGGTTAGGTTATTTTTAGTTAGCTTAAATTAGGTTACTGATTTTCTTTAAGCAACCAGGATAGAATAGAATTGCACACCATCTGGTCTACATTGCTGAGAAACTTGGTGTGCGGAAACAGCTAAGCATAATTTTTACAGCGTTACAGACCGGTGTCGTTGTCACTGAGATCTTGGATATGCAAAATAACCGTAGCCGAGGCAGTTTTCTGCATACGACATGGATTCGAAATATGAACCTGAATTCATATATGAGAATCTGAAATTCTGTCTTTGTAGTAATTCGATGATTTTGCATTGTCAGCTTCCGCTCTACAACTCATTAACTATGGCAGACATAGAAGACAGTACAGCAAGTTACACAAACGGCTTTTTTCTTGTGCATATATCATTCTAACATATCACGTTAGCGAAGCAAATCAGCTGATCTCATCTTTACGTCCCTGTTTGTTACTCTCAAGGACAAGGCTACTTAAACGGCTGCTTAGCCAAAGAAGAACCTGTTAAAAACCTCCGCATTCTTCCATTAAGGCTGATCCATTATGTAAAAGTTATTTTATCCCTTTTTAAATTCCTAGTTAAAACTTCCATGTCGAATAAATCCATGTCATATCTTAGTTATTGTCTTCGTATGAATTAGATGTCTTCAGAAAACCGAAGTAAAAACATCATTGCTTCACGGCGCTCTCACCTGCCCACGGTGTGTTCTTGTCTCTTATAATGTCGAATCCAAAGTATTTTAAATACATTCCAAAACAAACCTGGAAAGAAAACTGAAGCACGATTACTGCTTCATGGCTCTGCTGTGTTTTTTCACCAATGGCCTCATTATCCACCGATTGTCTACCGTAGGCCCAGCAACTCCAAATACGGCGGATTTCTGCCAGCTCCAGGCATTATCCCTGGTTCCTCTTGATGGGAACAACCCGCTCTTGGTGACACACTAGTGTCATTCGTTCTGGTCTAAAATTAACACGTCAGTGTCGCTTTTGATAGCTGGATACCTTACATCCGTTTGTCAATAAATCCGGCTACACGTTCTCCGGATTTAGTAATTGAGTTATGGTGTTCTAGTGGTTTCTCGTGCAAGTGTAGGTTATAGTCATGCAATTACTATAATGTCCAAATAAAACGACCCAATGGATACCCTAAAGATCGCTTATCGAATTACTTTTACTGGCCAGCGGGTTTAAACTTCCCTTTCATTCCCTTCTTTCATGTCTAAACCAAACCGAACTCTTAAAGCGTGTTCAGATTAAGTCAAATGGTTCTTCGCTTTACAGCGAAATGCGTTGTGTAAGAGAAAATTTTGGCTTAATCTGATCAGGATTATTCATAGGTAAGTATCACTTAAGCTAACACTTATTTAATAAAGCTCAAGAATGCTTTATTTATAATTGGTTCACACGCTTCACACATTGGTTCACTTCTTTGCTCCCAGACAGTAATCTTCCCGTTTCGAATTCTATCACCTATTGTAGATTAAACAACAATCAAAGCCAACGTTTTCTGTGGTTCAATTGGATCTTACCACGATCTCCTCTTGTGTCTCTTGAGCACTTCCAAGAATCTCACCGGCTGACGGGCTTATAACCTGCAAACTACTCTGAAACGAGGAAACAATAAATCGGAAACAATATAAAACACTAGAAGGCAACACAACAAAGTAATGGAAGCTTTACTTCGGACAATGGGGCAACGGTGTGGATCTTCTCCAGCTGGTCATTGGTCCGTTCAAATTCAGGAAATTCAACCATCTAATATATTACGAAAAAATATACGTTCTTTGTGTCAGAAATCCGACGACCCTTAATTACTCAATTTAGCATAAAGATATTCAACAGTGTACCTACCGCATCAAGCTCAGGTTCAAGTTTTTGGTTACCTTTAACCGAATGGATTGCTGGTGAAATGGGTAATTGCTGGGTCTTCTGAAATGAGTCACATGATGAAATAAAATGCTGACACTAATTTGTGAATAGCTGTACTTGGTTGCTTTGTTCTTCCGCCGCTTTCATTCTTTTGGCTTCTTTCTCTAATCACATGTTATAAATAGGTAAGCAATTACTTAAAAAAGGCAATATTTACTCGAACACGTCTTGAGATCTTTAGCCTTCCTCGCTTTTGTACGTTTTTTCTTCTCCGTTTTAGTAACACCAGAAGTATGAGGGGACTCTTTTCCGTGGGTTACATCAATTGGGAGTTCCTCTGCGACTTCCTAAATTTTGAACATTAAAACGCTCAAATATGTTAATATAGAGTTACCTTGTCAGCCGTATGATCTTCGTCATCCGAGACTTCCACTTCTTCCATGGCGTCCGCTGAATCCGGAAGAGGTTGAGAATCCTCCCTGAAAGTAACGAAGACTTAACATCTTAAAATAGTGCTAAAAGGCCATACATGGCATTAAACAAAATATATTATATGAATGCCTGTTAATTTGTGACTAAACTTGAGTGTACTTGTCAACTGCAGAAATGTACTCCTCTTTCAGGAAGGTAAGGATATGATGGCCTCGTAGGCTTAAATCCTTTCGCCCGCAGCTTTTCTCTTCCACGAACATTTTTTCAATAGTTTCGTTGTATGTTAGGAAACTTGACCTGTAGCTAGGCTTTCGCCCTATAATAAGCAAGACGCTTGCGTAACCGACACCTTCTAATTTTGCCATCTGTAAAATAGTTTTTATTTTCACAATTTCTGCGCAGACAGTCTTTGGAGGAAAAAAACTTACTTGTTTGGAAATAGACTGCTTAATGCGCATTAATGAGTTCGACTGTAGGGAAGCCTTCAGACCTTTCTCAAAACTTTCTCGCAGTTTTCCATTCCGCTTTTCCATTGTCACTTCTTTAAAATTTGTGGGTTTCTTACATTCTGAACACGTTTTTCTTAAGTAATGTAGTGGCTCACTGCAATGTGGGCACGGCTTTTTATTGCTGATATTTCTTTTATTCATTTCCAATTCAACCGCTGTACCAATTTTCAACTACCAATGTTTGTAAACAGAAACCAGTTCAAAGTACAACAGCTCTCCGAGCGGCGATGTCCCTAAGCTGTCGCGCAGATGTATGTAGCAAATTCTTCTGACACAATAGTGTCATTTTTGACCAGCGCGATATGTTACACCGTTACATCTGTTTGTCACTTTTACCGGAGAACGTGTTGAAACGAAAACCTTTTCTCCTTGGTGAGCAATCAAGGCCAGATTCGCCCTCATCGACAAAACCGTTCAGTCCGGGCATGCATCGTACCCATTCTTCAAATGCGTCCTTAAATGCGATTGGAGAGATGTTCGTTCCCTATAGGAAAATATGTACAAGAGAAATAGAATAAGTCGTGACTGTTATGCAATTAACAAGTGCAATACTTACGCGTGCATCTAAGCCTTCTGAGAGACGTTGAAGGGAAGCAAGAAACGCTCTTACTGCGAGCTCAGGACTTTCCATTCTTAAAAAGAAAAACGTGCGTAGAATTTCCGTCGAGAAAATATAGCACCCTTTAAAGTAAGAGTAGAAAAAGTTAGGCAGCCAGTCTTTAAAGGTCCCGTTTACCTCCGTAAATACTGGGCGAACCAGCGAAATAGTTAGAAGCAACGAGATTTTCCCAATCAACATTATGAATGAAACTGCACGAATGGCATTTCAAGGCCGGAAGGAACACATCTTGTTGACCTAATGGGAAAGGAAAAAGAAATGCAAGTGATAAGACATTACTACTTTTCTGACAGGCTACCTCGAATGGACACGAATATGCAGGGGATATCAATAATGCACTCGACTTCTCCTGAGCCGCAGTTTTTGCAATTGCTTTCAAGTCTTGCCGGGATTGCACGATCTAACACAGATGAAAGAGTTTAATATACTTCCTGTTCGATACATTAAGAATATACCATCGTTGCCCAGAGAGTATGATCCATCCTGCTGTAAAACTAAAGCCTGACAAGGTTTAAGGGTCGTTTTAATGCCAACAGCCCAAGTATTACGAACATGTGTAGCTAAGAATTTGTGTTTTAACGCGTCACATGTGACACACAAAGCCCCACAGCCGTCTTCACACCTGCAATGCTTCACTAATTAAAATAATAGAAGCACTTAAAAATTACCTAATAATCGCCGGACTTGAGTTGCAATTAACACAATTCTGTTCAGTGAACGGAGATCCTTCTTTTAAAAAAGCAGCGAATATTTCCGGTCTTCTTGCTTCCCATCCTGCAGATCTCTTTTCTTTCCTTTCAATCCGAGCCCGAGAAGGAGGTGGATTTGGTTGTCCTTCAGTGAACGTAATTTTATCCAGAAGTTTCCTAGGCCTCATTTGCTCAACTCGATTACCTGTAATAATAAAATATTTAACCAACGAGGACACATAATCTAACTTAGCTTCCTTACATGCTTGGGAAATTTTTGGAGCTTCGGACTCAAAAGAACTTCCGGAGGTCGACGCACAATCGTTGGGTGTTTTCGTTATGCCAGTGGTCTTAGTTTTGGAAATACGCGATGGTCGGTTTGAGGACTGCACTGTTCCGGCTCTTGTGTGTACATACAGTTTACCACTTTTTCCGCCAACTTTTCTCTTCTTTGCTTTTTCAGCATCCCTTTTTCTTTTCTGTACAGCTTCATATCGTTCTTTAATCATTTCACCAAACGCCGCCGCCAACTCCTTGTCCTTCGTTTTCCCGGCAAGTTTTCTCTTCTCCTTGTTCGCATCCCTTTTTCTTTTCTGTACAGCTTCATACCGTTCTTTAAGCATTTCACCAAAAGCCGCCGCCAACTCCTTTTCGCTCTTCCTTTTATTCATTTCTAATTCAACTACCAATTTTCAAGTACCAAATGTTTGTAAACAAAAACCAGTTGAAAGAACAACAACTCTCCGAGTGGTGATGTCCCTTATGGCATTCGGTAAGCCCCAAAACTATTTGATATACAACAGAAAACGGACTTGACTGATAGCCTAAAAGACGACCCGTAAAAATCTATCAAACGCTATCAAGTTGTATCAAACCTTCTTTCAAACGCTATCAAGTTGTATCAAAACTTCTATCAACTGCTATCAACTTGTATCAAAACTTCTATCAACTGCTATCAACTTGTATCAAACTCCACCTAGTGTATCAACTTCGAACAAGTTGTATCAAACTTTCTCTTCTGTGTTTTCAAGTGCTATCAACTCACCGATTTTGTACAAGTTTGTCTCGCCTGGCCCGGGCCAGGCTCGCTTCAAGGGACGGCCATTTTGTTGTTAGCTGTGACAACAGCTTATATCGTCCAGACTTTAGCCTTGTTTTTGAATGACGATTGTTTTTCGTATTCTTAATAAGACTAATAGTGTCCTGTTTCTTAATAAGACTAGTAGTAATAGTTACCTGTCCAATAATAGTGAAGACAAAGAAGATTTTTACTAAGTCTTATAGTGAAAAAAAAACAACACTTCTAAGAAAGTGTTGTTTAAATTAATTGGTAAGTTTTTAGAAGAGGACAGTTTGATATTACTATTATTTTTATAATACTCTTTCCGGTTTGGGATCCCGCGCTTTTTCAATACTTTTAACTTCATTTGAAGAAAACGATTAACATGGACGAATTCACGGATTTTTTCGAAAGTTTGCGAACTAAGATACCTTACTGGCGTGAATCCTACCCAACGGATGATGCTACGTTGGTTGAGCGCACTGTTTCTGATATCGAGTCTTATTATCGCGCAATTAGTGGGTTACTACTGCGAAAGGTTAGTGCGTTTATGATTTAAACAAATTAATCTATTTTCTGGCGACTGCCATTCAGGAAGCATTTACTCCTCCTGTCGTTGCGACACTTGAAAGTTTACTTGATGGTGTTAGTGCCGCACTGGAAATCTGGAAGTCGTTACCAGTAGCCACCAGCTCGTGTTGCGCTTTGTATTTTGCTCCGAATAAGCAACGTACACTTCACGATGGCGGTAATGGGAGACCCAGGTACTTGATTTTACAAGAACAAGTTCAAGAACTCTGCTCTTTCGGTAAGCTAGGATATTTAAAAGTAAATGCAATAGCCCCGTCATTTCGATATAGGTTTTAACTGTAAACAGATTGCGGGGATGCTAGGAGTCTCGCGTAATACTATGTCTCGTCGCTTTGCCGAATGGGGGTTACAAAGGAAATTTAGGTAATTGTGTTGTTTTAAATGACTTGCTCGTTTTTGTACTTTTAGTACGTCCATTACCTAGGTTTTCGAATGTTTCCGACGCTGAATTGATCAACGTAATTCGAGAAATTCATCTTGACCATCGACATTTAGGATGTACCGTGCTTTATGGGCTTCTACGTGCAAGAGGTTTGCACATACAACGAGACAGAGTCCATTCAGCCCTTCGCCAATGTGATCCGCTTAATGTAACGTTTCTAACTTCTTTTTTATTCGTGTTAGTTGTATTTTATTGCCTCTCAGGTTCGAAGGAGATGGGGTGCGCTGGTGACCCGAAAAAAATATTCGGTGAAGGGTGCCAATTCTCTCTGGCATATAGATGGCCATCATTCTTTGATTCGCTGGGGCATCGTAATCCATGGTGGCATAGATGGCTTTTCTCGGCTCGTTGTGTTCCTTTCTGCGAGCGGAAACAACCGTGCCGCTACTGTGTTGAAGCGTTTTGAAGAAGCTGCCGAGAGCTACGGTTATCCTTCACGAGTGAGAAGTGACAAAGGGCTAGAAAATGTCTTAGTTTGTCGACGAATGGTCGAAGTACGCGGTGTTGGTCGGCGAAGTTTTATTACGGGACGCAGCGTTCACAATCAGAGGATTGAACGTCTTTGGCGCGATGTGTACCGTTGCTTCGTTATCACGTACTATTCCCTATTTTACCATTTCGAACATTCGCAGATACTCGACCCATCGAACCCGTATCACATTTTTGCTCTACGCTACGTCTTCTTGCCAAGAATTAACGCGGGACTTAAAAGATTTCGACAAGGATGGAACTTCCATAAACTTCGCACGGAACGTAATTGGAGCCCTAATATGATATGGGTAAATAACATGATTAGCCTTGCCGAAGAGCCTGACGAGGTTGACGACAGTTATGGAGTCGATGATGACGGTCCAGCTGACCCAGAATTGGACAATTACAATGAAGCCTCCGAGGATGAAGCAATTAACGAAACTGCGGATTACCCGTGTCCCATGAGTGGCGAGAATTACCGTCTACTTTGCGAACATATTAATCCTCTGAAAATCTCTACAAATCATGCGCAAGATGTTTTCGAGGAAGTTTTGAATTATTTGGAAACCTTGCGTGAGAATAACGATTTCGTCATGTTGCCGCGAGTGTAAGTTTCCCCGCAACTGTTAGCTTCTTGGCGCTGGACGGGTAAACACGTTTTTGCTCCAAGTTTTAATACCAAAATATCTCGTGATGGATTCGTCATCGAAGGTTTTAAAACAAGTATTGTGGGATTTGGGAAAGGAACATTTATTGGAAACCTTTAAATTAAATATGGTAATTACATTTTCAATGACTTTGTGGACACCACATGTTATTGACAATCAACCGCATGCTATATTGTTTATATATTTTTAACAGATGCATATAGTAATAACTTTCTGATGCATAGACGAAGGCGTGTCAAAATAATCTGTTCTCTTGTCTTTTTGGACAGATAACCGACGAAAACGCCAAATTCATTAGCGAGGCTCAACTAAACGCTCTTGGTTTGACAGAGATTGGTTTGCAGCTTAACTTTAAGTCTTTCTTCCGGAAACATGAAGAAGGTACCTATGGCTTACCTGGACAAAGCCAGTGTACCAACGCTGTTTCGCAGTATAATTCTCCTTCCATAGGTTTGTTATTTTCAACTTAATTTGTTTTATACATACCACTATCGTCTTTTAGTATAGGACAGTCTCATGAAAATGCGTTCCGGCGATTATCGCAAGCTGAATGTGCCACAAATAATTTGTCTCAAGTCGAGAAGGAGTGTCGTGATGCATTCAAACCATACAGCAAGCCTACAAATTTCAAAAACAAACGTCACAAAATTGATGAATCTTATTTTGACTCACCATCATCGGTAGCTAAGCTAGAGTCAAGCCGTGGTAAACGGAGCATGCCGCGTCATTTGGAAGATGACCGTATTGTTGGGTTTTTGAAATGGAATTCGCAAACAACAGCGGCCAGAAACGTCATTGTTGAAACGTCCATGCAACTGGGTGCCCACGATTCAGCAACCGTAGTGATGGAACGTATAATTTCCTTCTTGAGCCGTCGGCCAAAGGTTTATAAATATATGTATGTATATTGTATATTTATTTATTCTTTTTCCCCTAGTTTGCCTTCGTGTCACATCATGATATCCAACTAGTCCGTGTAAAAGGGCGAGAGGTTCACGAGGTAGATGTCGAAAAGATAGATGGGGCAACTATTTGTAGGTTTTATCCAAAAGAAAAGTCTGCCGTTTATTTTCGAGCTCGGGTAACCCGTTTCATAACAACAATAAAAATCGTAAACCTACTATCGTTTTACAGGAATGGGAATTGGTTAAAGGAGAGAATCCAAAGCGAGCTCCCCAATCAGATTCCGACTCCGATTTTGAAATTACTGCCAGACCCTTGACGGTACACAGTCCTCGCTTCTTCAAACCTTTTACTTAATTCTGCCTTTTTTCATACCAAAACTTACCAGAAAAAGACAGTTGATCTTTCTTCTTCGGACACGGATTCCAATGCACGTACCCAGGATGTACCCCAGTATTCTGCGCTTTCTCCAAGTAAACCATCAGTCAAAGAGTCCGAAATCGCTGATGATGGTAAAAAAAGTGAAACCCTCCCCGATTTTGTTAATTTTATGGACTCCATTGGCGGGTACTGCACTAATATTTTTTCTAAACAAAAATACTTACACAGTTACAAGTAGGATTGTTTCAAACGGAACTGGGTCGCGTGAGCTTAACCTTCCCGTCTTTGTCCCTGTAATGGATACAACGTCCGTTGGCGACAAGTACGTGAAGTATTTCCCACCTTCTTTAAGAGGCAACTAATTTTGTTCTTTCCAGAGCTAGTAATCGGTCCCTCATAATAGATGTGTTAAATACGCTCAAGTCAAGTATGCTGCCTGGCGTTGTCCAAATTTATTCAACAAGAAGCAATGCGTTTTCGAAGTTCTGCGAAAAGTCACAATTAGATAGCAAATTGGTGATGAAACACCTCAGCGTGACCCTGGCAGGGGAATCTGGAATTGACGCTGGAGCGTTGACTAGGGAGTTCTGTCGTCTTGCGCTTATTCAAGCTTTCCAGGAGCTGTGTGAGCCCGCCCCGTTTGGATATATTTTTTCATCCAGTGCACTGGCATTGGAAGAGGAGAAGTTCGTTCATTTTGCCAAACTTATCGTTGTCGCACTTTTGAATGGCCATCCAGGTCCCAAAAGCTTCGCTCCGGCAGTCGCTAATTGGCTTTTGCAATGCCGTAAAGCTGACGCAGAACCGTCCATTTGCGATATTCCCGGAGAAGAACTGAGAAGCACTTTGACGAATGTAATAATAAAAAAACATGTTGCGGTTATAAAATCAATATTTGCAGGTACGTGACGCTGGCTCGAAAGAGGAATTTTTAGCATTGCTTTCCCACACTGATTTGCTATCAAAACTTGGCTGCAGACGTTTGCCATCGTTTAACGAAAAGGATTCCTTTATTAAAGCGGCTTGCAAATTCTTTGTTATTCACAGCGTGAAAGCGCCGATGGACCAGTTTTTACAAGGTAAGCTGTTAATTACAGTGCTAAGTAAAGTGGACCAATAAACGATCCGTAACTTTTCATAGGTTTGGGAGAATTAAATTTCTTGGATTCGGCCAGACAATTGCCAGATCATTTCTGGCCGTTATTTGTTGCTAAATCAGTTGACGATATAGTTGCCAAGGAACTAGTAGAATTGTTCCAAATTGAGTTTGCGGATATCGGTAATACGAAACGCCCAAAAGAAGAGGCTGTTATAGAACACCTTTTTAACACGTGGCAAGAGATTGAAGGTGAATATAGAGCTATAGTTACACTTTTATAAAAAATTTTGACCTATTAATGTTTTCCGACTTTAGAGTGTCCGCTTCAATGTCAGATCTATTTGCCCGGCTTGACCGCTGCCGAAGATACCCAAACAAGTGAAACAGTAGCCTTAAGTCTGGGTTGCTTTCTCACATTTGCAACTGGTTCACAAGGGTTAAGCGCTGTGGGGTATGGGAGTTTTACCCCTACCATCCAATTTTACCACCCCGCGCCTGAAGAGGACAATGCTAAGTTTTATATCACTGCCCATGTATGTGCAAATACCGTCATCATTCCTGTTACCAAAAACTATCAGAGTTATGATGAATTTAAAACAATGTTCATCACTTCAATAGCGTCCTCACCAGAATTTGGCAGGATTTAAGAATATTCAATTTGATCATGCTATAGGCTATGCTATAGGTTAAGTTATTAAATTAACCTAACCCAACTTTAACCCATCCAGGTAAAAAAATAGCACACCGGTGTTTGCTGATTTCAATCTGAAGAGCAGCAGATAATAGTATTATTCAAGTGCCTTAAATTGTTTTTATACCAAATTGGTCCATTATGATTATTGTTATCTGATTAGCATTTACTGTACTCAAGTGCCATTTATTCCAAATTGATGCGTTTTTATCGTTATCAGCAGTCCATTTGTGATCTCGTCTGTTTTGTGGCGACCCTCGTCTGATTTGAATATTACTGCATACTCAAGTGCCTTCAATAATTATACCAAATTAATTACAATTTTTTAATCGTTGCTGGCTTATTACTACCGCGCTCTCATAAGTGCCTTCAATAATTATACTAAATTTGATCCTTCTATGCTGTTTGACTTCAATCTGTTATGATGGTGTCTGATTTCAATCTGAAGAGCAGATAATAGTATTATTCAAGTGCCTTAAATTGCTGTTATACCAAATTGATAAATTGGACGGTATTTGGTCCATTTTATGGTCCTTGATTATTAAGAAAAGAAACGGACGCATCTAACTTATCGATCGATCTTTAATTTATGTTTTATGTTTCATGCAGCATAGGTACCGGAACACTATAAAACAAGAATTAACTTTAATGAATATATGCTAATTATCTAAATATATAAAATAAATGTTCAAAATAAATACAGATAAAAAAGATGAGCTATTAACAAATCCTGTGACCGTGCCGTTTATGGATTCATTTTAGCGTATCCGCGTCTAAGGTAAATATTTTGTGCTTGTGTTAATTATTAGCTATATATGATCCTGCTGTTCTAATAAATCAATATCATCAAGTAATTACACTACCAAATCAGGCTATAGAAATTAATCAAGCAAACGCATCACTTCGAAGAAAAGTACTACAGAATTCCAATAATAAGTTTCGAACAGATTCGATTAATAACGTACACTCCGTGTTATTTTTCACTGTATTGGTTTTTGCATGGGATTCAATTACAAAGATGTAATAATTTGACCACACTTTTGAATAATAAAAGGTTACGAGGGAGGGCAATAAAATTCTGCAGCAACAAAGATGAAAAAGGTGAATGAAAAATATCGAAACGAAATTGCAATGAAACAGGAATTATTACTTTTAAAAAAACCGAATAATCTCAAGTACAGTATTTAAATACTCCATGTGAGGTTATATACCTTTATTAGTCGGATAGTCGTTGGAAGTAATTTAAATTATTCCGCGTGTTTGTGTGTTATATATTTATCTTTTCGTAGCAGTAAATTAACTGTGCGCCTATGTTCCAAATTAAATATAATTATAACGCTCAATTAGAAAGAGATTTATTACTATAATACCCTTACCACTTTTTAACCATTATTATACAGACCCTTTTGAAACAATAAATCAAACAAATGAAGTACTACGGAATGCAATTTATACATGCTATGTTTCAATGTATTTATTTTTGCACGATATAACAATCTGAAAAATACGTTTGAATAAAAGCGCTAAATATGGTACACGTTATTATTTTGCGAGGAAAGGAACACGTATAATCTGCAACCATAATAATGCTCATATTATATCACTAACAGGTATAACCAACTTTAAAAAACATTGCACTATAATGAAAAAACCTGTATTCAAATAAATAAGAGATTGTAGACCAGAAATAAGGATATAAGTATAATATCACAATAAACTGATGAAACTATATAAATTAACAGCAGACTATACCAATAATGAATAAACCTACTCCCATTAGAACTTATTAATTAACTCCTCAAACAAGTATAACGCTTATGAGTGCAATCTAAATACTTTATATGTATTCGCCACAACAATATTATTATTACAGGCTTATTATTGTTACTATAGTGTGTAAAAAAAAACATTTCGCATAATATTATATCATGACATAAACAATCGGCATTCAAACAAATCATAACAAGAGGGGTTTGTTAAATGAACGTTAGAATATAGCAGAGTTTTGTTGAGGCTTTGAGCCTGTTTACTGTGGGCAATACGCAATAATAATAATAATAATAAATCATAAATAAATAACAATAACAAATAGGCGTGGTTTGGAAGCGAGCCTGGCCCGGGCCAGGCGATAAAATCAGTGAGTTGATAGCACTTGAAAACACAGTCGTTTCGCATTTCGCGTTTGGTTTGTATGTCTGTACGCGTTTTCAGAGAAAGTTTGATACAACTTGTTCGAAGTTGATACACTAGGTGGAGTTTGATACAAGTTGATAGCAGTTGATAGAAGTTTTGATACAAGTTGATAGCAGTTGATAGAAGTTTTGATACAACTTGATAGCGTTTGAAAGAAGGTTTGATACAACTTGATAGCGTTTGATAGATTTTTACGGGTCGTCTTTTAGGCTATCAGTCAAGTCCGTTTTCTGTTGTATATCAAATAGTTTTGGGGCTTACCGAATGCCATAGTCCCTAAGCATACGCCCAGAGGTATATAGCAAATTCTTTGACACACTAGTGTCGTTTTTAACCAACAGAGCACGTTACACCGCTTTGTCACTTTACGGGAGAACGCGTTGTTTCATGGACATCATACTACAGTACATCTTGTGAAGAAATCTTCAACTATGGAGAACGTGTGAAAAGATTGCTCTAATTTATGTATCACGACCCAGCACATATGTAATTGAGTTATGGTGTTTGTCCACCTAAGCTTCTTACATGAATTGA
The DNA here is from genome assembly GCA_023053545.1 of Lepidurus packardi. Lineage (NCBI taxonomy): Eukaryota > Metazoa > Arthropoda > Branchiopoda > Notostraca > Triopsidae > Lepidurus > Lepidurus packardi. Next base: position 6,633,272 of record JAKZAN010000002.1, read on the forward strand.
TGAAGAAGATTACATGAAACCCATAGTTTCTTTTTTATAATCCCGTGAAAGAATAACAGGATAATAGCTACCGAGCACAGTAAGAGTAGCCGGAGAAGTGATACAAGTCCGGTCAGAAGCATTATTCGTGCGGCTTGCGTAATTATCCATTATTGCATCAATACACCACTGGTAAGTCAGACCGAAACTCAAGCTAAGAATCTCAGCTTGAACTTGTGCGAAACATCGGTAGCCTTTTTATTAATTTTACTTAAATTGACTATAATGTATTGTTGCTTCTGTGTTAACATCTTTTCCCCAACACATTCCAAATACTACAACACAAATAGCGAATTGATGTTTTCACGAATGAAACGGCAAAAAGTGCAATAAAATTTAACGTGAAATTCTTTGCATTCTTCTAATGGCATTTTCAATGGTTATTTTTCTGTCTCTGAAACTTGAGAACGCAAAAGAAGTTTACAGGAATGTGATCTTTACGACACAAAACGATAAATTGGCCACCCAATTTAGCAGAAACGTGCCCAGCAGATATACGCTTTCCTATATATAATTAAAAATGCACGAAATACATCTTATTGCGCGTATTTTTATTACATAATTTTCCATATATGCAAAAAGCCGTGGCAGATCCTTAATTCACAGCCATTCTTGTGTCGTAATAAATGGGATATGTTAATCATACCAGTATACCAGCCCTTTTGCCTGCAATATTTTACAAAAAATGACGCTTAGTTTATAACGATTCATTAAGAGGTCTTCTAAATGTTGTATAAATATTATAGGAGTGTTTTCCCTGAAAGAATGATTCACAAGCTTTAAGAAAAATAACTTCCGTATCCGAACAGTGATGACACGTTTTCGGCACTGTTGCGTTTACATCCTTACGAAACCTTATAGCTCGTCAACTCTGATAAGACAACAGACTGAACTTTAGTTTGCGCATAGTTTATCTTCATAGATATAAACGCGTTCTTAAGCTCTGTATGTCAGAAGAGAACACGGAGCTCGAGAAGTAAGCTGTATTTCTTGTTTGATTGTTGTTGTTTTTTGCCCCCTTGTTTCCCGAAGTGGGATTCCAATATCCCGTGTCAAAAGAGTAATGAAAAGGCGAAGTAAGTATAACCTTTCGCTAATGTCGTGTGGAACTAATTGCTTAATTTTTTTCCCCTTTTTCTTGGGGCAGATGTGCTCGTGGCAAGCTTGGTGTCGACGTTGCTTCGATGTATGGCCGTGTGTCTGACAGTCATTATCACCCCGCCACTATTGGTGTTCTGGATCACCCAAAAAATCTTGTCGATTGTGAACTCCAGCAGTCGCCAAGCTCGTATAGAATCCAAAGGAGCATACTTGGAAAATCTCTATCGCCATGGCTTCCTCAAGTTAAACGTACGGCATATTTATCCATTGCAATTACACGGATTTTTTTTCCTTGAATTTCTAAGCACCGTCTAAAACACTGTTTCAGGATATTAATATTCATTACGTGGAAGCTGGGAGTCGGCAAAATCCGTTAATGCTATGCTTGCATGGTTTTCCCGAATTTTGGTACTCTTGGCGACACCAAATTAAGGAGTTTTCTTCAACTCATCGGTATAAACTTCTTTGATTCTAAAAAAAAAGGTTGGAAATATTTTAAGTAAATATATATTAAATAATTACTATAATGAATATAGTAATATTTATATTGTTTATATTAAATATACATTATAATGTGTTGTTCAATTAAACAAAAGGGTAGTGGCAGTCGATTTGCGAGGATACGGCAAGTCAGACAAGCCGGTGGGCAAGGAAAACTACGTTTTGGAGACTTTGGTAGAAGACGTCAGAGAAATCGTGGAAAAACTGGGACATAAGAAATGTGTTTTGTTGGCACATGATTGGGGCGGTGCTATCGGCTGGGATCTGGTGGCACATTACCCTAATCTGGTTGAGAAATTTGTCGTCTTGAATTGCCCGCATCCTGCTGCGTTCGTGCAGGTAGCAGCCAAGACTCCCAAGCAATGGCTCCGTTCATGGTATAAAAGTCCACCTATAAATCTCCGATCGACCCTTAGATAGCCTCAATGCTTTCCCAACCACAAAAAAAGAAAGAAAAGAAACAACTTTTAGCAATAACTCTTCGTCTATATAGGTACATGATTTTCTTCCAGCTGCCAGTGGTACCGGAATTATACCTCAGTCTGTGTGATTTAGCTTTCTTCCGGTATTTATTCCATCGCCATGCCCCGGACTCTGCCATTACCAAGTCCGACACTAGTTTTTACCTACAGCTCTATTCACCTAATCGAGGTAAAGAAAAAAACATCAACAAGAAATTGAAAGAAATCAATTTAAAACCTACAGAGGATAAAAGCCACCAAAAAAGAACCTTGTCTCGAAAATAGTAACAGAAAAGTTATTTCTCTAGTAAAGAAAAATTTATCATCTACGAAGTACCAATTAAGCTATTAAGGAAAGAAATGCCGAAAATAAGATCACGTGAATTTTGAACGTCTCAGTCATCTTAGTATCATTGAAACCAGAGTTTTATTTACTTTTTAAGCCTGGAAGTAAACAGTTACTGTGGTAACAAGCGCCATAAGCCTCACCCTGATTTACATTCTGACTTCACGCCCAAAGGTTTGCATGCTAATACTGTTGAACGCTATTTAAAAGATACAAAAGATGTAGTTATTTCAGTAACGTAAACATCATAAGCATCCGTCAAAGCTCCACCATGTAATTTTCGTGGCATGCCAATTTTGGTAGCCTTCTGGGAAAAAAAGTTTTAACCAAATTTTTTCACTCATATGTAGGTAATTTGACCGGACCTATTAACTATTACCGTAACTTGGTTCGCGAGATCCAGCCTACGCGTAAAATTATTACTGTCCCCACTTTAATCATCTGGGGTACAGAGGACACATACCTCGACGTTGCCATGGCGCCTACGTCATTGAATTATTTGCGCCAGAGCAAAATCCGCTTTATCCATGGGGGCTCTCATTGGGTGCAACAAGATCGCCCGGCAGCTGTCAATCAGGACATCCGCAACTTCCTCGCCGAGGATTCCAGCGTCCCAATCAAGACCTTGTCATCGTCATCATCTTGAGCCATTATCATAGAATAAAAAAAAATAAGCGAATGGCGGGGAAAGCAAGTCTTATTTTACCTAAAACAACGGCGCTGTTTGCCTGAGCCATAGGGACAAAATGTAATACAGGAGAATTTCTGGCATAAAAAGGACAGGTGGGAAGCGCATGCAGCTGACACTTTTGTAGCTTCGTGAGCCAGCAATATTAGACCAGACTCGAAGGGGTTCCTTGACAGAAGCATGGCACGAGTTTGGGGCGACCGTTCAACGTGTATTCCCTGACGCTTGTGGGTTTGAGTCGAAGAGACAAAACCGCAAAGTAGCCGAACTTCTCCGTTGAAAAACGAGAATTCCTTCAATAAAGGCGGTTGAAAGAAAGTAAAAGGCACTAAGGGAATGAGGGCCAAGCCAAGAAGAAAAGAGCAATTATGGGAAGAGCCCTTGATTGCTTATTTTGAGCTCTTTCTCTTCTTCTTTCTGTCGTGAGTTGCTAGTACTAGGAATTTTCCGGGCATTCCATCAGCGCTCAGCGGTGCGGCGCAACGAATGACAACACAACAGGCCTAAAACTGAAACCCGTTCCGGCCTTTAAAATCTGTTCGGAATAACACACCGATGAACTAAATGGATGACTTGGGAGGGATGCAAGTCTTCAAAGTCTGTTTCGCTATAAATGACAGAATGCTTGTAAATCTTCCTTTGATTCGTTCTCTGCCATAAACCTTAACCCAAACTAAAAATAAAGAAGTAAATAAAATAAGAAGGACGAAACATTTAACATTTGAACCACCAGATCGTCTCTCCCAGCCATTTTAACTTCCCGGGACGAGTGACACAACACTGCCACCGTGCCACCGCAATTAATCTGCCGTTTCGATGCAGACAAACATACAACAGACGAGTAAATATCCCTGTGGATTCAACTGTGTCCATCGTAACGTTTAGCATATTGGGTTTCGTCCATTGTCGAGAGATCTGGCGTAGTCTTAAACGCGTTAAAGCTGCGAAGCTTCCGAAAATCCCCCAACTTCCTCCCACCCCCATCCCCAACACACATCCAAACTGTGCACAAACATCGTTTACGCAAAGTTTATAAGGAAAAGCTCCCTATAAACAGCGTCCCAAGGACGGTTTACGGTACTGTATATATACTCCAAAACCAACAAATATAGTTGGTTTACGCTGCCAGTAATTTCAATTTAAATCTCAAACCCTTTTCTATTCACCGCAACTAATTCCGGCCATTACTCGTTAGCTTCTGCCGAATTCCTAAATATAGGCTTGTTCTTCCCATGCAAATTAAGGTGCCATGCAAATATCGGCGTAATAAACAAGCGCACATAAATTACTAAATTGAAAAAGACTAATCACCAATGCAAGCCACATAATGTAAATAGAATTATAATATTGCCAAAACAGAAACCTGACAAACTGAGTCGTAAAAATCATGCTTTTTTTTCTTAAAATGCTATTTCGCAAAACATTGGACTCCCAAGTCGCTTTTTCCGACTTGTAACTTTCGGGAAAGTATATCCTAAGACAGGACAGCCGGAAGAAATAACGCTTTTAAATCAACAAATGTGTAGCCCCGGTTTCCAGGCCGCGTACCCCACAACCTAAATCCTGGACCTGGACCATAAAACCCCCAAGTCAAGGAAATGCTTTGTGCGTTGGAACGCCTCCCAACAGAGCTTGTATACAACCAACAAGCTTACAGCACTGGGCTGATACTTTTACGTGGTAGAGGCAATGCAAATATACATACATATAAATATATAGGAGAGAGTAAAAAGAAAAGTAGCAAAGTTTGAAGATTCAGGGACCTAATACGGTTGAGTGGGAATCATTGATCATTCCACCTGGGAAATCCACGTGTGTTGGGGTCTCCGATGGGACACGTTCAACGTCCGACGTGTGTGTTAACGGGACGAAAGTCGTTTGGACATATGTTTATGTCCTCGTCGGATTTTACGACGTGATGGATGCTTACATAAAACCCCGGAGAAAAAGAGCCAAAGCTACGTCTTATCAAACTAAGGAGCGTTCGGCTATCGCTATTTGCTATTTACTATCCGGCTCAAAAGCCACGTCAGTTATATCGGCTCCCGGTACCTCTCGCTTCTCTCTCTTTCGCTCCCTCTACAAGTCCAATTCATTTTATTTGCCTATCCCTGGCGTATATGGTCCTTTCGCGGGAAACATACTTATTTTCCCAGCCGTTATTAAGGACCCAACACGAAATCTGACAGCCAAGGGTTAGCCAGCTTCAATCCCACCCGGCTTTTTTTTTCCTTTTTTTACCGCGGATATCTCTTCTCCTTATTTTACTTTTATTCTAATTAAATCTCCGAAAGGTTTCAAGCCCTTAATGAGCGTTTTCAAGCAAAAGGATTTCCTGACAAGGGACTTTTCGGAAAGTTTAATGAGCTGACGTGTTCTCGGCAAAAGTGAAGAATTATTAATGAATCCAACAACAAAAGTGTCCAAGTCCCTTTACTCTTTTCCATTTTTTTTTTTTTTTTTTTTTTTTTTTTTTTTTTTTTTTTGCTCTCAGTTTATAAGCCATTTTTGGGCACCGTCTTTTATCCTTGTTTTTCAGACATGGTGTGAGAGATGAGGCATATGATGCAACACTGCCTGTGTTCTTCGTGGTGGTGGCGTGGCTTATAAAGAGAACAAACATTTCTCAGTTCGCGACATTCTGGAGTGGTTTACACAGTATCTTGGTTTAGAATACGCCAAAAGACAAAGAAAAAAGACCAGCCACAACCGAACGCAAAAAACGTGTCACAATTGCAGAGGTTACAGCACAACTTCTAAAAGCCACAGCCAATTTTCCACCACAACGAAAAGAAGTACTATATAGAACGGCTTCATTTGCGGTCTCTTTCGCGCCCATCTTTTATGTTTCCTTTTGTTAATAATTAAAACAGTCATATACATTCCTTTCTATTTTTTGTAATATAAAGAAGTAATGCACAATTCGCTTTTTCATTTTCATAAAGAAGTAATGCACAATGCACTTTTTCATTCGCCCTTTTGTTTATGTGCTGACGCTTGCTATAGAGAAACTCATTCTGGGGTAGACCATGCATGCAAATTATCTGGAACTCTTATTTCTCATGGAAAAAACAATACTGTACCAAAATAGAACCCCTCCAAAGTCTGGTGGCAATCGTCTGTCTTTTTATCCTTCTGAATTAGTTTGGCTCCAAATGATACTAGAAGAAATACATGTTTGCAATTGTCGACAACCCTTGCGCGAATTCTAATTCGCGCAAGGGTTTAATATCTTTGTCCCCATTTTTTTTACTTTACTTTTAAAATGGAAGGGCTGCAAAAGTGTGCAAAAGGGCACAATGGAACGAAAGGTTGAATCTGAATACGGTCATTTCGTGGTGAAACGATGTTATTTTTCTTTTTCTTTGTGTGTCGCTATAATGAGATGTTAAGTTCACCTGGTAGCCTACCTGTCGGCAATAGGTAAATTAGCTTACTTTATCCCTTAAGTGTTTGGTTAGGTGGGAGCCAGCGAAGAAGCAAAAAGGGAAAGATTGAAGGAGGTATTTGGGGGGAAGGGGGGCAGAACATGCCCCAAAAGTCCGGTTCCAATTCATTTCTCAATGCCTTCCAACCATACTATGGCCATGTGTAGTCTAGTAACTAAAACTAGACCAGAGCTCTTACACTTGAGCTTTGGGAGTCCTCATCATCGGCTTCGGCGCTCAAGTCGCCGCTCATTGAAGCTTGGGCCCTCTGCCAGAGCAGACGGATTGTTATACTACCGCCTCTCGTCCGCAGAGGCAGTCGCAGAAACGCATTAGCTATTGTAGTCGACACACGCATACGCAAGTGTATGAACGCCAAACGAGAGCGAGATAGAGAGAAGAGAAAATTTCTTCCCGCAGCATTGACTGAACTTCTGTCTTACGTTTTAAAGTCTTAACAGTGAAGTGGATTTCTCTTTGCGAATACAAGAGCACCCGACATAAGAACAGTACCACTTAAGTGTCACATTTTTCGTCATTATCTATGGGAGATTTTCTTCTAAAATTGTGCAATATTAAGCCCTTGGTTTAAGCGTTGGAGGTGCAATTTTGGTTTCAATAGCCCAAGTGCTTGTGTGTAGTACATAATAGTTTCTGCTGAAAGCTTAAAAAAAGCAAAGAAAAAAGAGAAATTTGCAACTTGAGACATCAGAAAAGAGTTGAAAATGGAGCAATTCAACCATCGTAGTAGACGGACTTCGAAACAATGTGTGTGGATTGTTGGGCTATGGATCGCCTCCATTCACGTTTTGTTAGCTGGAGCGGACAACCTAGGTAAGGCTTCTTTTCTTCGAGGGTTTTCCGCACGTTTTCACCCTTTCAAACTCCCAAAAAACAAATCGGATTCACCTCTCGATATCCTTTTTTTTGACAATCGGCAAAGCTGTGCCAATTGGCAAAACGTCGCGCGGTTCGCTGTGGGTTCGTCATGTGTGGAGAAGGTTTCTTTCCACCCCTTTGGCTCCCAAATCCCCGGGACGGTTTTATACGAGCCTGAAGGATAGGATATTCGCGACAAAAGCTTTTCTTGAAAAACTCCATGACTTTGCAAAGACAAAAAATACCTCCTACTGTAGTATCTTAATCGAAATCGTAGTCCGTTCGATAGTCGAAAAAAGGTTGATCAAGTGTCCAGGCCCATAACACAAGAGGCCCATTATGTCGTTCTTTCTTGTAGATTTTATATGTATTTTATGATTTTTTTTTACTATTCCCTCCCTCATACACATACACTCCTCCCTCTATTCTTGTTAAAGGTTTTTGTGGCACACAATACATGCAGCAAGCAAAGTTAAAAGCATCCCATAGCCTTTTTCTTTTTATCTGGGTCTGTATAGCGCGTGGTATAGAGCTGCCATTTTAAATCTCACAAAGTATAGTGCTCCTTCCATCTTTTTTTTTCTCTTTTCCTTTCCAGATTTCTTTTCCTTTCAGTGAATTTCAGACCCATTTCTTGCAGTTTTGCATCCTGCGAGCACCCTGAGCAGGGACAATAAGAACCTGCTATTGTCAAGTCGCACATCCAATACCTCCCCCTTAATTAAAGATTCGCGGCCCGACATGTAGCGGTGAAAAGCTTTGAATCGCCTGCAATCTCGGCTTCTCTCGTTTCTCGGGCATGAAAAGAGGACTTGGATAGAAGTAAAAATAAAATAGAATTGTGTCTATGGCTTCCCCCGCCCCGAAAACCGAAAAAGTTGGCTCCATTAGCTGCCCGGTTGTGGGTGAAGGAATTCCCAGAACTTTGCACTATATGCCGTAACGTATGTACCGTACGTCTGTACACGCTCCAAAGGAAGCGATCACTTTCCACAGCCAACAACTCGGCTTGTGCAAAAATTCCCCAAAGTATAGGTTGGTTCGCTCCCGAGTATACTTTCCGTCCATCAGAATCACAAACGATGGAAGAAGACAGCTGTCGACAAATGTCATCTTTGAGGGGGGACGACACAAAAAAGCGGAGGCCTTTGTACGTTACGGTGGAACCGATGACATCCTATATACAGCTTTGCCGCGCTAGAGTCACCATACGCTATAGTTTTACTGTCCCAACAATGCTATGCAAAGCCAGAGTCATTGTTGACATTAGCGTCACGCATTAAAAACAGTTTCGGGATCAAAAAATGTTAACCTGTCTTCGGAACATCCGGACGCTCTAGCAAGCAAACGTGGGGTTTTAAAACCTTCCCCTTTTTTTCCCCCATGCTTCTTTGGTTTCTTAGAAAAACAAAAAAAAAAAACGGGTCAGATAAACCCAAAAAGTATAAACAGATTAAAAAAAGCATTTGGCGCGATAAAGCAAACGGTTATGGCGCCTCCTGAGGATCAACAAACATTTCTCCAGCCAAAAAGCCTAACGGAAACTCACCAAAACTCTCCTTAGGACTACATAGTACATAGATCCCCGATTCGCATAAATCCCAAAGCACAGTCCATTCGCATTGCACTCTTTTGTATGTTTCGTTTCTTTTTCTTTTGGTTCCCTTTGACAGCCCAGTTCTGATTAATTATACACAACAGAACGGATTCGGAAAGTACCTTCGATGCACATCGTATGCTTTTGCCAAGTTCTCCTCATTAACACCCAAGGTGTCCCAAGACAACAACTTCCTCTTTATAGGTGCGCAGCACAGCCGTGTCATTAACCTGCTTCCTCTTAGCTTCTGTCTCTTTCCTGATTTCACTTTTTTCTGTGACTTTTTCACACGAGATCTTCGACGACAAGCGGCGACAGGCAAGCCCTTCAAAGGTTTTCAAAGGTTGTCGCCCATCCGTGCTCTTTTGCTTTACCTAATAGCTCATGGCGCGAGGTGCATTACGCGCACGCTAACTGTGCCCCCAAAACCCCTTGCACTCATTTGGTCTAATCAATGTCAAGGGCGTGGCTGGCTAAAGCTAGTTTTGGTTCCGCAGACGTGGAAAAACTTTTCTCCCAATTTTATTCAGCAAGATAACGCCAGTTTTTTCACTTGCATGTGTGCGTTTTACATACAGTGTGCAAGGGAAAGTATAGTGGCCCCGCCGGCGTGCGACTTGACTCGCATCACGCATGCAAAGGGATGCAAAGTGTCAGAATCCTCCTGACCTTCCCATTAATATTATCACCGGGGCCAAGCGGATCTCTTTCGCTGTTTCTTTAGCTTCTCTGGCTCTGCTGCATGTGGGTCTGTGTGTGTCTTGATACGTTCGGTACATTCTATCCTACAAATCCCACCCTTGGAGAAGCTTTTCAAGCGTCTCAGCCAGAAATCCTGCCTAAATAATTCCGGCCTCCTCCAAAAGGAACTTGTTGGCCATTTTCATTTCACACTACATGCAGTGTCGTAATTGCTTCGCACACCAGGGCAAATTTGTCTTCTTTTATTTCCCCTCTCGTCTTCTTTCAACCTCTCTATCTTTATGTCCCAAAGTCATTTGTTCAAGGCCCCCTCTTATGTGTTTTTTTTCGCCTTCTTTGTTTTATATTCTGGTAATTTTTTACAGCCCCAGAAGCGAGAAATGCAAATGCAACATACCATTGTTAACAGTTGCGGTTGTTCAACACCTTGAGCCGAGTACTTTCCGTTTTTTTTATTATTTTTATTTTTTGGTGGTGTGTTGTGGAGGTGCGTTAAGTACAACGAACAAGGTCTCGAAAAAAAGAGGCGCAGAAAAACTATTTCTACTCCCGAAAGTCATTGCTGTTGCGTCTCATTAACATTCTGGAGACAAAGGACCCTGTTGCCCTGCCTCACTCACCCCTTGGAGTGCGAAGAAAAACTCCGCTCCGGTTAAGGAGTTTGCTGTCAGAGAGAAGAGGCCGCTCTCTGGTTCTGTGTGTTTTTAAATATATGTGTACGTACACCGTAACGGCAGGCGCAGCTCTCGCAGAAATATCGCAGCCACAAGAATCTGCGTGTCCCCGCTTGCTTCTTCTCCGCACTCTTTCTCTCTCTCACACACACACAAACCCGACGAGTTAAAAATAAACAAGCACCGAAAAACGCTATGTCAAGCTAAGCTGGCCTTACTATCCCTTGGAAAAGAATAGGTTCTCAAGAATCGAGAGAGCGTGAGCGAAATCCTCGCTAAATTCTGCCATGATAACAACAATCTGGCTGGAAACACCCGTAATTTTAACATAGGGCCAATTTGAAGGAGCTCAACCAAACAGCACCCAAATTCTAGCTTGAGAGCAACCCAACCCAACATTTGAAAAAGAAATTCGAATCGATATAACTACAACAATCTGGAATGGTATTATTATTTGTTTTCTAAGCGTGAAATACATTTGGTATCATCTCGTCTTAAATTTCGTCTCATATCTGAGAAGAAACTCGGTTTGGGAGACAAATAGAAAGGGTAGAGGGGTTTCATGGGCGGGGTAAAAGCCCCCCACGTGCTGGATGGATTGCTCTGGTTTTGTTTGTCAGGTGATATGGCTTAAATCCAAATGGCTGGAAATGTCAAAGGATTCCGCCAGAAGCTAGCTCTCTCTCTCTCACACACACACACACACACATTCACAATAAAAGGAAAAATTTTCCTGGCACGCTAAACAAACATTGCATAGCGGCCAGTCCCAAGCCAGTACTAATATCGACCCTTGCATGTTTACCGTAATTCCACCTGCTTAGGTTACGCGGAACTCGTTCACTACATTGAAAAAGAAACGGAATTAACGCGGACCACACCCCTCCCTGGGTCCCCCCCTTTCTCCCTGTCTCACTTCTGACTCCTCTGAACATGTTGCCTCTAGTTGCCTTTTTTTTAATTCCAAACGTTGTGTATGCTGTATAAAGCTTGTCACTTTATTATGCCAGGAAGCTATGAAGTCTTTAATCAAATACCACCCAACGCGACAATAACAAGGCTTTGTTGCTTGCTCGTCCCCTTTTGGGTCGTCGTTTCTCATGTGGTTTTTAGCTCGGAGCTTACGACCAAGTCAAAAGTGTCAAAAGGACAAACAACACCAAAGGAGCTGCTCCTGCCCTTAAACTTATAGCTATTGATGCGAGTTCAAACGTCCCATCGCTACTCCGCTTCCTGTCTATTATGCTACTTCTTGGGGAATGGGCCAAAAAGATACCAGCATGTAGCAGCCCCTTATGCAAGACAAATATATATCACAAGAAAAGTCACCAAGACCTCGGTCACATTGCTACCTTGGCTTATTAGTTCCATTCCAGCCATGTTGTGTCGACCAGGACGACTCACTTTTGGGCCGTTTTTGCGCTGGGATCGATTCAAACGACGGGTTGCACAGGAAATGTCCAGACTTTTAACAAGGACGGATGTTCCTTGTATTGCCCTATTTGGTTTTATGCTGTTTAATCGAGGTCTGCATTGAAGCCAATTTGAGCGAAATACATGTGCATGTTGTGCTATCTTATTATGTCAGGAAAAAGTTATAAAATCACAATTACGACAAAACAGAAACATGGAGGAGTAGAACATACTGGATTTCGAGACATTCTCCTAGTAAATTTGTAAACTATCAATAAAATATGTTAAGTTAGTAACAATTAAAGATCGCATGCAATAAACATAGAGAACAATTCATTTAATAATGTTTGCACTTGCTGCAAAAAGCAACTATTAAGGTTAAGAAACAATTATAGTAGGAAGATTTTACTGGAGGATTAGGAAAATGTTACAGTAAGCATTACAATAAATCACAAAATATTAACTGTTCAAATATTACAACAAATTTATTGTAAGATTACAAGCATGCTTTGGGGTGTGAGTTTTTAAAACCTTACCTTCGCGGAATGAGGCAACAGTGAAAATATAAAAAGAGATCGTAGCATAAAGCAATAATGAAACACACAAACCAAAGAAAGATTGGTTAAACCGCGGTTTGCAGTAGTTAGTTCAGTGAAGTCCTTCGATGACGCAACAATGAATATCAAAAGGAAACCGAATTAGTACTAGTCAAAATCGCGGTTCAGAACGGTAATCCTTTGTCTTAGTCGGATTAGCATTACTTGGGCTTCGTAGTCTTTGGGTTTGGACTCTTTATAGTCCTGTTCGCTCTCTACCGGCTTTTCATCCAAAATGCTAAATGAGTAGCGTTCTGTAATTCCTGGGTGAACGTGACGGATTGAATCGCAAATTGGCATGCAAGCGGAATGGAAACAGACTAACGTGCCTCATTTCAGGGTATTAGCACATATACCAAGTCCTTCAATTCTAAGTACAGGGCTAAATTCCTCAAGTTTGCTTGGACGCTTGTGAGTGGCTTTGACCGAAACTGGACATTTCCTTGCGAATGTATGATATTCCTTTTTACAAGGCAAGCTTAAACTGCCCTTCCCTAGAGAAACGAACGCTCTGGGAACTGTTGACTCCCCATATGCCAAAATCCGCGCATGGCCAATGCCGCCCTCGCTTCCATAAGACAGTCTTTGTGAAAAGACAGAAAAGCGTTGAAAAGAACCCAGAATTATATAGAGTTTTTTTTAGCACTCAGGAAGGAAAAGGAACTGAAGCTCGCGACATATTCAGAGCTATCGTATGACACGTTATGTAAATTTTTTGCATGGCGTCAGCAATTCGAGTGGGGATCCGCAGAGTGCCGTAATATCAAACCGTTCTCTAATACCATCCCCATCCTTGCGCCTCTTTTCCTTTCTTTTAATCAGAAAACCAAAGAACAGGGGAGGCTAAGAAATGCTCAAGATCCAGAATAGGACGTGTCAAGTAGTCCTTTAAAAGCTTCTCAAACCCCTCTTTTCCTCCTTGCAAGTCCCGGACATTAAAATCAAGGGATGGGTTTTCTACCTTCACCTTATTTCTCTACCGCCAAGAGAGAGAACATGCATAATCGGTTTTCAATGACACATTTTATATCTGTCCTTTGCAGCACTTTCCTTCCCTTTCAGCCATATGCCGGGAAATTCGCATGGCAATCATCTCTCCCAGGAATACCAAAAAAGTTTCGCCACTCGAAAAAAGCCTCTTTTAATCCAGCTCAAAAGACCCAGGAGTGCAGAGTGCACCTGAAGCTGAAGTCTCAAATCAGTTTTTAGAAGTTAAGCCAAGCTATAGACTAGACCACTTGACACTCCATACGATGCAATCATCTCACGCTGCGAGGTAAAAATCTGTATTTGAATCCCAGGAGAAGCAGCCCTCCCAAAGAAGACTCGTTTCCGATTAGAATCTCATCTCGTCCTTTTACGCTTATACAGCAGCATCACCGAAGGACTTACAGCACTGGAATAATGCAGGGAAAAAATAAACAAGATGAGAAAATCTAGGTACATACAAATCTTTCTAATAGCCTGTCTTTTGTCTGTTTTTCGAGTGCGTGCCAAACCTTCATCTCAGGAAATAAGCTTGTACCACTTGTACCTGTATATCTGAAAGCTCGCTGTCAACAAAACTCCTCAACTTGCCAAACTTGGTAATTTTGTAAATTAAACTCCCTGAAGATCTCTTCTAACGCACCCAAAGACTTCCTTGTCGAATAATGAAAACGCGATGAGTCGAGCGACACTATAGCGGCAGAAATATCTTGACTTGAATGGCTTGGAAAGTTTCTGGAGAATGGGAAGGAGACAACAAAAATAAACGGAAAAAATAAATAAAAAAATAAGGACTTTGCGCTAATGGATATTAATGATGGAACTATAAGCTTGACATTGACAGAATCGTATCAATGGGGAACACAGCATTCCCTCGCTAAAGGTTCTCATTGAATAACAGAATGAAGGTCCCTGTCCACCGCGTTCATGTTATACCATGGGTATCCCCACCATTTACGGCTCAAACTTAAAACTAGAATACAAACATATAAGAGAGATTCTGACACTCTGGAGGTGGGATGAATTGAGCGTCTGCTGGAAAGCCAACAAAATCACCAGGCCCTCATTTGCATAACTAGGCTCTTTGGGCTGGAAGACACAGTCTGTGAAGATAGAGAAACATGTAGTGTATAACTCCCCCCAAAACTGAGAGAAATCTAAGCAGAGAGAGACAAGACAGCGTTTACAGACGTCATCCTTCATCATCCGCACTGCAAAGCATTTGCACTTGGTGCCTTTGAACACCACCTTTTGTTTCCTGTTTATCTCCGTCTGCTGCGAAAGCCCAAGCCAAATCACGGCGAACAAAAAGTGTTACACTTACAGAAAATCCTCCCCGAAACTCTCCCTCCGAGTCCATGTGCCCTGTGTTCAACGTTAATGAACTCAGTTGCTGTTCTGTTGCTACCAAAACGGGGCGGTAAACAAATTCTCATCTGTACTGGCAAGCTGCAATCCGTCCCTTCTCACATATACACAACCAAATATTTATTATATCCAGCGCCCAATTTCTTTAGCCTGTTTTGGCCACGGATAAAATTAACTCCAACTATGAGGAAAACGACGCGTGTCTTTTTTTTCTGTTTTGCATGGCGCTCATTTTCTTCCCTCGCTTTTGCCCCGAGAGCTAGGTGGGCGGGTTCAGATACTGAACGACAACCACACAATTCCTTTGGCATTCACAAGCCCAGATTTAGATATCCTGTGTATGTGCCAGTACACGGGGAAGAGATGTGTTGTTCTATGTTCAGTCATGCACTCACTCCCCCATGCGATAGTGTACACGATGAAAGGATTTGCTTATCGTGAATTCCTTTTTCCTCTTATCTTTTTTTATTTTATTTTTTAAAGGGAAATTCCGAGTTGGGAAAGACCCAGTATCTTTTCTTCGAAATGGGGGGTATCTTTCGACTTGAAAGCCACAAGAGACTTGGGAAGTGAACTAGGCAGAATAAATTCATGACTTCAGGCATTATTTTTTTGTTTGTTTTAGGGACACGACACGACGTCAACGGAAGACAACTGTTGTCGTGAAGACTTATTGAAATGGCAGGGTTTTTTTCCAAGGAAGACTTACTAGGTTGACAAGCTTTTTGCTTGAAAAAGAAACAACAGCGGTGGTCTTTTCAAGCACTGATTATAAGCCAATTAGAAGGTACATTTCCGTGGCCAGATTCTAAAGGAATTCTTCTCTCTCCAATGAGTTGCATTAAGAGGAGCGTATTATTACTAGGGATTAGCGTTAAGTCAATTGAGAGAGGAGGAAAGGTCTATCTCCTTCTTTTATCATCGTAATAATGCATAGTTGCTGCACATCATTAAAGCGGACAAGGTCTTTGAGGCTTAAAATAAGAAGACAGAAGAGTTGTGGGAGACCTTTTAGCCTCCACCGAAAAGAAGAAAAAAAATTATCGGACTGCTTCAGTTCCTCAAGTCTATAGATTCTATTCCCTATCTCTTTTGGTACAACAAAAAGGGGGGAAAGGACGTGAGAGGAGGGAAAAGCGTGGCCAAGAGCTGCTGCCCTGTTATACCAGATAAATGGTCCCGATACCATCCATCCTGAGTTCATCCATCCCATAGCAGGAGCAGCAGCAGTACACTTCTGATTACAAGGAGGCTGAAGCAAGAGCCGCAGAATTGACCGCTTATGGGGCTTAAAGCTTTAATTTCAGGTTTTGTGAAATGTACTGAAAAGTCATAAACAAAAGCTATAAAGCTCCAATTGTTTACAATATTTTACTTTTAACTGTACACATTCTAGTAATAAGCTACCTCCAGTAGTCATGTCTCTTATTGTAATCTTACATATCATTATAGCACAGTTTATGTAAGTCTAAAAATATGATTTTATTTTGTTTTGGAGATTAAGTGCAATTAAAGGTACAATACAATGTGTGCTATGTACCACCCACTTGAGTGAAACCCAAAACGTCGGAATGCCCAACCTCTTTTTAAGAGCTGCCAAGTTCAGCCCCGCTTTCTCAGTAAACTTTAACGACTGCACAGTTGGTTCTTTCCATCAAATAGCTATCAGGAATTCGCAAAAATTCGCTTCACACATGGGTGCGCTTGCTAAACGAGGCTCTCGCTCTTTCCCTCATCGGATATCCATGCGCACAAACCTTAACGAGTTGACCCTACATCAACAACTCGACGTTCTTAGGTCAAGTGGGGGTCAAGGCAGTCACAACGTGATAAATGAGATCTCCAACATATGCTATATATGGAATACGGAGGCCTAACGCATTCTTGGACTTTCGGGAACCAACCTCAAGCACCCTTTCCATCAGTGTCGTATAATATATATATATATGAACACGTTCAGTTTCCCTACACTAGCTGACATTTGGGGCTGAAATGAAGCCAATGGACCTTCGCATGCTTTCCTCCCGCGTTCAAAGCAAGTCGCATGTCAAAACGTCTGTCCGCGCTGCCATTAGTGTCGCCACCCCTCTTAATTGCACATTTGTATTTTCCCATTTCTCCTCTCGCACTTACTACCACAGTCTGTTTCACCAAATTGAGCACCGATGACGTCCTTAACTCCACGCTCATACCCAAAACTATACGCATCATCAAATCTGTCAAAATCTGCGGCAGATCTTGTCGAAAAATAATGAATATATGTCAAACACCTTCCAAAATGAAACTCGAGAAACCTAAACAATTAAGAACACAACTATCCAACAGTGAAATCTTTTGAAAAATATACTAGGCAGAAAGGAATTAAACTCCAAGAATGAAAAATCCAAGGAAGCACAAAGACCGTGTACGAAAGCTTGAAAGCTGACGAATTTAAGTCGACTTAAATTCTACCCAAGACTGCTTATAAGCGTTCGATATGGGTAAACTTTGGGCTTATACACGTTTTGTTTAGCTAGTCGACTTATACTTTGGTCGACTTTTAGTTTTGGTCTCAAGTCACGCAAGTCTATAACGAGTACTTATGGGCCCAGACTTACACTTAGCCCCGCCCTCTTGTTTATTTATTTCCTTTGTTTATTACGCGCATATTCGAATTCCGTACAATTTAAAATTTTCGACTGAAGCGAACGCTTATAAGCGTAAGTCAAGAAAGTTTCGCTAGTCTAGGTTTTAAGTCAAACGTTCAAAACAAACGCGGCTAAGAATGCAACAATGAACCAAAAGGACTCATAAATATAACAGAAGGATCCAATACCAGAAACCAGCAGGGTTGAAAGGTGGATCAGGCTACGGTGGTCAAGCTTCCCAATTAGAGTGAATTATGGTCATGACGGATGCAATTAAGGAGCAAACAGCAAGAAATGCCCCTCGCAAAATTTTTCTTAAGACATAATTTTCCGAAAATCGGGAAACTGTTGCAGTATGGTACAGATGATGACGTTTCCCCTCACGTTACCGGAAACGGCCAATAAAAAAGGAGTTCTTAAGCCCTTACTCCTGAGCCAGCCAAAGCGAGCAGAAGCAGTCAGGGCTGACGTAAAAGGGGGGTGGGGGGTTTAGCAGTGCGCATAAGGTTTGAATCATCGGACTTATGTCTCAATCTGGCCTGCATTATATGCTTCATAGGATAGCATGGAGCTGGGCAAAGGCAAACAGTAAGGGGGGTGGGGGTGGAGAGCATATGGGTTCAAAACGTTACTAATGACTTTCAAATGGGTTGCCCGAGGTTGAACCCATTCCCCTGTTACCCTTGTCTGTGAAGCTAGTAAAATATACACCCTTATAAGCCTCTTTTTCCGCATTTTTTATTTCAACACATCCTTCTGGTAAGGGTTTTTCCCACTCCTTTTCCTTCTGCACATACTCGCTAATTCTTATAAATTAGTTAAACTGGCCCCTGGGCTTAAGACAAACTGCTTTCACACGTGCGAGCGACATGAATTTTTCTAAAAAGCCCCCCACACATGTATTTTTTGACCTGTCAAATATTTCTGGGAGAAAAACGCAGCAAACCGGAAAATAAAAATTAAAAATTACATTCCCAGCCACGTTCACTTACCCTCACTCTACCGCCATAAAAATAAAATAAAAATAAATGAGAGAAAAAAAAAGATGAAAAAATATCTCACCAACCAGAAGCTAATGGCGAACAACTGCTGGGCTTCACCTTAAGATCGTTTTCCAAATTAACGGGTCGTATGTCAAGAGCCATCAGGAAAGAAAAAAATTATAGAAAGAACATGAAAATGAAAAAAGGGTTTTGATGGCGAGCACGGACCATATGTATGCTAAAAAAGGGGAATCGAAATCCCGCCACAGGGTTCCCTTGATTAGTATTCAGACGCTCTACAAGTGTAGTATAAGCTAATACCATACCCTTACCATGTCCTTTCTCCCCCTCCTTACCCTCCAGGCTTCTGTAAAGCCATCAAAAGTTGCAGCATCTGATCTCTAAGCGAACCGCATGTGTTTTTGCTCCAACGCGCGTGACCAAAGCGTTAATGACCAGTAATTCCGCATTCTGCAAAGCACTACTCGACTCCAAGAACGATACAGTGTAACTATTTCGGACGCACATAGAGTGGCAATTTAGGATACCCCTGTACGGGATGTTACATGCTTGTGGTCATTCCCAGTTTGTGTAGCTAAGTTTATATTATATGCTCAGAAAAACTTACTTAAAAGAAAATAGGTAAACCTGTAATCCTTCAGTTCAGCTCACAGTTAGCGTGGATAGTTCCTTTAACTTTTAAGCCTGGGCAGGTTCAAGTGTCAATTTCAAGCTAAAAGGATGTTCAAGATTAGCTGAAATCCTACACCACGGTTCTCCTACATATTTCTTAGAGAACAAAAAGGAAAAATACACTCCAACTCACCTCATACACTCTTAAAGACGTCCGGATTTTCACTATAGCCTACAACTTACATGAGCCTTAAAAGAGTTATTCAAGTGGACTGATGACGTTAACAAGGTGATCCAAACTGAAACTTTTGAGTCACAAAACTCTTCCAAATAGGAGTAAAAAATAAAAAATATATACAAATATAAAAAAGTGTCGATATATACTGTATCGATATATATCGATGTATTCGATATATACTGTATCATATGATTACTTGAGTTGACTGGAATATGGCATATCTCATTTGGTGCTGTACTTGGGTAATACGTAAAGGGTAATGATAATTAAGCTTCCTTGGTTGCCGTGCGCTGGGTTCGGATGCTAAGGCACTCCAGGAATGCTCATCAAGAAGACGAATAGCCGGCAAGACACGGAATTTCTTCGTCAACGGCATGGCATGACAGCTACTGGGCTTGTCTCTGCATAGACTTGTTACAAAACTCGGAGAGTTTATTTTTTCGTGCATATCATAAAGATACCCGGAGATGGGCTAACTACTAGGCAAAGATCTCTCAGAGGACTACATTGTTCCACCCCTTTGATGCAAAAAGTATTGCGATCGGGATCAGGAAAATTGAATCTAGCCCCTTTTATACTTTTCGCTTCTTTTATGGGAAAAAACTCGCTACATTTGCAGGATTTTCCTTCTTATTTTATTTTTCAAGAGAAAACCATTTATTTGCTCTGGAGTGAGAAAAAAAGTGTTGAGATGAGATTTGCCATCCAAGCAGAAGAGGCCGAAGCTTCTGTTGAAGAATATCATTGCCTCTCGTGATCTTTTTCGATTTTTAGGGGTTTTTTCCAAATAGATTTAAACCCCTGTATTCTCGAAGACGCTCTTCTTCTCGGTCTTCCTTTTTCACTTTTCCATCCAAAGAGAACTTTAGGTATCAGCAAACTGCCACAACAATGCCAAACTTTGCGATATACCCTTAAATCCATCTAAATACGCCCACACGCTATTCCACAACTTCCCGAATTGTTCAATGCTCTATAACACGCACCAGGTATATTTTCTTCTTTATTTCTATTGAAAGCCACACAGAAGAAAAACAAATAAATGGAAAATAAACGAGTTTATAAAAGTTTTTTTTTTTTTTTTTTAAACTATAGCATCCCCTGCTTAAGGCTATTTCTGTCTAGCGCGCATGTAGAATACGGACACAATAAAAGCCCTATTATTACCCCGTCAAGCAAAAAAAAGAAATCCAAATTGTCATATTTAAATACAATTGGTCCTGTCTTGTTATGGGGCACGTTCTTGCCAAATCGCGTTTACACAAGACATGTTTTGAGCATGGACATGACAGTCGTCGTGGGATTTCTTTGCGGTATACCCCCTCCCCCTCAAAAAAAAGGAAAAATAGAAATGAAAGGAAAAACTCGTTGAGAGAATGGCGAAATTTCGTAGGCAAGGTTCTGGGTGACAGGTGACGAATAGTTGGTTAACCCTTTAGACCTCGTGAAAATGTTTGCTGAGCGGCTGAATGCTCCAGTTTTAGGGTTTATGTCTCTTTAGGACACGTTGAAACTTCGTCATTTTCTTGTCTCTCTCTCTCTCTGGCTCTCTATCTCAACTCTTCTCATAAGCCTTGCACCACGCCCATCTGCTCATAAACACGAAGGTTTAAATTTAGAGCCCTTTTCTCCCTCTTTCTCTCTCTGTTGCTCTTCTTGCTCTTTTCGCTCTCTCTCCCCCCAACTCGAGATCGACTTTTGCCAGACCTGCGTTTTGCTTATCATATGCAACGAACTAAAAGGCTGGACTTACGAAGCAAACAGATGATGGTGGTAACAAGGGGTTCGGAGACGCCAAAAGGGAGGCTGCGTATTAGAGTGGGGGAGAAGAAACACCGCTTTTCCCTAGCGTACTCCTAGCGGTCCGCCGCCGCCGCGACGACACTCGTCATAAAGCGTCAGGCAGGAAAAGCATCAAGGTGTGAATGGGGCTGCTGCGGTTTGGACTTATTTATCCAGCTCAACGATTTCCGTTCCGATCCGGGGAAAAAAACCCGAGCGACGTGTAACAATCCCGGACGACGTGTAAAAGTCGTACTCGGTAGCGCCTACATATGGGGACAAAAGTTTTTACAACAAAATCCGAACAGGTGCATGTTTTATGGCTGTGACGGTGTGAACGAGGCTTTAAGTGCTGTGTTTGCTATTGTTGGGGTCGGTTTTAAGAGAGCTGCACGCTAAGCAAGCTAAGAAGGCCCTGAAAAGCTACCAAGGCTCTAAAGTCGGCAAACGAAGTGAGTGACACGGGGGAAAATACCTACCCATACAGGTGTTTCAGCGGGAGGCACCATAGTAAAAAAAAAGAGAGAAAAAGAAAAGAAGTAGAAAGGAAACCGAAACGCAACGAAATGGGCGTTTTACCCGTTGAAAATCTCCTGAAAGCTTTTTCGCGGAAAAGTGTGGCTGAAGATTAGTCCACACTCACACACACACACTACGACTCTTTTTTCCCCGCCCACTTTTACCCCTTTGGAAGTATTTCTTCCACCCAAGCCATTATTTTTAGCCTGGGGCTCCAAGATTGCCAGCGTGCGTGAGTCGTGTAAAAGTGCTGTCATATCGCCTGCCAAAGCATCCCAAAATGTAAACTTTTCCTTTGGATTTAAACTCTCAACACAAGCTTAAGGGAAGAAACAACTTCGCACATGAATTTGGGAAACAATGCCCTCTACACCTTTGACTCGCGCGTTAGTAACATTCTTATGTCTCAGCAACTCGTTGGGAATGCTGCGTGCGCAATTTATTTACCGAGAAGATCCCCTAGGTAATGCAAAACGATCAATCAAATATGTTCCCAAATTGCTAGAAGAATCTTTTATAATTTTATTTCCTGTAAAAGGTTTTAAACTCCCCTTACTCCTTGCCTTTTGAAAAATAGTAACCTTGTCAGTCTACAACTTTAGTAGTTCCTTTTCGAAGTTATTTAATATCTCATAATCATTTGACACTTTTCTTTGACAAGCTTTTTTGGGGAGGATGTTTTATTAGACTACGCTTTATTAGACTAATCGCCATGTTGGAAGCTGATTTCCATCGAAGAGCTGATTTCTAACTCGAAAAGGAAAGCAAATGGACTTTCAAATTCTACAATATGGTTTCTTCTTCGTTTGGGAAAATATAAAAATGGGTCCTGTCCAGTAGCGCCGTTGTTATGTCCCAATTTGGTGCGATTCATGCAAAGCAGCATGCGGGACGTATTAACCACTGTCAGTGCAAATGAATTGACCTGTATCCAAGTTTAATAGGGGGACAACCGGAGCATTTATGCAAATGAGGACTTGCCAAGTGTCGCAAAAGTGTTATAACCGTTAAGCTGCTGTCGTGTTGGGTCCCCGTTGTCTCTTTTTGGTAGGAGAGGACTGTGCATTTTGCCCGTTCAATGAAACCATAGAGCGATGGACCCAACTGAGCTTAAGAGAAAGAAGACCCTAAAAGGCAACAGGAAATTTTCTTGAACGAACGAACTCACACGTTGGTAAGCTACTAAAAGGCTGGCCAGCCAGCTGTCGCCGCATAAATTAATGACGGAGGTTGAACATTAGCGCATTGTGTCGAATGTGTCATAGCAACACGACAGGCATTGTTGCCAAAGTTTCTTGTGAAATTCCCCGCATTCTATCCCTTACAAGCTTCTGTAATACCAGTTGGAACTGTCCGCATGTTGGGCTTTATTTAGAACGCTAGGAAAGGAGAAAAAAATAATGAATTCCGCAAATAACCCGCCCAAACGCTTGATTAGCAAAAACGGAGCGTCGTGGCGCTTGCGCAGGCCGATGTACACAGCTCCGTAGCGGCAAAAGTCCATTGCTTTTTTTTTTTTGGCAAGGCAGGACAGAAATCTCTTTTCTTCTTCCCCCCGACTAAGCTCCCCATCGGAGTCTATAAGTTTTGTGCCAGAATTTTTCGAAAATAGAATCTTTGGGTCGTCCTGTTGGGAGAAAATCAAGAGACACTCTCGACTACCATACAGCACCCACACATACCTCCACACACATACCATACTAACTTGCACACACAATTCCAAAGTGGTGGGTAGTAGGAAGAACATTGTGTATCCGCTTAGAATGTGCAAGTTCCTAGTCTAGTGACCTTGAGTCGGGAGATGGCGTAACTTTTAGTTTTATTTTCTAACTTTTTTTTTTGCAAAGAAATTCAATTCTAATGCAAAAGGGGAAGAAAAAGCAAGCTGTGTTCTAGTTTAAGTGCAGGAGTTGAATGCATTGCAAACAGCTCTCTCTGCGCATTAATACAAGCCCGCTGAGAGATGGTTGACGATGATAAGTCCGCTATGTTAATTGGATAACGCAAACGCTCGTGTTCACGCGCTCCACCATAACCTTTTTTCGGAGAAGAGTTTTGCCATCAGACAAGACAACTTTGGCCATGAGAATAACGGTAATGGCCGTCCTTTTGCATTTGCATTCATGCGGGGGATAACTTCGAGAAAAGCCTTGTAAACTCAAAACCCCATTTTGGCCCCACAACTACAAACATATTTTGTTCCAAGATCTACGTAATTTTTTTTTGTTGGAAATTCCTAATTGTAACATCGTTTATTTGCAATGATTATCTGTAGTGATTTGTTTATAACTTCATTAGTACGGTTTTAACAGCTAAACGACCTCTAAGTTATGTTTAAGAACTGTAATATTACAGCTTTTCATTGCAATTTTATGAATCCTTTTACGGGCGTATAAAGTACTAAGTAACAGCAAGTAGCAAAGAGTGTCAAGCTGGAATCCCAGCTGAGTACCCGTTAGGGGCATTATTCCACGAAATTAGAAAATAAAGAATAATATCCGTTGGTATTCGTTCGTTTTTTAAAGATGGGAATGATTGTAGACAAAAGTTCTAGCTGTTTTCTTTCTTTTGACAGAGAAATCTCCACAAAATATTCTGACTCAAGGAGAGTTACAAGTGTTCCATTTAACTGCTACGAAGATTGCACCCAAAACTTGGCAGTCTACAAGTTAGTTAGGTTATTTCCCAAGTTGGGGCTCTTCATACTTCGTAAGCGAGTCGGCCAAGCTTACTTAAAACGACGTTTCTCTAAAACTTCTTTAACCCTTGGAACCTCACTTCAAAGAGACGAAAAGGACACGATGTGCGAATTACAGTATAAAAGTTTGTGTCAACCTTTATACTGTGGTGCGAATCCAAGATCCTCCCAAAAAAAACATATTTCTTTTAAAATTAAGCACGACTGGACCTTTTCATGTGCACATGAAGTTAATGAAGCAGAAAGGAAAATATGTTTCTTTCTTGTGGCATAACTCTGCCAAATTTCATTGTTAAAGACGTCATATTGCAAAGTGTCTCGTCTGCTTGCAGCCCAAAACGGCTGTTGCTGAGGCAGATGCTTGCGAAAACACATTTCTTGATACACTTTAGGTCTCCAAGCCAGAACAGCTCCAAGACAGCGCAATTCAAACCTCTCTCTGGAAGTTGTGAATGCCAAAATTCCCGCATCCCGGACCCATGTCTAGTGTCTTTAGTGGGCGAAATCGATAGCAATGCTAATCTTCCAAGGATTTCGTTGCTTGTATAATTGCGTTACTTGCCCCAATTCCCCAGCTTGCATCCAAGAAACTCCTCAAACTAGTACACAACCTCGAACTTTACTCGCCATAAAGCAAAAAAGGAGCGAAGAAATAACGCTCAGCTAGAGAGGCACTCACTTGTTTTATGGGCATCGATTCACTACGGCCATTTTCTTTTTGCCTCTCTTTTTACGCAACGAGAGCGAAGGCGAAACAAGGTCCGAGACTGACGGGGATAGGCTAAAGATGGTTAACAAGGCAACGAAAGCTAAGCCAGTTGCGTATGTTAACAAGTTTACTCTAAACATCGCACTTTTGTGCGAGCGTTTTGGCTCCTTTTTTGTATACAAATTATCCCGTGTGTCCGCCTTGTCTAACACGTGCTCCGTTTCAAAGCTTTGGGGCCTGTCAAGCACAGCTAACCGTGTGCTCTCTACGGAGAAGATCCCTAAAATAGCCCAGGCTGAGGAAAAACCACCGGGTATATATAACGGCACACATTTTCTCAAACTAATGCGTCGCCTTTATAATACCAAGTCCTACATGGGAAGAGATCCCCGAGAAGACGCAAGTTCCTCAACTTCATAGCGCGTAATACAGCCCAAAAGGAAAGGCTTTTCCACGCTTGAAATCCAAACGAACAAGGCATACTATTCAACACTCCTGACGTGCTCCCAACTCCCAACTCTGAACAATTCTCTGCGGGGTTGCTTCACAAGCTGCCTTTTCGGCGTTGGCGTATTCGGCGTATACTTCCAACCTCTCTTCAATCGGCAACACATGCTTCTTATGACCCCCAAACGGATCCCTATTTAGCATCCTTAATTGATCCGTATGTAGACTCTAATTGTGCGTAAGTTTCAAAAGAAAGTTGTCGGAAAACAAAATTAACTCTTTCCAACGCTTTTCCTTCTTATAAGGCGTGAGAAGACTCATACGAGTAGTGATAAATAAAAGAAAACAAAAACTGGGGCCCGAAAACATAGCTCCTGCAGCGTTGGCGGTGTAAGATATCACATATGTCGACATATGAGATCATAGATCACGCTCTGACGCATTCATTCAGTCGTAATACTCACTAGCTAAAGCTAACCTAACGCTTTCAAAGCTCACAAACGCACAGCGGACTTGATATGTAAGAGAGAAACAGAGAGAGAGAGAGGAATCCCCATAAGTCTTTCTTGTCATGTTCCCTTTTCGCCTTAGACTTTTTCCGTTTCCCTCTTTCCTTGAGGGAAACTAAAAATAAATAATAATATTAATAAAAAAAAAAGCCAATAAGACTCTTGCAGTCCCATGGCGTAGACTATCTGACTAATCATACGAATACCAGCAGAACTCTATATCAGAAACAAGCCATAAAATTGTGCGAAGACTTTTTAGTAGGCGGGATGTCATCATGTTCTTTATCTCTCTATAGGGAAGAAGCTCAGGCACCTAATAACCTTCTATATATATTAAGCTCAGCAAGTGTCCTTGGTTGATCGAGATGACTTCTTACTTCGTTTAGGCTTCTATTCAGCACAAAGCTAGAAAAGACTGCATGAAGCGAGAATCTTGTTCTGACTTGACCTAATTAACAAATCTTTGCAATCTGATTTGACCTTCTGTGATAAGGCTCTATTGAACGACAGAAAGCTGAATTATGGTCTTCTTATGAGAAGCCCCAATTTGGAAAAAATACATATACCGTGTACTGTGCCTTATTCTGCGTCTAAAGCTATGTCATTTGTCACAACCTTTTGTCAGAGCCGTAACTCTTTCAGCCCGGCCTTAGTTTTCCTCCTCTGGCAAAATTACTCCGAAAAACTGCGAAGAAAACGTTCCTTTCAGCCGTAAACGATCCTAAACAAACGAAAAAGAAAATCAAAGTTTTGTATCAACTTGTTAACAAATCCTTTTCTTGTTCCCTTTTACTTTTTTTTAGCCCTGTTGGCAGGGACATTACGAACGTTCCAAAAAGCAGCCTGCGAAGGTGACGTCCTGAGTTTACGCTGTCCAGTGGGTACTTCCGTCTCCATTCAGCTCGCCCAATATGGAAAAGCCTCACCAGATATTGCCCTTTGCCCTAGCGTCACTGCAAGCAGCCACAACACTCAAGCTGACAATGATACTTGTCTCCTGACGTCTTCCATGCAGGTAAACATCAACCAGGTCCACAAAAAATCTAAAAAAGACGCTGACAAAACATAAACAAAAGAAAATACGAGCCCCTTTAAAGTCGACAACACGCTCAGCGACCAAACGGAAAATCTTGGTATCTTTTCGTAATAAATTGTTTGGATTTTGTCAGTATAACCTTCTGCAAGCTGTGGTGGATGCTTGCCAAAAAAAGCGCTTCTGTAAGATCTCCACTCAGACCTTAAAATTCGAAGGGGATGCTTGCCCCTCACACACCAAGTTCGTCGAAGTGGCTTATAAATGTCGTCCAAGTAAGCAAAAAAAAAAAAAAAAGAAAAAACTAGCGACTCCTTACCGAAGAACCTTGACCATTTACGTTTCATCTCCAAACCTTTGTTTTCCTTTCTTTCCCCTCAATGCAGGTGAATTCCGAAGCAAAGTCATCTGCCAAAACGAAGAAATTACGTTGAAATGTAAAAAGAATGCTCGCGTGGCTATCTATTCCGCCAATTTTGGCCGGACCAAGTATGACAGTTTGCAGTGCCCACAGCCCGCTGGCGTGGAGGAAGAAAGTAAGCCCCCAACTACTTATCCATAATACATGGCACTTGTTTGGAATTCAATTACGGATTCACCAAGATAAAGTGTTTAATGTCAGAAGAGGGGGTGTAATATCATAAGGAAAAAATTCGCCATAATCGTAAATTTCCCTTTTTTTCTCCGCGTCTTTTATGTGTAGCATGCCAAGCTAGTTACGCCACGGAATCTGTAATGCAAGTCTGCCATGGAAAACGTCGTTGTAGTTTGGCTGCCTCTCCTTCCACTTTCGGGAACCCTTGTAACCCTCAGTCAAAGCTGTATCTGAGAGCTGTCTACACTTGTGGTAAGCTTTATTGGTCTTTTTCTTAAAAAAAAAATTAAGTATGCGTAACCTCATGTCATTCATCCCCAAAAGTTTAGAAAATGTATCTTATTCCCAGTTTCACACTGAGAATAATTAAGATTCGAGGAGTTAAGTCATGGGGAATAAGTTAAAGATAATAATTGCGAATAAAGTTTTTAAATTAAGTTTCCTAGTTTGAATGCATAATTAAATGGATATGGGGGCTTTCCCTTTTTTTTTCTTTTATTAAGTTTCCCGTAAGATCCTCAAGGATCAATACCAAGGTTCACTGGAGGAGGACGAATCCGAAATTTACGAAGACGAAGAATCTTCTTTCGAAAATGATGATCTGCCTCCTGGTCCTTCTGATTCTTGGAATCCCTCCGCTTCGCCATTCCCTGCTGGAGCTCCATCATCACCGAATGACGATTCGGTGACTCGCATGGGCTACAAAACATCAGCTACTAAGAATGCCGAAGTGAAAAAAGACAAGGAGTACTTGTACGGTGAGACTTTTCGGGCTTTCCTATCATCATTATTCTTAGCAACTCCACTTGATTTCAGACTTGAAAACCTTTCTTAGTCAACCTTCGTTTTTTATTTCGCCAGCTAATTTCTCTCTTTCTCTTCTCTCCCCCCCCCCCCCCCAACCCCTTTCGTTTGCTCCAAGTGCCTTGATCCCCCCCCCTTTTTTTTCCTCCAAAATATCTTGACTGCCACACAAACTATGATATCTTTTGAAGCTGAGCTGTGAAGTGCCGACTCTCGCCGGTAATTCAAGCCAGTGAAGCTCGATTTAATTCGAAAAAAGGAGAAGAAAGGGGAAAAGCCCTAATGCAATAAAAAATAAAGAGAAAGGCTACCAAATCATTCCAGCTCCATCAAGTTTGGGGTGTCGGTTTCCTTTTTAATCACAACAGCCCTGATGACCAGCGCTATGCTGCTCAATCTCGGATCTACGTGTCCCGCATCTGTTATGAAAGCATTCTTCCTGGCTTCTTTGTATTGTTACGCATGGCATGCCTATACTTGGCAATGAAACAAAAACTCCGTCCCCA
The DNA here is from genome assembly GCA_023053545.1 of Lepidurus packardi. Taxonomy (NCBI): domain Eukaryota; kingdom Metazoa; phylum Arthropoda; class Branchiopoda; order Notostraca; family Triopsidae; genus Lepidurus; species Lepidurus packardi. Next base: position 6,662,135 of record JAKZAN010000002.1, read on the forward strand.
AAAGTGCGACAGCATGGAAACAAATCCGTCTTGCATTTAGTCTATTCCGGTTCTTGGCGATTGAGTAGGAGTAGCTTAGGGTATGAGTTTTCATTAAAGGGGATCTGTCAAGCTCTTTCGCAATGGATTTTGAAGTTGAACCCAAGATGCCTTGCTTCACTCTTTTTTTGCTCCGCTGGTCTTGCCTGGGTTGGTAAATGGAGATAAATATGTTTCGCGCATGACAACTGACGATTTAAAAATAAAAAAAAGTTTTTAGAATTACATAAAATAAATAAAAATAAAAGAGAGGCAGAGAGAAAGAAACTGTCTACGTGTGTGTATATCTGTATACAGGCGCTTCGTCCAGCAACAATAAAGCGGGCATCTTGGGCGCCTCTTCACATCCCACTCGCTCAGTGGTGACCTCTGCAGTTGACCGGGACATGCAAGGTGACATATCCGGTGATCTGACCCGACAGAACGAGAATCACCACCCCCTTGCTTCACCTACCTCAACCTCCTCGGTCCTGGAGCAACAAGCCAATGCCACCCATGCCACCGGGTTTATAACCGAATGGATGACCGCCTTTTCCTTCATCAAAAGTATAATACCTAAAAGAATTCCAACTCGTGTTCGCTTTCTTGTCTCCAGTCGCAGAAGCATGGTTTTCCACCCAACCCTACCCCCTTTCTCTGCATATTTACTACCGAACTAACCGTCATTGTGGCCACCACCACTTACGCCATCATTTCTAAGGAACTTTAAATGGAACCACATTTATGTTTAGACTAACACTTAAAGCCTTTAGAAGATGTAGGGTCTGAAAGCTGAAGCTTCAATTGAAAGTTTAAATGGAACTTTCCTAGCAACAAAAAAAAGCAATTAAAGTTGGGACAGTTGTGTTATTAAATTTGTGAAAATTTTAAGTTTTTAAATTACGTTTCTTTTATATGCAGATAACCAGGAAAAGTTCATCTTGTATTTGACCTTGTCCATCGCAGCTGGAATTTTGGTATTCTTATCTTTGCTCATTGGGAGATTGTGGTATCAGCGTCGTAAAGCGCGCCAAGAAGCCAAGCTACACGTGGGTGACCCTCTTCCGGCTTTCGCAGACGACGTTAGCGATGTCGACACCGATATTGACCTCACCATGGTCCCTCCACTCACTGATGTAACGACTAGCCTCGAAACTGTGCGATATACAACTCGAAACGGCACCATTCGAAGGCAAGACAGTGATACGAACCCTCGAAGTCTTAATCGGAGCAGTAATAATCACTATTACTATGGCTGAGCCTCTGCTAATTTTAAGAAAAACAAATATTGCAAAAAAAAATAATTCAAAATTTTTAATCAGCAAGCAAAAAATTGTATCATAATGAAGACATGCCAACTAAGTTTTTGCATCTGAGTGGATGGGAAGTTTTTAGACCATGGAATTGTATGAAAGCTGTGTCTGCCTAGCAAGCAGATCGAGTTATGTTGAGACTTATCACTGTGCCATATGAATTATAAAGAAAAAAAAAGCGCGCAGAAAAATATTCGTCCTTGTCAAGATTGTTACGAACAGTGGCCGTCGAGTTTTGAGTCGAGTTATCAAAAAATTTTGCAGAGAGAAACATTTAAGTCCCTTCCGCCTACTGTTGTGCAATGTTATATACTCTCCTCCCACGGGTAACGTGTTTTTGTAAATATATGTATAAATATTTAAGAAAAAAGGATGAAATGGAGACAAGTTGGTTATGGCTGAAAAACAGACGTCTTTGCTAATTTCCTTGACTTGACACTCTCGAGACGACTCTAAATTACAACAAACACGAACTTTAATTAAATTACATCGTGTTCATTCGTCTTAACAACAACATACTCTCGGATCTTCAAGAAATATAATACGACCTTAACCAATTTAAAATAAAATAAAAATCCCGATAAAATTCAAACTGAATTCCAAGAAGAACTTCCAGTGGAACCAAAGTAGATTATTTATTTTAAAAAAAAAATAGTAACAATTTATTAGATAAAAGATATAATGAAAAGAACACTTTTAATCAGGAGTCCAAAACTTAAAGCCTAACAGATGTATTCTTTTAAAACTTTTCTCAATTCCCAGCAATTTTCACTATGTAAAATTTCACCTACAACTCCTTAATTCCTTTTCATCGTTTTGCCATCACAGCATCTGGGGGTGCATTAAACTCGTTTTGCTGGTCTTTCACAACTTGGGGAACAGCGGAAAGGGGAGGAGGATTAGGACGACTCAAGTTAAAAGGTTCACTTTTTTGGGACAGCTAAATAAAGCCACGGAGCTCCATTTTTGCAATTACCTTTAAAATCAACCTACTCACAACTTTGGGTTGTTACATTACACACGAACGGGTTGTCTGTAGTTTTAATGAAATAAAAAATAAAAGTTAAAAAACAAAAATAGAAAAGGCAAGTAATTTTGCTGGAGAAAAATAAAAGAAATAGAACAAGAAACATTAAACGGGGTCTGTTTTAAGTTGTTGTTTGGTTTTGCAGTCGTACTCTGCCCCAACTTTTCCCCTACAACAAAACTCTTTTAACTAGCACAACATTCCACATTAGCTTTGCGTTTTACGTCCAATTAATTTGCTGGGCTTGCTGTAGGTTAGCTATAAATCTCGGGCTTTTACAACTTCCAAGCTGCCTTTACCTCTTCTTTTCTGTTTGCTTTAGGGTCAAAGTCTCACACGCTCTTGAAAGGAAAGCATAGAAAAACGCCCTCTACCCCATCAAAACCAACACAGAATTCGGCCAGCAAAATTCATTTCCAACTAAGAAAAAGGCTAAATAATGTCCAGCAAAAATCACATAATGGACACATTGAAATATAATTACAAAGACAATGATGAGCTATAACCTATCCATTGCCTAAGTTGAAGGTAGTATTCCAGTTTTCTCCGTTTCTCGCTGAAATTCCTTTCTCCCCAGCGATTTTTGAATTCACAACGAAAAGCAAAAAAGGGGAAGTTGAAGACTACGATTGAAAGCACCATAAGATGCTTATTTTCTGTATTTTTTTTTATCTTTCTTGTAAGGAGGGAGAGAATCTGTGAATCTATAAGACTGGAAAACCTAAAGAACAGATCTGTCCTGTAAATCTTCGCCTATACCTTTATCATTTCAACTTGCTCAAGCAAGGTTGGAGCTTTCCCCCTTTTTTAAAATGTCGAAATCAAAACCGTTAATAATACGTTGGTTAGAAGTGGAATTGAAAGAAAAACAGACTTCTGGAAATCTTGCCACCCATAGGAAACGCCCATTGACACTTGTTGAGGTGGAGTTAAGCAGGGAGCATAAGCACTTGTCTGCATCTGGAGTTACGTACGTCATACAATCCATTCAGGCTACACCGTTATTTTTTTGTTTTACAACAAATCTACAAAGAAGAAACACAACATTACTTGAAGTCTTAAAGATAACAATGTCGACATTCACCAGTTCCCCTCTCGAAATTTTGCTCTTTTTCGCACGCATCTTAAACAAGTTTATAACTAGTGAAATAGCGTTTCAGATTCAACAGGAGCGTTCACTACACTACTAAAATTAAAAAGGTGACAACGGTTCGCCCGCCATGCTCTGACCCATTCTTTTCTACCCGACCTGCCAGTTACTTAAATGTACCAAAACTGGGCTTTATTTGAAGGCAAAAGAATCAGCTACCTCCACAAAAAGTTTTACTTTGATAACACACCAAACGCCACTCTTAGAAGACGAAATCTCTGTTTACAGAAGTTTGGAAAACCCACCGGAAAACACACAACAAAGAACGATAACTTTTAGTAGAAGTTGGCGCGCACACCCACTTTCTCAGTTGCTGCGTTTGTGTGAAACAAACGTTACGTGAATTTAGTGGATTTTTGTTTCAAAAGATGGCTCAGACATAAAAAATTGTTCAACCTACTCCCTAGCCAAGGTGCCCCGGTCTCCCTTACATTAGCTTATTGATGGAAAACAATCACAGATGTCACTGGTATTTGCTATTGTTTTGCGAAAGCCTTGCGTACGAAAGTAAGAAAAGAAATAGATAGCTAATAGTCGGCAAGTTTTAACGCTTGTTTTGTTTCTGAAAAGTACAATGTGTCACCACAGTTTCCTGTGGCAGCACAATATTCCAAATCAAGTCGTTAAACTTTCGGAACAAGATTTCTCGAAAACAGCTTGTCAGATTTTAAAGCAATCTAAAACGGGAGTTTTATTTTGTTAGTAGCTAGTGCACAACCAAAACGCCGATTTTTAGGCAACGTATTTTTCATAGTTGCAAAAACGTCATTTGCATATTGCTAATTTATTGTGTATTAGAAAAAACTGTGCATTGGTTGTGCACTACCTGTTAGCAAGCTTAAGCTGTCAAATAATTTTTTTAAAAATGTACTAGTTTTCTCAAAAAGCTGTTCCGAAATTCCCCCAATGCTAACCGCCTATATCGAGCTAAGGTATACGGGAGCTTTAAGCCGCTAGGGATCAGCTGGGCACCGCGTAGGAAACCGTTAAATTTAGCCGTGAAGTACTAAAAAATTCAATGTTTTTTCAGACTGGCAATGGTCAGCTGTAAATCGGCACTTGCAATGTCGTTTTCCCCCTGTTTCTAGTAGAAAAGTGAAAAGCCTTACGTTACCTGCAATGGGCGTTCCTTGTTTTTGCTGGGACTCTTCAAATCCTATTATCTGCTCGGAAGCTTCGTATCCACTTCCCAGATCGGATTGGGAAAAACCCAGGTCTGGTAATGGTGTTTGTCCTTGATTGGGCAGACTGGCAAGATCCAACAAATTCAAGGAACCATGTGACAATCCACTGTAATCCCCCCAAAGCAATAAATAACAATCTGGCCTCAAAGCTGCTTTTCTCATTTGTCTTCAGTACCTGTCTTTATCAGTGTTATACCCGTTTACGTCGTGGTTCCCATTCACACTGCCATTGCTATGCAACGACAACGAATCTACTTTGCTCACCAAGTCGCCCAGCAAGTCTGGTTGCGCCTGAAATAACAAAAAGTGCATTACAAATCAAGCTAGAATCGTTCAGAAAGAAAGTCAATTTGCTTACCAAAGAGGTATCAATGGATAAGGAAGCTGGTTGAGAAGATGTGCTCTCGTTAACCGAAGAAGGTAGAGAAGAACTCGTTAGAGATTCTCCTTCCAAGGATGGCGCATCATCCGACTTGCTTTCATTCTCACCTGACGCCTAACAAGAATAAAACAACACGCCAAAGCAATACAAAAAAAAGTTAGAATACCATCATGGAATGGCTATCATGGGAGCTTTTACTTTAGTAGGTGTGGCACTGGGAGTGTTACCAGTTTTGCCCCGGGTACGTGACATGATGGCTTCGACTCTTTTACGCCGTTCTTGTCGTTCCTCTTCTTCCTTTCGGAGCCTTTCTTCTGTTTCTTTACGTAGTTTTTCAGCCTCTTCTCGCGCTTTTTTATCAGCTTCTTCCTTCTCCTGCCTCAATTTGATTTCCTCTTCTTTACGCTTCCTTTCCTCTTCAGCTTTTCGCTCGTTTTCCTAGTTCAAACAGGCATGAGTTTTCAGCCTACTCAATTAAAGCGGTTCTTACTTTGATGGCCGCTTCCAATCGCCCCTCTTCCGCTATCCGCGCTTCTTCCAACAACCGTTCTTGTTCTTCTTGAGCCAGTTTTTGCTCCAGTTCTTCCCTATACACACGCTCCTCCTCCGCCAAACGTTCGGCTTCCTAAAAAAAAAGAAAAAAAGCGAAAAGCTGAGCGAAAATTTCCCTCTTGATAAGCCTCCCCCAAAGAAACAGATGATTACTTTGCGCTGACGCTCCATTTCAGCCTCTCGTTCCATTTGCTCACGTGCCAACCTCCTTTTTTCGGCCAAAGCAGCTTTGGCTTCTTCCTCAGACGCAATAATAGGTTTGGAGCGACTTGCGGTTGACGTCGTGCTCGCGGCAGGAACATTTGGGACCGGCTCAATATCAGCAGGAATCTCCAAACTGCTCGTTTTTTTCACCTCAACTACCATCGGCTTTTCATTTGCCTCCACTTTGTCCGGCAACTCCACCTTCACCTCCGTCTCTACAGGCTCTTCTTTCGAGAGACTGGCAGGCTGAATAAGCTCAGGCGAAAGTTCAACAGACTCTTGTTTCTCGATATTGACAAGGGCTTCTTCCAACTTGGCGCCGGTTTCTTCAAACACTTTATTATCCAGGACAGTCGTAAGAATCTCTTGCTTTCCTTTGATCTCTTTGTTTTCCTTGGCTTTCAGGTCTTTATTACCATTCTTCAAGCCGCCCTGCAAATCAATAAATAAAAACAGAAACCAAGAATCAAAAATCCATCCTAATAAAGCACTATAATCATTCATAAACTAGCTCAGATTTTTTTTTTTAGTGTACTTTAGATTTGTCGTCTTTCTTGTTCTTTTCCACGCCCTCGTCAATCTTCTCCGCTTTCTTGAGAGGTACTACGCCGTTACCCGTATCAACACTGCGAGCCCGAGATGGTCTTGAGGCGCTCAGTGATTGCACTACAACAAATCCTTTTATTAATCTTGCAATAAAAATAAATAAAAATAAGAAAATAAAAATACAGTAAATGCCATTAATTGTGATCACTGGTTGTTAGAATCAGCCGCTTTATGGAATCAAATCTTAAAGGACCAATTCAAAATGATGAAATTAGTAGCACTTAAATCGGTTATTATAATCACACTTTCGGATATTAGAATCATTCCAAAAGAATCTCCATATATACAGTAATGAAACCACAGTAGTGATTGCTACATGGACTTGGCATACTGAACAACGACATTGCTTTTACGTCGTTTTGACCAATCCGGTCTTTCCAGCCTACTACGCTTAGGGGAAATCACTTCCAAGCTCCCCAGTCAATTAAATGAGCAGGTTATTCAATTGAAGGGACCAGTTCCTTTAATTGACTGGGAAAACTAGAAGGGATATCGTGTTGAGAACCCTACTTGAACGTAGTAGTAGGCTTCAAAGGCGCCGTGTTACTTGTGATTTAGACGTGTGGTTTTATAAAAATGGCGACGAACAAGAAAAATGTTGATTTAAATGTAAAAGAGAAGCTGCAGCTCATTAAAACTTATGACAAGTTAAATTCAAAGATTTCCCACAAAGGGAAGCGGCCGTTAAATTAGGAGTTCCTCAATCATCTCTATCAAAAGTGTTGAAAAATCGTTACGAAATAAACAATAATGGGTCTGCTGAATCTAGAAAAAGGAATCGTGTGGAAACTATCAAAAAGTACACGATGCTTTGTTTCTTTGGTTTAAACAAGCCAGTTCATTTCACGCGACGATGAATCGTAGCACTCTATTGTATATTTCTGATTTTCGGTTATCAGAATCTCGGCTTAATAGAACTGATATTCACTTGATAACGTGATCACAACGAGTGGCATCTACTGTAGTTATAAAAAAAAATCATATCCAAATTTTACCTCGTCGCATTTCCTTGTCTTTATGGATCTTCTTCTCTTCATCCTTCTTCTCATCCTTGGTCACCTTGACCTCTTGGACGTCCTTATGCTTGTCTTTCTCCAGCGTCATCCCAGTACCTGCCATACTAACGGGGCGTGGCCTTCTGTTCCCAACAGCGGGGGCCGTTCTGGACCTTACGTGTACACTTGAAGAAATGCTAATCCCACTCTGTTGGCTCATGGCACTCAATGGACGCGTGGGAGACAGGGGCGTCACTTCCCCGCTGCGAAAACCTGTCAAAAAGAAATAAAACCCCACCCCTTTTTGTTTAGTTCCACTCTTCCGTTCAACCCATGAAAAGTAGTTATACTATCTAAGTATATGAAATTATGGTCCACAAGATGCAGCATGCAATGTCCTTGGCCTGCCAATGTATAAAGCTGTAGTGCCCCGTAACAAAACAACCCCAAACAAAAAGATAAAAAAGTCGATTTAAATTTTTTTTTTAAATGCAATAAGCATCTTCGGGAAGGCAGCAAAAATACCTGCTCCATTGGCATTCACATCCACTTGCTTGCTTTTGCGCAAATCCCGTGCCCGGATTCGCAACCGTTGAGCGCGGGTCAACTTGGGGCCAGAATCGGGCGAAACCACCATGGAAGACGTTAGCGAGGCGGCCGGATCCATGGACGTTCCTCCGGAGTTGGTTTTCCGGGATCCCGGGACCAAATGGCTGAGGCTGCGGGACCGGTCGCCCCTTTTCAGCTTGTCTGTGCTACCCACAAGAGAGAGTGAGTCTGGGCGTTCTTGCGGTCTCTGTTGATTAGCTTTCTTGGTGTTGGATGGGGGCGGAGCCGAGGAGGCTAAAACGTGCGATTTATTTCGTTTTTCCGTGCTGCAATTGCTTGCTAAATGTGACATGCTTTTGGACATGCTGACCCGTTGCTGTGGTGCTACTTTAGCACTCGAGAGGGAACTGGGGGACGGAAGAGGGCCCTTTTCATGCAAAGCGGACAAAGGAGGCTGTTGCCGGCCAGCCCTGGGATGGGACAACTGATCCAAACGGGACAGGGACACAGTCCTACCTGGCGTCCGCGGTTGGCTCAAGCTGTGCCGCGCGGAAGAAGATGTGGAGCCCTGGAAAGCCAGCGAAGACGCGTCTCGAGGCGAAGGCAATGTCGGGAAGATATCCGTGCGGCGACGGCGACCACCAGCCCCAGGTGTCATGGCCGACATGGATTGCGTCATACTGTCATCTAAAAACAAAAATATGGGAATACCCACCAGAGAAACCGACACAAAAGACAAAAAAGGGGAAAAAAATACGTTTTGTTAATTCAAACTTGGGGTCAATCATCAGCCAATGTTCCCCTCAAGACGAGCGTTCATGCACGTGCCATTGGGGGGAAAAATACAGAAAATAAAATACCGAAATTAAAACCAAAAATGTGAAAAAAGAAAAGAAATATTTTTGGAAGGTTTTAAAACAGGCATTGTTCCCAGCTCTGATTGCATGGTTAATTTGAGTACGGTTATCACAAATAGGGCAAGAAAATTAGAGTTGAGGGAAAAAGGCTATCCAGGACAATAGATAAAAGTTAGTTAGTAGAAAACCAAGAATAGCAAAAGTGACAGCGGCTTTCTAGAAACCTACAAGAAAGTTATGGTTATTGAAGGGAAACAGGGACGGTTCATGGCTCACGGAAACTGCGGAAGCGTCCGAGGCAAAGTGACTTAACTCGACAGCTTTTCCTTGTTTCCTGTTCTTCCTTTTATAATAGTTTTCCTTTTACATTACATCATTTCAGCTGTATTTTTTGGCGAAAGATTCCTGAGCTTTTCTGTGACAAATTATCCAGTAATTAAAAGTCTTTCATTACTCGACACTTTTACACGGCTCGACACTTTAATCTTTTATAAAGATTTTAGGAATGAGAAGTTTTGAATTAAAATTAGAAGGGCCTTAATTCGTCAATCCGAGTTAGTACTCTTAATTCCTATTAAAGTTCTTAATCTAAATTAGAACTTGTTTATGTTCTGAATAAAAAAAAGCAAAAATTTTCAGCGTTTCAGTTGAAAATGTTTACGTTTGCGTTTAATGTTTACGTTGAAAATGTTTGAAATCTTTAAAATCCAATACAACGTCAAAATAGCCGGAAAACGTTGGAATACCAAAGAATATGTCCGTTAATTTCCAAATTCCCATGAGTTTAGAATTTCGTTCAGAAGTTTATTACTTGAATTATATTGTTTAAGTTTCCATTAGAACTTCGAACATTCGGCTTAATATTCTTAAAAATCCAAAGCCAAACACAAGCGAAACGTTAAGCGTTCCTATTAAACGTTTAATTTCAATCCAATTGAGAAATTGGAGCTGTTTTACTATTAAGCTTTTCTGAAACTGCAAACGAACTATATTAATGGTGTTCCAATTAGAAAGTAATCCCACTAAATTAAGAATAACGCTACGTAAAATAATGAAATTATTCTAAAATCACAAGGATGTTTGCTGCTGTGTATCTTCAGAGGTAAAGGCGACGAAAAAACACTAAACGAAGGTGAGCTTACTATCGTCTGTCGACCTTTCCAAATAAGGTTTTGTTATTCTCCAAAGGCCACGAAGGTTAGACAAACGATGTGTCTAAGGTGTCACTTTACCTTGAACCTCCTCGAATGTTTTAACAGTAAACCGAGATGTCTGGCGAGCAAACCTTCCTGGTCTAGCTTGAACCACTCACCTCCAACCCGCGAATACCATCCCTGCATTGTTAGCATTCCCGGCAGAGGTAAAGGCCCTCCATGGTCCATCGAATACATGTCAGAAGAATCAGAAGGTGAAAGTTGGACGGTTTTTGAGGGTGGGGGAGAGGGTTGACCTGTTAGGAGCTTGTTGGGATGGGGTAGATCGTTTTCCCAATGCAACACCTGATACATGGACGTGGAAAGGGTTTGCAAAGGAGGCATGAACCCTGTGGTACACCCCTCAAAACAAGAGAAAAAAAACAAGAGGAAGAAAAGAAAGAAAACGAATCCCACCCAAAGAAACCGACATATAGAACTAAATTCAATAAACCCATCCATCCAAGCACATTTCCATCTTAAAAACGTTCGTAATTCCTTTTCAAATCTTTCTCAATTACTATTAAGGAAAGATAGAAGGGCAAAAAAACTCACCGTCCATGTTTTTGTCCAATCCAAAGACAGATGCTGCTCGTTTCGTAACAGCGACGTCTTGAACAACGTCGCGTTCGACAGACGTGCGACCGACATAAGCGGACGCAGACATCACATTAGTGGTCGATGTAGCCCTGCCAAGATAAAAACCGAAGAAACCGTTTTATATGGCGAAACAACCCAGATTTGGAAAGCTTCAAGATGAATGGATGTCGAAAGAGTCGCTTTGCTATACCTTCGAGCACTCCAGTAAGCTGACAAGGATTCCGTGCCAGGATCCAACATTCTAGGAGTTGAGCTGCCGAAAGCGAAGACGTGAGAGCTTTCATTACGTCGCTTGCTGCCATCTAAACGCGATTCACGATCCTGCAAGACATTTACCGCAACATGAAATTTCGTTCAAAGCCTACAAGCGATCACACACCCAGCTTTCCTCCTCCCGAATTCCTTCAATATAATAAGAATACAATAAATAAATAAAATACCTGGTTTTTGCGCATGATCGATTCCCTACGTTCACGTTCGACTTCCCAAAGAATCCGCTTGCGTTCTTCAACTAAGGACCGACGTTCAGCGTCGCGCAGTCGCTGTTCCTCTGCGCGTTTTCGGCGTTCTTCGTCTTGTTGCTCGCGGAATTTCAGCGTTGCTTGAGCCTACAAACAACTGTTTACTAGCTAAATTGGGTATAATACTAACTTACGTGTTGCTTGAGCTCTTCTAGTTTCTTTTGCCGTTCTTCCGCTTGCCTTTCGCGCATTGTACGGATCTTCTCGTCGCGGTTCTTATTCTGCGAACCTTCACGCCCTGCGGCAGGAAATAAAAAAATAGAAGAAAAAAGAACTTAGACCAAGAACATTCATTAGGCACTTTTCCTTAGTTCGTGAGTCGTGCCAACGTCCAACTTTGCAGCCAAAAAACCATCGATCCATAGCATTATTTAAGTTACTGACACCCAAAAGGATCGGAGCAGAAAAGCTCAAACTGAAAACAATTTCAGATAATTTCGCCATGCTTTGCATTTCCAATTTGACGCATGCCATAAAAATTAGTCCTGCATTCGCTACACTCTTTAACCCCCTTCGAGTTTTCTTCAAAGAAAAGCAAAAGTCAAACGGCATTTTTGTTTTTCAGTCTCAATCAACCAGACAACATAAAATTGGGTCCCGTTCCAAAATTACCATGGAAAGTCACTTGCCAAAAGTCCTCCACCTCTGCAAACCAATGTAAACTGCGACGGCCTGTACAGAGACCAGTATATTGTTAAGAAAAACCAAAGGTATTCAGGAATCAACCACGATTATCGAAGAAAGTATTATCTCTCAAAAAGACTACACTTTTTTTTGGTGTAACCATAAGGATGGTAAGGCATGATTGCTGATTGGGAACATGTCGATCGTCCGAGGAGGCACCGGACTGTGTCCAATGCTCCGGTCGTTGCCCGTTAGTATGTAAAAGCTAGTCCACAGCCTAGTTTAATTACCCATTGAAATTTCCAACATCGCAAACCTTCCTTGTTGCTACACTTTTCTAGCTGTCAAGAGTCGTGGAAGTTCTTTTTTGCTTACAGTCGAACATAGGTTTTAAAAACCAAGAAGCAAAAAAACCTTAACGAATCTTCAATGCATTCTACACTATACAATACGATTACCCCTCCCCTTTACTCGCTCTAGGCCCCCATCTGAGCTACGCAACTTATAAATCATAAATATAAAGATTCTACTAAATGTTGTGGGTATGCGTTCATTTGTCATCACATAATGCAAAACGAAAAAGACCCGCTAATGAATAAAAAGGAATCCCAGACACAAAACGACTCGTGTCTAGTAACTCTTTCCAAGCGAAAAAAAACTCTCGACATGGCTCTCTTTCGAAGGATTTGCGAAAACGCCACAAAAAATACACAAATTTTAAAATGACTCATTTAGATTTTTTACATAAAATGTTACCTAGATTACGACGGTAGGATTACAATTTCAATACCGATACAGAATTGCGGTATTTTAGTAATACGTCTCTGAAAAATTATCAAAACGAACTGAAATTGACGACAAAATATGAGAAAGGCGTCCCAATTCAGAGTTAATGTTTAAATAACAGATTTATTTGTTAAACTAAATCAAAGTAACTCGACTACTTTTAAGTCTCTCAACACGGTTTGGTTCCGAAGTACTCCTCGAATCCTGCACTAATTGTTCCTAAAAAAAACTCGAATCACCGCCAATTGTAAGTTTGCAACAAAACATTTCGTGCTCTTCCATGCGATTATGCAGAAAATCGTAAAGACATTACTATCAAAAATGCAATTTCTCGAGACTACAGTTGTCGTATAGAGCGTTACGGCCAGCTAAGAGCAAATGCTCAAGCTGTGTAAAGCTTAAAAAAAAGAGCGTTAAGAAACTGAAAAATAAAAGCGTGAATTTATCGTCAGAAATGCCATTTTTGTGCGCAGTTTTGCAAACTGTTTTGTATAGCATTGCACTGCTCAACGCTACGTTCTTCTACTGGGGAAAACCACGAAAGAATAAAGGAAAAATGATACTCAATAGGCTTTAGCACACCATCAGCCAACAAAAAAAAATCTGCTTTTAACGGTATCTGTGAGCTTATGCCTTGTGTTAAGTTTCAATCAATGCATCCCGTTAAAAGACAAAAGAAGTAAGTCTGCCTGGTGGACAGTATAACGCAAAGGAGGTTAGCCAAGCGTCATTCTCCCAACGATCTAATCTAGCTTTCTGTTCCAACGCCTCTTCCATAAAAAAAAGGTGTAGTTCTAACAAATTTCCTATTTGTTTTACAACCATCTTTGGGACTCTTATTTTATTACTATTATTTTTTATACACTGTTCCAAGCAAGTTTTTGAACGCTCGTTCATGTCCGTTCACTTACAGGAAGCGATCCATCATTGACCTCTGGAGGCGTGACGCCATAACATACAAATGACTGCCTCAAAGTATCGATGAGGGATAATCCACGGATAACTATCCCGAAAGTGAAGATAAACCCAAGCCGCTTTGTTGTCAACCGTTCAACAGGAAACATGAATAAATGTCACTGATATTAACAACCACAGCAAGATAAGTTTGCTTGCTATCCATGAGCGCTTGTTTCAGGTCAAGGTAAAAAGTGCAATTGACTCCTTTGGTCAGATTTTTACCTGCATCAAGGTGCGCCAAGAGGCTAAAAGGAACTTAAACCAAAGCGAAATGCGACAGAAAAACTTACATAGCCACACGTTTCCTCGTCCCGCTGTTCGCACATTCAGTTTGTTGGGTGAACTGGATAAGGCACTCCTGCAACGCGCTCGCGAGAACTGATTCTGGCTCTCATTTTTACTCTGCGAGGGCTGATTTATTATCGATTCCGCCCGCATGAGTTTGAGAGGAATTGTTTCATCCGTTTTGATTTTCAACTCGGCCAAATCGGCTTGTAACCAGCCAGAATCCATGGACAAAGCACGTTCGGGTAATAAGAGTAACTGGTCCACATCTTCCAGCACGTCTTGGACTGTCCATAAATGCCAAGTGGCTGGGGAATAACAACCAGGATCTGCGCTACTAGCGCTATTGGAGCAACTATTGTTGTTGTTGCTGAATGATCTCAGATCAAAGCTATGGGCGCGGGGGCCGATCACAAAACTCGCCATTGTCTCACAAAATCGTTTTTTCCTCCCAAATTAACTCAACAAACGGTTGTCGCTTTAACGTTGACGTTAGACGCAAAAGATCTGCTAAGAATTCAAACGTCCGACATTTTCTAAAGTCATTGACTGAGAGAGAGAGAGACCAATCCACCAAGTTCAAGTTGTGAACAACGACTGCTCTTTCGGGAACTTCTTTGTGGCTTTGTGGAAAACTCCGGTCGCCGGTCCGAGACGGGAAAAACAGTCTTATTTTGGATCGTTTGGATGACCACAGATGATGGTCATGAGCCTCCAGGGATGTTTCAACCTGTGGGCTTTGGTTGAACGAACCAAGGCAACATACTATTGCTATGGACCGGGGGCGAACAAAATACAAAATGAAAAATTGTTACCTGGCTTTTAATATTCGTCTTATCCGTTGTCTATACTACAAAAAAGCTAAACTTACAAAACCTGAAACAGATATTCGGTCAATGCAAAGACGTTCGGAAACATAAAAAATATCAAGAAATACATAAAAGCAGAGAACGAAAAAATAAATAAAAAAATACTGCCATGCAAATGCTGCACGAATTTGTGCTTTGCTGCCTGGCTGAGCTTGGAGACTCCTGAGTTTTAGAATACAACACAACCAGAGCGTGGCTACTTGTTAAAAATTAGGGTTGAGTCCATTCCAGAAAGCTCTATATTGATAACATCCCTTTGTTTTCAGAGGCCTCTCACACAAAAAGACAAATACAATCGTAACCATACTCGAATTCGGAGGAATTTTACTTTACTGCGCTTTACTATGCTTTACTTTACCTTCCTTACTGTGCTTTAGCTTTACCTGTGCTCGACTGCTTAAAAATAATCAAATCGGTCCAAAAGCTTCAAAATGTTTCGCGAACTTTATGAATTATTCAAGCATGAAAATGCACATTCCACTTTTCTGAATATCCGAACACGAAAAATTTGCTTGGTTAAACTGTTAACTACTGACCTCAATGGAGCTGTCAAAGAAATCCTCATATATCAAACACTAGAAAGTTTAGATCTGACTCCAACGAGATACATTAGCTTCATCAGCAAGACATTGGTGGTATTGGTCAACAATGAATAATAGACTAAATCCGGCAGCACTGAATAAACCGGTCGGAAACGGAATAAGGCCGACAAAAACAATATTTCGTGTCGCCCTTTTAGCAACTTGGAAAGATTCAGAATCACAAGGTGGTAACTAATTTGAATTCAAGCGAATCCTTATGCAAAACACGGGTAACAAGACCGGCTTTGCTTCAGTCATGCACGTTATTGACTGAATATCAGCAAGAAGCACAGTTACGGCGCCTGACGCCCACTTATAAACTGGGCTCCTCGCCAAGGCGATTCGTCAGCACCCTAATGTACCTCCAATAACGTTTCTTCGTACAAAAAAGGATATCTAACATCTATATACAAAAGGGCCTCTACATAACATCTATACGCAAAAGGGACTCTACATCGGCTCCAAAAGGGAAGCAAAATGGAGACGATGACTCTGACCTACACCTTGAAGCAATTGGGCGCCACCCTAATGACGTTTCGAATCACTTTTTTCAACGTTTTTTGACACGCGAAAGACCAAGATGGAAAATCTAGCCAACTTGCTGTTGCTATTTGCATTGTATTCTTCCCATGAACGCCTTTCTTGTTATGATTCAGAGATTACACCTACGCAAGGTAGGTGAAGGATATAAGCATTAAAAGTTGCGTGCCAATTTCCGACGCCGAACTTGACTCGGAACGCCCATTTCCGCACTGCTGACATCCTGACTTGCACATCTATGTGGAAAATACGACGCCACAAATAAATACTCAGGACCTACAAACTCTTCCCAACCATCCGTCCACCTGCGTACACCTAAACACAAGGGAACCCGTTATGGCCTTCATAATCATAAAACTCCTACACCTTGACCTTTTTGGCTCCGCCTCCAATGGATCAATATGGCTAACGGCTTTAGTGAACATCCCCCTTCACTAAAATCAAAATTTCATAACACGTCTGAATCCATAAATTAGAGACATCAACACGGGGTTTAAGTTTCTCTAGACGCTTATTTGTAAAGATTCAAGATCGATTTAAGCCAATTTTTTTACGGTTTATTATTTCGGTCGCACGCTTAGCTTTTGTTGGGACATATGATGAGGACGGCCTAAGCTGTCAAACTTATATAGTAGGCCTCTCTAAATTACTTCGAACCGGTTTAAAGGGGCGTCAAGGAAGTGGCAAATTGGAACCTGAAACCTACATTTGAAGAACGAGTGATGGGTGATGACACTTTTTTTCAATGAGCCATGGCACTATGGTTGAAAAGAGATTGCAAAAGCCAATAATAAGGCACGGATCAATTCACCCGGCGAGTTTCTTATTCAATCCACATCCAGACCAGTGGATTTCGCATCGTGTTACATCACGTTGACCAGTTAACATAACGGAGACGACTCTAACGTCTGAACCGACCCTTCGTTTTAATCAAAGTGTCTCCCATTCTTGGGGCTACGCTAATTACGGGAAGGAAAAACAAGCGTCTTCGCTAGTACCTTTAGATGAAATCGAAAAAAACTGGTATAAATAGCTCATGGCAACATAAATTCAACGCTACGAAATTCAGTTCGTTCCAATAACAAGCCTCGTGAAATGCGGGCACAAACTAGAAGTGAGGACTCATTATGTCTAATCAATTCTTGACTTAGGCTAACCTTGAGCGCGGTTTTCGTGTGGGGGAAGGGAAGAAATACGTGTTCCAAATAAACGAACCAAACATAAATATTGTTCGTTTTCTTTTCTTCTTCAAGCCCGAATACGACATTCAATAGACTCGCTTTTAGGCGTGCTCTGGGAAAAAATGCGTTGAAACCCCACGTCCTTGTGGCGATATCCCTTTGGCAAGGCAAAGGATACCAAGAATGTAGAATTTTCGCATTCCTCCCACCCCCCTCCCATGAGTTCGATACGAGAAGGCAATAACCTTATCTTCCGGATAGGTAAATAGAACGATTATTGTTTAACAGAGACCAACTGTGAAACTAGCACGTTTTTCCCTTTTGTTTTGACGCAAGGATAGTCACAGTATATAGGCTTATAAACCTATATACTGTGGAAAGAATTACAGACAAAATTAAGTAATAGAGATGGTTAAGATATTACAGTTTATACCGGTTTTTTACACGTGTGTACAAAGAAACTACTAATGCTTGCGCCCGGGTGGGGACTTGAATAAATAATTTACCACCGGATGTTGTGCATTGTGAACATCAAAAAGCAGGCAAGTCAGCCATCCACAGAGATAGCCCAAATATAGGCAAAATAATCAACAGCTGCTGCTGAACTAATGAACACGGCACTGGGTAAATGAAAATTAAAAGGTTGCTTCGTTTCAGTTAATTACAAGACTACGTGAGTATGGAGTTTTGATATAAATACGTAAATCCAATTGACATCGAGGGAATAGAACGACTGATGCAAAAGCCGGTTGGTTCAGCTTGTTTTTAGCTAAACACATAGGCAAACCCAAGGGAAACTGGGCAGGGCTCGTTGATGAAACCGTTTCAAACAACCCTTTCTTTGAACACTTTAAACCGCATTAAAATCTGCTAAACTTGCTATAAGCGTGGCTCAAATATACTCATTCTTAAAATAATAACAAGGTGAACTGGCATGCAAATTAACTATGAAAAACTTGCCTTCATTGGGGCCAGCAACAGCACGATTCTCAACGTCGTCCGCCATTTTCACTGCACTATATCGATTATGTTAAGACAAATTCTGATTATCGGCGATAGCTAACCACTATCAAACCCGATACTCTGTTCAGAGGGGTAGGTTTCGTCAACATCTCGAACAACGAGATAGGAAATCGGGGTGTCCAGTAAATTGTAAATATCAAGTATGAATGACCAAGATTGTATTGTTATCGTTTCAGCCGTACGAACACCTATTGGTAAGCCAATGTAATTGCTTTCGCATTTTTGTGCTAATTTTATTTGCTATTTATTTTATATTTTCAAAAGGTTCGTTTTGCGGGAAACTGTCTTCTTTTAAAGCGAGTGAATTGGGCGGTTTTGCCATAAAAGCGGCCTTAGAAAAAGCGAACGTCGTCCCAGAAGATGTATCAGAAGTCATTTTTGGCCACGTAATATTCCAGTTATTGACTTGCATTAATGTATGCTTAATGCTGACATTCTTTAGGTTTTAAGTGCAGGCCAAGGACAAAATACTGCGAGGCAAGCGGCTGTAAATGCTGGCATTCCGTACGAAACTCCGGCTACGCAAATTAACATGGTCTGTGGGTCAGGACTAAAGTACGTAAAACATTGAAATAAATTACCTGTATGAAATTTACTTCTATCGTCAACTGGCTTGGCTTTATCCTCCTAATACAGGTCTGTGATATTGGGTTATCAATCCATTAAGTGTGGAGACTCCCGTGTTGTGGTGTGTGGAGGGCAGGAAAGCATGAGTCAAGCTCGCCATGCTATTTTAGTCAGGCCTGGCATCAAAATGGGGCCAGCCCAATTAGAAGATACCATGATAATTGATGGTTTAACTGACGCCTTCCATAATTATCATATGGGACTCACGGCCGAGAATGTGGCTGAAAAATATTCCATTTCACGTCAAGACCAAGACGCATTTGCAGCGTTGTCACAACAGAAAACCGGTCAAGCTTTAATTTGTAACTCATTCTCTTCCGAAATCGTGCCAGTGTCAGTCAAAGATCGGAAAAATGGTCTTACCGTTTTAGCCGTGGATGAGTTTCCACGTCCAGAGTCCACTATTGATACTCTATCAAAACTAAGATCAGCATTCAAACCGGTTCGTTTAACGAAAATATATATATATATAAAAAAAAAAAAAAAAGAGCTAGAGAAAAAATAATAAGGAAGCACAAAGAAGGTATCCGTCCAATTAATTGTATAATTTCGCAGGATGGTACAGTAACGGCGGGCAATGCCTCGGGTTTAAATGACGGTGCAGCAGCTTTAGTTTTAATGCCAGCCTCAGAAGCTACAAATCGCAACTTGAAACCATTAGTCAGACTTGTTTCCTATTCACAAGTAGGAATTGATCCCAGTTTAATGGGAATGGGACCCGTCGCAGCCGTTCGCGAAGCTGTAAGTGGGTTTAAACCGCCACAAAAAAATTTTAGTAATGCACTTTATTTTAATTAGGTGTCAAAAGCGGGGTGGCTTTTAGAAGAAGTGGATCTTTTCGAGCTTAATGAAGCTTTTGCTGCCCAATCCATTGCTGTGATCAATGAACTTGGTCTTGATGAAACCAAAGTCAACCCCAATGGTGGAGCTATCGCATTGGGCCACCCATTAGGAGCTTCAGGTAAAACTCGTTAACGTCATACATTTTCTAAAGATTTCAAATTATTGTCTTCTTCTTTTAGGTGCAAGAATCTTGGTGACGTTGATTCATGCCATGCAAGCTAGATTGGCTACCAAAGGCGTTGCCGCGCTATGCGTCGGCGGAGGCATGGGCGTGGCTCTCTGTATTGAGCGTCATTGAGTGCTTGCACCCTACAATATTGTGCCTTGATTTACCAAATATTTGCAAGTCACATTTTTTACCATGTTAGTCAATTTTAAAACCCAAGTGCCAATGACTACATAGGCTAGCCAGTTATTTTTCAGTTCAAATATTCGCTTTAGCTTTTTACGGAGCAACACAATTGCTTTGATTACCATAAAATTGGGTTAGATCATTATAGATCTTCGTTGTGTGAGGTTCTTCATGTAATTTGGCACATAGTTGGCACATCGCACGTGGACTCATGTCAGCCCATCCTGCGTGGACTTTGTAGTGAGGTTTCCACCAAAAATACTCCCGGTATGCAGTGTCATTGGAGTCTAAATACGTCAAGTACGCAGATAAGGCTTGCGGTGTGTATTCCAGGGCATTAATATAAGAATGTTCAGGTAGAAAGCTGGCGTAATCTGCTTTTCCGTATACAATGGGAACCACCAAACGCTCAAAGACCAGGAATAATTTCTCTGTGACGTAATCTTCGCACAACGAGTTCTCAAAGGATAAATAAAACTTGTAATTCCGTTCCAGCATTGCGTAACAAGTTGACTGGGAGATACTCAAACCTTTCTGGCGAGGGCAAGTCAAGTTCCCACCTTTCCCGTAAATGTGAACTGGAATGTACTTCTCAAGATCCTTCACGTAAAGCTCACGTTTACCTGGCGAGTTCGTCTTGCTTACAAACCAAGCCACTAGGTTATTTTTCGAATTTAGCAGACTTAAAGAAGGTTCGTCGAAGTTGCTTTTTAAATTGGTGGAACTTGCCGTGGACGTGGGTTTGCTTAAACTTTCCAGGTACCCGTAGTTGAGTACTACGTCCGAATCTTGCTTGTACGTCATAGTCCAGTTAAAGTAATTGTTGTAAGAGCTAAGGGAGCTACTGAAAGCTCGAAGCAGAGTAGGAGGCTCCTGGGTAAAGAAAATGTAGTATTGGTGAGGCGATCGTTTGTAATGACGTCGAGCATGAGGCCAAGAGTTTAAACTTGCGCTTCGCAAGGCAAAGACGTGGATTAGTAAGGCGTCAAACTTCTCCATTGGCATGGAAGCGGTCTGCTGAGTGAAAAGTTCGCAAGCAGATACTGAACAATTGTGCTGCACAAAAGGTTCCTTGCCAGTGGACCCGAAGTGTTTCGTAATTAGTGGGTGAGGATGGTTATACAGGAGTATCTTCTTCCAAATCGGTTTTGATAAACTCCTGTCCGCAAGTATGTCTGTCTCTTGAAAGGCTAAAACGGCACTTGCGTTGATAAAACTCGGAAGAGTTTTAAATGGTATCAATTCTTGAAGCCAATACAAAGTCAATAATGTTGAGACAGCACAAACAACACACAATTTCATGTAATGGAAGTTTTTAGCCATACTTGTTTCGTTGCTGGAAAGATGAGTCAGAAAAAAGGAGACAGCAATGGAAAAAAAAATATCCAAATATAGGAGATCTTGTTGCCACACTTTCAGTATTGTAGGAGAGTATATGTGGATTAGACTAGGTATGGGGTTCTTGGCAACGATACTTCTACTGAAACAGTCTTATCTGCAATGAATGATAAGTGTACTTATAGTCAAGTTGTGATAAAAGGACCAATAATTTTAACAATTTCGATCATTCAGTTTCAACAATTTCGATCATTCAATTTCAACAATTGACTTTCAAGGCGATTGTTGAAATGAGAAGTACGTACGTGGAGCAGATCACATTGTTTTGTTAACAGATGCCACCAAAATATCAGGATAACAAAGATTGAATTCTGAACTGAGTGGAAAGAACGGGTAGGGGACGAACGGGTCCACCTTGACCAAACGGGCCCAGTGCCAAAGAGGCCCAGCCATTGACCAAACGGGCCCAGTCAACGGGCCCAGTCGACCAAACGGGCCCACTATTTTGAAACATTGTAAACACCCTGTTGTGCTGTTTTACGGACTCACAACGTGAAAGTCTTGCCCAATATAAAGAAAGATATATTTTCAAATATTAATTAAGTAAGAATCAAAATTTATTTCTGAACATAACGGGAAGTTTGCGACTTCTTAACAAAACAAAGATCTCCATTGAACTACCTGATACAGAAACACGTCACCCGCACTCAATAACCATAAACTTATCAAGAACGGCGATCGAAGAAACATGGATAACGCTGTTTTTGTTCTCTGATTTTAACTGGACTACATAACGCTGCACCTTTCTTTAATAAAAAAGAACATGATTATTCATACCGCAGACATTTATTTTACACAGTTTTGGTTTATCCCATGAAAGGCTGGCAATGAAGAATACACTTTTTGGGTGACAGGCTCGTGCAATTTAGCACATAAGGCACACATGGCACGTGGACTCATTTCACTCCATCCTGTGTGGACTTGAAAGAAAGGTTTCCACCAAAAATACTCTTGGTATGCTGTATCATTCTTATCCAGGTACTTCAAGTAGGTAGCCAACCCTTCGGGTGTGTATTCAAGCGCATCGATGTAGGAATGTTCGGGCAAAAAGGATCCGTAGTCAGCTTTGCCGTAAACTATGGGAACGATATAGCGTTGAAGAATCTGAAATAGCTTTTCCGTGACGTAATCTTTGCACAGGGAATTTTCGAAGGAGAGGTAAAACTTATAAGTCTTTTCCACCATGTCATAGCACCTTGACTCGGAAACATCGATTTCCGCTATTTTGGCACACATCATGTTACCACATTCACCGTAAATATCCACGGAAACATAATTTTGCAACTTCTGGACGTATTTTTCTCGACCTGAAAAAGTCTTGCAGTGCGTCACAAACCAAGCTACCAATTTTGTTTTATTTTCAAATAACTTGGAAGTCAAACCTTCCGTTTCTCCATGTACAAAATTACGTTTTTGGAGGCCTTTATCTGGGTTTCTAGCTTCGATGTTCCCGTACGCCAGGAAAATGTCCGAGTCTTGTTTATAAGTCATTGTCCAATTAAAAATTCCATTGAAGTTGGTCAAGGTTGCCGGGTCCAAAGAATAAGGAGCTTCTTGAGTGAAGAATATGTACCGTTGATGTACTGACCGTTTCTTTGAATCAAAAGAAGACAACTGCTTTCTGATGTTCAGGGGAAGTTTGTGTACACTATCGGCGCGAACAAGGACAGCATCGAATTGGTTCAAAGCAACGCCATTGCTGGGCTTCATAAACAGTTCACAATCTGCTACGTGACATCCATGATGCAGAAATGGACCGTGGCCATTTGAACCGAAGTACATAGTAATCAACGGATGTGGGTCGTTGAATAGCAAAATAGTCTTAAACCGTTTGATCGGATCATGGACAATTGACTTATTCAGGTTCAAATCGTGGAACTGTGTAGGAATGAACTCAGGTGCCTTTTGCGTATGGGATGTGTAATGTAAATTTGAAATTAGGGTCAAGTATACTAAGAACAACAATACTAGACCCAGAATGGATAAAGACAGATTCAGTTTATTTGCCATCACTGAATCCGATTTTTGGCTGCTTTTATGTCGATGCAAAGAAGCACAGTACCAGACACTACATTCGAGATGTTTCCTACTTTCAGAGAACGACGAACTTCAGGGGAATATATCGTCTGAATAATTCAAGGTCTAGAATAGAACTATAAGCTAAAACACATTGTTGCCACAAAGTTACATGATAGATTGCTGCACAGTGTAAAACATTATATTCTTCCAACATCTGTTCAATACACGAGTACTGAAACAGGAAAAAACGGGTGATTTAGTAAACATTCCACACCGACCCTCTGCCAAACAATGGAAGCACTTTGAAATAATAGCTATCGTGATTTGAATTATACATGCAAACTCCGTAACGTATAAATAGTGAGTAAATTCCAAGTAGCCTTTTACAGATTTCTATAAAGATGTTAATAAGGCAAGTTCCTTTGTACAAAACGAAATTGTACAAATCTGCCAAGTTGATTCTTGATTTGTTTTTAAGTATCGAATTGTGTCCCCAGGACCAAATCGTAACTCAGGCTCAGAGTACTTGACCACAGGTCTATAGTGCAAGAATGTACTATCGGTTAGGATCGGAAAGTTAAGATGTAGTGTCTCCCCATGGACCAGTTTCAAAAACTATAAGGCCCTGAAAGCCCCACGCCAAGAGAGCTGAAACAAATAAATGCGCAACGCGATATAGATCAATAAAGCTGCGTTATTGATATTTTGCTGTTTTAGAATCCTCATCAATTTCACTCTGCACTCTTGGTTCAAGTCTTACACGCTGCATTGAGATCCTTTAGTAGGAAAAACTGTATCAACGGATTAACTGAAGTTTATACCACGCTGTATTGTTGAGATCTACTCGATCTTAGCCATTGATTAGAATTGGCATTTCCTTCACCATAATATAGAAGAAATGTTTTGACGTAGCACTACTTGAAATCTTGGAAACAATATCTCTTCATTTAAAAAAAAGAAAGGCTACACTGGAATTAATGGGTTCTTCCACCGTAATTGAAGCTTGTCAAACTTCAAGTTTAACTGAATGAACAACTGTGATCAAAGGCGACTGTTGGTCAATCTGTAGCAAGATTAGGGCATAGTACTTTACTGGGAATAAAATTGGAGATTATATCAAACGTGGGCGTTAGTTAGTAACGACAGTAAGATTACACCACTGATTCAAGCACCTGTCCACCTTAGAAAAACAAAGCAAAGTTCACTTTCTTCAGCAAACACGACTATACAGATATACTTGATTATGCGCGAAAGAAACCGGAACTAGAATACAGCAGTAAAATTCACATTCACACCTTCAAAAGTTTCATATGCACCCCACCCTATACGTCGAAGTACATTTCTAACTCTCGGAATAAACAATTGAGCTTCGCTTTTGCTACACTGGAAGGAAGAACTAAATGATTTGCATGTCTTCATGGTAATAGGCGACAGGCCCGTACCCAGGAATTTTTTTCGGGGGGGGGGGGGGGGGGGGGGGGGGGGTTTTAACCCGAGAACTTGAAATCCTATTTTTTTCGTATACCATCTTAATCTATCAAGTTTTCCATATAGAATGTAGAAAGTTAGACGATAACTATATACACATAAAGTTAATTTGATGTCTACTTTGTGCTTCATAACTCAACCTGTGAAATGATCACAGACCTAAACTGAGGTAACGAATCGAGAAACTAGCGAATACGACCTAACACGCTAAGCTTGTTGTCTGGGAAGTCTCAGATATGAAACTGAGCTAGCTTGACTTCGACCACGTTTAAAAACTCCCGTGTTTTCCTTTCCACTCCTTTCTGGAGATTTTATGCAAGACAGGAAGGGGATAACACGGGGGAAAGAAAAAGTTACAAAAATGTTACTTGTGGGGGAGAAACAGCGAAGGCCCGAAGGAACGCAACGCAAAAAGAACATATGAAGGTTTCTCCAGCTCGCCTTCCTTTGCACAGCTTTCCGGTAAAAGGGGGATACGAAAAAGGAGAAAAGTTATCGCGTTGTTCGAGCTTCAAAACAGTCAAACAAAACCAAAGCTCCATTCGAAATAAACTTCTCAAGTACCATATGCTAGAAAAACGTATATTTTTCATTTGCGGAAACATTACAGAGTACAGATTTTACTAAGAAAAGGTGTCATATTTTGAGATTTCATATACAGCACAAGTTATATTCTCAATTTATATTGTTGGACAAGTTTAAGAGATTGTAAATAAGATTAGCCAAGGGTAAGGTTATTATCATCAAGAGTGGAATGTTTGATTGTCAACGTTTTCCTAATGTTGAACGGTCAAGATTGCGGCTGTTTGCAGGTACAAAGCGAACGTAATGCATGAAAAAAAGACAGTACATGGATCGAAAAGAAGAATACAAGATCTAAAATGAGACCCATCCGCGACAATAGTCTTTATATTTTCAATCTTTAACTGATAGTGTTTTTCACAAATACATAACTTTCGAAAACGGAACCTTGGGCAACACCCATCAAAATTATAACCCATGGAGACTATCCTTAATTCCTTCTTTTTCGCATTATTCTAAATTAATAAGTGAGTATTCACAATTTTCTGACAAACTAGTAAACTGAACCGCAATGCTAATTAAAAGCATTGAGATTGCATTACGTTTATGTTAGCATCACTATAAAAATATCTGAAATTCACAACTAATCCACTTGACGACAGCTAATGAAACCGTTTCTGTTGGCTAGCAAGAGAAACAAAATATGGACATACAAACAATTAAAAAAAAAAATTTGTTGTGGTCGTATTCGTTTTGAAGGGAAGTTCGACCACCTTTTGCTAACTGGAAAAACAGGTTTCTTATTAATTAAAATCGTGTTTTTTCATACAGACCTTGCTTATTGTTTTATTATAGTTTTTACTAAGTACCTCGCACAGGTGCTTATTAAATATGCACCCTAAAGCTATGAACGATTCCTCTTTTAACGTCTCCCACCAGCCTGGTTATATCCTGCGTGCATCTAACAAGCGACAGATTCTGCCAAGAAGGCCACAAGTAAGTGTTTGCAGAATTTTTTTTTTTTAAATACGAACTTCTCCTTGGCAAACCGCCTCTTCTCAAACCCGGCCACTGGAATGTGCTACCTTGCATATTTACTTAATTGTACCGTAATAAATAATCAAATTCTTGTTTTCATTTCGTATTATTTTCGTATTTCATTGCGCGGCAACCCGATCTATATAATATCACGAACAAGATCAGTAACACTTGTTCTTTAAGAAACGCAAAATGTTACTCCAGGTCTTAGAACTCCAATAGCTTGATCTCCGAACAAGTTTCCAGACCACCAGTTTCTTTAGCGACATTTTTGTTACGAAAAAGCTTCAAATGCTTAGGTACGACCCGAAGTTTGGGGTGTGGCTAAGAAGACACCGACATCTTTTTCAAAAGAAACTAAATGGTGGCATCTCACAGAAGATTCTCCTCCTCACGGCGTAATCTTCAAGGTTAGCAACTTGGTATAAAAGGACTAACTCAGGGAGCTCCTGTTGACCAGCACTCAACAAACGGGTCCATTCCATTTGTCCATTGGTTTAATACGAGCATCAGGATGAAGCTGGTAAGTTGGCTTCTAACTTCCAATTCACTGACTTTTAACTGGCTCAATCTAATATCCTAATTCAAAACTAACAGATATTAATTTGTGCGACGGCTATCCTCGTGGCCGGCGAGGATTTGGTCAACTACCATGTGAATAACTTGCACCACATCCAATCTCGAGAAGCAGTCCCCAACGTTGATAATTCCTACCAGTAAGTTTTCCGCGAAAATAGATATTAACATGTATATACACGTCTTTGATACCTTTACATGGCCACCGTAGTTATGGATCCGACGATCAAATTGTGGCGGTTGACACTTGGTCAAATAGAAAGGGAGATGCAGTTGTACCAAGATCTTTGTTCAATGATTTTTACGGAAGACCTGTTGAACAACTTGATCTTACCGAAACTATTGTTGACTCTGCTGCAAGCGCTGACGTTCCCTTGCAGAGCTACGAATATTCTTTCGATGGACAGGTAGATTCGCCTGGGTATTCTCCGGAAAACCGTAAGAAATGGGAAAGCCTGGAGTTTGGAGCTTGGGGAGCCTTACGTGTCGCTTTGGATCAGATTCCCAGAACTCCTGCTGGTACCTTTAAAGTTGATACTCCCGATTTTTATAATCAATGGCGCATTAATCGCAATAACTTATATCCCACAAACTAAAACCAACTGGGAAAATTTCGACTTGCTCACATTAGTATCTCATCTATAATGTTATTATTATTATCATCGCATTTACAAACGTTAAAATAAAGAAACATTCTTTTTATTTTAACCTTTAGTTCTGAAGCGTTTATTTAAAATTCGCTTCTATTATTAAAAAACAAATTCGGGAATAATGTTGCAAATCCAATATGGGGTATTACTATATACACTCCGCAGTCTATTTTTCAAAGAAATGAAAAAAAGGGTGAAAAATGAAATGAAAGGGTGAAAAAAAAGGAAAGAAGAAATGGGTTTGTCTTACCGAATTGGCTTCAGTGATGAGTTGGACATTGAGGGACGGACGCGAAAATAAAGCGATAGGGAAATTATACGTTCCGGAGTGAAAAGCAAGCCGGGTTTCTATAAGACATAGCCCGGATGCATTTTCAAGACCCAATCCGAACCAGACACACCGTTGCCGCTCGCTGCAAAATGAAGCTGGAGGTATAGAAAAAGGAGGCGCGGAAATTCAAGAATGCTTTTAAAGGTTAGGTTAGCTTAAAGGGCAATAGCCACCAAAAAACAATTTTGTCTTATTAAAAGGAGTAACAAATATATTTTCTAACTTTATGGGTCTTTTTATCATACGCGAAAACATAACCTAGATAATAAGAAAATAAGAAGTCTAAAATTCAAACGATACATATTTTGCCATTGGCCAACGCGGTCACGTGGCCTTGATGACGTAGATAGTGGAGGGCTAAGCTTCCTGGGCGCTCAGCTGACCGTGTGTTTTGTGTACTTTCGAAGTGTCAACGCGATATTCAACGAGTAAAATGGCAGAAGGTTTTGACGAGACCGATTATTGTGATAGAAGCCCCTTTGTAGAAGATGAAGGGACGGAATTTGACCAGGCTTTTGTCATTCCTGTGCCCGTAATTCAACAATGTGCTCAGGCCTACCAGTTTGAGCCATATAGGGTCGTCATACCGGAGAACTGACAAGAAAAGTCTGCCATTTCAACTCCGGAAAATTGACAAGAGAAATCTTTCATGTTAGCTTCGGCCAAAGTCACTTCTTCTTCATTGTTTTCCAGATCAATTGCGGGTGTGGACTCCGAAAAAACTAAGTCAGGCACCGAGTCTGACGTACAAGTGCTTGTGGCAACTGTTGGGACAGAACTTGTACTTTCGCTTTGAAGCAGCAATTCTTGGATAATCTAAAACGTGCATATGTCATTACCCTATTTGGTCTTCAAACGTTGGAGTATATTTACGTTATGGCGTTGTCTTTTCTCAATAGCTGAGGTTTTCCGAGGTTTGGGTGGACTTCGCACCCCAGACACAGTAGCCGGCCTATCAAACTTAGTAGGGATAGCGGTTGGCAACAAACTCCTACCACGACGTTTTGCCCTAAGTCCCATTGCTAACTGTCGATCAACACTACTGTCGAATTGATCTTCGGTGAAATGATCACCACAGAGAGACACCCACTTGCTCATTTGGGCTTCCACAAAATCAGCCCTAGTCCTTTGTACTTGCAAAACCCATTGCCGTCTTCTTTGTGCATCTTTTGGGAATTTATACATCCCTACACCAGCAGTAACATAGTTTTTACAACCGTAAGCAGCACACTGGTTACGAGAACTTTTAGTAATCGACTCTGATGGCAGCTTACTTGCCATTTTTTCACTAAAACTTAGGAAGCACAGAAGAAGTCTATACAGTGCCAGTGAATAACAAAGCGCTCCTGGGCCGCGCCTCCACTATCTACGTCACGCGCCCGTGGCGGGAAAATGCAAAAAACTTCGCAAGCCCATAACTCAGGAACGGCTAGTCAGAAAAATTTTAAACAAATTTTCCCGTTTTTAGAATAATGTGTACAATAAGAATCCATCCAAATATCAATACGCTATACCCGAGGCTATTGCCCTTTAAGAGTAGGCATATAATTTCAGCCGTTAAAAACACTAAGATCTATACTAAGAACTCTTATTCACTTAGTGAAGTGTAGAACAGCTGATTACAAATATCAACAGGCGCAAGGCTGTGCCACCTTTCTCCATAGGATTTTCCTTATTCTTGGCTGGTTCGGATTGGGGTTTGAAAATATGCAGCCCGGAACGTCGTGCAGCAGACGGGGAAAGTCTTGTGCATTAAAGGCCGTGTTAACACCCCTTTGGGCAACTGGGCCAAGTTTAAAAATGGGCTCTTAAAGGGATGGGCCCCCTTTAGTTCAAAATGAACAGGTCAGGGTGGTCCCCTAGCCTCGTGGGGCCTGGGCCAGTGCCCAGTTGGCCATGCGATAAGTCTTATTCAGTGAAATACAGTTAATTAGTCATGTTAATTAGTCAGTTAATACAGTCATGGTCTTATTCAGTGAAATACAGTTAATTAGTTTTTTGGCAGCCATCTCTCTCCCTCTCTCAATTCGCAACTGTAATGTTACTCTTCATATGACCTAGAAACACCTTGGCGTTGATGGCTCTCTATATGACGGAAGAAAGACCTTTCTTATAATAACAACAGAGCTATAACTTTTACAACCCTATTGTCCAGTTACCGAAGTGTATAAAGGACAGCAAGCAAGTGGTTTGTCAGTAGTCGGATTTTAACGTATAAACAGACAGAAACTTTGTCCGTCCTCCCCCAATCCTTAACTGTATTGGTCAATGAAAGGAGCAGTTCCTTCAATTAAATAACCTTTTCATTTAATTGACTGGGAAGTTTAGAAGGAATTTCTTACCTAAGCATAGTAGTAGGCTGGAAATGACAGGATTGATAAAAACGACGTAAAAGCAATGTCATTGGTCAATTTGCGAAGTCCGTATAGTGATTTATAAGTTCGTTGCTGTACACGCCCCGGGTTTTTATGCAGTTGCTAAAAATTCCAATAGGCGTCTCCTCCAACATGACTGAATCCGCTTTTATGCGTTTGCTGCTTTCAAAAGGGTCAAGCTAGTGCTACGTCCAAATGGAGAGTGAAACATCACAAAAGCATCCTTACAGTAAGGAATTCCCGACCAGGTATTCATTAACTTATTATCTATCCAAGACATTCTTATTTAGAAGTATTATTATTTACATTTTTACTAATAACAAAATTATTGTGATTTTCTAGGTGTATATTATTGCAACTGCTCGGGATTTGCTGCTTTCTTTTTGGCTTTATACCGTGGTCCGTAAAAGATACCGTGCAATCAAGCTGGGCTGATATGCCAAATTCTATCGCTGGTATTCAGTACGTTTTCTTGAATTATTTCCAATTAGTCTGATTTTATTTTATTTTTAGGTTAAATTCCACGTTGTTATACACTCCTATCGTAGATAACTTGGTTTGGGTGGTTGTTGATGCTCTAGGAGCCGACTTTCTAGAAAGAAAACCAGTCGTGATGCCATATCTTCAGAACTTGCTAGAAGAAGGAAGAGCTTGTGCTCTTTCAGCACAGGCTCACACTCCCACAGTTACCCTACCACGGATTAAAGTAGACATGAAAATTGTATTCACTGTTCATTAAACTGATTTTGTGTATTCAAGGCGTTGACCACAGGAAGTGTTCCCGGTTTTGGTGACATTTTTCTTAACCTGGCCAACGGCGATAATGCACTACAAGAGGATAACCTTCTCCAACAGTCCAAAGCCTTTCATCACAATTTAACCTTTTTCGGCGATGAAACATGGACTAAACTCTTTCCAAGTACATTTACTCGAAGTGAGGGCGTACCTTCGTTCTTCGTACAGGACTACACCGAAGTTGACCACAAAGTTACTCGCCAACTGAACACCGAGTTAGAAAAAAATGATTGGAGTATTATGATTCTCCATTACCTCGGATTAGATCACATTGGACACCTTAGCGGACCTATGAGTTCGCTAGTACCTCCCAAACTGCAAGAAATGGACCAAGTTATCGAAAAACTGCACGAGCGTTTAATCCTGAAACAAGAGAAGAACCGAAGCGCGATTTTCGTGTGTGGAGACCATGGAATGAGTCACGAAGGCAGCCATGGGGGCAGTAGCTTGCCTGAAACTACTATTCCCTTGATTTTCCTTCTTCCCCAACGGACTCAATGGTACTGGGGTAGAATTACGTGATAAGACACAAGCGTTTCTTGTCTCTGCGGGCACCCATGTAATATTATTGTTCGATGAACCAAGCGTTTCTTTGAGAACAATGAAGCTAAAACTGTAGAGTTTAGACTTTGAAACGTAATACAGTTGGTGTCGGGGAAAAAAACGAGTTGTGTCTTATTTAGTATCTTAAGCTTAATGATATTCCCTCCATTTCAGTTCTGATTCTGCTGCAGTTCTACAAATCGATGCTGTGTCTTCGTTAAGCTTTTTATTGGGTTTGCCATTGCCTCGACATAGCTTAGGAATCCCATTACAACCTGTTTTGAAGATGAAAACCTCTTCCGAACGCCTTTATGGACTATACTATTTATGTACACATTTGAGTGGCGTTTATGAGCGCCAAATTGGCCAACTTCATCCTGGTATTTCTTTTAAACTATAACTTGACGACATTTCCGAATAT
This sequence comes from Lepidurus packardi, assembly GCA_023053545.1. Classification (NCBI taxonomy): domain Eukaryota; kingdom Metazoa; phylum Arthropoda; class Branchiopoda; order Notostraca; family Triopsidae; genus Lepidurus; species Lepidurus packardi. The sequence goes on from JAKZAN010000002.1 coordinate 6,694,110, forward strand.
GACCTCGTATTAGGGAAAAAAGACGACGACTTTGATAAAGCCGTGAATTTGTACGTTCAGATATTGGAATCTGGTTCGTTCAGTAAAGAAGAGTTGGTTCATCAAGCAGAGCAATTATTTCTAAGTTGGGCGAGAGACCTTCAATCCGATCTAACTTCTCAATCCACCGAGAAAAACGTTCAGTTACTCTTTCTCGGTTTAGGATTGGTTTGGATGGTATGTAGTACTTTTCTTGCATGTAGTACGTGTCTAATTTGGAATGCTTTAGGCCTTCGCCCTTACATTTTTTGGTACCAAAATGCGATTAGCTAAACTTGAATGGTTGGTTGTTGCGGGGCCTTTCTGGCAAGGTTTGAGCTTGGCTTCATCTTCGTTTGTGGAAGAAGAACATCAAGTTTGGTACTGGATCCAGGCTACGTTAGCTGGAATCGCGTTGATAATCAGCTTACGGAATTACTGCAAATTACGTAATGGAGCGTTCATCATTCACTGTATAGCTGCGCTGGTTTTACAGAGAGTACTGCGTTCCTGGGTGCGAACGGGCGATAAGTGGGTCCAGGAACCTGACCTAGAAGATCTTTTAAGAGAAAATAAACTGCTGTCGTCACTCTCATCCATTGCGGGTTTATTACTCGTTTATTTCCGCATTCGGGAGCATGGCAATAGAACCCAGCGATTTCTCCTCCTTGTCGCCTTGTCTGGATGCTATTTGTACCGTGGAGCTGTTGCTGCAACATGCCTGCCGTGGTTTTATCCTTCGTCCACGTAAAATATTAATCTGTTATTAAGTACTTCCAAGTGACTATTGACGTATTCTTTACTAGGGGGTTCTGGGAAGCGCAAACCACGTATGCGAGTATATTCGTGCTTAATTTAATGCGTTCAACCAAGATAAGCTCAACTTGGCAATTACTAGTCCTGTTATTGCTTAAGCCTCATTTGCATTTACCAGTAGCGCTACTCGACGTCTATATCGAAAATTACAGTCAAGTTCTTCAGCTCTTGACGGACAATTACATGATACGAGGCGTTGGCTATTGGAGTCTAGCTAAAGCATCATATTTCTACTTGGTAAAATAAAAAATCCTTTAACTGAGAATTGAGATTAATTGATACAAAGTACTATTTTTGTTTTTCAGGGTTATTCGAACAGTTTAGCTCGTTTGGATGTTAGTGCGGGTTATGTAGGTTTGACCAACTATTACCCCGTAATTGTTGCTTCGCTGCTTGCTATTGCCACGTATGCCGGTCCAGTACTGGCTCTCATTTCAGGTCTGATCGAATCAGTTAGCCCGGAAAGGCGAAATGAGTAAGTATATACAATTTTAGTACTCAAATAGATTCGGCTTAAGATACTTTGATCAATTTTCCACTCGTTTCCATACAAAATAGGTATTTAAAAGGTGCAGCCTTAGCCTGCTTATGGCCCGCAACTCTTTATCCGGCTTTTCTGTGGTTTCTGCGAGATCATTTGTTCATCTGGACTGTATTCTGTCCCAAGCTTTTATTCCTTTTAGCTGAAACTGTAGTGCTACTAGTTTTGATAATGTCAAGTACCAATACATTCAAATTATAAAGCTTAATTTTAGTCCCGCAGTGCACTGTATTCCCCCAACAAATGATTTCATCAACATCAACATTTCAATGATTTCAACAACACGTACTTTCAACATATTCGTTCATAGAAAAGTAAATATGCTTGGGCCTTAAGAACCGTATCTAAGCTCACAGAACGAACTGATGTATCACTGATATGATACCACTTTCCAGCCCCGTCGCTAGGAAGATCATTCTTCCCCTGTTCATCATTGATAGGAGTAGGAGTGGAAGCACTTCTTGACCATGACTGTTGGCAAAGGACGTCCAACGAGGCATTTGTTAGTTGCTCTACTTGCAAAAACTGCGACAAATTTTGACTTAGTGGTCGCACCTATAAAACAATTTCCTTTAGAAAAAGAACTGCAGATGGTTGCGATCTACTTTGACGAAAGCTGTGTAGTGACCACTAGACAATCTTCCTCTATGTTCCACTATTCCATACAATGAATAAAATACATTTGTTTGCCCATGGGTGATATTGGTCTGGCACTATAAAACACGTTAATTAATTACCTAAAGCTGTCATTGAATTTAACTATAAATATAATTACAAAGGCACTAAAATTATTTAAGTTCACTACTAACCGAATTAAATCAAATAAATTTGTGAGAGTACTAAGGAAAGGTACATAACATTACCATTGGTGCAGCGATGGATATGAATGAAGCTAGGTCCAGGGTGGTGGGGAAGTTTATGTGTTTCTGGGACTTTTTAAGGTCAAAGCCGCTCTGCATAAACCGTTTAACATGGAGTGTTAATAAGGCCGGAGGTGCCAGAATGAGTAATCGAAGACTGGCAACGTTATAAACCATAGCTTTCTTCTTTTTCTCTTTTGCATCACCGGTCGCAGCAGAAGAAGCAGCTCTGCGAGTGCATTCCTCACAGCCGTACTTATTGCTACCAGTCAGCAATTCCGGGGCTGTGAAACGCTGCAGACAAGAGTACAAACTCGTATCAGCTGCTGTTCCATGGACCATTAACTTGGGTACCAAGGGCTCTAATGCTGCCATTGCCCACTGGCTCTTTTTCATTAACCTAAAACAACGATAAGAACAAAATAATTACGATTTTTCGAACCTGACATTTTTCTAGACAAAATTTACTTAGCTTCACAACTTACTTCTCTCGGCTCATGTCTTCTTCTTCACAAGATTCCTGGGATCCATGACCTGAGCTGTTGACACTCTGTTCATCTCCCTCTTTACTTACTTGCAAACCTTGTAGTTGGCCTTCTACTTCATTAACGTCGCTATTCGACTTCTTATCTTCACTTTCCAAATTATCCTCCACGTCTGCATCGCTCAAATTGCCTGACGATCGATCGCTATCTTCGATTTTACAGTCAAACAAATTCTCTTCGGTTTGTCCAGCAATTGACGACTCGGAAGTTTTCTTTTTGGCGTCCCTTTTAGTTTTCTTCGACTCCGCACGAGACGATGGCCTTCCGAAGCAATCTATATTGCCGTCTTCTTGTTTGCGTCTGGAGCCAGGTGGTGGAGGCTATGAATTCAATTTTTTAATTCATAAAAATCATGACTTTCTGAAGAAAAATCAATTTTCTACTTTATCATCGGCCAAAGGAAGGCTTAGATCCATGAAACTCTCCAAGCGAGGGTAGGTAGTGTTGCACACTGTACAGGTAATGGCATTCAGGGACACGCCCCCAAAAAGCTTATCCACTAGCGTATGTGAGGCTTGCTTTCCATACGATTTGACTTCAGCCTTCACTTTAGCGTCTACCATAGAAGCTACAACATTCTTCGGCAGGTTGTAATGCTTCAATAACGCGTGTCGATAGCGCTACAATAATAAATTCAAAAGATTCCTAACGATAACAATTAGTATAACTTACAAGGATTTCTTCACTCTTAAGATTGTCTAATAAATGGCGCAATAATTCGTGTGAATCTTGTTGATCGAAGCCGCGAAATTGGGGATTCTTCCGAGAGATTTGAGAAAACAAGTTAGAGGGCGTTACCACAGTCGAATTCTTATATTTCGCAGCAGGACAGTGCATTTCTTTCAGAAAAGAAGCTAGGGCTAATGACAAGGGCCGACCATCTTCCAAGACCAGATCCAAAGGTGGCTGCAATACAATCAAATACGAAAGTAGAGTTAATAATTAAAATATATATATATAATTTGGGTAAAAATTAAAGGTCATACAATTACTTAAATTAGCATTAACTGATTGAAACTTACCAAGAAGTCCAACGCTTCGTCAGAGGAGCTCATTAAAGAACTAGGCGAACTTCGGCCACTATCTCCACTCTGTTTGCTCTTCCCAGCACCTGGTAGCCGTAAAACCTACAACAAGCGCCATAGTTCAGAGAATAAATTTTTTTTTAAACTTTACTTGGCCTTCTTGGCAGTGGATATCCAGTAACTGCGTCAGCAAATGTGTTTGGCTCAAGACTTGCATAACGGAGTTGAAAAAGCACGTGTTTCCCAAATTGGACAAACCCTAAAACGAAAAGTTGATTTTGTTTTAATATGATTTCACTTTTGATCCGTCATCGAATTTAAATTACTTTTACGCTAGGGAGGGATTCGATTACATCTTTGGCTTTGCTTTCCGCATCTCCATTGACAACTGCAATTTCTCTCTTCTCTGATCCGTTGACGGAACTGGCAATAGATAAAGACAAGCTAACTGACCGTGTCATGTTGATTCTAACTTGTGGTTTGCTGGCTATATTCAAAGTAGCCATTCCTGCTGCTTTGCGAATCAGTTGTAAGCATTCTGTCAACCTGCTACTCACGCAGGCTTCGATTTCTTGGTTGCAGTCTAAACAGTAGCCTGACCAAGTTTGGGTGTCGACAAAGACGGCATGGGAGGAAGATCGAGGTGTGCGGTAATGTAATAAGGCATGAGATGTATCTGAAATGCCTCCACAGCCACAATAACCACACTGAAGACAAACCCATAGTAAACTACTCGGCTGAGGTAAAGACTCGTCACTCGTGGATTTCATCTCTGGCTCATTTGGTGGGTCATCTGTAGTAGTTGTATTTGTGGACTTAATCTCTGGATCATCAGGTTGGGCATCTGTAGTAGTTGTAGTCGTAGCTGTAGTAGTAATAGTTGTCGTTGCAGAAGTATCAGCGATCGACTCTTGAATGGAAGGAAGAAGTTCTTTCGGCGGCGGAGCAGCACAAACACATTGTGCGCACTCTGTGAGATGAACTTCTTTTAAGTTCTTTCGGAGTAACGTAAGATTGATGGCTTTGGCAAGATGAGTGCAGCTTTGAGAACCTATAGAGAAAAGGAATAGTAAATTGGTTTCAAACAAGAGTTTTCTGTATTTTAAAAGATTTCGCGCACTGAATGAAATTAATCGATAAAACAGGAACGTGCCTAAGTGTATTGAGAGGCTTTTAAAGCGTCTTAGCATCTTGAAGACTTGGAAACTACTGACAAACTTAGAAAAGAAGCTTGTGTTCTACTGTAGCGTAGTATGAATCCTTATACGTGGTGTTCCATCACCTAATCCCCTACGCTGGCTAGTCAAAAACAATAAGAGGCTTCATAGGTTCGTAAAGGCTCGTGATTTAAAAGGTATTTTTTCCAATTCAACATTGCAAGTAATAATACCTTAATAAATGCATGTCAAAGCAAAGTTATCATAAACTCGAGTGAAGAAAGAAATATCTAATTATTACCTTTAATAGCTGTGTCACTATCGGAAGAACTAGAACCTCCTTCCCTAGGATCATTCTGTCTCCGTCTGGTTTTCTTTTTAGCCATAATAACTCTTGGATAAAATAAATAAAATTAAAATACACTACAACGCATGTGAATCACAATAATATCAGAGAGTGACTGCCTGATGGAGAATCCGGGCTTTAGTTTAAAATGGCACCGAGCACAAAACTTCCCCAAACATGCTTTAGCTCCTAGCCGTAGCTAATCGCAAGAGTCTGCGAATTTTCAACAGGAGTTGTTTCCTAAAACGCCGCTTGGGTTCGCTAATCGCTGTTGTTTTGCTAGTTTATGACTTCGTAGTTGCATTGGTATTTTTTTCATCTTTCAGTTAACCAGTAAGTAAAATTAAGCCATTTATTCATCAGTATTAAAACCTTCACCTTAGGAGTAAATGGCTCGTTCACGTTCAAGATCCAGATCGAATTCCTCCAGGAAAAAGCAAGGGCATTCTTCGCATTCTCGCCATCGTGACCAACGAAGTAAAGGTTATTCTTCCAGATCAAAAAAACGTTCTTCTTCGAGGTCCATTTCTGCGTCACCTAAACGTAGAAAGCATAGTCCGACTCCTGACCGGCACAGACCGAGCAAGTTTTCAAGTAAAAGTCAAGAAAACGGTTCCAGAACTTCCGAAAAGGGTTCTAGACGAAACAGAAGTCCTTCTCCTGTCCCAAGAGCTGTTGGAGAACACGACAAATTTGCGCATTTCCGAGACAGACAAGTAGCATCTTCTGGTCCTCGGTCAAGCCATCCACTCGATCCACAGTTCTTGAGTTTTCGGCGCGAAGAACGAGAAAAGATTGGTACCGCAGGAGTTGCGTTACTATGGGGCAGTTCCCCTGTCAAAGTAGATTGGCCTTCCGACACTGAAGATGAAGCCGAGAAGAGCAAACATTCTAGCAGTAAAAAACACAAGAAGAAAGACATAGGCAAAAAGAAGAAGAAAGAGAAGAAGCACAAAAGAGACAAAAAGAAAAAGAGTAAGAAACATAAGAAGAAAGCGTCCAGTACTGACGATGATTCGTCCAGTAGCTCGGAAGACCAATGGGTGGAGAAACCTGTGGAGCCTATTATCCCAAAACAGATGGGTTCTGCTCCTGTAAGCTCTGGGGAAAGTGACTTTAGTGGATCAGAAGCCGAAAGAGAAGCTGACAGTGTAGGACCGTTACCCAAATCTGTCGCTCCACTAAACGCTCGCGATTTTGGCAAAGCTTTACTTCCCGGCGAAGGTGCGGCTATGGCTGCTTATGTAGCGGAAGGCAAGCGTATTCCTCGAAGAGGTGAAATTGGACTTACTTCCGACGAAATCCAGACCTACGAAGATGTCGGTTTTGTCATGAGCGGGTCACGTCATAGAAGAATGGAAGCCGTGCGTTTACGTAAGGAAAACCAGATTTATAGCGCGGACGAAAAACGAGCGTTGGCCATGTTCTCCAAAGAAGAACGATCTAAGCGTGAAGTCAAGATCCTTTCACAATTTCGTGATATGGTCAATCGTAAATTGGCCAAGGAATAAACTGAAAAGGAGGATAAAAGTTAAAATGCGTTGTCTTTTTTAATATACTGTGTATTCAGAAGAATTACTATTTTGGAGCGAAAGGATTACAATTGTCTAAATTTGATGTGACGTTCTGAATCCAGCCAATGTACCGTGCAACGCGAGTATACATCCCTGGGAAAGCAGAAGCACAACCCATTCCCCACGATACTATACCCACTTGAACATAACGATTAATGTTGTTAAATTCATGGAGTTCGTTTCCAGAATCTTCCGAATTATGGTTGAGAACAATCAAAGGACCTCCGCTATCCCCCTGAGGTGATTTAATGAGTACAGTGAAAAGATAATTTAAAGGTTCTTTATACTCTGCAAGCGTCCTTTCCTTCTTTATTGGCGCAAATCATATTCTCAGTAATGAGCAAATCGCGAGAAAGTAATGATTTACATTTGTTCCAAGCCCATATCGTTACGTTCGCTGCGTGAGGCTTGAGAGGCAACTTTGCGCCGTCTAAATTTTTTGATAGTATCAATTTTGATTAAGTTTAAACTTATTATATATATTAATATAATATATTAATTTATCATAATTGAACCTTCTTTAAAGTATAAAATTTAATTTAGAGTAATTTTTAGTATTACCTGTATCGTTCTGGGCACCCCATCCGGCAACTATTGCAGTTTTATTATCAAGGTTAGTAATTGGTAAATCGTCTGGTCTTGGCAAACAGACTGCGTGAACTGAAGGACTGAATTTAATAGGTTTTTCCAGCTCAAGTAGAGCGATGTCATTGTTTACAGTATCTGTGTCATATTCTTCGTGCAAAACTGCATGTTTAGCCGGAATAATTGCTTCAAAACCAGTCGTTTTATTATGACTAGAGTTTGGTAGCCAGTGGTAGCCTATTAAAGCTTCTGTTTTAGTTATGTTCCTACAGAATCGTATTTTTAAGATGTATAATATTATAATTGATGAATCAAATTTCAGAAGTGATTGTTACTCGACTTCTAGGCAGTGAGCTGCTGTAAGCAAATAACTGCGTTTAATGATGGTAGCTCCGCAGAAAAACACTCCGGAAGTTGTAGAAATCTTAATAGGGATTAACCACGGGTACTTGTTCGGGGCAAATAATTTTCCGCCAATGATCTTGGGATGTTTCACTGCATTGTATAACTGACCGCAGTACTCTAAAAAATAAAGATTCTTTATGAGAATAGGGTTATACAATTTAACATTTACCGTCACAAAGCTGTTCAGCAGAAATTGCGACGATTAATGAGATGACAAAGGCAGCGAGTTTCATGTTTGAACTCGAAAAGCTTTCAGAGGGAAGTGATAATCTTTCTGGGTACCCTTTTCAATTTATACACAACTGATAACCCGCATCTAGTGCATGTAGTTCCAACAACGCATGCAAATTAGCGCCAGCTTCTACATCTTCAGCTTTCATTAACCTCTTTCCTCTTATCAACAAAGCTCTCCATTTAGTTCAAAGACAAGAGGAAGGACAAACAAATTGTGCCGTAATAGCATCCGATGTATGTATTAGCCAAGCCCCTATCATACATGAGAAGAGTATAACTAGGCCTGCCCAGTTTCTATCACATGCTGAATCCAATCTGCGTAATACGCCACTTCGGTGTAAACTCCAGGTACTGCTGGGCGAGCACAACCCCATCCCCACGAAACAATTCCGATTTGTTTTCCGTCGTTTACCAAAGGACCACCGGAATCGCCCTGTATACCAAAACTAATCAGTATACTACATTTTTTCCTTAAAGATATACTATCAATTCTACCTGGCAAGCATCTTTACCACCTTCTTGAAGCCCAGCGCAAAGGAAAGACGGGTAAATATCGAAGAAAAGTGGAGAATACAAAGTTTCGCATTCATCATCCGATATAACTGGTACAGTAGCTTTCATCAATACTGGGGACAAAGGTTCAGATTCGCCTAAAGCTCCCCAGCCTGATACAATCGCAGGCAATCCGGATGGTGAAACCTGCATTTGATTTGGTAACTCCACTAGTTTGACTCTGTCATTCAAAACGAATGGCGCATCCACCTATGTACAGAAGGATTACTAGATCAGACTATTAACTACAACATAAAATGCAAAATAAAAGCAAAATCTGAACTATAACTAACTGCAAAATTACACGCCGTTTAAAGGAAAGCTACCAACGTTTTCAATTGAACTCTTACGTTACTTCGTCCTAGTTAGGTAGAGCTACCAACAATGTATCCAAGCAATAATGAATCTTGAACAGTAACCGAACGAATGTCGCTCCCGACTGGGATTCGTAGTGTCACTCCGGTTTGATCTTAAGTTGTTCGGTAGTTATCTTTTGAACAGCATTGCACTTACTAATATTAAAACAGTATACCTGAATCATGGCGATATCGTAGAGGAAAGAACTAGTCTCGTAGTCAAAATTAATCACGTTCTTAGCTCCATGACGAACTTGCTCTTGACCGTCCCAATTAGCAGGATTCAAATCCACTACGCCTGCTACGAACGTTAAATTTGAGCTCACGTGCCTGAAATTATTATCAATATAATATATATTATAAGGTGCTTATTGTTAATAACGAATTTGGTGTTGGGTTACCCCACAGCGCAATGTGCTGCAGTTAAGACCCATTCAGGATGGACAACACTTCCTCCGCAGTTATGTCTTGGACCGTCTTCGCTCCAAATCTGAATTGAGACTTGGTAAGGTAGCTCCCCTAGTTTCGCTACATCTCCTCCCACGATTTCAACATTTGGATACGCTTAAAACCAAAATATTCCACTCAGTTTTGAATATATTTCTGATTTTAATTTGTTTTTACCTGCAACTGCGGTGAACAAGAGTAAAACAAGCTTCCACATCTTTCTAAGCGTTCTCAAAGATAACAACTGCCAGGGACTCTTATATTACGAAATCTTATAATTTATCAATAACGAGGCAGGTGCACATTCTTCCACGTATTCAGGTGTATTTGCGTTACTTTTACATAACTGAATTTTGTTATCACTTGCGAGCTTTACTCCTACCTCCTCCTTTCTTAGGTTTATTCTTCCCAAATTTACGCCTTTCCCTAACCTCTTCTTTCAGTTTTTTACCAAGTCTCTCTGCGCCTTTTAAATGAGCTTGCCCTGGCTTAGCAGCTAAAGCTGCTTCATCCATTGGTTCTATAATCGTGCCTAATCGCGTTACAACCTTCGGTTTCGTCAAAGCTCGACTGGCAGTCTCTGGCACAAACGTTGGAGCCACTGGTGCCCGGATTGACGATTCGAAGGCTGCTACTGAAGTAAATGGGAACGGAAGCGCCGTTACCTTCGCAAAAAAGAAACAAGAAATATACGATAAAATTCTAAGAGCTCTGAGATTTTTTAAAATAAATTCTAAAAATTATCCGACGCCCAATAAATTGTGAGAAGAATATGAAAACAAATTTTTAAAAAAGTAAGAAATTCGAACGAGTTTTAAATCTTACCTGATGAACGCGAAGAGCTTTACTTTTCTGCTCGTTTAGGATCAAATGTCCCTTATTATCATCTCTGCGTGGAGGAGCAGGTGGCGCTTTAATTACAAAGCGTTTCTTTCTCCGTCTTGACTTTTCACGCTTCAAATCAGCTCCTCCCCATGAGCCCCAGCCAGGCAAACTTAAATCAATATCTTTCGGAAGTGAAGCTTCTACAAGTCTTTTCTTTTCAGCCCTGGAAATAACAAAAAAGAAATAGGAAAACACGATTTAAATGCTATAAATCAAACATCTGATCAATAGGCTTATTAGTACCTAAATTCCTGTATGACGTCATCTTCAGCAAAGGCTTCCGCTATTGTCATTCTTTGCGCACTAGCGTCTGCGTTCTCATCCTCACTACTTTCAGCTTCTGCTTCTTCCCAATTTGGCGCTAAAGATTTTAACTTTCTGGGCTCCATAGCCAAAAATTGGGCGGGATCCACTTCAGGGCCTTGATTAAGCGCTTGAGGCGACTTTTGCTCGTCTTTTGGCTTCCCATTAATTTTATCTGCTCCCTCTTCTTCTTCTAACAACTCTTCTGGGCTTCCTGGAGCCAATTCGTCCATGTCTTCTAAGGATTGAATGCGCTGACTGCCTTCTTGCAAGGTATCATTGCGTATTTTCAACGGAAGCGCATCTGGAATACTCTTTTCCGGAGCCTTTTGCGTATTCTTCTTAGAATTTGGCTGGTTCTGAGATGCTGTTTGCTTACGCTGAGCCTTTGTTTGGCGCTTTTTGGTTGCTTGTTTGAATATCTGATCTAAGTTGTCAGAGATCGCCTTGGTAGCAAGTTCGTCTCCTTCTGGTTCGTCTTTTTGAGACTCTTCAATTTTGTCTGAATCTGCTCCCATTAGCTTCCGTTTAGCTGCTTTAGCCTCATTGATTTCTGTCCAGTACTTCCGGTAGTTAGTCTTCTTTTCATCCTCGTCAAAGGTATCTTGAGCACCAGCTTTGAGCCATGGATTGTTTGAATTGATTTCAACCGGCAGAGCAGATTCAGGTGTTTCGTCATCACTTTCTACTCGCGCTTTCTCTACCAATGCTTTTCCGATCTTCAACTGCTCAGATAACACGGATCTAGCCTGTATAAACAGCAAAAGGTCTTAAATTCACATTTTCTGACAATTGTTCCTTATAATTACGTCTTTGTCGTATTTCGCTCTAATGGCTTGCACTTTCGCCCATTTGCCTGTCGACTTGTGTCGTAGAGAGGCTCTTTCTTCCACTCTTTGCTCATCCAATCGCTCAAGTTCTTTCAATGCAGCTTCCGGATTGGTGACTTTCAACGTTTCGAAGGATGTAATTTGCTTCTTGAGACGGTCTTTTTTCATTAGACGATGGTACCTTGAAAAAGTATAAAAAGAATGAAAATGTTACAGCGAATCGGACCAAAATATTACAAATATAAACTCACAATTAGTGAAAATCGATTAAAAATATTACTTTTTGCTCTTGATTTTGTTTTGTCGTCGAGCTTTAGCTTCTTCATAGGATTGCAAGGCTCTATATCGGGCTAACTCACGACGTCGCTCCAAAGCTTCTTTCAACGACATGGATGCTAAAACATCCTTCTCAGCTTGAGTTAATTCCTACACACATATGATTAGTGATGTTTAGTGAACCCGAGATGGAACTTTTCTACTTACCTCGCCAGGTTGAAACGTATGCTTACTGTTTTGCAAAAGAGCTGCAATTTGTTGTTCCAAAGGGGTTTTGGGCTACAAATAAGGTTAAGAGGGTAAAAAAAGCTTCGTGAGCGTCAATTTAAGGTAGTATTACTGTTAACTTGGCTGCAAATTCCGCGGCGGTGTGCAGTTTCAATTCGGGTTTCAGCAAAGGAAAAGACAAATGATCTGCTTCTCTATGTTGTTGAACCACAGCATCCCAGCGTTCAACTTCGTTAGCTACACGGTTATATCCAGCTAATCGCCTCGCCTGTGAAACAAATTAGAATAACGATGCAAAAATTTGAGATTTAACTCAACTTTTTCTGCTTGCGGTTTTTCCAAGGGTGCAGCGATAGGCTGAGCTCGCTTTTGTGCTTTGCCGATTCGTTTCTTTAGATCTGTAACCGTTGCAGTCTGTCCTAGTGATTTGAGTAAGTCTTCGACTTGAATATCTTCTTTTTTGTTCCCTCCTGTCTTCACAAACTCATCGAGCTGAGCAGCAGGTTCTGTTCTTTCACTTCCATAGACCTTCCTATAAATTATATTCGTTAACTTTGATGACATTCTAAATATTATTAAAAAGAAGTTACCGTTTTGCGCCAGAGATCTTGGAAACAGAACGTAGCAACTTTTCATGCTTAACATCGTCAACTTCTCCATCACTTTCTTCTCTAGTCGAAATCAAGGAAGATAAGATATCGTCCACTCCACTAGGCATTATTAAATATTACCATTAACTACGTAAATTTAACTACTGAAAAATTAATACGAGTTTCAGAACACGTGTTTGGCGTTTCGCCGTAGTTATGTTTTAGTTGATACTAGCGCCACAGTTGTGCAGCAGCGTGAAGTAAGCCTCCGTGGGATCTTGCTCGGTAATGAGCGCTACCATTTGAACACTTACAATTAGAAAACAATCCGCGAAATTAAAGAAAAATATTTAAGGATTGTAACCATATAGAATAAACAGTTGTATCTTATTCATAGTTTAATCATCTGAAACGTGATTTGAAAATAAAAATAATCATTTCAAGGAAGATTCGTATAAATATAAATGTTTTTGGATTTCAAGACTCCATTCCTTTAGCAAACGATAAAATCCCCACACGAAGACATTACAGCACACCTACAATGAAAACCTGGAAGCCCCTTTGACAATATTAAAATATAACAACACTAAGTCAAAAGCCGCTCTCACTGATATTTGTTTTATGATTTGCAGGAATCGGTTGCTATAAAAGTGCTGAAAACTCTTGACTTGCATTAAAAGACTGGAATACGATTGAAGCAGAACCGTATATTTATAGTAAAGTAAATTTCTTTATAGTTACAATTTTTAGAACACATTTCAGTGCATTATCTCCGAGAAAATCACAGTAGGCTTATTTCAGGAATCCTTCTATAAAATTCAACAATCGATTTTATAAGAACTAATTTGCCAAACTTTACAACTGACAGCTCAGCAGTCGTTGGCAAAAGCACTTAATTTTCATGCGTCGATTCGAGTAACAAGAAGAAAATCAACTGTCGTATAAGATCCTTCATTGCTCTCCCTTTAAGGGTACGGATTGCCCAAATAATCCTCCAGCCACTTATCATCCTCATCTTGGGAAAAAACTGCCCTATCCGTCGACTTATCTGTACTACTTGACCTTAAATCCACTTTGGCAATACTAGTTCTATTCTTCTTGTCCAGTTCAGCAAAATGAGACTCAAATTGCAGGTCGCTATTTCTCAGTTTCCAGAACCTGCTGTTTAATAACTGCACGGCGTAGGCATAGAGTTCCAGATCTAGTTTGTTCACTTCCCGGAGTCTTTCAAACTGCGAAGGCGTAAGATCTTCCAACGTCCAATCCGCGTAGGAAGTGTTAGGTTGCGCAATGGGCGTTTTGAACCGCAACTTGAAAGTTTCCTCGAAGACGTATTGGCTTACTTGCTGAGCTTCCGTTAAGCCAAAAAAGGGCATCCGGGCCAAGTTATTCTTAGCGCTAGCGAGCATGATCTGATCGCGTTCTGACTGGTTCAAATAGCTCCGGTTATAACAGCCCACTAAGGTTAAATCTGCTAACATTCTGGTTTGCCGGTTATGGGCCAAATTGTAAGGACACGCTATAAAGCTATCTAACGTAGTGTCTTTCCAGGAACTGTCCGTATAACAACTAGGCAACTCTTCCCGAGTGGGCTTGCGTCCATTGCATAGATGCTTGGAGTACTTCCAGGTAGCTCCACGTTTTATATGTTGGAATTCTGACAAGTACCGATGAATGGGTTCGCGCAGAAGCGTGATGTAATGATATCTGGACAAATTAGAAGCAATGTTAACAGGAAGTTTTGGTTGTTAAACATAAAGTTACGTTACTTTCGTTTCTTGGTTTTTCCGTCCATTTGGTTCATGCGCGAATCTACGCAAGTAGATAATTCCGTCCAATCTGCATGGACGCCACATTTCCAGCCCGTTGAGTAGCGACTAAAAAGCCATTGTTCTTCATTGTTTGGACGAAAGCAATCGCAACGTTTGTAGCATTTCACGCAAAGGCAGGGTCGAACTAAGTCCAGATTTTTCACGAGATGCCATCCAAAAATCGTTCCTCCTGTCTTTTGTATGTGCAGAAAGATCATTACATCGTTTCCTTCAATGTCGAATGGCAAATAAAGGTAACTGAAGTCGTCGTAGTAGCTTTTGTCACGCCGAGTTGGGTATTGATAAGAATTCAAATTTACGGGATTGACCATTTCGTCAATAAGGGAGAGCAATTGCTCATCATAAAGCTCCCGAAGACCTCGCTTTTGCCAATTCTTGAAATGGTAGGTCACCATACAAACAGAGCCTCTACAGGCGTAGCTTAAGAAAAAAATGCCCAATAATGCCGTAACTATGCAGAAGGCACCAATGAGCTTCAGCTTATGGTTGCTTACCCCCATAATAACGTTATACAAAGTACTTTGAGGATATAGTTGGAGGCACTACAGGTGCTTGGAAATGGAAGACAAAATTACAGTGACCGGAACGCTAGTTAATGCTTCCTTTTGTTTAACGCTGCACATTTATTTTATCGGGTTTAAGGCACGTCACGACATTATTGGAAAACATTGAAAACTTGAACGACGGCTTCAAACTACCCTTCGACCCTTTTAACGTGACCGAAAATCACGTCAAGCACCGGACTGCTTCATTTATGTTTTGGATTTAACGCGAACAAACTTCTTCAGCTGGAAGCTTATTATTGTCTGATAGCCCGAAGCTCACATCGCGTGTGTGATTCACATACAAAACAAAGGAGAATCTAAGGTTTGAAACGCAAACTTACCAAAGAAGTCTAAGGGAGTTTCGAAAAAGAAAGGGTTACAAACTGGAATATTTCGCTCTTTTAAATTCCGATAATGCTTTCAGTGCCCCTAGCGATAAGATATGAAAGCAATTTTCTATAACCTTCTGGGTAGGGCGAGCTTTGCACGTTGGGAGGCGACTCCCAACAGGAGTCACTGACTATCTTCCGAAGACGTTAGGCGTTTACTGTCTTGATTTTGCGAAGCTAAACTATTTTCGGAACCATACAGCTGATTCATATATAATCTCTATTTTTCCCGGATTTGTTTGACACTTCTCAGCTGGAGCAGAATTTGGTTATTCATACATAAACGGAAGCTACTTTGCGGTTTCTTAATGGGGACGAATACTTTGTGGTGGTAAATTTCCCTTTTCTTCTTGTTTTATCGAATAATTTTTTCTTTAAAATAAAATAAGGAGATGTAAAAGTTTATTATGCTCAACCAAATTTTTAAACGCAAATTCAAGATGAATTGCACAATGTTGCACTAGGAAAAGAATGTGCATGTATAGTTTTGACGACTCATGTTCTTTAATAGTAACTTGTACGTGTTTCGCCAAGAAAGTATAGAAACATTCGAATAAACAAATAGGTAATGGGAAACTTCATACTTCACTTATTGAATTGCCAAAACTAAGCACTATTATTAGCCAAAAAGAGGAGTAGCATAACGCATAAGCTTAGCAAATGTATATATCCCCAAGTCGGGTCTAGTATAATACAAAAATATATATTAAAAAAAAAATTCCACCCGGATAGGTTAGAAAATTGCGTTGTTCTTGCATCGTACACCTACAGTAATACAATAATACAAAAGAAGAAAAAGAAAAAACCAAAAAGAAACCAAACCAGTTAATAAAAAAGTGCGAAATTAATTACCACGCAACGAGCCTGCCAGACAAAAGACTGGCTAGAATTATCCTGGACGATACACCGGAAATAGTTCAATACAGCACATAATAACGAGCTGTATAAGAGCACAATAAATAAATAAAAACCTGTCAATCGACCTAACCTAACAAAATGTTTTTATTACACATAGTTACTCTCAAAACTAAGACAAAAAATAAGCCTTGCGTAATACACGTCAAAAGAGTTAAAGCAAAGAATGATCTAATCCGTCGTCGCTTGTTAGTCGCACCATTTCACATTATTCACACCCTCTTTATCATGTTGATAAAAACCCATGACACCTTGTTGCCAAAACCACCTGTCTCTATGCCTGGCTTGTTTCTCTTCCGGCAACGTAACGTCCTCGGCCTTGCCTTTTTTCGTTACAACAACCCACACAAGTCTATAACACACGCCGAGCATATACCATCCATCAGAAAGGTAAGGTTTATAATTCGTTTCTTTCTTCCCTTCTTTATTTCTCTCCCCCCCCCCCCCCCCCCCACTTTTTTTTTCTTTGAAAATTTTTACTCCTTGGGCTTAGCCAAGACGAGGCATCGGTTCAACAGATTTGAATGTGAAACAAGTCCGCTCGTTTTCCCAGGTGTATACAAAAGCCAACGTGTTTTTGGCTGGAAGGCAAAAGGACTCGAGGTGTGGATTCCCCCTGCATAAGCAAATCAAGTTTCTTGGCCATCGGTTAGCACGGTTGCTGCCACTACTAGCCCCGTCTCTTTGTATATGCTCCGTGCCCTTGCCCAGCCGAGCCAGCTTTTGGGTAGCTTCTTGTTAGTCAAAACCCTTGGTTCGACGCGCAGCTCAAAGCAGTTTAGTTTCAGCTTGGGTTTTGAGCATTGGCCATGTCGCCTCGGCTCTGCCAGTACTGTACATCAGCTGAATAACAAACATGGCACACATGCCAAGCTAGCGAGTCTGGTGTTATGTGACTGTGAAGTCTGGTAAAGCAGCCTTGGAAGTGAATTAGTGAAGTTATCTTCCCTAAAATTCGGAGCTACTGTCAAAATCCCGCCCAAAAAATAGTTTTGGAGGGAAAATATATCTTCAAATTCTCGCAAGATCGCCGGTAGTTAGCAGTCATGGCCTCGTTGCCTAGTGCTCAGGATTGGCGCTGGATCGTTTTGGTAGGGTTGGTATTGAATGCAGTAGTGCCATGCTTAGTACACGGTACAACAGAAACGGAAGTGAGTCGTACCTGTGAGCCTATCAAATTGGAATTATGTCGCGGAATCGGGTATAATGTGACGTCTATGCCGAATTTGGTAGGACACGATATGCAAAAGGATGCCCAATTACAGTTGCAAACCTTTACTCCGTTGATCCAGTACGGCTGTTCGAGTCAACTGCAGTTCTTCCTCTGTTCCGTGTACGTCCCCATGTGTACTGAGAAGATCGCGACGCCGATTGGACCTTGTCGTCCCTTATGCGAGTCTGTGCGATCGCGTTGTCAGCCTGTATTACAAGAGTTCGGGTTTCCTTGGCCGTCTGCGCTTAATTGCTCAAAATTTCCTCCGGAAAACAATCACGTCCACATGTGCATGGATGGACCGGGCGAAGAAACGAGTTCGTACCCCGTGCATGTGCCTGCTAGCGGCCAAAATCCCTTACCTGGTCGTCCTGGTCACCAACAACCCAATATGGTTGCACCCGGATCGGGATCTCCCACAATAACGGCGAAAATGAACCCTAATTCCAAATTGAGTCCTAGTATTCCCCTTCTCAATCCAGGCGCTTCCAAAGGCTTCTTCATGCCGGGACCGCCGTCTGTCATCGGCAGCAACGTGGTCGCTGGACCATGCGACAAATATCGCTTTCCCGAACGCTACGTCTTCATCAACCGTACCGGGCGTTGCGCCCAACTCTGCGATGCCAACTTGGCCTTTACCAATGAAGACAAGACGTTCGCAGAGATCTGGATGGCAGTCTGGGTTGTCATTTGTTTCCTCAGCACTTTGTTTACCATCTTGACATTCCTCATCGACGGATCCCGCTTTCGCTATCCGGAACGACCCATTATCTTCTTGGCTTTTTGCTTCAACGTTTACAGGTAGAAACATTTAGCAGTACAACATAAAAACCATTATCAAACCATCTGCTCCGAACGAACGACGATGTCATTGCAAAATTGCTCTGTATAACTACTATCTAACCTACTGAAAAAGAAATATGAGGTTTTTATAAAAGCGAATTTTATTTCCTACCAAAAAAGAAGACTGGCTCATTTTTTGTTCTCTTGTGGTCTATTCATTGTCATTAGTGGTGGACACATAGTGCGCTTAATCGCTGGTCGTCATGACGTCGCTTGCCATACGGACCCGCAACACAATGTGGAGATTCTCCTTCAAGAAGGCTTGGATCAAACCAACTGTACCATTGTATTCCTCCTCAACTATTTCTTTGGCATGGCCGCATCAGTTTGGTAAGTTATCCCCCTCGACCCCACAAAAAATAGCCAATAAGAATCATGTTAATAGGATAAATTAAATAAGACCAAGAGGGGGAAAATAATTCCAAGTAATTCCTTTGCAAGATCAGGTGTCAGATACGAGGATCCTGTCCAGTTAAGGCAATTTTTATGCGAGATGCATAACAAGGGTGTTCACGCTCATCCTTTGGAGTTTATTATTTAAATGTAACGTTGCCTCGGAGCGAAAAAGCTCAGCCCTAGCTAAAGCGTGTCCGTTGGGAACGAGGAGCAGAAAATTCAATTAAGCTCCAGTCTAGCTAATGAGGCGCGACCAGTCGTCGCTTGGACAAGGCGCCTGGCTTCCCTCTTTAATTGTCGTGCCGTGTCCATAGAAGCTAAAAGTAGACAGCAAAAGTGTTGTTGTGTAATTCATAGCTTACCCAAGCGTGAGTTATCTGGTCAACATGCTGCTAGAAACCCTTCCTTAACTTTTTAGCAAGTTGTGTACTAGCCATATATTTGCGTTAAGTAAAGAAAAAAAACCGTGCAAAACCCAGTGTCGTTGTCGGATTATAGCGATTACTCAGTGTGACTCTTGCTGCTTTTGCTAAATCGTTTGACGTTTCAGAGCATTGAAAAGAATGCTCAGTTTCCCACCACATTTTCTGCTTAAGATGGTTCTTCAGTGCAGGACAGTACATGTACGACCGTCTTTTTGGCTGAGCTGAGCCTTTGACTGCGCCCCCCCTTTGAGCTTTGACTGTGCCCCCCCCCCCCCCCCCCCCTTTCTCTCGTCGAGGTATTCACAAAGACATGAACCCTGCTAGGAAAGTTTCCAACATTTTCTTTTTGGCTGTGGGATTTTTCTCATGCCTTGCGAAAAAGCGACACTTTCTAGGGGCGACACTGACTTGGGGGTGGGATTAGGTTACTTGTTCTTTAAAAGCTTTTCCCGAAACCTAAAAAGTGAGCAACTGCAGCAGTTCCTTCAGAACTTTTCCATACTTTTCAAGCTTTTCTTTTATTTATTTGGATTCTACTTTTTATGCTACCCTTTTCTCTTTTTCGTCGTCTCTGAGCAGGCAAAAGGGTAAAGGAACTTACAGTAAGCAAATTAGCAACAGTTTCTTGTGTCCCACTACGACCAGCATTTTTTGTGTCCCTTTTTGTGTGCAGGGGACCCAAAACATCTTAAAAAGCTTCTTTTACAATCCACCCCTCTTAAAAGTCATTTGGACAACATGAAAAAAGAGGGGGTAAAAACCTATGGGATAATGGTCATAAACTTAGCCAACCCAGTTTCAAATCCCTTTGACCACTTTTAACCATTGACCCTTGGTCCCCTCCCCCGTCGTTTTCCGCCGAAAATTGCGGAAAGTGAAAAAAACAGGAAAAAATTAGGCTTTTTCTTTCAAGTATTGCACGGAATAGGAAGAGGCAGCAAGTCTTGGTTAACAGGAAAACGTTCCCAGCTTTTTCTTGCGTTTCTTACATTCTTTGACGCAATAAAAGATCTTGGGTGCACAGAATTGTGAAGAGCCCTTAAACGACTGTAAGACAGGATGTCGTGCTTAGCAAAAGGACGTTATAAATCTACGTTACCTATGCTACGTCGACACCGTGAGGCACATCGTAAATTTTGGCTAATTTTTTCCGTCTCTTAGTGGTAAAATGAAAGAATTAAAAAATGCACAGGAAAAGTAAGGAACTTTTTTAAAAAGGGAACTTTTTGTCGTGCTTACAGCAGCTGTCTTGGAATGCAAAAAAAAATGAAGCAAAAACAATAGAAAGGTCAGCCACAGCAAATGTGTAGGCAATTGTGTTTTGTGTTAACTGTGAATGCGAGCTAATTGACAGGTTGGCGTTGGAGCAACTACGGTTGCAGTCCAAACATTCATTTGGAATAGCGAAAGTATACCAGACCGGTTTTCCTGTTGTTTTTATGGGGACTTCGAGAAGCTGGAACCTTCGTAAAAGGCGCGAAATGGGAGAAAAACAATTCTCGCCTTCATCTAAGCTTTCAAGAAAACATTGCATGCATGATCAATTAAACCGCATTGACTGATTAGCCTTCGTTGGTTAAAAAAAAGTTACAAGGGCAAGACCCACCAAAATCAAATCTGGAGATTTTGGTGCAACTCCTGTACTTCATAGTATTTCAAGAACAAAGCACTTTTATATTATTTTAAGAACAAAACACTTTTATATTATTTTAAGAACAAAACACAGTTTTACTTCTTAGCCATTCAAGAGCTATCGGCATTCGATCTTCGTGTTATGATGTCACAGACGGACGAAGGCGCGGTTTACGGCTTGTTACCATGGTTACTGGTTACTCCCGTTCCTTGAAAAGTAAACAAAACTCCAGGGTACCATAGATAAATTGAAACGTCTATGACGTCCGAAGTCCACCGGATTTATATTTTTCGGATTTTTTTCCAGAAGTTAATCACGACGTCGCGCTTAATAAGGGAAAAAATCACTAATCACTAGAAACCAGATTCTTTTTTTTTAAGTAAACAAAATCTGTGATGGCTGCGGCCCTTTTCAACAGAATGGAAAGAAAAACTCGCATTCCTCGAAACCGCCGATGAGGTTTTTTCGGATTCCATTACATCCTTCTAACCATTCCATTCTTGCTGAATAATGACAGGTCCTTCACAGCAAACGACACGTCCACAATAAAGTTTTCAAAAATGACTAATGAATCTCGTTCACAACAGGCTTAGAGTCTCTCGTATTCATCTCCTCTTCCTTGCAAAGCTTCCAAAAGCTTCTTAGCCAACCGCGAATGCTAACTTACAGATACAAACAGTTACCAAAATCTTTTGATTAAACATAAGTCCTTGTACAAACAAACGATCTACCAAGAGACATAAAAAGCGCGTGATGTATACAGCACTGGAAAAAGCTGACTAAACAGATTGGCAGTAGCGAAAAGTGTACATGTTTTGATGCCTTCTTCGTTTTGCTTCTTTATTATTCCAACTTTACCATGTCAAGAAGCCTCCAACTATTTTCGTTCTAATCTGTTGCGCTGAAGGAGAACCGAAAGTGTGTGCAAGCAAAAGCAACAAGTTTTTCTTGAAGGTGTTGCTGTTATCATCGCTATATGGAGTCCTGTCAATCCCTTTCCGTGACAAAGCAATCTCAGCAAATCCCTAGCGCAATAAATATTCCGTTAGGGAAATAAAGAGCCCCATGCAAGAACTTCACCATTACGTGGCAATATATTATCCCTGATACCCTACAAGCGAAATCTTAGTACCGATTCTAACGAAGGAAAATGTCGCTGATAATTTATAGAGTGGCTGGACACTTTAGAGGGAGCTTGTTAGACCTGCTGTATAACTAAAACTACTTTAAGATAAAACTTTACCCCGCTGCAACATTCTTAAAGCCCTATACTGCCTTTTGCCCCTCATTAACTTTGGAAAGGAGAGGGGGGGTGGGAATCTTAAAGAATCCTAGACGACACTTCGACAGATGACAAGTCCAGCCACACCAGCTGGGTCGTTAAGATCTTTGGAAAAGTTTTGAGCAGGAAATAAGTCTTAATTTTTTCCCTGAAACCCAACCTCTCTCATTTAAAGAAGAATATCCCATCCTTCAGTTAAGAAGCTTCCCATCTGCAAAGTTTCCAAACCCAGCTTAAGCTACTTCTCCTTACAAGCCACAAAATGTACTTTCTGAATGCAGTCCTTAGCAATACCAGTAGTATTTACCTTTTTTTCAAACTAACGAGCTGAATATTGATAGATATATGATAGAGAAAAGTAGTCGGGTGGGTTTTCAATCGCGCGACCTTGTATTGCTACCTGTTTAACCCTTTTGACCTGATGGGACTTCTTTCATCACTATACCACCCCTTTACCCCCATCCTCAGTACGTTCTTTCGACCTTTTCCTCCAAGTTCTACTATTGAAAGCGCGCTTGAGTCTGGACTGGGCTGGACAATCCCTTTCCCATTGTAACAAATCCCACCTGGACCTACAACTATAGCCTTCTTTTGCTTTACCAAAATTCGCTCTACGGAAAACTCTACAGTACTATAAAAACTTAGCCCCTGGCTCTTCTTTTCCCCTGGATGAATATGGGACGGTGTGGTATACCTTTTTTTGTTACCTTTCGAATGTGTATATGTATCTACGAAAGCCTTCGTTCTACAAAGGTTGTAAAGATCCTTTTGGGATGAAGGTGATGGCCATGGTCAGGTATCCAACAAGCTAAGAAGACGGGTTCTGCAAACTTCATCTTTCTTCTTCTTCCACTACCTTCTTCCTTCTTCGCCTCTCCTCCTTGTGGTGTTCGTCACGAAGTTTATGTAGAATATCTGGGGGTGTCTGTGTGCCTATCGTCTCAGCATCACCTCAAGTCTCCTCTGTCCATCCATCACGGTCTACGAGTCTTCCATCTTGGGGATTTTCTCTCTCTTGCTCTCTGTCTCTCTGCTCTAGGGATTTTTTTACAAGCCCCATCCCTAGTAAAACCCTGAATTCAATTGAGAATCCCTGTAGGAAAGTATATAGAGGCTATACAGGCAAGAAAAGCATAATAAACTTGGTCTTTTCCAGCTTTCTACTTGTTTTTTTTCTGTTTTTTTTTTTTGTATTTCACAACCAACATATCTCCTAAGACATATAGTTACTGTTAATTTCGCCATTCCTTTGGCGTGGCGTGTTTTATGTTGCATTTACTTTATCTAAAGGCTTTAAGAAGAGCTCAAAATCTTTCTCAATTGGAACAAAATCTGTTATCTTACCGCCTAAGCGCCGTTTTTGTTGTTAAACCCATGTTGGAACCCGTAGTAAAAATAAAAGTAAGCCAGGACTTGTTACATAATATTGGTTGAGAAACGCCTTGTGTTGTCGTTCTAATCAGATTTTTGTAATCTAAAAGCTTTAAGCTTAACTTTAACGACTTGTTTTTGTTTGTTTTGTTCTTTTAGTTGGGAGTTTAAATGAAATCATTTCGTGTTTGTATTTCGCAGGTGGGCGTTGCTGACATTAACGTGGTTCCTAACTGCTGGCCCTCGATGGACTCACGACAAAATTCAAAGATATTCATCTTTACTGCATTTGGCTGCTTGGGGCATTCCTGCTGCCCAGACTATTGCTATCTTGGTCATGTTGGCCGTGGACGCAGACGAGCTCACAGGTAAACACAAATAAATGGTCAAGTTTTAACAAAAAAAGGAATATAGATCCTTTCCCCTTTTTTTAAACGAGGGAAACCATATACAACTTTAAAGAAAAACCCAAGAATGTCATCTTCGCCCTCAATATTTTTCAGTTTGAGAAAGCAAGTTAAAAAATCAAAATTACGGGATCTCCCTAGTTCAAGAAACAAGTAAATACAAAACAACGACTACACTTTGGTAGTTCCGAAAATTAATTTTAGAAAGCACAATGCATCATCAGAATTTCTGTGTGTGTGCGAATGTAGAATTTTCATAATTGACGACACAAAATTGGGACAGAAAAATGTCAGGATTTAAATTATGGATTTTTCTTATTAGGAATGTGTAACGTGGGAAATCAAAACGCTGGCTACCTGTCCGGCTTTGTAATCATCCCCGAGGGCATTTGTCTTTTGATTGGACTCGTATTCTTGCTGAGTGGAAGCTGGGCTCTGTGTCAGCAACCGAACCCGTCCAAAAACGCATCGTTTATGCCCATCCCGGTGCAAATTCCGCCCACACGTCATCCTTCAGCTGCCACCTGTAGCACGCTCAACAGTGCCATGTACCATCAACAGCAACATCAGCATCAGCCTCAACAACATCATCCCTACCATCCTGCCAATCAGGCACGGCATTCAGGCCAGATCCAGTACAGCGAGAAAAATGCGACCTACGTGGTACGTGTGGGCATCTTTGGATTCCTATACGTCATCCCGAGCGTGTGTGTGCTGGCCAGCCATCTTTACGAGTATTACCATCGCGAAAACTGGCTTTTGCTAACAGCACCAACCGTCCCCCAACAACGACCCACGATTGAAGTGTTTATGCTCAAGATTTTTATGTCGCTGGTGGTCGGCATCACATGTGCTTTGTGGATATGGAGTGCCCAGACATTGACTGCGTGGAAGAAGTTGGGTCGTCGTTTGTCTCATCGCAAACAACCTGTGCCTGCCTACTTGCAAACCGGAGTTGTTGGCATGGCGGGAAATAATGGAGGCTTGGCAGGTACTGGACCTGTAACTGTGGTTCACGCCAAACAGCAGGTTTTGCTCTTGGATAAACACAAGCGCTTCAAAGCCAGCAGCAAGAGTGGAAGTGAGACAGCTGTTTAATTAGCTGTGATGGACACTACATGCTAAAGAAAAGGAAAGAAAACAACAAAGAAAGCGCGAAAGAAAAACAAAAAGCGAGTATCCTTAAGCCATATATATTTTTCTCTTTTTGGTTTCCTTGGAGAGAATCTTAGATGCAAACGAAGATTTATAACCCGGAGTTTAAGAAAGACGATCTCAAAGCGAAAGAAGAAGGAAGATAATAAGACTTGAAACAAGAAATGAGAAAAGAAATGCCATGTTTGTTTGTATGTAGTGTATCTAGTCGATTTTTGGGGCGGATTTTCTGAGTTGATTTAAGATTCCGCTTTGATAAGCAAGAAATGTATATGTAAGTAAAACAAGACATCGTTATCAAACATTTGCCATGAATATGTAGCTTAAAAACGCAATGATTGTCCCCTGGAACAAGCTAGGAGTGAATTTAGTGTGCCAAAACAAACACCGAATGCTCTATACGGGATTCTCTATTCTACTAGCTGTAAAAGTACCGCAGTTTTTCCACCAATTCTTTCGAGGTTTCACGCACTGCTATTGTTTAGTGGTGTTTTGTGTGGTGCCTTCTGTCATAATTCATACAACAATGCCTTTTGTGCTTACCTGAGCTTACATAATTGACGAGCAGGGACGTAAGTGAGACCTTATGTGTGTATATTTTAGTGCTTCCTTTCTTTTCCGTTTGTTAACTCTGAAAAATGTCAATGCGAAATATAGAAAAGCCTACCATAAGTGTATGGGTTGTTACTACGTTCCTTTTTTTTTATTCTTTCACTATGGCCAGTCATTAGAATGGGGTTTTTTCTTTGGTTAGGCCCTTTACCCTCTAAAATCCTTCAAGTATAGTTCATTTGCATCTCAAATTGCATTCTAGAGCTAAAAAAGGCGGAGTTATGGGGGCTTTGGGGAAATACTTTGTAAAGGGAGTACCCCAATTGAGGGCTCTTTGGCCACTAATAGCCTATTATTATTCAAGGTAAGTTGAGCTTTTAAAAGACCTAAACACCTCATTTCCTTCATCCTGTGTGTTACACGAAACTTTTTCTCTTCCTCACAAGTTTGGGAATTTTTTTCCCTTAAAATAGACCCATAGCCAAACTGTTTCAATGTTTTCTTACTGTTTGGGTTGCCTTCACTCACGTCTCGCTATATAACACTGAGACTTGTATGCGTTTCAACTCGTTTTCTAGTTCTGTTTCTAATTCAGGTCGTTTCGGCTGTTTTCCAAGAACCGTGAAGTCTGTAATGAGCATCTGGACTAGAACGGACTAGAACCCTAAGCTTTTTAAGGACTACAGGACAGAAACGGAAAAGTCCAAGTCATCAACGAATGGGCGGAGGATCCAGTGCTACGTTTTGTCATAAAACGACGATCATTGTTGAAATAAAAGCAAAAGGAAAAAAAAGAATAACAATAATAATCTTGGTTGGAAAAGGAAAGGAACGTCAACAGGCCAGACACACTGAACTGGACTATTCTGGGGGAAAAAAGGTCAAACATAAATACGGGGAGTTTGTGTTGGATTTAGGGATTTACATCCATGATGGTGCAGTGGCTGCGTAAATAGCTTCCTTGCATGGTGACTGTCATGAGCTAAATTTAAAACCGGGAGCCAGACTTTCAGACTCGGATCTTAACAGCAAAATACCTTTCACCGTGCTCGCATGCTCGTTGTTCAGTAGTGTCCAGCCAAAAGTGAACATGGAAAAGATACTCGACCAATCCGAGTGCGACTTCGACCTGGCCCGTTACCGTTTCATTGTTGACAACAATGAAATCATTTTTTTTTAAATGCAACCCGCTAACTGTCTAATTCGCAAACTGGCGAAGTCTGATACCTTTTCTATGAGCACACTTTGCGTGGAAACAGTTGTACTAAAACCCTCGAAAAAAACGGGTATAGGGAAACCTCAGTGGTCTAATCCTTACCCATGGGATTAACTAAAGACTGCTGATTTTGAACCTGCTCCTCTCTGTAACCGAACCGAAATTTAAGAAAAGCAGAATCCGTCTTTACTCTGTCCCTCCAGCTCAGGGTGGAGACGGATTTCACTTTTACCAAGTTTGGGTTTGGTTTTCGTCAGGAAGCCTACAAAACGGTACGAAATTAGCAAACTTTATTAATCCCATCGGCAAGGATTAGATCACTGAGGTTTCCCTATACCCGTTTTTCTCGAGAATATATTATATTGCGTTTAGGTGGGAAGTTTTACGTGCAGACTGCAAAGAAAGTAATACTTTCCGGACATTCCTATATGATCACCTCTATCGCTGAATGTGCTGCTCTGTACCATAGTTAAAAATGTTTTGAAACAGTGCTTCTCGCTTTGGAGCCAAAATACCGGAACATTACTATAAAATGTTGACAAAAAGAGAGTCTTGTCTTGTTAACAGAAACCTTTTAGTTCGGCTTTTAAACCTGTTCAGTACAGTAACATCCAGGCAGCCCAGGTGTTTCAGAATCGGAAGTCAGTTAAAGTGGGGGGAGTTGAAAAGGCTAAGCATCTTTTAGGGCTCTTTACAAGAACTAAGACCCCAACAATAGCGATAGCCAAGTCCCCGCCTTTTCTTTTTTCGAAAGAGATTCAATCACTTTCCGGAAGTTTTCGGGCGTCAAATTGAGGTCCAAGAAAAGGGATTTCCTAGGTTTTCCGAAAAAGTATTGGAAGCTTATTTCCAACCGGGGAAAAGGGCTGGCTGTCCATCACATTTCAAATAGCCACATTGTTTCTCGCTGTTCAAGTGTGCTTCATTAGCATTTTACGGACGGAAGCCATAGCTCGACACGCTAATTAACCTTTTTTGACTGTCATGTGTCTAGGTTTTTGTAAATACATACGCGAAGCACGTCAGTCAAAGTCTCGCAGCACCAGGAGGGAAAAAAGGAAGTTTTTGCGAGTATTAAAAAACGTTTTCGGTGGGATTTTCTCTTGCGAGTTAAGCTAAGCTGTTGGAGCACATATTGCTTGCCAAGGCCTTATCGGGGATCCCATATACCAAAATGACACCACTACCAGCAAGCCAAGTCAAGGTGATACATGTAACAGCGCGAGTCATTCTTTTGGCTGACAAACCTTGTATATAAAATCCATTAATTATCGCACCCCTGAAGGGTCAGCCCCGGTGCTTGGCAGGCCGGGAAGACATGCCTCAAAAACAACCACACAAAAACTCGTAAAAAAAAATAAATAAATACAATATTGAAATTTACCATCAAACACTAGCGGTCGTAACCGGCCATGGTGGTCTGTCCCCTTTTTCAACGTATCTCGTTGGAAAACAAAACAAGCCTCTGCTGTTTGTTTTAAAATCAAATGACCACGACATCACGAAAACTTAGACCATTTCACCAGTTCTTTTCTTGAACCATTAAAAAAAAGAGGTAAGTACTCCGTCCAAAAATAAAAGCTACCGGCCTTTTCCCGTCCATGTCATTCGGAATCCGTGCCGTTACTTCGGCCTACCTTGGCCAGCCGCAGCGGCGCAATAATGAATATACAGTAATAAGCATTCAAGCCGATCGGATGGTTGGCGTACCCGGTGCCCGTAGCGCAAAAGCCAGGTTAGTCTTCCGATGTTCGGTAGCTTTACTGGGAGTTAGGGCTCGATGTAGTTACCTTAAATATAAACCCGTTTGAGCTCTCTGTACCGATTTGTAGTGGCGATTTTGAATTGTGGAAAAGCTCATAAAAATTGAGAGGCAAACATAGAACGAAAAAGAAAATAGAAATAAAAGAACATCCAAAGCAAGGGGAACGACAAACAAAAAAACCGGTTGGGATCTTTCAAAGGCCCATAACTAGGTGAAGTAAATACAAGGCAATACGCTAAATAGGCCATCAATTGTAAACAGGCTTTTGGAGAGTAAAGTCAAGACCGACAAGCCTCCAGCAAGATAAAAAGCTTCCGATAAGCTTGTCTTTCTGAGTCCTTTTAGTTTCCTTTGGAATTCACTTTATCAAAAGCCCAGCACTTCCAAGGGTAATACTGTAACATATAACCAACCAAAATAGGAAAGAAAGCAAAAAAAACTGTAGCGGTCAGTTATTCCACACGACGGATGAAACGTCCTCGAAACGCTTTGCAGAACACAGGAAAGGGCTAGCGCAAGAGTTGTTTTGCTGCAATCTAAATATTTTGATGGCGGGAAGAACCTTGTCACTCATTCATTGAGTCCTGGGTTTAGGTTTACAACATTCCTTTTGTTTGTTAGCTCCGTACTGTGTATTTGTCATAGGAGCGTGTTTGCGGAGTGACATGGCCCATGCTGCTCTTGCTCTCGGAAACTTAAGGAACTCGTTTCTAAAAACCCCGCAGTTCAGTTCTCGTAATTAAACAGCCGAGTCTAAGGAAGGAAAAAGAGACCATGAGAACTAAATTTAGAAAGCCCACAGTTCCCCCGTCCTATGCTTGTGTTGGCTCTGCGGCCTAACAACATTGTGACTTCCGAACCTTCCCGCGAACATCTTGAACTGGATGAGTACAATTATACTTAGTACAGCACTACAGTACTACACTGAAATTGGTATACTTGCTACTTCTTTAAGGACATAAAACATACTCCAACTTCTGTAATCATAGTAATTGTAAGCAGAATTCTAGTGACTTTAGTTGTATTGGTACAAGCTAAAATGGCAAAAAGTATATATTTCTTGGTATTTGGAGGTAATACCAGGTATAAACAGCAAACTCTCCAGAGAAACGTCTCACTCTATTAGGGAGATTGAAGCAACCTTAAGAAGGTGCTTTCAGTGTAGGAAGGTGCAGCTCGAACATGTCAAGGCACTTTCATGATTGTATCTTGTTTCTGTCTAAAAACTGACAACCTGACCGATTTTTGCATGCTGTTGGGGTAATTAAAACATTTTTTTTTTTTTACTTTCAAGCTTTTTAAGCTGACAGACACGAAAAGTTAGATGAAAAAATAAAAGTGTCAGGTGTTTGAGTTCACCTCATTTCCAATATCGCTTGTTTTGGAAGCTGACACGAGGAGGTCCGAAAAAGCAAGACAAGCGGCGCCAGGGCCTGTCAGTGCTTATCGCGTTGTAGAATTCCAAACAGGAATATGGTTAGCATGGCCGTACCCTCTCAACCTTCGCCGGAAAAACGCAGAAAAGAACTATTAAAAAAACAGAAAAAGAACAGGACAAGAAAAATGCTAGTGGTAGGTCTTCACAAGACTGCCCAAATGAATTTTCTGGCTGTGGACCTGCTGTGCTTGCTTTTCGTATAATCTTGATAGTTCCTATAACTCGAGGCAGAGACGACACAAACGGCTTCCAAATTAAACGCTCCTGACCGCAAAGTTTACTCCTTTCAAGCTTTTCAAATGACGACACCATTTTTAAAAGATAAAAGTCGAACTCTCTGGCAGTTGTGCATCTGAAAAATGCGTATAAGCATTCCATGAATTAAATGTTCCAGCCAAAAAAAAGTCGCTTGGGGAAAGAAAAGGCATGTGGAACTACCCACATTTACCGTGGCTGAAACTGTTCATCTTAGGACACCAACATTCAAACCAAATAGGCCATCAGTATAGAGCAGAAAGAGCTCGAGGGAAAAAGGACATGTTCAAGAGTCCGTTTGATAGATTGCAGTTGCTGGTGCTGTGTTTGCTGCCAGCACGCACACTTAATCTAGTATCAGTCAACAGACCCATCTTTTTCTCCTCTGAAAAGCTTTAATGACTTTGCTTGCTATGGAACAGCATTCTTTGGCCTTCTTCAGCTCTTTCTCTCTTAGAACTCTGGATACGCTCTGTATATATAAACTCTGTCTTTCCCATAAAGGGATAGGCTACATCAAGGCAAAACTGATGAGCAGATAACGCAGATTCGCCTATAAATAAAACACACACGGACTTGCAAATATAACTAGCGCCACCGAAGGAAATGTGAAAACGTTAATGTCGCAATTTCCTTTTCCTTTACAACTGGGAAATTGAATATAAATGTAGAAACCAGACAAGCTGGAACGCACCTCGCCATTAAACAATGCTTATTGCACACTTGCATTTTTCAAGCGAGAAATAAAATGAAACGGAAATTAAAAATACAATAACATAAAAAGACGATCACCAGACCCATCCCATGGCATAGTTTAGCAACGGGAGGAAACGACGAGACCTTCGCAAAAAGGGTTGAAATGTAAACAAGCGTTAATTACACTCATGCGAAAGAAGGACTAAATATCCAAAAGTATAAAGTAAACTCCTCCGACGGGGGAATTGTGTAATGTATGACTAGCACAAGGTAAAAAAAAAAGAAAAATAAGACATGTAAGTAAATGACTCAACAAGACCAGCAAGATTTAAAGCATTCAAAATAAAATAAATAAAAGAAAAACCAAAGCATAGTTTCGCAGAAATCCCTGCCGATACGGTAATAAAACGTGCTCCTTGCTCTCACCCCCCCAAGTCGAACCAGTTCTTCCAGTGTGACCATAATGGAACAGTACAAGCACGTCGTACTGTACAAGCATATGTTGTTTTCTGTACGCAGTCATAAAAGACAGCTTGTCAATACGACATATCGTCCATATACTTCTGTTCAGTCCCTATAACTCTTAGCAAAACTTCGCCAGTGGGGTTTTACAAACTAAACTTACGTGGAATAAAAGTAAAAAGGCTAAACTTGACTAAAATAAAAAAGTAGATGACAAAAGAAAAGTAAATGAAACATGTCTGAGTTCGAGCTCGAGATTTAATTCGAGAGCGAGTATATGTGTGGTTCAGCGAGGATAAGCAGACACTATAACTATGCAAATTGGGGCTGGCTGGTTTGTTGCAAGTCGCTCGATAAGTCCCAAACCGGTCTGTATCAATATGGCTTCAATGCAACCTGCGCTTCGCTTGTTTTCGCCTCTCCTCCGGTCTTTCCAAGTAACTCTTGTCCAGCGATAGTGAGAAGGACCCTAGGAAGTGCTACAATCGACGGCAATTAATATACAACACTTTACTTGGGCACCATAAGCTTGGCTAAACCCGGTTTTTCTCGCTCTGGACCAAGCTCTGGACTTTTCCCCTTTTTATTGCCTTTTTTTCCCTTTGCATCGTCTGTAGCTATGGTGTGGCTCCAAGTCACCACATCAATACATGTCATCATTCAATATCGCCAATATGCGGAGTTCGCGTCTACTCATCCTAATATGGTAAACCTGCGATGCAGAAAAAATAAAGAAAAATTGCTTTATTTAAAAATATATAGTTAATCGTGGCGAAAAGGACTAACGAAGGCTAACTGCAAATGATTAAAAGCGAAAGCTCAATAATGAAGTGTGTGATTTACAAACGGAACCGTTCTTGCATATCAATATCTCAACACCACAGCTGCTAGTCGTTCAGAAAATACGACGGCAGCATCAGCCCAATAAAGGCATTCCAGCACGAGGTCAAGCCTTACAGATATATGTTAAAAAGCGGACGAAAAAAATACACTAAAAAATAGATTGAATGTCAAGCGAGCAAGACAGCATCACCTGAAAAACTTAGGTTAGCATATAAAGCTTCAATACAAAAAAAAAAATAATGCATAACTAAAAAGAAAAAGAAAAAAGTAAAGCCACCAAAAATCACATGTTGAGATTTGGATGGATCTTGCAGCTTACATTATTCTAAAACCGGCCTTTCATTAGTTACTGGTATACACAACTGTATTGCTTATGATGCCACTGACGTACCATGGCGTTCTTTACCACGGTTTATATGTATTACCCCGCTTTAAAGAATAAATGAAGGCTCCCGAGTACCACTGATTCACCTAAACGTTTGTGAAGTCAGAAAAGCCACGTGATCATGTTTTTTTTTAATTTCTTTATTTAATAGCCTAATTACTATTTCGCATATGGTGGAAAGTAATACATAATTAGAACGTAGGTTTTTCGCTCCATTTCTTACGAAACCTTGTATTTTTGTGGCTATAAGCCCTCTAAGAACGTAGAAGCACATCCTTTATGTGGGTTTTCTATTTATTTTTTCACTTGAGTTTTAACATAATTTTTCCCAAGGCATTTTGGATGTGTGTTCAAATGCTTTTCGTTCGAATAACATTATATACAACAAGGCGTTCACCTTCGCCTTTTCCCCACTTTTTTTTTTTACTTTTTCTTTTGCTTTGAACCAACACGCTCTGTACTTAATTGACCATGCATGAGCTGCAAACATGCACAGCAAATGGGCCAAGCTCATATACGATCCTTTTGCTTAGTTCCTGTTCACGAGAAACCAAATGGCATACGGTGTACAAGCACGTTTTTATGCTCTGCAGGCCCAGGCTTGGCATTGTAATTGCAATTCACCATTTTTTACTGCCTCGCTGGCGTCTTCGGTATAGGATATCGTAACTCAATACTTCGGCTGTCAAAGGGGAGAGAACGAAAAAAAGAAAAAGAAAGGGAGGAAAAGCTGTGTAATGGAAAGAAATTAAGGTGGCAGAACTTGGCACTAACCATGGTGAGAAAGGTGACCGGAGGAGACTTTTTGACACCCTAAGCTAAGCCTGGGTTACCGGATACTCGCTGCTGACATTTGATTCTACTCAGGCTGAGCATGGTGAAACCCCAGGAATGTTCCCTAGTTCCCGAAGCAACTTCTTCTCCTTCTTCTACTTTCAACTTCTTCTCCTTCTCTTAAGTTCAAACAATAATAATACTGGGAAAGAAAACCTTTTAAAACCGAGGGTGCAAAGAAAACTAGGGAAAAGACTCCCTTGAGAAAAGTTTGAAATAGAAGAAACGACATACGACACCTTTCTAAACCACCCTCCCCCCCGCCAACCATCAGCTCCTAGTTATTGGAAGCTGTCTTTTATGAGTTGTAAGACGTCAGCTGTCCGGATTTGCCTAAGGTTTCTTTCGTGTATGTTTTTCCTGCCTTCTAAGGATTAATGAAGACCTGCACCTGGGTGTGAAAACGGGCACCTTGCATAAAAAACTGAAACTGGAGTAACGCGTTATAAAGAAAAAAAAAGTCACAGTAATAAAAGTACCCAGTATATGCTAAGTAAGTTTGTTCTTTTATTTTTGCCGTTTTTTTTTGGTAGGGAGCGTGAGCAGTGAAATAGAAGTAAGGAAAGATCAGAAGTTTGAGGAATCTTTAAACAAGATGAAATGAATGACTTGGTGGTTAAGAGCAACAGTGAGTCCGTTTTTGTGCCTTGAAAAGCGAGCGAATTAATCGCAAGTCTTATTTCTCATTTACCAATGCAGCGGGGAGTCCTTGTTTACATAAGAATGTTCGACTTGGAGGAGATATAAATTTCCCAACAATGAAAAAAAAGGGATAGAACCCTCATGACTCTCATAAAACAGCGTATGGCGTGTCCCAAATTTGGAAGAAAACTTCTTCTATTTTTCTTACATTTTATTCCAAAGTGTTAGCATATTATGGCATTTCATTTGCATTGCATATTTTATTTATTTGTTTTTTCACACACAGTTTTACCAATTCAAAAGAGATGACGTCGCAGCATGCGCCCACCTGCTATAAAAACCATATGCTTTTGTATCGCGTGTTCAAGATTAGATTTAAGGCTTTACTTATCTTTTTCGACTTAAATGAGTTCGAATTTGAACACAATAACCAACGCAACAATTATATTTTTCTAAAAAAGAGAGGAAAGTGCATTGTTACAAAGTATGCACATAGAACGGTCCAAGTAATAAGGGCTAGAAAACATTGTTGACCAAAGGAGTGACATGTAATGGTTGAAGCACTTGTTAAACACTCGGGTGACAGCAAACAATTAACCCAGGTCTTTTTAAACCCACAAAAAGTTCAGACAGAACCTCGAACCAAAAGGCTTCGAGGTTTCTATGAAAACATCCCATTCAAAAGGGTAAAGGCAAATAAATAGCACGCCTGAAGTCTTCCAACTTGCCTCTTTTCAAAGTCTCCAAAATCTGGACAGTTTAACGCTTTTTATTACTTGGGAAACTTTCCAGAGAAAAGGAAAACATCGTCCACCCAAGCTAAACGTCACGCTCGCACAACATTGTTACGTTTAAATATGCTAAGGGGAATACAAATGTCTAAGGGGAATACAAATGTCCCATTATGGTTCACTTAATGAAACGGCAAATGTTATACCTTTGAAAAGTCGCGTTCTTTCATCTTTTATTTGATCTAAAGAGCTTTTGTTAATTTTTATCACATCTTCAAAAGGCGAAAACGTACTTTGCAAATCCTTGAATCGTTTCGAGTTTAAACTTCGTATGCATAAAATAAAAAAACAAATGCAAAAAAAAGTTCATACCAGCAAACGTGACGTTGAAATTAAAAGGCCTTTCACAACCGGTCCAAGTTTGGAATCACATCAAAAGTATTCATGAAAAGATAGGATTCAAGAAAGTGTTGAACCTAAAGTCGTCGCTTTCTCACGCTCCTTTTTATAAATAATAGTAACAAACATTTTGGGCGTTTGGCACTAGCCTAACCAGCAAGTTTGAATTCTAGGATTGTAACAAGAGAGACCTTTCCTTTTCTTTATACTGCTTCTAGGTCCCCTATTGTTAGACGAGTTCAACAATGACTCAACTGTTCAAAAGGAGACGCTCGAATTGCTCTTAAGTCTTCTTGGAACTCCTTCCACTTCACAGTAGACTGGCTAGGTGAAGAAAATGCAAGTCGGAATTCTCAAGAAACAACCACAACGATGAACATATAGCAAATAGACGCTGTATCTTCAGAAAGACTTGGAATTTTTCAATAAATAAACATTTCCTTCTCAAGGCTGTGAAATTTTACATCCTAATCTGATTATACTATGAAAGTCTCGTTTTTCTTTATTTCATTTCATCTCTAATTTTGTCATTTTACCCGAAAGAAGTACACTACACCACTCCCTTCGATTTGAATGGAAACTGAACAGGATTTTCTGTATTTGAACGAGATAAAATCGACGCCACATTCATCAAAGAGATCTCTATTTCGGCAACCGTCAAAATGACACTTTAAATCAACAAATATCTAAAACATGCGCATCCTGAGTGCTATTCCGCCTTTACTTACAAACACACACCAAATGACAGGAATATATATTTACTGAGAAACACCAGAACTAACAAATATACGAGCTACAATTAAGGTACATTTGACTTCGCACATTTTATTTCTAAAAAAAAAAATACTATTTATGTATTGGACAAAATGGATTATATTTGCTAAAAGTACTACTAAGTATCTGTATCTATACTATTAAGTATCTGTGCACTTAATACTATGCAAAAAATTTACCATAGTTTTACAAATTTATAATTTGTTGCATTAGACTAATTAATTATGTACTGCATAATACGACTGCCAATAAAAAAAAATTCACGTTGCAATATAAACTCAGCCAATTGCCAATTAAAATATAATGAAAACTGTAAACTCAGCAAATTACTACACAAATAAAGGTTAAGAACAATTTTAGTATTACGACTTGGATTTTAATTCTTTAGATAGCGTTATAATTAGCGAGTTGCGCTTAGAAACCGCAGTAAATTTACCGCAAGATAATTACAGTCTTGCGCACTGTACGCGTATTTCACGATGTACTAAATAAGAACATAAACGACTGAAGAAAAAACGAAGAAATTGAACGCCGTCTGTTCCATTCCTCTGACCAAATGTCAAATGTACTTGTATTCAACGTAAAAGCGCGTGAAAATGTTGGACTAAAGTAGGTAATTTGTAAAGAAAACGATACCATAGCTGTGATACATGTTGAAACAAGCAGATTCCCTGTGGACTACATGTGGTAAAAAGCACCTTGTCTCTAAAAGGTTTAATTCTGCGCTCAGCAAAGGGGAACCCCGTAAAAATGAAAAAGAAGTCTACAGAAGTGCAATAACACGTAGTTTCAACCACAGAATCAGGACCATTGTTTCCCCAACAGACTCTCAAATTTGGCAAAAGGTATCATCATATGAAACCCACTCGACAATTTGTAGCGAGTCGAGCTCATTCTTGGTTCATTTCCACGCTAAACATACCAACCACAAGGACCAAAGCAACTTGGTGAATATACCTAATAACACTCCCCAAAACATTTGACAGTGGTTTAATTGTTAGTGGTGGAACAGACATAATGAACACCCTTGCTCCTTGTAGACTGGCTTTTTAGGTTTGTTTGTTTGTCTGTTGGTTCACTGTAAGACGTCGACATAGAACATCTTGGCCATTTTAATTATACGTCTCGTTTGTTTAACACACACGAGCTCCAACAATAGTTCAACATTCTGAGACCTGTCGCAATAAAACTTGATACTTTTCAGCCTTTTCTTCCTCCTTTTAGATATTTTCTCCCCAGTCCCCCTCCTCCCTAAAACTGATCCATTCCTTAACCTTCTTTTAGCAATATTTCTTTTGGGGTGGGTAATGAAAAAAAAAACCGTTGAAAAGGTTCAACATGGAACTTTTGCTTACTGGTATCTTTGCTGGTGGTGGTAACAGAACGACCAGAAATAATAGCTTAGCTACTCAGTATGGAGGAGTCATTAAGACTGACTAATGAGGACTCCCACCCCACGGAAACCACCACCATAATACATAAATTCTGCGGTCGCAACTTCATTTCGTATGCTGCGCCCATCCATTTATTTTCCATTCTGCCTACTCAAATTGTGACTTGAAGAATTCAACAAAAAATCAAGAATCCCTGCGTGTTATACCCATTTAAGATGGCACAGAATTATATACAACCTAACGGCCAATTCAAAATCTTTGGGAGCTTTAAAAAAGTGAGAGAAGAAAGAAATACGATACTTTACGGTAGTAAGGAAAAGCCTCCCTTCTAGAAGAGGCCTTCGGAATTAGCATAGTAATTCCGAACGCTTGACAGTAGAAAGATAGGGACTTGCTCTTGACCCACGATAATGGATGGACATGTCACAAAACCAACAGGCGACAGAACATGCCGTTAAGTCTGTAACTAACAGTGCAGCTCATCACAGGTATAAAGCAAAAGTCAGGTCAAGCTCTAACCAACGCGAGGATATTGTCTAAAGATGCTGGAATCCTTATGGAGGATCTAAACTTCTCAAGCGTCAATCCTTTTTTGGATCCCACAGGGGACCTAGAAGTGTAACCACAAGCTTCCCTTTTTCGTAAACGTCCAAAAGCTTTTTTCTCCCCACTAATTTATCTTCTTATACCGTCCATAGCATACTTATCTTATCGGCAGAAGCCTATTTTGGTCCATGTGTATATGTTCAAACTCGTCTGTCTTCACACGCGAGAAAACTTGCTAAGATAAGTCTTCTAATTATAACCTCGCTAACTAACCAACCCAATGCAGTGAAACTGAGCACATAGACTTTGTTTACTCAACTGTGAAATTGAAATCGCGCCATACGAAAGAAATGGTAATTCCTTCTCCCTTTTTCAATAAGTTGAGAGGAAATTTATAGCCGAGCATATGGAAAAGCAATACAAGAAATCATTCGCGGATCGTTGATTACTAATTGCTTAAAAAACAATCAAAATAGACAAGTTGGTGCCAAGGATGCTGCAGACGAAGGCGACGAGGCGTTCTTGTGTGGTTTAGAGAGAACTCGTATGTAAACCTAAACTCACATAAATAATTTCTGAAGAGCTGCAAAACAAATTTGGTGTGGCTACCTCCCCCCACAAAGGTACTTGAGGGCTCCCAACTATAATAAACCACAACCCCAAAAGCAAAAACGGAGTTTCTTTTTCTTCCCCCTATCCTTCATATCTGTGGAAGCTTTGCGGAGCGAACCCAGACCCGTTTTCTTTAGCTACAGTCGTGTGCATAGTTCTATCATCATAACCTCAAGCTATATGCATCTCATGTTTATGTTAGTTGGCATAAATAAGGGGGTCGGTCGATGAAGGGTCCATAATCGGGGAGGCCGCAATGTGTTTCTTCGCTGGACTTGTGCTTCCTCCCATAACTTTTAAGAGTGCCAGAAAGCCAACCCTTTCATTTCATCAAGTTCATAAAGTTAGCCCAACTTTCCAAGAAAATGCGCGGAGGGAAAACGAAGCCAAAGAGTGCGGAGCAGTCCACGATCGTACCAAGCACCGCAATTTGAAATATACGTGATCGTTAACAAGCTTGGCATAAATCAAAGTCGTGCGCGTTCACGATCTGTACTAATTCCATAGTATAATTCCAAAAGTACAGACCTCTTCCATATCCTAATCAGACGAGCAAAAACTTGGCACTCCACGAAAAGCTAACAATCAATATTGGAAAAATCTAAACCCATTTGTCGATCACGACAATCGATACAAAAACTTAAAATACGTTCGATCAGAGACTTAGCATACATTTTAAAGAAAATGCTTGCAATTTTAAATTGTCCTTTTGTAACTTCGTGCTTAACGTGGTTTACAATATCCTTCATTCTAACTTATAGAAATACTGCATTTTGTAGTGCATACTAGTGCCTACTGGATATGCACCAGTGCCCACTGAGTGCGCAGGAGTGTGCAAAGGGGCCGCACCGGTGCCGTACTCGGATGTTCACCGAATGAAAAATGTCGGTATGAAAAGTGCCTGCAAACTTTATGCTTTCTATTGTGATATCGGAATCTTTCAGGACTACTACTTAAAGAAAAAAAAAAGGTTTATTTGTAAAAACTAGGATTGCCATACAAACATCAGATTGCAAAATTATAGAGATAGAGATCTATTTTTTTGCAGTGGATATGCATATGAAACTTGATTTAAATGAAGGAAATTTGACACGTCGAGTATCTTTGCTTTAAATAGTCGAGTCACAATATTTCTACTTGTTCTTTCAATTCATTCTTTGGCGAAGCCAAAACTGACGTGTTGAAGTGCATCAGCATCTCTAATTACGTATTCAAGTTACCGGTTACTGATGCCTCACCAGCAAACACCTGCTAACGGTAACTTAATGCAAAGAATGTTACAAAATTACTCACACTTAGGAACAAAAAAAGAACACCTCAGCAAGACACACTTACAGTATTTCCTTGATTTTTTTTTCTTTTTATCTTATAATTTCCACAAGGCATTCCAACGCTGTGCAATTTGCTTGGGGAAAAATTTTTCTCTTTATCAAAACTTTTCAAAAAAGAGAAACCATGAAATCACCCGCTTGCGCATTATTACATTATAATAAGTTGGCTTAGGTTTTTGAATGCAGGTATGCTACCGCCTGCTGAGTGCGTTAGGGTTCAGTTCAAGCCGCGTTTTCATGCTGAATTTTTTTTACGACAGGACAAAGCATAACATTTGCATCCTATTCCTCGTTGCCACCAAACACAAGGAATCCCTCCCTGTGAGGAGACTTTCCTTCTCTTCTAAAAAATTTTCGTTAAAAAAATAAAGGAAAACGGAAAAGGGGCCAACAATCATTTGTAGCATTCTCACGCCCTTTATGACTAGCCAGTTTTGTACAATGACAACCTCTCCAGCAAAACAAGCAAGCTCCAGCTGACAACTTCTCTTTTCATGTTAAAAGATGCTGCGGACATCGGAAAAACCAGCTGCTTCTGCTTTTCTTCGGGAATATCTGTGACTCTTGACCCTTAAGCACCAAAAACTTGGGAGTTTCTTAGCTTAGCCAACGCTCTCGAGTCATGGCGCTTAATGGCTAAAAGCAACCCATTGTTGCCAAGCCTTGAGTACATAAGCCTTGAAGCTCCCACGTTTTCCATGAGGATAAACATCAAAACGTCTTTTGTGCTGATTTTTCAAGCAAATCCAAGGAATTCTAGCAGCTTCAATCTTAACCTTGCCCCAACAAAGGGCCAATTGGCGAAAAAAGGATGATGCAAAAGTAATTATGGCTGGCGGCAGATTGAAAATCTGCATCGTGTTATGATCCGCCGGACTCAACTGCCTAAAAAAATAAGCAAAAAATAAAATTACGAAAAAAGTTTTCCGGGCACGCACAAAGCCATTTAATACACCAAAAGATCTGGGCGTTTGTTTGGTCTTACAAAACTATAATTTTGTCTTTGTACTGTTATGCAAAATAATCGCTTTTCTTTTCCTTCACTTTTATATTCCTCACAATGCAATATCCCCCAACTCCATATTCTAATATTCTAATTTTATCTTTTTGTTGCGTTTACTTATGCTCTACAGTCATGCAAAGGCCACGTTAGCCATTTTAAACTAGTATATCCTTCCTTCCAACAAAAGCTTGAACTTCAACTTCAACGGATGGGATATTCCGATTATGGCGTGAATCGTAAATCAACGCGCCATTGGGTTCATTTGCATAAAGTCACGCGTGAAATCCTTCTCCTTCGCGGTTCGTTACACCTAGATCGACTAGGCAAAAAGTTTTAAAAAGTCGTAAGACTTTTGGTCCAATAATTTTACCCGGAAAATTATTATTTACCGTTCTCGGATGGTAAAGAAAAGAAGGGGCATTGCGGGTTGTAACACTTTGGTAATTCTTATACCGTAATTTTTCGTGGCAAAAGGATAATGTGCGAGAAACAGGCTGATGATCTGCTACATTCCAAACGGCATGGGAGTACACAAGCCGGCAAAACTTCAAAGCTTTAACTAGTTACTTGCCGACATCAGCAGGTAGTTTGTCTATCATACAAGATGCCTAGAGAGAGAGAAAGAGAAGAGAGAGAGTACACATACACATATACACTCTCCACACGTCTTTTATAAGCTTTACTTTATTAGATCCTTTTTACATTGCCGTACGATTAGTTCCCGCCCGTTTTTACCTTTCCAGCACCTTATCCAATGCACCGCAATTAAAGGAGGCTGCCAAAACTTGCCTACTACTTATTAAACCCAGTCATAAATTCATTCTTGTTAATCTTTCGAAAACTTCCACTTCCCAACCGGAAGTTCGTATCGATAACTTGGACCACTTACTATTAAACACTCACGATCATCGATACACGCTCTTCCAGCGTATCAACCTGTATGACCCGGATCAGAATTCAATATTCCATAACATCCAATCTTTTCCACACCGCCAACAATCTTTAAAAAATTGATAAAAGCGGAAAGCTATAATTTGAAAAGTTGTAAAACTGCAATGTAAAACACTAAAATTACGATTCGAAATTAGATAATTATAACGTAAAATACGTTCAGCCAGGTACAACGTTAAAATAACTGTACAGAGGCTAAATAAATAAACTACATTTATATTTAAATAAACTAGAAATAAACTACATTTATATTTAAATAAACTAGAAATAAACTACATTTATATTTAAATAAACTAGAAATAAACTACATTTATATTTTTAATAATATTGAAAGTTTATACTATAAGCGTCCAAATAATTTCTTAACAAAATTGTAAAATTCGAACGTACAACTTTTTTAAACTGCGATAATAAAACTAGGGTATTAAAAATTAGTTATATTTATGGAAAGTTATCGTTATAAAAGATATAAATGACAATCCAAAAATACAGAAATTTTACTTTTACAGTAAATAAAAAAGGTAAAACAAATAGCCCTTCGAAAATGTTACAATAATTAAATCCCAAACCGTAAACTTGCTATTTTGAGAAAAGCTGGATTTACAGCTTAAGAAAGCAATCAAAATACAA
Organism: Lepidurus packardi; assembly: GCA_023053545.1. NCBI lineage: Eukaryota > Metazoa > Arthropoda > Branchiopoda > Notostraca > Triopsidae > Lepidurus > Lepidurus packardi. The sequence continues at coordinate 6,736,548 of JAKZAN010000002.1, forward strand.
TTTCAAAAATAATAAGAAAATAATGACAGTTTTTACCCGGTTTTAAATGTTACATTAATGACAGTTTCTACCCGGTTTCAAATGTACATTTTTAATAATAAACTTTGGCAACAGGCTTATGCCTATACGCCAATATTAAATTTAAAAAAAAAAATAATGACAGTAAACAGTAAATAATTAAATAGATAGAAAATTTACAAATTTAGATAATTGTTATGAAATTACGAGGCTCTCTTCAGTAAGTATTTCGTCCAGTAAAAACAAAGATTCTTAGTAAAGATCGTAAGCTTTTTTATGTTAGTGTAAGTTCGTCTAGATGCGATAGCTTTGGGCTGTCAAAAGAAAAATCTGTGGTTATCGACTGGCTTGATCGAACAACGCGCTTGCGGTGGCTTGGCTGCACTGAGATTTTTCGAAAAGTTTTTTGGTGGGGCGTACTGAACCCGAAAGTTTGTATGTGTGTGCGTTCTCCATGCTTGGCAGGCTACCTGGGCGCTTGCCTCATATATCATGGTCCAAACGAGGTCCAACCTTCAAGCAGGGGTATAACTTCTTTGCAAAAAAGAAAAGGTGTATCTTTACCTTGCTGCGTTTGTGCTTCGCACATTTTCTACAGGCTCTTGAGAGAAAGATTCCCGAAGACGAACACAGCGACCCTGACCGTTAGCAGAGACCTTTTTACAAGGTCTGGACAGGGGGGGGGGGATCTTTTAAAAGAGACAGAACAAAGTAGCAGGAGTATAATTTTGGCGACAACTAAGCACATATGTCCTAAATTGCAAAGACCATTGGTACAGAGCAACTAGAGGAAAGAGGAGCCCCCATTAACGGCCGATGGTAATGGTTAAGTGCACCTATGCACCTGAGACAACTCGCAGATAAGGATGTGAGAGAGCAAAGAAAGAGAGAAGAAAGAAAGAGGAGACAGACAGGACCCCATCAGGTCCAACACAGGGATCTTCTTGGTCTGTCGTTGTTAAGGATCACAGTCCAAAAGTCGTCGAAAACTCCTAGGAAAAGCTCCTGGTGGGGCAAAGGTGAGGTTATACATATAGATATAGGTATATATAAGGTTCTAACATTTCCTCTTTGGATAGGTGTAGGGTTGGTTGGCCTCCGTTTTCTGGGCGTTCGATGCCGAAGAGTGATTGCAAGGACCCTTTGGACTGATTTATAGACCTCACCAGGGAAGTGGAGTTGGCTTTGGGAAGTTTCTTACTTGGAGGTCCCAATCTTTTCTTCCCCCTCTTCTCCATTTGCCTTTTGCCTACCAAACTAGATATCCCGTACCTTTGGGATCTCATTGCATATGCAAAAAAGGGCCGAGCCGGTCTTTGGTCATGAGAAGCAAGATTTAGCTGGACAGTTTCGAAGTCAGACCTTACGTCATAAATTCAACTTCCCACGTTATGGAAATTGGTTCCCTTACAATTTGTAAGTGAAATGCCCAGGTATAGCAGCTCTCGTGCGGAGAAACAGTCCTGTAAGGCGAGATAAAAACTAAAGGAATATTTTGTACCACAAATAATCCTGGTATATCATATTAATTTCTTATCGTGTCCGTTCTTGCTTGATGGGTTTTTTTTTATCCAAAATATAAACAGAAAATTGAGTAAGAACGAAAGGGAAACGCCTCAAATCAAGGCAAATTTAACTATTTTTTTATCGACCACAGCTTTCGAAAGGTCTGTCCCTGGAGTGACTCTGATTACTAAACATTTTATTAATTTCGAAGTGATTTTTTTTTAAAAGTAAACGTTATAAAAAAGTACGGTGCCTGTAACGAATATTCAGTGAACAATTTTTACCAGGATTTCTAATTTCCTGGCAAAGCACGCGTGGAGCATAACAAAACAAACACAAGGAAGCCTCTGAAGCGTGAACATAGTCGGAGACTAGGTTATAAATGGATTGCATGTACAAGAAACGATAACGATTGTGCATTAATATAGCTACAGTGTCTTACTTGAAAGTTTATACCATGACGGTATTACGCAATTCACGTGATATTCACACGTCACTCACTTCGCCCGCCAAACTTATCAACACGCGTTTAATTTAAACATAGCAAAAGAGAATGCGACTTGAACGCCATCTAGCGTATCCAATGTACTTATTTTCAACCGCATGTTTTAAAACACCCTTGCAATAACTGAACACTAGAATTGGGTACTTTGAAAGTCTCATAAGCCAAGGAGGCAAAGACCAACTACTTTGAGCTAGGTTGCATTTTAGGGTTGCTGATGCATAAGTCTAGTTGCCGACCTAAGAAATCATAAAAATATGCAACTACTTCCTTACGTTTAAGTTTGTAACTTGAAAACCTCTTTCAGGAAGACAGGATAATTACAAACTCTTTATTGGTTCTGGATTTATTGTCCAAAAAGAAAAAATTGCTAAGACGCACGCAAAGAAATCGTTCTTTATCATGTCTAGAGCAATCTATGTATGTCTTGAACACATGTTCCAATAAATGTTTACAATAAAAGCTAGCAATTGTCACTACCCCGTAAATGTACCAAAGATCAAGTAAAAGTCTTAGATTCTCTTTTGCAGTGGTGTCAGTCAATTTTTCATACAATTCTTAGCCAATTTTGTGAGCATCAACCTTTTCGCAAAAAAAAAAAAGAAAAGTGAGGAAAGAGACATAAAAAACAGAATATGTCTTAACCTTGCTTCTACAAATGAAGATTTTTTTGCCATAACCCTACAAATATGCCAAAAAGAAAACAAGCAACCCATAAACAAATTATCCATACCCTTTTTCCTTTCTCTTGTTCTCTACCGAACTGCAAGCATCACACACTTAAAACTTACCCCTCAGCAAAGTAATGCATAGATAAGTTTTTCCCTTCTTATTTTAACATTGATATGAACCTTTTCAGTTCCCCCTAGCGTCTAAAAAATAAATCCACGTTTTGAGAATATTTCAGCTCTCAGAAACATGAATCTTTCTTTTGTAACTTTCAAACACCCCTCATTAAAGAACAGAAAGGGAATTTGGAGTAAGAACAGTGGAACCGAAAGGTTATTCACATGTGTCATCTAAGCTTAAATCCATAACAAAGGCCTCTCCAGGATGGTCCGTCGCTGGAGACACCTCTGCTCCCCTGCAATCAAGAAATTTTCGTCCTCCACCAGCAAAAAAGAACCAAGTCCGAAGGCAAAACCAAACTTAACACGACCAAACGGTAAATTAGCCTTTCCTGTCTGCTATAGATTATTGTGGCAGACTTTTGGGACTCGAAATTGGTTCTCTTCTCTGGCGGAGGCACCTTGGCGACATTGCGGGTGATCCTAATGCAGGCTCCCAAAACTGAGGTCAAAAACGCGAACAGAAACAATGCTCCTTTGTCCAATTGAGACTGAGAAGACTTGACGGACAGAAAAGAACGACGTGGTTGAGATATATCGGAGAGGTCAGAGAAACAGGCGATGCAGTCGTGATCGGAAACCGGAGAAGGGTGCCCAGAGGAAGCTCTGGGTGCCCGCCAAACTCAGCTGGGGAATTTCGAGTAAAGAGCGTAGGTAAGGTCGTAGTTCTTCAAGTGACAGTACTGAATATCACGACGCAGAAATTCACCCAAGACGGTCGCGCTCAACAGATCCTTGTGGGTATCTTCCACCACCGATGCCTTCGGAAACAAAATAAGCATAAAAATAAGAACAAAAATAGAAAAGAAAAAAAAAAACAAAGAAAGAAAAGAAAAATAGAACTTCCAAGTGATGAAACTTCTAATTTTACCTTGTTTGCGAAAGCGGTCAGGATAAACTTGCCAGGGCGGAACGTTTGTAAGACGCGTAAGATGACTTCCTTGTACGAAGACTGCGGAATGTTGCTCTCGAAACTCACGTAGGAAAACTCGGCTTCAGGCGTGATATGGATTGTCATGTACGCTCCCTGGTGCCACGAAAAAAAGATACAAAAATGCAATTAGGATGGAAAGTCTTCGTTGAACGCCGCATTCAACTTTCATCAGATTTGAATTCGAGTACTTGTCCAGAAACCCAGGCAGAGTACAGAAATACCAAAGCTAGGAGGTCGCACAGGGATCGGGTCATTTTTTAGTCGAGAACTTTGTGGAAGAAGACGGAAGTTGTAAGGAATGAAAGGCAAGGATCTACTTACGCAAGCTGCTTCTTGCGCCTGCAACGTCCATGCCAATGCCAGCAGAGAACACAAACAAGGAAAGAAGAAAAACAAGTAAGAAGAACCGCAGGAAAAAACGACTGACCCAGAACCAAAAGGAAAAAATTGACAAAGAAACATATATACGACACATTGACAGCTTGATTTACCATAGCAAACAAGACAACCACGCAAGTTAGAGCTTGTTTAGTACATCACACACTTGTCTATTTGGTTTAAAGACCAACACGAATAGGTTACACTTACATTCTTCATGACACCATTCATGGAATAGCCGCATGGGTCAAACAGATAGTCATCAATCGTCACGTTGGGTAGAATCTTGTCAATTCCGGATTTCTGAGAAATACGAAAAATACGTTTTATCGACCTCTTCCTTTTTTAGATCACTATTTTATAATTTTTTGATTTGTAAAAGGTTCCTTTAAGGCTCCCGTCTATCTCAGCTACGTATAAGAGGTTAGCAATGGGGAATTCGGAACAACTTTTTGAGAAAACCAGTACATTTCACGAAAATTTTTTTTGGGAGTTATGAAAGTTCGACTACTTTATTCGGGATATTATGCTGCTATAGCAAATTGTGGCAACAAGTTGTACTTTTCAGAATCAAAACAAGCACAGACACTTTGCGGGCAACTAGCTATCTTTTTCTTTATGTACTTCCTTACGCAAGGCTTCAGGCAAATCAATAACAAACATCAGTGCCATCTATTGACGGTTATGCATAAAAAAAGCTAAGGTATACGGTAGCTTCAATTTAAATTTTTTTGCAAATCTTTTTCAATGTTATTTTAATCACCTTATCTTTTTTAAAGCTATTTAATTTAATACAATTTTTGGATTTGGCAATCTTTTTCGGGCAATCGGGGAACTAGCTATCTTTTTCTTTTTGTACTTCCTTACGCAAGGCTTCAGGCAAATCAATAACAAACATCAGTGCCATCTATTGACGGTTTATGCATCAATAAGCTAAGGTATACGGTAGCTTCAATTTGAAATTTTTTTGCAAATCTTTTTCAATGTTATTTTAATCACCTTATCTTTTTTAAAAGCTAGTCAATTTAATACAATTTTTGGATTTGGGGTTTCTTGATTAGAGATCCAAGTTACTTACCAAAGTGGCTTCAGTAGCAGATTTGGACATTTGCTTAGTAAAAATCTTCATAACTTCAGGGTCCAAGTCAGTCATCATAATCTCCAAAGTTTGATCGGCTTCTTTGATTGGACCTTTGGCCGAGACAACCATGGATCGCAAGTTGGATGTTGAATCCGAGTCGCAAGAATCCTCGCTCAAGGAATCCTCGAGTTCATACGCGTCCGCATCATCTTGATAGTCAATGCGTTCGGCTAAGCCATCGCCATACTGGTCGTCCATAGCTGCGCTGGGATGCAGCAAAGCAGTCAACGGACGATTGGCAACGCTAACCGGATTCAGCGTATACAGATACCAGCAATCGCGATTCACAGCACCCAAGCAGTAAGCAGCCCCATCTGGAATTTAACAACTAAGGGTTTAATTACAAATATGATATTTAAAAAAAAACGTAGCGTATTACATTACGATGATCATCACCCCTTTCAACACAATTCCCAAATTACCCTTTCTAATATTACACAGTTATTTAACGGAATAGCCAAGTCGGTAAGCTTTAGAGGCGTTGTCTACGAGTTCAACGTTGCCCTTTCTCGGCCGCTTTCTCAAAACATTCAGGGCGATCAATAGTATATCCCAAGGTTGTTCCGGTTCCCATGGCTTGTGCGTTGTGGACACAGGACAAAATTTGGTCAAAAGAACATAGATAAAAGAAGCATCACGTGCTAGGTCGATAACTGGCCCCCCAAAAGAAATAAGCATTACTTTCTTCCTGTTATTTGCCTGTTTTTGTTTCTTCTCCGCCTTCAATTCCGGGGAAAAGAAACCATTCCAAATCAGACCGCAAATGTTTACCTGGAAACATCTCGTCCAGCAAAGCTACTTCATCAGGAAAGTTGCGGTGAGGCTCTTGCTGCAATTCGGGACGCTTATAATTTTTACGCGAGTAAAAGAGATCCTAATATCAAAATAATGAACAAATCTTAATATTCAAAACAAAATATGTTAATGAAAAGGTACACATTTTTCATTTATAATCATTGATCATTTATATAAAATATATAAATGATCTTTAAGATCATTTATATAAGATATATAAATGATCTTAAATGTACGTATTAATAAATAAACTTTGGCAACAGACTCATGCCTATACGCCAATATTCTAAAAAAATATATTAATTTATTAAATTTCTTTTCTTGATTTTTTTATTTGTCTAAAAAAGATAACAAGATAAATCTTTTAGGATTGAAACTACAGTATTAAAGGTATTCGGAAACATTAATACGTACAAAAAGCTAAGATTTCTACTTTCTTTTTAAGCAAAAAAGTAGATATATTTAGAATTTAGAATGTTAAAAAATCTTAAAATATTCCCGTTTTATTTTTGCTTTGTGTTAAACGCGTACCTGAACCTCGTCGAATCCTGCGTATCTCTGCACTACAGTTAACAGAAATTTGAGGCACAATAACGGTGTCGTTGTACCACATGTCTTCAAGATGAAACGGCGCTTAGATACGAACATGCTGCTTTCACTATAACAAACAAAACAGGTTACGAAGCAAGGAATAACGGGGTGTGGAAAGGAAATTGCTGACGTCAAAGCGAGAAACCGGACACTACCTGAGCACGTAAGCATCGATCGATTCGTTGCGGTTAAAGCTGATGATTTCGCAGCGAACAATTTTCAGCATTTCTTCCCATTTGCTCCTACACAGAAAAAGGGAATAATATTTTTTTAAATGTGAAAGAATTTACATAATTAAAAGTCATAGAAAATCCAAAGCAGAATCCAAACCGGAACCGAACACGAAAGACGGAAAACCTGGCATCGTTTCAAAAAATTTCCCTAGACTAGGGTTAAAGCAGTGGGTTATTTTTGAATTTCCACAGCGTCTGAAGCTGTTGGACTTGTTTGAAATAACGGCTAATTAAAGCTCGGTCACGTCAACATCAGAAAAAACATCCCATTTTCTCTATTTTCACGCTTTTATTTCACATTATTTTTATTTTCACGTTTTTTCACGTGACTTATTATGATTAAGTATTCTATTACGAGAACCTACATCAACGTTACCATGACAAAAAGTATAATTTAAACATTTTCCCTTAAATAAAAAAGGAAAAAAACGAGGGATTTCTCGAAGGATTTCGCTTGAGGCGATGAATACCATGCATTATGGTCACATGGCATACTAAGTGCTAAAGGTTTCAGAAGTTTTGGATGACGGAAAGCCTGGGAAGGACAGCTAGGAACGTATATGGAACGTACCTAGCGAACTGAAAACTGGGTAAGCAGACCTGATCCCACGTGACTTGTAACAAAAGTCACTATAAAGCTAACGCTAACGCCTAGGAAGGACGGCTAGGAACGTATACGGAACGTAACCAGTGGAACTGAAAACAGCCTGAGCAGACCTGAAGCCACGTGACTTGCAATAAAGCGTCATTATAACGCTACCGCAACCGGTTATCGCATATTGCACCAGGGACATGCTTTTGTGATGCGGGAGTATGATGAGCCACATGAGTCGAGTTTGTAACATGAAATGAAAGAGTGCCACTATTTTAACCTTGAAATTCGAGTAAAGTTTGGACACGTAGTGGGATGCGTCCTGAGATTGCTCATGGCGTAAGCTATTTTTGCCCGTTGGGTTTTGGCCGGCGTCGACTTTAATACGTCAACTCGAGATTTCTTGACAAGACAGTCCTAAAGATTTGTTTCAGGGTTATGAAGGCCTTGGCCTCCTTTACATCCATCCGGCTTCTTTGCTGGAAACCCTACTTGTCTGGACGTCGCGTGCCCTAGCTGATTAGGATCAATGGCCGAACATTACATCAAAAGGCAAGTTTACATTAAATGGGACATCTTGATTGTTGACAACCAGTCACGATTTTAACCACGAAAACCGACTAATTAAATAAAAATTTTGTGTAATATGTCCTTACCTGGGTACTTTACGAAGATCGCTATTATTGACCTTCCCATCTTTACGCGTGAACCAGACTTCCAGCAACTTCTCTACCCCCTCAAAGAAATGCTGCTCGTTATTCTGATTCGTACCAGGCTCCATGATTTCCATAACGACTTTCGCGAAGGTTATATTTCGTGGAAATACGATGAACTGACAAAGAGAAACACTTGAGAACACCGATCTTAATTAAGTTTTCCTGTGGGTTGTTAACTTTGGAACGAACACCTTAGGTCCAGGACCTGTTCCACTCGCTGGTTGGCAGCTGAATAAAGAATACTAAAGCATTCGCGGTTCGAGTTCGGGTTCCACGTTAAGCATTTCTTTCGACGTTGAGACTCTATAGCACAGCGCAAGCGCAATCTGCTTCGCGGGAAAATCGATCGTCATCAGTCGGTTTAGTTGGACGGAAGCAGCGCATTGCGGCATCTTTCTTCCCTGAATTGATCCAAGCTGTGACGTCTGGTTTCGCCACCGACGTATTCATGAAGGAGACATGTATACTTACATGTACTCCTGTGTACTTACCTTACATGACTAAAACGTCAAAAAAGCATCGTTACTTTCTGAAAAGGATGCAAATCTCATCGCTTCTTTGATAATTCGAACAAAGTACGCAATCGAAGGAAATCGAATTTAATGTTTGCTTGCGCTATTCCTCTTGTACAGTAACAAGAGTAATTCTTTGGATCACAATCCCAGGAATTGCACAATACAAATGTGTTTCAGCAAATCAGAAATAAATCGTTGCATGAAGAAGTGTGTTCGACTAGCAGCTTTTGCTTTTATAACTTCTGTAAAAAAAAAAAACTTCAAGCCATACAACAGAACAAGTAGTTAGGACTTTTATCGCAATTAAGTCTTACCCTTGTTGAATTTCTGCTAATTTTGCAAGACAAAGCGTCACGTTAGACTGACACAAGGAGAGCGGGTTATAAAGGTTAATACTCTCCCTGAATTGTGCCAACTCCACAATGTGGAGGTGATTGCGAATGTTTCATTAGGCAAGAGAAGGATAAAACTGCCGCTCTTCGTCCACATCAGCTCCTTTACCTGACCTCTATTCAATTTCAAACCCGAGTTCTCACTCTTTACCGTCTCCTGGTCCTAACCAAATTAACATTTTGGATTTGATTAGTTCCAGGAGTATCAGACATTATGTAAATGCAGTTCTACTTTACACTTTCCAGCCTTACAAACTAGCGCGAACATTAGGGGGACTTGAAACACATACGTAATCCTTTTTCAAGAGAAATCACAGCTGCGAACAAACCAATTGGCACCACTCTCATACAATAAGTCTTTACATTCTGTACTGGGTTTCCGCTTACTTTTAAAAGAAAAAAATGTAAGGAATTGCACCAGGGACTGTACATATATAACCGTTACTACAATAAAACTCTGGGACTATGTACACATACACACGCTACTCATACAAACTCACAGGCGATTGTTTTTCAATCATTCCGAGAAATCTATCTTATTTAACGGAAAGTCCCTGAAACCCATGACTGGATAACTGCATTTGCTGCAAAGCTGATCGGCCTTCGCTGCCTAATGCTAGCAACGCAGATTGCGCTTGAATCCTAAATTATTTAATAAAAAGATTTTATTACCACACCAAAACCAAGATCATTGCCTAGTTTCGTTTTTCTTTTTTGTGTACCTGACTTGAGTTGATGAATCTGTTAGCGCAATATAGGCGAGTTGCTCCACAGTTTCGGTGGCATACATAAGCGCTAAAGCTTCACACGCAGCTTGTCGATCTTTGGCTGTATCGCATTCTAAACCTTCAATGCATAGTTCCACAATCTAAAACGAAAACATTAAACGTACCATTCGAAAGTTTAAAAAAAAGCAAACTGTAAAGCCAATTAACCTTCTCACGATGAGCATCGTTCTTTGCAATTTGTTTGAAATACCGCGCAACCAATACTCGCGAATCTTCACTTCCGTCCACACTGCTTTGAACAAGAATGCGACATAATGCTAGCAAAACGGATTTGGGAGGTACTGGACCGAATAATGGTAACCTTGTCAACGTTCGACTGACCAGAGATGCTTGACAAGGCTGCAAGTTTTCGATAACCGTTACTAAAAAAAAGTAACCTTTTTCTTCCCATTCTTCCTCAATAACTAAATAAGCAAATAAAAAACTTACATTCTTCTGATAAAGATTCCAAACGAGTATGAAAACTGCGTTCTTTGGACCTCACGTAATACCGAAACTGATACAAGGTCACGTACGAATCTTCTTCGAATGTTGACCCATCCTGGCACTTTTCCACAAAGTACTTCATCACTACCGAAAAAAAAATGAAATTAAATGCAAGAAGAAAACATACCAAGTTTTAAATTCAGCTCAAGATTTCTTACCTTTGACTTGGAATTCAGTGTTGTAATGGTGCAAGATTTCTTGGCATTGAGGTAGCAAATTGCGGGCCAGTTCTTCGCTTCTAACGCAAAGTAACTTATCCCCTTTTGTAGCCAAACTCCACAAGTGCTGCAGAAAAACCAAACGTTATTCTGAAATGTTCACTTCACTATAAATAACCCTTAATTAAGTAATGTAACTAAGCGTAAAACTACCCACAAATTATCCGTAAATTATTTTTAAAGTCGAGTTTATCCTAGTTCCAATTTTGTTATTCATTCTTAAAATATACCAAAATTAACCTTGATCAACCTTATCTTATCACACAAAGCCAATTCCAAAGCAAGTCACCTGCACGTGTGGCAATCCAATCAAGTCGTCAAGGAATTTTTCATCGTTAGCTTTGCCAGTTTGGTTCATATTTTCGATCAAAGTCAGAAGTTTTCCAAATATTCTTCCTTGTAACTGTAACTTTTCCAAGGCTTGCCTTTCCTTCAACTTCAAAGGCCCAAATGATCCCAAATCCTAACGAATGTATAATGCACGTAAAAGAAAACATTCACTTTCACAAAAAACGAACCAAAGGTAGAAATAAAGTTTGATCTTTGATCGTTCAAAGATCAAAGCGTTTTGTACCTCTAACAGTCGTCGACTGTACTTTAAATGGGCGAATAAAACCAAATCCAACTGTTCATGACCCGTGACGAATACTGATGACGACTTCTTCCTCTCAGCTTTGCCAGGGATTTCCAAGGAAGATGGCCCACTATTCACGGGGCTATAATCAGGCTCAGGGGTCTACAAATGGTATAAATGTGACTGAACTATTAACAGAGTATACAAAACCAAGACTCTTTTTACTTGGATTTTATAGGGAGAGTGACTTCTGGATCGACTCTCTAGGCTCTCATCTTCTTCCGAGTTCAGAAAGTCAAAACACTCCAAGACTGTTTCCACGCTTAAACTCGCTATTGACACCCGTGATCCTTTCCACTTTGGTCGTTTCTATTAAAAAAAAAAAAAAATCAGACAAAATTGCAAAATTAATCAATTTACACCACACTTGATTGTCTTTTTTTGCGTTTTTTACCTTTATGATATCCAATAACGCTGCCACATTTTGTTCAAAGCACTCCAATTCCGGGTACTGTCCTTGGATGTCGTCAATAGTGTTGCTCATTCGCCTCAACACATCAAACAGCGTCCCGCTCTCTACAGACTCTTCGGCGTCCAATTCTTCCCCTCTTCCGCTTGGTTTTGTTTCCATTTCCTCGTCTTCTTCCAACTCGGACTCTTCTGCAAAGTCCATCGTCTTGCTTATATCCAACCCCCTGTCTCTGTCTTTAACGTTCACACTCCCTCCATAGCCACTGTCCATGGTTCTAGAAGAAGAGGAGAAGCCTTGGCTCCACCAACCACTCGCTGGAGAAGCGCTCGACGTTCCTTGTGACCCGAAAAAAGAGGTACTTTTCTTGCCCAGCACAAAGTTACCGGTTTCATCCGTCAATTTCCCATCTTTCAACCGAACACTGCGTGCGAAATCAGCGTTACTTTCCTCACTCTCCAATTCATCCTTCCTCGCCTCCAAATCCCTTTCTGCAATCCCTTGCTCGTTACTAACTTCTTCTTCTTCTTCTCGGAAAAGATGCGCTGGAGTAGACGCGATTTCAGCTTTGGTGATGATGACATCTTTCTGGCTGTAAATGTACACTTCCTCCTTTTCCTCGCTGGCTTCGATGAGGTCCAACGAATCACAACTCCCCGAGGATTGCAACCTGCCCGCTTCCTCCGGGATTTCGTCCGCACTATTGAGGGGAACGTCCCCAGCAGACGCAGCTTTACTTAAAGCAACTAGGTGGTTTTCCACATGAATTTCCAATGTGTCTTCTTCCAAATCTTGAGTGGACGCAGGCACTTTAGGACTCCGTTGACTCTCCAGGGTCGAACTATTTCCCGACGCCGAGCTTTGACCACTATCATGATCAGGAGAAACTGTTCCTTCGCTCCCATACGAACCCTAAAAAATATAAATTCATAATACAAAAGACTGAACAAAAAATAATTATAAAATGAACTTAACACATATTACTAATTTTACCTCATTAGCAAAACCTGTATACAACTTGCTCACATTGTCGTTTCAAAGCCTACGTCGTTATATTAAAAAAAACTTGCTCGTAAACCTCTCTACAGAAATACAGTACCAATCCCAATTAATTAACACAATTATATTGGATACATTTTTTAATCCATTTAAACTTTTCCCTCTATAAAAGAAAATTTCACAAATCCTTTCTAGAAATAGAGAAAATAGTACTAAGCTCAATTAATTTAAGTAATTCAATACAACATCATCTTAAATGCGTCTCAGACCTACCAGGCTTAAGGCTGCGACAGACTCTGCAGCAATACCGGATGAAATGGTGCCCAGGGGAGACGGAGTGTAACTGGCCATGCTAGAGCGCTTGCGAAGGGGCGATTGCGATGAAACCACTACTGATGAGTTGCTAATTTGCTGTCTTAAAACGACTCCTCCTTCGTCTGCTAATCCATACATGGGACTGTGTGAAACAAAGAATCATTGCTAATCTCAAGACGATTTTCAACCGAGACATTGGATTTGAACTTGAAATCTACCACGTTTAAATTCTAATCCAAGTAGTTTTGTTCGAAGAAAAGAAATAAGAGAAACAAAAAAAGAGCGAAATAACTTACTCCCACGTGATTATCAGATTGAGTTTCAAGGATCCACTGGCATTTAAGTTGACTGTCATCATCTGTGGATGCGCACAGAACAGGTCTAACGTTTCGCAGAACTTGTTCCCCAACAAAATCTGTACATAAATAAACAAACAAACGAAGTTACACCAAAAATAAAAAAAAATAAAATGCAACGTCACGTCAAAAAGTTCACAAATGTTGTGAAGCTTAAATGACACGTGACTTAATATCCAAATCCTAATTAAACACAATAAGGAATCCAATGTAACGTAATTACAATCAATAAAACAAAATTGGGAATAAAAGTCATTAAGCAAAATAAATTAAAATTGGAATTAAACGTCAGTAATTGAGATACTAATTCAATCATCTAATAGATCAGAATAAAATTGAAGATTAAAATTTAACAAATCTTAATTTACAATAGAAAAGTTCAGAAATAAAGGATATTATTATAATACCTGCTTTCCTAAGCTGCGTAATTCGACAGCTCGAATGAAAAGGACTTCATCGAGGAGTCCTTTGAAGCAAATCTTATCCGAATCCCATGTTTGGTTCCCATCTCGTGCTATTTTCCCCCTTGTTCTCCACTTTTGGCTTCCGTGTCGTAAAGTAATTTCAAACACATCGCCCGGGCACAGTCTCGCAAAGCCTTGAAGTCCTGTTCCCAAATAATAAAAAGGAGAGTAAGCTAGCCAAAGGTCAAGTTCACTGCCAGATATACTGTTATGATATTTTACAGGATAAAAAGAGAACAAGGAACAAGCAATAACCTTTCATTTGGACGTGGAATGCTCCTAAAGACTGCTCCAATTGTGCTTCAATCGCACACATAGCTTCGCTGCATTCTTTGAACCCCGAACGGACACTCGCTAATGCCGAATCACGTTCTTTGCCCGGCGATTCCACGTAAGCGCGTCCCATCGCTCTTACACCTTCTCGAAGTCGACTTTGCAAGTTGTACCCTTCTGCCAATTCTTCCACCGCACTTAGCTGATAATCCAACCTTTTCAAGTAACGCTCGGCTGCTTTCAATTGCTAAAAAGAACAGAAACAATAAGTCTCACGTTAGTCAACTTGCACGTAATTCCGAAACATACCATGCATGATGCACATGCAAAGGAAATAAGTTTGTATTATCTTAAGAAAAGAAGAACTTAAAAAAACTCGACGTTTCTGCCCTCAATAACCTTGGTTGAGTCATCCACCGAGTCAAAGTCAAGCGTTCGAGAGTATTGTCAAGTGACTTTTAGTTAAAGACAGGGGTCTTAATTAGGTAGCAATTCTCTAACCAAGGAGCAAGGCAAACTATTTTTTTTAACTAGTACGAAGAGACAAAAATTAGTTAATAAGACTGACAGAACTAATAAACTCTCCAAAATGCGTCAAGAGTTAAGCATTTTTCACATAAAAAATATAGAAAAATCAATGAAAGGATCCAAAAAGGGTTGAAATAGCAAGATTCAATGTCATGAGGTCTTCGTGCAGAATTTCACGCTAGCATGCAAATGACATGCTAAAATGATCGATACCTTTTCAAGGTCGTAAGTTCGGCCCTGAGACTGTATGTGTGAAAAGAGTCCCGTGAAGACAGACAATACAAGAAAAATATACAAATTAGCGTTATATCTTCAGAATAGCGTTTCCTTATTTTCTTATTTTTTTTCCAGTTCTTTAAAAAAAACTGGGTTAATTAACTTTTGCATATCTACAGATGTACACACTCATGGGGAGAACTAGTGAATTTAATTAGTTAAATAGAAAAAGGAAGTATAACTTACTTGCTGAGCGTTATCGGACAGGTTTTCGATACTCGTTTTCAGACTTAGGATATCTTCCTCGGTCACACTAATGGCTTCACGGAGTCCATGACACAAAGCTGATGTCATCATTAACGTACGCTGCGGCCGAGGACTCTTGGCACGGTTGGTTGCTTTCGTTTTGGCATTCAGAGATAACGTCGAGCCTCCTCCTGTAGCACTCTGTCCTAACACGGAAGCGCCAAACCACGAAGACCTAGAAAAGATACCAGTCTCATTACTCTGGTTAAAAAAAATTCCACGCTAAAACCTAGAAAGTTTTATTCACTGAGCTCCTAACTACACTTTGCGGCATTCCCATAAAAAACTATCGAACTAGTAATAAAATTTCAGGGAAATGAGTTTCTCATTTTCATCTTTTCCAACTCACGTAAGAAAAAAAGGAATTTAAAACAAAAAGAAAAAAGTTTCAGAATTTTAAGCAAATATCGTCTCTTAGTCTTAGTTTTCCCGGGACCTAAATTTCTTTTACTTTTTTTCACATTTTGAAATGAACTACATCAAACTAAAAACTAGTACTAGCGTCGTTAAAATTGTACACCATCTTATCTAGAGAAGCCACGCTCGTTTAGATACAGTTACACAAAACATGTGCGTTTTCGGCGTATAAGAATAAACTAGCTCAGCTTTAAAGAAGCCTAACAAAAAGTTAAGTAAATTAAGATTATTTAATACATTCACTTTTCTCTGTCAATAAGTTGTTTTTCATTTCTTGTCTTAGTGTACGAAGATTTAAAAAAAGAATTAGGATCTCCAAGTATTAGAATTTTTACATTCCTCAAAGCTGTGATTTTTGTATGTTTTCAGTTAGAGATGAAATAAGCGAATTCTATTCCTTTTATAGTGTACTATTTTTATTTATGTTTTAAAAACCTTTTTTGAGCCATTTCTTGGCCTAATGAACTGGGAGACCGCTTAGGTAAAAGTAATCCTGCGAAGCTCTTGCTTCTCGCCAAACCACCGATACTGGGACTCCCAGGAATTCCACTGCTCGTAGTGGAGGAAAGTGTTCCAGTCGCCGGAATGTAATCTCCTGCTGTAGCACGATTCTTGAAGGACATCTTTTCATACCGTTAGCGTACCACCTCTATCATAAAAGAATAGAAAGAAAAAGAACGAAAAATCAGTCAAGTTCTGAATACAAATTGTCAGACAATTGTACAAAATGAATACAAATAGTCAGACTAAAAATTGAATTAAACCAAATTAAAAATTCCATTAAAAACCTCAACATAATTCAATATCATACGCGTGACGCATTTTCATATCTTAGACTTAAAACATGATTAGAATATGGATGTCACAACTTATATAGACCGCCCACCCGAAAAAGCAACTCGTCAAAAACTTTCGTTATCGACACAAGCCGTTTACAGAAACCCGATAAGAATCTTGTTGAACAACTGTTGAGAAAACCCTCCAAAAACCCATTAAGTAAGGAAGTTGAATTGAGAAACTTATACATGCTTATGCCATGAGGTTCAAAAGATACGCTCCACAATCTTAAAAACCTTGCCGGTATATGCATTTTGCGGTTGAGGTGGGGAAAAATAAATAAAAAACAAACTTGCGTCACAAATGACTAAGACGCTTGGGAAAAAAGGATGTAAGGGAAGTGAGGAGAAGGAAGAAGAGCTTCGTGGTCTTTTGCTACTGCACAGAGAGTGCATACATGACTCCAATAGAAGGATCCATGAAAGTGCATGCCAAACGGGCGTATCTTACCGAATCCTTAGGGGAACGGCACGAAATAAGATCCAAGGAATTAAACGGGGAAGCAAAAAAAAGGGGAGATCAGGGAAAAAAAACATAAAAAGAACTTCTCGCTACAGAGCGAGAGAACATAGGAAATACGGCTCCTAGCAATTTAGGAGCTCCCTTTTAGTTGTTGTTGTTGGCTGACGTGTGGAAAAGGGGAGCTCAAGCACAACGTGACAAGTCTCTGACTCTAATATCGAAAACAAAACCATAAACCTTAGCAAAAATGGCCTGGGCTTCTCTAATAAAGAGGAAATAATATAACAAAAAATAAGATAGCAGAAAATAAATAGGGAATAACCGTAAAATATGTGCGATTCTGCTGACAGGAGGGGTGAAAACATAGTTAGGTTTCGGCGTTGCCGGTACTTTGGCTCCTTTTTCTCTCCCCAAGCTCGTACCAGAATCGCATTAAAGGGGCGCACACATGACCCGGAATGATTGGATTTAAAAGTTTCTCTCTCCCAAGCTCAATACCGTGGAAAATACCGCATAAGGATCACCAACAGTGCTCTTACGGTTTCCTTTCTTATGCAAATCCAATAGTTAGGCGTTGGTGGGCGACAGCGCCGAAAAGGAAAAGGACAAGAACTTTAGCTCCTTTAGCGGAAAAGAAAAGTAAGTTTTTCTTATGGATTTCACAAGTTTCCTGGTTCCGGCGTGCTGCAGAGTTTCCGTAGGCTTCATTACGCATGCGTGGTAGCAGCTTTGACGATCCGTTTTTCTTCCACTGACCCCCAAAAGCCGCCCTAGCTAATTAAAGCAACACAGCATCACGTGCATATACAAACACCAGGGTAAGAAAAGCTCAGGATAAGAGATGAAAGGGTTGAGAAAGCTAAGCTAATGGATGCCACGGTCACGTTTCTTCGTTAGCTACTAATGACTTCCCGAAGAAACCACATGAGAGGGTAAACGCAATATAGGGTTATACGGAACTCAACCCGGTTAGAAAAGAGGATGTCATTCATAACGCTTTTATAAACTAAAACACGTTTAGCAAAGCCTGAGGTTTTGTGTAAGGTTAAAAGTCAGCTCGAATTGCATCCTCTGCCTTGTGTTATGTAGATATA
Organism: Lepidurus packardi; assembly: GCA_023053545.1. Classification (NCBI taxonomy): domain Eukaryota; kingdom Metazoa; phylum Arthropoda; class Branchiopoda; order Notostraca; family Triopsidae; genus Lepidurus; species Lepidurus packardi. The sequence goes on from JAKZAN010000002.1 coordinate 6,754,511, forward strand.
GGGTACGGCCTAGTTTATTCTTGGCTCAAGATAATTTTTCTTTACCTAAAGGGAACGACAACAGGGCCTATTATACAGCAAATTGCTCAAACATTAGCGCCGAGCTCAGCATTGATGCCCTTTTGTCCCCCCAAACGACTCCAGACGTTTTCGGGAAGAAAGAGAGCACAGGTTGCTCATATTAAACAATTGTGTGTGGAAAAGGAGCTATACGAGTCCTAGCATAGATTTTCTTCAAGTTCGGTGGACTGACAACCTTGCCAGCTTTAAATTTAGAAGCGCCTGGAATAGAATTCACACTCTCTCTTTGCGCATCCTCAACTTCACCTCCGTGGATGCAAGAAATCAAACACTGGCCAATACTTTCGTCTAGGGACAAAAAAAAAACGCTTACTGGACAGTTTTATCTCCACGCGACACACTCATGACAGACGTCCAAAGCTAACGTCTAGTAGACAATTAAATCATTAAAAACAACAACTAGCAAACCAGGAAATCGTCTAGTCATCGTTCGTTCGACTAGGAAAATCCTTGCACAACATGTCAAATAGCGATTAATGAACCCAAGTTAATTTTAATTAGCTAGACTATGACGAACTTACGATTTTACCTTTACTAAACTGCATCCGTTTGTTAATCAATTAAATAATGCCATCTAACATAACAAATTTGGGGGAAAAATCAAGAACGTCTGCTCCAACCCGACGCTTAGCCAAACAATCCATCAGCTGATAAATGTAAACATGTGACGTCACGCTGCGAGAAGGCATACGGCTTTCACGGGGGGAAAAGAAAAACGAATGTGGATGTACGAAAACAAATACATGATAGTAAATCACACTAAACTAACAATTAATGTCATCTTTTCCTTCTAGATTAAATAGAGAAAAAAAGCTTTCAAAGACTTTGGGGAGAAACATGGGACTTTCGCAAACAAAAACGCGGTGTACTGAAAAGTGGCGCTATGCGTCATCGAGTTAGGGTTCATTGTTGCTAATGAATTGCAGCCAGCCAGGAGACCGTCAATCCGCGGATTTTGTGTAGTTTGTCTAGTCGTCAAATGGTTATGACTGCGTCAAGATTAATTGGATTCCCCTATGAATTCCAGCTCGAGTGATAAGGAACGTAGTTTTCACTCCGGTAACTTTTTCTTTATTAACGTTTTTACTGGTGTCATTGTTACCGTTTTTACTATTAGATAGTTACACTTGGGTCGACGATAGTAATCGTGGTGCCTAACAGTGCCGTTTCGCCAACAATCATTACGTCGACTCCAAAGCCAGAACTCGATAAGCCGCGACCGAATCCACATCCGCAAATTCGAGATATTTCGGAAGCTAGCTATTCGGAAGAAGCCTTAACTATGTCGGACATCTCATCTGGTCACGAATCAGAACAGGGACCGTTAAACACAGAAGAAGAGCAAGAAAACTACCCGGAAACTAAATCTTCGCTCTCTGGAACGTCGCAGACAAGCGATAGTCCAGCTGACAGCTTGGTTATAGCATTCGGCTTGCTCAATTTAAACTAAAATGGGAGTAGGATTGTCACTTCTAGCTCTCATAATACGGTCGATATGCTTAGCATAAGTCCTGCAGAGCGAAACTGAGCAGAACGAAGAACAAAGGGAGATAAAACATTGATTGGGTAGTCAATAATAACGTTCGTTTGGATCTCAAACAAACTCAAAGACGTCAATTAAGGTGTTTACATTCATCCGTCTTCATTGGGGGACGGGGGGGGGGGGGGGGGGGGGGCTTTGCGCATCTGTCGTGATCAAAGCTCCATGTATGTGCAATCCAAGGTTCCTTGGTTTTCTTACCTAACGGTTAACGGTTAATTCCATACACTCTATGGTTCTTATATTACGCATCGTTAAGAGAGCATTGTTTTCTTCTGCCTTGGTACACCTTGTGTGTCATAAAGTTAACGAAAAAACTACAAAAAGAGCGAAATAAACAGTTGATTTTTTAATCTTTCGTAGTACTATTAAAATACCACTATCAACGCCTTATCGGTGGAATTGAGCTAAAAAGCACATCCGTGAGGTAATCTGTCACTTTTTAGAGGCATCTCATGTAATTTCTTGTATATCACGTGACAGCAACCTTCCGTCAGTGCTAAAAATCTCAAGTCACATAAATATGCTATCAATAACAGCCACATGACACGGACACGGGAAAGAGGTATAAATGAGACGGGTTTTTGCTTCGAGGGTGTCGAAATAATTAACATAAAGAGGCCAAAGGAAGGAAGTGCTTCAAATGTCCTGTATGCTGCTAACGCAACAAGGATCAAAACGTTCCCTTTCCCGCCCTTGTGCCTCCTCTGTGATAACTAGGGACCAGGAATATGATCTAAATAAAAAAACAGAAATAGTTTAAATTGCCATAAAAACTAGCTCATTTTTCCCTTGCCGTAATTAACGGGTGTTCATATCTGAAAGAAGTTTGGGCGAAATCAAAGAAAAATAGAAAAAGGCTTTATACAAATTTCTAAAATAAAAAATTTATAATTTCACAATAAATTAACTGTATTTTAAAAACTTATAATGCTAATGTCGTTTACAAAATTGCATTCATTATTTTAAAATTCTAACAGTAAATATATTTAATTTCTTTACCAGTTTTATTCAAATTTATACAAATATTTATTTTAATATATATTTATTTTTCGTTAACCAAGAACGCTCTAATTATTTATAAAACTACAGCATTTACGAAATTACTTTGCAATATAGGTCCTAATCAGAGGTATATCAGAGGTAATATCTATGCCCTACAAATAATGGAAATTCTTGGGCCTAAACGAATTTTTGTCTTTTTCCTCTGTAGAGGAATTCAAGCGAGATAAAATAAAAACTACAGCTTAACAAGAAAACGCTCTGACTAATTGTCGTGTGATGTGGTTGGGGGGAGAGGCGGGTTAGATACGGGTATCGATCCAACCCTTACGGCCTTGTAACCCTTAGTTTGCTGTCTGCCAAAACGGTCGCAATGAAATTCTGCGTTTCTTTGACTTCCCCTCTCAGTTCTCTTGAACAGGGGGGCCAGGCGTTTATAGAGAGTGCTTCTTTTATCATTTTTTTCCTAGAGCACAGCCCAGATAGAGTAGAAATGGGTCGATTAAAGCCCATGGGGGACATTTATAGCCTTTATAGACGCGACAAAAACGAAAACCTTGGGCTCTCATCATAACTCACGAGCCAGAACTCACTTGTGAAACATTATCCTGAAAATTTGAAGCCTCGGCAGATAAGGACCGCGTTTTTGTCAAACAGAAATCTCAACTTATGACATCGGTAAAGACTATCAAGATTACAAAACGAACCCCAGCCCCCTCCAGCAAAGATTTCTGCTCGATAAAGCATAAGTCTATTACTGTAACTCACCAATGACAACGTGTAAGACCTTCCGCTTATCTAGGCCACATGAGTAATACCATGAAATTGCCAATTTACCTCAAATTGAGTCTTTTTTTTTTTAAACCAAGTCAAGTACGAATCTATCTACGGGTATTTCACAAGTACTTTAAAGTCAACTTTCTCTTCTAGACCGCACATAACAATTGGAGTTACACTTATTCGACTACACATCTACACAATATACACGTGATGCAGAGTTGTGGAGTGGGGTGACCTAACCTAGTTTACAACTGTCGCAATTCGAAAAAGCCACAAAAAGTGGGATCACCGCACTCTAATTGCCCACCCTTGGGAACTGGAATATAGGTCTTTGTTCCAAGTTTAACTCTTCCGAGTCAAGTTGACTCTGGCTAGTCAACTTTTAGCGTTCGGTGCTTCCAAGAAGTGTTAAAAGCTCCACTCCATAGAGCGGATGGGTGGATTATTCTGGGAGGGATGAAGGATCGTTGAATTGAAAGCAAAAATCCTAAGCAAACTTAAGGGGGGTAAAAAGGGTGAAACGGTTTTCGCTAGGGCTGCACAGGGGAGGGGGTGAACCTTCATGAATAGGGAAGAAGCAGATCCAGAGAAGGAAGCTGATTTTCTCAAGTGTTATGCAAAGTAGCTCGTCGCTTTTGTTTGGAATGTAAGCTTTGGGTTGTCGACACGAGAAAATTTCATTCTTGTGTAATCCGGGAAGAGAAGAAAATTTTTCATTCTTGTGCGACAGTCGAAAATTCAAAACGCATTCTTGCGACAGAGGAAAAATAAACAGTTAATTTCCTTCCGGAAAGGCAGAAGGAAATCGGCGGAAATTATTTTTGAAAGTGGGGAGAATTTACTAAGAAATTCAATTGTCACGGGGGAATAACTTTCCTTCTTAACAGACAGGAGAAGCTTGGAGAAGGTTAATTTTAAACGACAAGAAACTTTGCGAAAAAAATATTGTGTGACAGATAATTTACAACAAATGTCACTGTCCCAGGAGAGGCAATTTTCATTCTTGAAGACAGAAGAATTTAATTGCTGACCGACAGGAAAGTCATTCATGTGAGAGGATTTTTTTAAAGCAAGTAATTGTTGGGGGAAAGAACGTATAGGAAAAGTTTCATTCTTGTGATGTAGAGAAGAATTTAGGAACAGTTTTCATTCTTGACAGAAAGGATCTATATCAAATTCTATTCTATGTAAAATTTCATTCTTGAGCCAAGGGGAATCTAAGAAAAATTGCATTCTTGGTTGACAGGAGTTCTACATAGACGCGGTAGATACAAGGGCAACAACCTGGATATTTCCCATGTACTTTTTGTCTTTGTTGTCCTTTTCCTGAATAACAGACGAGAGGTTTCCCTTCGGAATACGTATTACGAGTAAGGTATTATTCTTTAACGTACTTTGGCGTTTCATTTATTTGAGGTCAGACTGGTCACTAAAAGCTACGCAGGTAAATAGCCTTGACCATAAGACCTTCGCCATCGATGAGAATGAAGGTGGGTTTTCCTTTACGGAAACTCTAAAAAGGGCACATAGCTTTCGGGTGATTTGAGTCAGAGAATATAGAAGAATGAGGATGTTATGCAAAAAGGTGTTGGTTTTCGTATTACGCAACACTTGCCGTGCTTACTTGCGAGACTATCCTTCGTTTGTTGTCACTATCAGTGTTCCATTGTATGTGACGGCTCTCTTGTCTTATCAAGCAACAAAGCTAGGCACATGAGCATGGTCTTACGACGGTTTTGATGCTTTCGTCTCCTCTGGAAACTGATAACGAGAGAAATTCCAGACTACTTAGGTCATATTGTTGTTGTTGTAACAACAAACTGGCGTAGTTGGTCCCAGAAACAAACTTTGTAATCCTTCAGATCAAGCACTTTTCAACCGTTAGCTTTAAGAAACACGTTTGCCGGTGCCGGTTTTTTAGTGTCTAAAGTTACGGCTAGAAAAAAGGCGAAACGATCAATGTGAACTTAACACTGTTTCATTTGCATGGCATAGGTAGAGCTCACTAGCCTCATCGATTCACATATGCAGTTTTCCTCCAGGTCTGGAATCCAGGCTTTAAAAACTGCTTTTATCGCACACTATTCCCAAACACCTTAGTCCGACAACGTAACAAACACACGTACACACTGTACCGTAGTCAAGGAAACTCTGGTCGCCGGGATTGTGAGCTAGAAAAGACCTAGAAAGTCCTGCGCGGATCGGCTATGAATACGCCAAAGGACGGATACGGGGAACACGCCTCGTTAGCTCGTAGTATGGTACACATTCCCCCATCTGTGATGGCTTTGACAACTAAAAGCCCGACCACACACTATGAATTTTGGCCGTGTTAGATGAATGTATTTTGCCTTTGATTTTCTCAGCTTATCACTTTTTTTTATTTCCACAGATGACATATACAAATGATAGCCAACTTAAGACTCGTAAACTTAAAACTGCGTTGATTAGCAATGTTCTGAGTTGGGATGTAAGTGCTTCTCTACGACTGCGGTGGGATTGTCCACAAAACCTACAACGAAGACTTTTGTTGATTCTGGTTTTAGAAAATGAAACTTTGGAAGGGAAAGCGAAATAAACTAATTTCCCCTCAAGAAAGAAGTCGAAAAATAATGTTAAAGCATGGTTGTAGTATTCCTTATTCGAAAAGCAAAGACAATGTTGTTAAGATGAGGACTCAAAGCGGAACTATCCAGTAGTGTCGAAGATTGACGAGTTTCTCCAATGAAAAGTGAAAACGTGCCTCTGAATGCTTGAGCGGAAAGTAAAGGATTCTGTCGATCTTGAGAGCGCGAGTACTTGACATGACAAAGGAAGCTTCTCTGTGTTGTGGGGGTTTCTCTTCTGCTGTCCGTGCTGGAGGAAAATAGTTTAAAAAGCGATGCTGCCCAACTTCATTAAGCTCGCTTTCTTTGGCAGAAGAAAGTGTCTCAAGTTTAAACGCCAATTAGCCTAACATTCGGTAGTCCCCAAAGGAAAGAAAAAACCAAGGGATCTTTCTAAAATACCACCGTTTCGTTCCAACTTCTGTTTTGTCTCATGCAGAACAAAACCCGCATCTGGATTCTTCTCTGCGGGGACTCTTTTTCTTTCCTCTCCTTAAAATCGTATCATTTGCTTAATTGTAAATCCAGACCTGCTTGCATTCTGGTGTGGCAGCTGCTTGGAAATGAGGCTAAGAGCCATAAGGATCTGTAAGATAAAGCACGAAAGCTGCAGCCGTATTTAAATACACAATATTTAAAATGGACCGCATCTGCTTAACCAACAATTTTGGCAATAAAGAGAACAACAAAAGATCTTTGGCAGCTGGGCAAAGCAAAGTCGTAGTACACAACACATGTGAAGTCAATGTCAAGTGCAAAAGGTCTTCTTCCTTTCTTCGTCCCTCCCAGGTTCGTCCCATCTCTCACTTTCAAAAGCCTAGAAGCTAGAATATAAACCCATTCTCATGGTTGGGCATCCTACAAGTCTCTCCCCAGCCTCCTAGGTCAATTTACATACTCGCGCTCAAACTCTTTGGAGCCGGAAGTGGACCCACGTGTCAGTAGGAGCAAGCAAATTCACTTTCCGGTGTCGGATGGCACATGAACTTGGTAGAAAGTGGTTATACGAGAGCCCAAAAGCGAAGGAAAAACCTTTGCCCGTGACCGCACTGGGGTGAAAACTTTCAACTGTATTACCCTTTCGATTTTGGGAGGGGGGAGGGGAGGAAAAACCATGGGAAAAAGGATTGTGACTTGACTTCTCGGACTTACGTTGCTATGGAGCGGGGCCAACGATTCGATCCTTGTGGGCATCAAAGGCAGCGTGTAGCTCATCCAAGGACTGATCTGCGTCTATGACAATGACTGGAATGCTAAGCTGAGGATCCATTAGCCACGCATCGTAAAGGCTATGTAGTGTTTCCAAATAGGGAAGTTGTACGCCGGATTCTTCGGGTCTCCCTCGAGCTCGCAAGCGTTCAAAGGCCACTTGAGGACTGGTTTTCAAATACACTAACAACCAAAAAAGGCATTTCATGGCCAAAGGTTTATAATTATCCCAACATATCAATTAAAGAACGAATAGCAAATTAGCCGCCAAAAAGGTTGTCTCTGGAAAATAGAGAAAAAAAAACTATTTCTTGTGATGTTACCTTCGATCATGTGCGAAATAGTATTTAAGCTATTAACGACAAGATAGTTCTTGAAAAATCTGGTCACTTGGCTTTGTGACTTAGAGAAAGTGACATTATCCTTGTACCCAATGTATACTGTTTTCATCCGTTAAAAAGTAGAGTAAAATAATGATAAAATCCGGAAGATGCCGTGACAGTTCCGCTACGTCACAATCGAAAACGTACACTACATTGCTTTGCAAGTTCATAGTTCTTAAGCCGTTCTTAAAAAAACAAACAAACAAAAAACACCTTTCATAGAGTAATGTAGGCTTTGAAAATGAACCAAAATTTAAAGGTTTTAAATTTTGGCGGCTATGGCTTTTTTAAAAATAAGAATTTTGCTTTACCAATTAAGTCTAGCTTGATATCCGTATGCTTGTTTAAGGTCTCGTACCAGTTTGTTAATAAATGGTATTCAGGATGAGACAAGGCACCGCTTAATTTGCCGTTTTCCAAATATACGAACCTGAAAGAAAAGTATTGAGACTTACATAAGCCAGGGGATTTACCGGTGCAGTGCCAACGGGAACCATTGGTTCCTACCGGTTGCTTTGCAGTGAGCGTTCAATGATCTTCACGCGAGCTGCAGTAGGTTGCGTGCGGATTTCTAATCTCGTTAATTGAACAAGGCTTTGGAACGTGCAAGTCCAGCGATTGCGGTCCTGGAACAGTAATTGCAGCATGTTTATGCCTTGCCAGTTTCTCCAAAGCTCGACAGGTTCCTTGAAGCATATCCAATGAAGGTGTAAGAAACGCAAACAAAGGAGAATAAACAATGATTTACTGGACAGATCTCCACGTGAGCCAAATCTCGAAAATGTTCCAAGAATGTCGATTTCCCACTTCCCAAATTACCTTCGACCGAGACGATAAACGGGAGGCTTGCCATTTGAAAACTGTCTGAAGTGCTTTGAATGCGCCGAACCGGAGTCTATTTCTTCTTCCTTTTAGTCTTGGCACGGAAACAAGGGTCCATTTCAAGGTCAGGAACTGGCGAGACATGGATCTCCCTGTCCATACAGGTACCAAGCTATCTCCCATACTTGTTCGGGTAGATTTCACCAAGTGTTAAGGAAGACAAAACGATCTCTTTTTATTTTGCAATGAAACAAAACGATATTTATTGATAATGAAACGACATTTATGTTTACAGTTTAAATTAAAAGCACTACTCTTGGTCATTTCTTTCTTGCAAGTTCAGAATTCGAGAACGATGAAATTCATACTGGGCTTTCATGCCATCTAAATCTTGATTTGCATCCAAAATAAGGACAGAGGCTGGGATGGGATGGCAAGTTTTACCCGACAGCCAAGTCTCGTAAGCGTCGTGCAAAGCTTCTAAATAGGCTTCGGGAACATTTTGCTCTTCTGGCCTTTGGCGAGCTAGTAAACGCTGATAAGCGATTTCTGGTGTTGTTCGTAAATATACTATAAGAATACAATAGCGTTTGCTAGAAACTTGAAATGAAATAAGAGATCTATATATGTATTGTTCTCTACCTATAAGGTCCAATCCCACGTCAAGACGCGCTGATAAGAAATCGTAAACCTCCGTTAGAACGGCATAATCTGGGTCGGAGATTGTGCCCAAGGACTTGCCAATCTCGAAGAAACAACTCCTACAAATCCAATAACATGAAAACGCAAGGCCGTTAAAGACTTTTAGTATATAAAAATTGTGGGATGTTTACCGATTGTTTTGTAGGGAGCGTTCAATCATGCGAACTCGGGCAGAAGTAGGTTTAGTGCGAATGTCAAATCGGGTTAATTGGACCATGGCTTGGAAGGCGCCACCCCACCTTTGTGGGTCTTTGTAAAGCAAATCAAGCATATTATGACCTCTCACATTCCTCCAAGTATCAACTGGTTCCTAGTACCATACTTTTAAGATATATGTAATTAAATCGTGGGCAGTGTAAGACGTACGGGATAAGTTTCAACATCGGAATGTCCTTCAAAATACTTGAGTAATGCTGATTTACCACTCCCTATGTTTCCTTCAATAGAGACTGTAAAGGTATTCACATTTTCTTGGACTACAGGGGTGTTGGATGCCATGATATCGGGTTTTATTGTCTTCAGTTTCTGGGATTCTTTGGCACGTGCCAATTTCCCTACGAGTAACCTCAACACTGCTCGAATGGACCCCGTCTTTAGTTTTCCCTGTAAAATTAGTAACAGATAAAGAGAAACGAGCAAATGATGTACAATACTTACAATAGTCACACGAAACAAAACTGCATAATTTACAAGAACGTAATCCTAAAAACACGTGCAGGCCTGTACACAAAAAAAAAGAGCGCCAGTTATTGTTTACTTCAGCCGATGCCATCTTGGAATGGCTCAAACCAATAGGAATCGAGGAATAAATACTAAGAATAGAGCTTTCAGCACCATCTATGCGTAAAATACAGAATAACTGGGTTGCGTCGCCGTGCTACCCAGTTCTTGAAACTGAAACTCATATTTCAATAGTCTACCTCTTTTGTACTCTTTTTAAGCGATGCCAAGTTTAATTCCTTTTTTCTCTCAGAATAACATCTGATAGAGGTAGAGCGGGGATTACAGGACTGATGTTTTTTGCGTTCGTTCGAGAGTTTTGCTAGGCTATATGAGACTATTCGTCAAGACAATAAGAATCACGTGGAGGCCAAACAGGCATGTATTGAAAGTAAACCTTTTCATAGATGATAACGAAAGGGTCACTGTGATTTACTTGGAAGCAGCAGCTGTTGCGGCCGCTGGTCGGCCAGTTCCACCACGCACTTTGGGACCACGAACTTTGCCAACTTCGGGCTTGCCGCCTTCCCGGAACCCGTTCCTATTAAAAATGTGTTACGTTACTCAAAGCTCATTTTTATCGTAAGTTGCAATGTTAGTTGTTGCGAAGTCTACTATCAAACTCCGTTCATAAGGGAACGGTGTTAGCGAATCTTCTCTTTTATGTAGCACAAATATGTGGATCCCCAGCTCGACAGCAAGCCAGTGAAACGAGAATGTGCAAACAGGAAACACGTTGAAAAACGAAGAGCTTACCTGAAGCGAATCTGGACAACCTTCAGGTAACGCATACGGCCGGTACCGACCATCTTCCTGCGCTTGGCCTTCACGGACCAGTTGTCTATCAATACAAAGCTTACGTTAATTATGCCAAAAATATATATTCGGAAAACATACATTTGCGCATCCTAGCTTTAGGGTAGCCACATTGCGAGCATTGGGACTTCTGGATATGGTAGGAGCTGGTTCCACAACGTCGGCATAACGTGTGGGTTTTGTTATGCCTCTTACCAAAGCTGGAGGTACCCTTCGTCTGTAAAACAATAGAAAACACAAGCGTTAAAAGATGATATGCACACTGTAGAGAATCCTAAACGACCATAACCTACAACACACTATGAATCCTGAGGTTCAAAACAAGTGTACAAAACTGAAACCCGTCAAAATAATCCGGGTCTAAAATAGGTTCACAAGAAAGAAATTATCCGTACGAAACGTTATAATAGAGAATTGACACATTTTAACTGAAAATAAAGCAGATGATTTAAGATAAAACTGAATTTACCATCTTGACGAACGATGGGTGCCACGGCTTACTACAGAACAGGAAAGAGTAAACTAACACTAGGTGGTAGCACAGTTGTCCCTCTAGCGGCATGGGAAGTTCAAACTCGAACAATGATAGCATAAAATTACCAAATCAAATAATGCCTTCCGAAACCTTCTCCGTTCTCAATTTTTGATTATTGATTTCTCAAAACACTAAAAAAAATAATCCAAGAAAATTAAGGAGAAACAATATTGTATTGCAACTGGCATCCACGGCAAAAAGTTTATAACGAACATAAATAGACAAAGAATAACGAACAGAAGTAGAAAACAACTCAAAACTGGTCCCAAAATTTTCTACCCAAGAGGCGAAAATAACAATGACAGGATTCAACAAGGAAGTACTTCCCCGAAGACTTCAAGATCCATGTCTTCCAAGTTTTCTGGTGTCACCTCAATGAACGCCATTTGCTACTTCAACTTGAGGCTGGCAAGTTCCGTTGAGGACTGTCGTTTCTGGGGTAACAGCACATTTGGCTGGAACAGCAGGCGTCTCCCGGTATCCAATAGGGTTCATGGTTTGCCAACGCCAAAAATCTTCGCCTAATCAACATATTATTAGTTTCGTGTAAAACATTCTCACGACAAATTTTTGAAACATTAAGCCGATACCGTAAGCCAAGTTCTCGTTAGAAAGCGTATGCCTAAATTCTAGATTAGTTTACGGGCTGAAACTTACAGGCCTGTTCCAGGCTGTAACGCGAGCTGAATCCCAACTCTTCACGTGCTTTAGTCGCATCCGCATACATAGATATGATATCTCCGTCCCGGCGAGGACACATTTCATAGGGCACAATACATCCCGTAACTTTTTCAAACGTCTGTAAAAGCTGCAGTACTGTGACCCCATTGCCAGTACCCAAATTGTATGTCTAAGTCAAGAAAATAAGAACGAAAAAGAATTGTCGAGCTTCTCAATCAAGTGAAACAAAATATCTGAGCTCCGGTTTGTCGTTTTGAACATTAATTACTGTAATTAACCTTAATATGTGATGCATTATGTCGGTGAATTTAGTATGTTATAATGGTTTTAAAAAATGATTTCCGGCGAAATTGTGAATGCTTGAGTGAAGAGAAGATAAAGTCCCGCGTACTAAGTTATACAGCCCGTAGTAAATGAACAAACAGAGAGGGTACCAGAGAGACGCCACAACCGAGAAAGGGCTAGTGGGTTAATTTACTTACACATGCGAATCACGTCATACTTCGGGGCCCAGTTCAACTCTGCGAGTGCCAAGGCAGGGTCACAAACTAACGTATCTACGTCACCAACACGCCGGGTAGCCCACTCGTAGGGAACCTTGGCACTTGTGGTTGCTTCAAATATGGCAATTAATTCCAAAACAGACAAACCTTTGCCCAGACCCAAATTGTACACCTAACACATCACATTGCTCAACAAACCCAGCTCAAAATGCGGCACGGTCAAGCTATAAACGATTAATAACGTATGGTAGATTTTACCTTATAGTTCATGTGGTCTCGAGCCAATTTCGACAGAGCAGCTACATGACCAGCCGCTAGATCCATGACATGAATGTAATCACGTACACCTACCAGAGAACGAAATTAAGTAAGAAACAGATCGCGCTACAAATAATTTGAAGGAAATTAGTATAGCTAAGGTAATTAGGAAAAGTGGAAATGATTCACCATACCAGTGCCATCAGGTGTGTTATAATCGCTTCCAAAGATAGTTAACTTTGGTTTATTGCCCATGGCAACTTGGGCCATATATGGCATTAAATTGGTAAAAGCTTTAGTCGGATCTTCTCCGATTTTTCCCGAAGGATGAGCACCGACTGGGTTAAAATAGCGTAGAGAGATAATGTTCCATTCCTGTATGACGCATAAAAACTGAACATAACCAGATGGTTCTGGAAATAATGAAGTACCGGTTCAGCTCTGCTGAGATCCATGAGCATTTCCTCGATGAAATACTTGGTTCTTCCGTATACGTTCGTCACTTTGCCGATTGGGTGTTCCTCGGTGATGGGGAGATGTTCTGGGTTGCCATACACGCAACATGAGCTTGAAAAGACGAGCTGCAGGCAGCCATGTGCTTTCATTGCCTACGTAATGATAAACAATTATGACGTAAGCTGAAAAATTACATCCTTGCTGTCCAAAATGACTAGAACACGAACTACGCAGATAGACAAAACAATAGGAAGCTTTATAGAAACACACTATGGAGATAAACTTATCTTACTTCAAGTAGATTTATGGTGCCAATCATGTTGTTCTTGTAATAGAGCAAAGGAACTTGCATTGATTCTCCCACAGCTTTCATAGCCGCAAAATGGATCACGCAATCAATTTTGTGCTGAAAAGAAGAACGATTTAGAAGAAGGTAACATGGAGATTGTTACCACAGAAAGCTGTAGATTTTATTAATACTTGTGAGAAGATTTTCTGGAGACGGTCAACGTCGAGGAGATCGCATTGGTAGAATGTGACTTTCTTTCCTGTGATTTCTTCGACTCTTTTTAATGCAGGCGCATTTCCAGCATGGGTTACTGAATTGGCAAAGTTATCCAAAGCCACAACTTCATATCCAGCTTCGATTAATTCGACGACACAATGGCTTCCAATGTACCCAGCTCCTCCAGTAACGAACACCGTCTTGAATGCAGGCATTCTTCCAAAACTAACACGAATAAAATTTAATTAATTTAACTTCTAACATAGTCTGAGCTTTCTCAAGCTATAAACGTATAAATATAGGAAGACACAGAAACCGTAAAAACGTTATTTTGCAGGTGAGTTTAACTTTTAAGAAACACCAAGACTACTTGTTGCTCAAGGTGAGCAAGATTTAAACATGAAAAAAAAAAATACCGGACAATCACCTAGAAGTATAAACCTATAAGCAGAGATACCAGATATGTCAGACATAAACATTGAAAAATATGCAAACTTTAGTTTGAGTTCTTATGCACCACGTTAGTTTACTTACCAACCTTGGCTTATGAACAGAACACTATTAACACCGAAGCCACGGAAACGGAAACTGAAATGTGCCGACGTGTGCTAGCCGAATTGAATAAACTTAATCGTATCGTGTCTGTTTTCTGCGTCACTCGTTGAGGGAGGAAGATACCAGATAGGGACAGAGAAATACGAAAAACGTTTGACATCAACGCCCTCAGCGGTTCGAAAGCTTCGTGTTGAAGTATTAACATTCGTAGGGAAAAAAGAAAAAATTTAAAGGAACCGACAGTAGCCGCCGGGTTAGGCAGGTAATTAAACAGATAGTCTTGATTTGCCCAAGGCAATTCTTGGCGGAAAACTAACGAAGGGTTCAAGGTCGGTTATCGTTTGAAATGGAAATCATGACATGACGGCGTCTATGCTATGCAATGGCACTAACATTCTGGAAAGACCTTATTTGTAAGGCTTAGTAGTAGTAAATAAGTTAACCTATAATATAAAAAAGTCTCATGTATAATACATTCTTGTCTATGTTATAATAAACTTATTGTACAATTTTTAAAATTTTCTTATATATTCGCAAGATATCGTTTCTAATTTTACGAATCTCTGTATTGAAATGCCTCCAAAATTATTGTATTATATTTAATTGATTGCGAAGCAAGATGATTATAATTTCATCATTAATAATTTAGAGCTTTCTTCAGGGCGAATTAATCATGTTAAACGTGTTGTTTACTTTTCTTTTCCTTTGTACAAAATAGCTAGTTTACTTTTTTTTATAACGCTATTTATTCAGCTGCCTTGTATTTTCTTAACATTTAAAATTTTAGCGGGTATGTAATTGCACAAGGATCGTCGGATCTTGTTTACTAATTTTCATTGCGGAGCATTACGTAACTCGGGATTTCCCGTTGCGGTAAAAAAGCATATCGACAAACTTTAAATGTCACAAGGTTATAATCAAGCTCTATAAGTATCGTGAACGAGCTGCATAGTAACAGTTTCTCCGCTTGTGTTCAATTCTAACATCGGAATGTCGCGTTCTGTCTTTCTGGTTTGTTTCGTATTGTCCATTTTCATCGCTTCGCTGGGTAAAACGATTTCCTTTTCTAAACGCTAAATTTTTCTTAATAAAAATATTAACTTCAGATATGGCTGAAGCAGTAAACCCTTGCTCGGTTAAGAAAATGCGGGAAGCATATAATGACATGAAGAAAGCGAATTGTAAGAACTGTGACAAGTACTTCCACTGTAAAGGAAACTACAACGCAGTTCACAAATGCAGTGGAATTTTGAAAATATCCACAGCTGTGGCCCTCAGCAACGCAAGAGAACTATTTGGAGGCGATTATGGTACTAGAGATTCTGCTGCAGATCAAGCAGCCAACAAGTTTGGTCGTAATGGAGGAAACTGCGAAGGACGTTATTTGAACGCCGTCAGATGCTACTGGAAGCCTTCTAGTAAAAAGTGCCAGAAATAACTACTTAAAAAATAAGTAGTTTAATAAGAGCTTTAGTGAGTCTAATCTAGAAAACACCAAGGTCATAATCAAGACTGTGTAACGTGTTCCCAATACAATATTTCCATGATAAAACAAAGTTGTTGTGTTAGCCTTTGTTTTGTTGATTCCGTAACTAATGTGCGGAGGTTTGAAGAGTCATGTTTTGCCTGAATGGAAATTTACAGTCTTTACAGGAGGTGGCTGGGGAATGTGATTTCATCATCGTAATACATGGGATATTGTTATTTTTATTAACCCACAGGTAAGTTGATACCTACCCGTGGGTTTACCCCAAGCCCTTGGAATATTAGCAAAATAACGCAACACAGACAATGACAAAAGGTTGCACGAGAACTATAAAGGTGTCGCAGTTGTTGGGTATATCAGCAGTGACTTTTCCAAGTCCAAATAGCAAAGTTTGCCATCATGGTGATTCGTATTAGTCTAATTTGTGTCCTGCTTTCCGTTTTGCTGTTTTCACCCAGTAATAGTTATTTTACGCTTTTTTACTGCTTAATTTTAAGCTATTTTGAGCTAATTTAATCTATATTGAAATCACATACATTAAACCTGTTTTAAAGCTATATCAAAACTTATTTTTCGAACTCAGTGGAAATGTTTTATATAGTATATCTGAAAAAATTTTAATCTTTTGACTTTGATCTGTTTGAGTCTGGCTGATTGCTTCAGGAGTAATATTTATATCCTAGGCTGGGTGGAGGCAGTGAATCCTTGCTCAGCTGGCAAAATGCAAGAAGCGTATAGCCAAATGAGGGCAGCCAACTGTAAAAACTGCGACAAGTACTTCCATTGCAAGGGAAACTACAACGCAGTTCACCAATGTACCGGACCTTTGCGAATTTCTACAGCTTTGGCCCTTAGTAACGCAAGAGAACTTTTCGGGGGCAATTACGGCAGTGCGGATTCTGCTGCAGATCAAGTAGCTAATGAGTACGGTCGAGGTGGAGGAGATTGCGACTCTCGTTATTTAACGGCTGCCCAATGCTACTGGAAACCAGCAACCAAAAAATGTCAGAAATGATTTATTAATATCAGTTTCGAAGACCTGAGCTTTTTTGTAATCTTGCAGTTAACCAACAATATAACCAAACTTATGGCAACACAATATTCTTACTAAAACAGTGCTCCTATAGTTCTACTAGTTACTCTTTCCAAATTTTTTAAATATCATGTGCAATAAAAATTAATTTTCAATTCCGACAAATTAATTGTTGAGATTCTGACAGTTAATTAGCTGAGATTCTGTTTGCTAGTGCTGCTTTCTAAAAACATCCTACTATGAAGTTCATAACTGAAATTTGACACGTCCTAACAGAAACGCGGGAGTTTTCTTCCGTTTATCACGGAAATTGCACAACCAGGATTCTACACAGACCAGTGATAAACTATTGCGACGTCAAACATATCACAAGGTTATACGTATAAATGCAAACCGAGATCCTTGGGTACCGACAGTGTCTTTCACGAGCTCTTACTTGTAGATTGCAATTATGTCCCGTCGTATTCTTTTACTTGGTTGCGTGGTGTACTTATTCGCCTCGCTCAGTAACAATACCCTTCTTTGCTTTTCTAAACGCTGGCTTATACTTGAGCACACACTTATATTTAGGTACGGTAGAGGGAATGAATCCTTGTTCGGTAAGCAGGATGCGACAAGCCTATAATCAAATGAGGACAGCCAACTGCAAAAATTGCGACAAGTATTTCCATTGCAAGGGAAACTACAATGCAGTTTACACATGTAACGGACCTTTGCGTGATACCACGGCTAGAACCATCAGTAACGCAAGAGAATACTTTGGAGGCAATTACCGTAGTTCGGATTCCGATGCAGATCAAGTCGCTAACGAATACGGTCGCAGAGGAGGAAATTGCGAATCTCGTTACTTAAGAGATGTCCAATGCTACTGGAAACCGGCAAGCGGAAAATGCCAGAAATAAGGTACTCGTTTACCAGCTTGTACGGTCTTTTTAACTCTGTTTTCTTTACTAACTCTTGTTAACAAACCATGTAAAAGCAACTCCTATACAATACAATGGGCATTCTTAAACGTACAACAAAGTATAGCTATTATAAATCACATGTTGAAAATGATGGATTGTCTTGCTGGTTTCTGTTTTGCACAGCATTTTTAGGACAAAGTTTATTTATTTCGAAAACACGGACCACGAGTTGCCCATGTTTAAAGCTTTGTTGTGACGTAACAGAAGTGTCGTGGCGTGCTTACGAACAATTGTTACCACGGTTACTGTTTACTTTCACGCTTGCCTTGTAAGAAAAAAATTACACGATCTTGCTCCGGTGACAAGGAAAAGTACTGTATGACCGTCCACTTATATGTCGTGATACACTTCGTTACGGGCAATAAAAACTGACACCATATTTCATTATTAAGCTGACAAATAGGTTGCTTAGTTCCCAGACATCTGAAATAGGTTAATGTTAACTTTGAGAATGTTTCCGACTTCCTGCTAATCTAATAAGGAAACAGTATTTGATCGACATTCACTGTAAACACAAGCAGTCCTTTTTGTGCCGAGGTTATCTAAAGTTCAGTTATGTTTAAGATACTTACTCTGTGTTGCGTATTCGCTAACTTCTTCAGTTACAGTAAATACTACAGTATATAGGTTTCACAGTAGGATAACTAGGGTATCTTCCCATGTAAAGGGTTTTGGGACCGACCTTCTCGTTCTCAAGATATTGTGAGGGGCCGAAAGAACATGGGAGGGATGGATTCACAGACTTACCCATGCCCTCGCAAGGTAAGACATTCATAAAAAAAGGTTCGAGAAAATAATAAAACACGCACAAAATGGGGAGCTGGTAGCCTCTCTCTCGTGTACTCCGGGGAGTCTTGGACTGCCGTAAGATTCAACCTGCATTGCGTTCTGTAAACCATCGTTACCTATTTTGAACGGCAATGGAAGGTTTAAAGGGGGAGTGAAGTCTGAAAAAAAGTGCTATAGAACAAACCAAAGGAAGTGTTCTGGTTGTAGAACCCCTATGCCAATTATGCATATTAACCGATTAATTAATTATTTATTAATCCGCACCTTTCCACCAATTTCAAATCTTCCTATCCTTATAACATTAGGCCGGCCGGCCGGATTACAGCTGGCCGGAGGGCCAGCGTCTTCACCTCTTAGCGCATTTAAAATATGACCTTTGATTAATAGGGAAGGCACCATTATCTTTCTTTTTAATACTTAACCAATTTTTTAAACGCTTTGGCTACTTCACAAGCTTAAACGCAATAAGACAACTTTTTCTTTGCGCCGACGGGACTGTTGTTCCGTGGTTGCAATGGAGCCCAAGACGGGCTAGTCTAGCTTCTTGCCTGCGGGTAGCTGGCCCATGTTTTCGTAGCCTTGGCGCTTGTGTTCGTTTGTTTTTCCGCTCTAACTCAAGTCCTTTTGGCGTGCGTGTTTTTTATGTAGGTGCTGACTATTAGCTTTTATATTCTGTATTTGCAACATCTGTGAATAGAAATGAGTGATAGCGATAGCGTTTCAAGCGATTCTTCTACTTCAGAATCCATGTACAGAATTGCTCTAGAGGCTATTACCAATAAATTTTGACTCGTATGCAAGTTGGCCATTTCTTTACCAGCGGGTGATTCTAAGGAACCTGGTATGCGCTAAATTTACGATCATTCTATAAAACATCTTTGAACTTTTAGCTCTAGAAGTTAGTCAGGATGCGTCAGTCGACCTAGAAGAATAATTCTCAGACACAAATGGAACACTAGATTGGTGCTCCTGTTTACATTGCCGGCATATGCCTACAAACCTGGAGAATCGCTGCTGTCGGAAATTATTTACTGATAGGCAGTTAGCTTTTCTGCACGAAAGTATTCAGAGACTTTGCATTTAGGCTTGAAAATTTATCCTCTTTCTAGGCAACCTAACATGCTTTTAGCCTCTGTTCAGTTTAAAGAAACCACACTAACTGAATCGGTTCTAAGAATGTCACTAATTCTGCAATCTAAAATGATGGTCGAACCTATAGATTGTAATCTATCAAATAAATATAATAACAAAAATTTTCCTTCAAGTTCTCAAAGGATTTTCGTCTTGCTCGTTGAAGATCTCTTAGATTCATGGAATACGGCAACTTTATCTACTGGATGTGTGGAAGTTAGGAATAAGACATGCGTAAAGTTCCTGCTTGCTGCTACCTAGCTATTCGAGAGAAATAATACACAAAGGCAGTAGAATTTATATGCCGTTATTGAAGCACAACCATTAGACATGCCAAAGAGTTGCTAAATTACTCTTGGTTGCTACAAACCCATCTGTAAGTTATAGCAATGAAAGATAACGTAAAAATAGAGCCAGTTTCTTCGAATTGATTTATTGACTTGATTTGACTTAGAACGGAATTTTACTATTGCTAGGTAAGGGATAATTCAATATTTACATACATATACATGCCCTCCCCGTTATCCTTGGGTAGTGTGTCATTCGTCCAAGCTCCGAATCGGATCTTATTTTCTTTGGGCACGCATAAGCAAAGCGATGTTTCGCAACAAAGGTTCGTGAGCTGGCCCTCGTATTCATTCTCGGCTAATCTAACAATATCGCAGGTCTTAGATGCCCACCAAAGATGCCGGTTGATGCTTTCAGTCCAAGACGGCTGGCCAGTAAAAGTCAAGAAAAACTAATTGGATAAGCGATCTCTAGGGTGTTCATTGGGTAGATTTTTTTGGACACCATAGTACATTACCCTTTCATATTCTGGCCTTTTATCTGAATCTACTGGGACTGAGAAAGTCGGTCCAAAACTTTTACATTGGAAGGTATCCTAGTATCCTACTGTGAAACTTATATACAATAGTAAATGGCACAATCAATAACAAAGTAGAACAGTATCCTCTTCCAAAAAGAAGCTACCGATGAAGTAAAAGGAAGCGAAGACTAATGCTAACAAGGAGCACCAAGCACTCTGCTATGGTTTATTATTTAGCTTATTTTATTATCACACAGTGCCTAGGCAGGCAAAAGTATCGTTTGCCTTGATCAGTTGGGACACGTTGGTGGCTTTTATTTTTGATTGGGTAGTACCTTGAATGATAAATATACCTTGAATAACACCAAAAAAAAAACTTTGATAACGTCGAACATAATACCTTAAATATTTTAAAAATAAAATATCATGAGATGCAAATGAAAGTAAAATAATTTGGATAAAACTTAAGTAGGCTATCGTTAATAATATCACACTAATTAACAAAATTATGTTTGATTCACCATAGATAACGTTGACGCATGGAATGCTTGTTCGGCCAGCAGAATGTTGGAAGCTTTCATGGAAATGCGATTGGCCTATTGCGCCAATTGCGACTACTTCTTTCATTGTAAATCATACTACGACGCAGTGCAAAGATGTTCCGGCTATCGACAAAGAGCTACGGCAGAACTGATGAGTGCTGCCCAGGAACGTCTAGGCAATAGCAATACCAACAACGAAAGCTTGAATTCCACCGCTCTTCAAGAAGCCAAAGAATTTGGCCGAAGTGGAGGAAGCTGTGATGAAAAGTACTTAGCTCCCAACGGAACATGTCACTACAACCCGTATCGCAGACGCTGTTACTACTAAAATTCTATCCTTTTATTTTCCTGAAGATATATTTGTTGGCCCCAAATATTATATTATGACACACAAATTACTATACCAATTATGCCGTTATCAATAAATGTTACAACAACAAGGTCTTAACGTTAACAGAACAGAGAGCTTATGCGGTTTCTATGCAACTAAGCAATTTGGCCAACGCACACTTATTACAACCAAAATTGTTGGAATGCTCGACCTGGATATCGCTTAGCTCTTGATTTAATAAACGTTAATCTTAGGTAGTTTCCACTTCCGAACTGGTTTCCGTAGACTTCACGGCCTCTTCTAACGGCACGCTTGTTCCATTATCAAGGACTGGCTCTTCAGCAGGCAGCAGATCCATTTTTACCAGACTTATCGTCTGATTTGCTGCCTCTTCTTCAGGTTCTTTGTCGAGAAGTAACGCAAACGGTTGCAAGGGTACACGAACTCCCTAGATCATTGTGTTAGGGGGAATAAATGGCGTTAGCAAAAACACGACTCCGTAACAAAGCTTTCCCAATGAACATTAAGCTCGTATCAAAGAAAAGCATAATACAATAAATTTTGTGTTACCTGAGAACAATGGCAATACACGACCCAAAGCTATGTAAGAGAATATCTATTGACGCACAAGCAAGATTGACGATGACAAGGAAAGTGCATGCACCCTTTCCTTTTCGTTCCTTAATTAAAAAAGCAATTTTTGTTCACTGATCTTTTCACATTTCAAAAGACACCCCATTGCACTGTTAGTTTTTTGTTCGTTTTCATATTGTTCGGTAACACCCACATGCAAACGGCCTATTCTTTCAAGTAGTCCCAACATTCGTAACCGACGTCTGGTTTTTAAAACTGTTTTTGAAAGTGGTGGAATAGAAGTAGGCTTACTAAAGGTAGAACCTTCTCAAGACTCAAGGAAGGCACGGATCTGAAGGCAGTGTTACACACTGAGTCCCTCGAGTTTACAAACTTGATGCGTTGCTCCAAACCAATCGTAAGCGGGCTTCGGGCCTGAACGTATTCCAGCAGGGCATCATAATCCAACAAACCTGAAAGACCGATTAATCAAGTAAATTCAAAGAAAAATCCCCTAAAATTCGAAAAATCAATTAAACGTGAAAGCTCCTATAAAAATCCAACAAATGAACACGATAAACAAAGTTTCACCAAACACGTACTATATAACAATCAGATGAAATCAAACTTTTGCCAAGGTCTAGTAGGGAAAAGAATGTAACCTGCTTCGAGATGACTCAATTTTTTTTCTTTGATGATCTTAAAACCATCTCCTCCGTTTGCAACGAAAGTACTGGTAGCAACACTATAAATCATTTCGTCTTGCACTGGCTCAAATGTAGGAATGCGACACAGATTGCACCGGGCTAATAATTCCACTACTCGTTGTCCGTTAGGCTTCGTAATATCGTATGTGACTTGTAATCCTACACAAAACGCAGTACAATAATAAAAAATTACTGCCTTTGTAACATAAGCATGCAACGTAAATACCTGACACTTGCAAAAAGCCACCAAAAGGGTCCAAGGCGGAAGGTTCGTAATCCGTGACGGAAAACTCAAAGGCCGCTTTCAAATCTTTGCCCTTGAGCTCGATTATATCGACCGTATTGGGGAAAGGTAAGACCCCCCGAATGTCACCAAACGTGAAATTACCTATAATAGCAGGAGCATTACAAGTTTGATGCAGGCCATCAATCTTCCCCATAAAACATGAGCGAAGTAAATGAATAAGTTATACTACCTCCAGAAGACTTCTCGTCAACGGAAGCACGAACACCGCCCCCATTAACTATTGCTATACTCGCCTTTGTCCATTTGTTCAACTCAGCATATTTAACATACTACACGAAAGAGAAACCAGTTTTAGTTTAATCGTTTCGAAAAAAGGGAAAACAACACATCCGTTGAAGGACGCAAGGATGCTAGGATGTAGATAACTTTACCAGGTTTACGAAAGCGTCTGCAATGAGATTTCCCAGATTGCACTCCCTCATCCGACAAGACAAACGGTTTCCATCCAGAAAAACTTTTGTCTGTCCCACAACACGCAAAGCCACTTCTTCAACCTTCTGGCGATAAGGGATTAGTTCTTCTACCACCTTGGGATCTACAAAAGATACCAAAACATGTTCCTTTCATATCCCACCTTCAAACATAGGGGGAATTTGTCTTAGATATTCCACTTAAAAAAAATGCAGCAGAAGCATATGGGTGGCAATTAGAAAGTTTCCCTTTTCATTAGCATAATGAAATGCTTTCAAATAAGCCTTTTATAAAAATTATAAGGGGGTTCTATACCCTTAGGTACGGAGCTATCAAGTAAAATAGGCTGTCCCGACCATGATGTAACTTCTCCAGAATCATCAAAGATAACTTGCAAGTGTCCCAGATACTTTCCAAAAGCAAATGCCTGTACAACAGGCACTTTCCGGCCAGATTTTTGGGTAACTACCGTGGGATAGGGCCCTTGGGACTCCTCTACTGAGGGCACAGGTCCTAAAGGAAACAAAAAGGAGCTACTCAAACAAAGCGACATACAAAATTCTAATGTATTCATACCGTTCCATAAAAAGGTGTTGGTGTGTCCTCCAACGACTACATCGATATCGGGTACTTGCTCGGCAATAGCAATGTCCTTGAGGTAGCCAGCATGTCCTACCGCAATTAAGATATTTACTCCTTGGCTCTTGAGTATGGCAGCTTCTTGTTTCACGCCTTCAATTTCGTCATGAATGACTACGTTCTCAGGTTGAGAAATGGTCTTTTCAAGGAAAAAAGAAACATTTTAAAACTAAAACCCTTAACTTTTCTTCAGTAACGATGGGAAATTTTTCTCTTGAATAATTTAGTTTAGGAGGAACTTACGTTAGTTTCAGTGGTGAGGTACCCAATGATACCAACTTTTTGGCCATTTACGTTTACTACAGCAGACTTTTCAACTCGGCGATGTAAACGAGGTTCTTGGGAAGTGTCAATATTGGCTGAAATGATAGGAAAGGTAGCCTCGTTCACAAACGGCAGCAAGCCATCGATTGCATCATCAAATTCGTGGTTTCCTAACGCCTGCCGAATACACAAAATGCACATGCATGATACAGACACTCGAATCATTTCTCAAAACGCAATAAAACAAAAATAGTCGTTACAAAAATGGGAAGATGCTTTTACGTTACCATGGCTGTCAAATTCAGCATATTGACGAAGTGAGACACGACTTTCCATTTGTGGATAGTGTACCAGATGGTTCCTTGGAAGAAATCTCCTCCGCTGAGGAAAATATTATTGGGCTCTAATTTACGAAGCTCGTTGGCTTTGTATACGATTCGAGGGAATCCACCAAAACACTTTCCTTTTTCCGCATCTTCTTTAATGCACGTGCCGGAGTATTTGTTAGCTTCCTCAAATCGGCAATGTACGTCATTCACGTGGAATATGGTTAGATTGAATTCAGCACTTACGGCGGCAAAGATAAAGCCGCTCGCTAAAACGAACCACAAAACGGATGCCAGACGAGCCATCGCGTCCCTAATGGAATCCCAAATTATACACACAATACAATACTATTCGTAGCACTACGTAAAAAGAGTGCCATTCGATTTACATACGTGTTTATTCTACTGAAGTCTAAACTATAGTCAATCTTTTTTTTAAAAGCTTTTTGATTTATTGCCTATTTAAAAAAAATAGGCAATAAATCAGGACTGGAAGGGGAGTGCCTTTCAACTGTCAAAAGAATTCCAGCATTCAATCACGACAAGCTGAAATTTGGCTTGGAAAAGAGAAACAACTACACTAATAGCGTGACGATGTAAAAGTAGAAAATATTTAAACAGCTTATAAACCGAACAGCACAGGAAACTAAAAAAATAAATGCAGATTGGCACTCCTTATCCTAAAGCGTTTTAGTTTCCACTTGAAAAACCACTTTTTGTAAAAAAAAAAAAAAAAAAAAGTTAATTCTTAGAGGATATGCGGTTTAGGTATTAACATTGCGGATGTGGATATAGATCCGTTCCATATTAAGAATTTAGAATATGCCAATAGGCCTAATAATTTTGAAACGAAGAAGAAAAACATCTGCACTAGCCGCTTACCTTTATGTAAAAAATTGATGCTATCTTCAAAAGTGAAAGTCCCAGAATGCAATGTAACCAAACCTAGCAAACTCTCATATGAACAAACAAGGTGAAGAAAAACGAGTGGCTGGTGCTGTTCCCGTCGTTGCCAGCCTTGTACTGCTAGCGAACTGCAGAACGAATGGTCCTTATATAATACCCGAAAGTCCCATACACTATACGCAGGCTCTCGAGAAGTAAAGGGATAAGTCGTCTTCCCCGTCTTTCAGGTTTGGCACAATCCATTCAATATCTATAAGGGCATGAGGAGTGCAATAAATACGAAAAAGTTATACGAAACTGCCAGCTTTCTACATTCTTGAAACACATATTATAGCCCACATGCAAGTATGCTAAATTTATTAAATTAAATTTAATTATAAAACAAAGTTTATTCAATAAAATTAATTAAAAAAAATTACGAGCAGTATATTTCAATGTGTTAAACAAAAGAGTTTGGAATTAAGTTAATACTTCCAATACGCCTATTTCCTTTAATGTAATATTATTCAAAAATTTGACGGATCATTGCTTTCACGAGTATTTAGCATTTCTTTAGAGAAAAACATGCACTAATTGATACGCTATAGCATATAACTGAACGATACGTAAAAAAAATATTATACGCTACACTATAGATCATATGCTACAAAGCATATCAACTACATATAGCATTATGGCACCTCATTCATTGTATATTGTTCTAAAAAAATTGAAGCGCACTGAGTACATATTAGCAGTTGATCTATGTTAAATACTGTATATTATTAGTGTTCTTTGAACTGTTTGTAGTTTGAAAATATCCATGGAATTTGAGGATAATGTAGGGTTAAATATAAAAGGTTAGTGAAGAAAGCGAAGTGAGCTGGATTAGATTGCTGAGTGAACGTCACGATGCATCGAAAAAGGCAGTCCGCAATAATGTGCTCAATTCCGTGACTAACTTCTTCACTGAAACAGAAAGCCAGAGATAAAAGAGAAAAATCTTCATCTTGTGAATAACTCAATTACTCAGAAATCGATGCAAAAAGGTCGGTATTTAGAAATCGATTTCGGAGGACCACCATTATTTCGAAGTAAACATTCGAATCGCTAATCACCCTACAGTTTGAAACGCACTCTTGCAAGATCACGGCTTGGACTATAGCTCTTGGGACTATGGCTTCGCAAACAAAGACTTAGCCGCTAAATATACAAAAAGAGGAATAAGAACTCTTCCGACGTTGCTTGGTTTTTACCATGCAGCTCTGTATTGATTTTCGAAACATAATAGGTTTTGCATGTGGCACTTTACGTTCTTACCACTTAAGAGACCACTTTTCTAATTTGGAAGGTAAGGTGTAAGTTTACGAGCGACAGTTATAGGTTAACTGTAGAAGTTCTTTTTTACAAGGAACAGCTTGTTTATTTTCCCACGTAACTCGAGACGATAAAGCCTATAAACTAATAAACATTTTTTAAAGACTGTTAGGGAAGACATTAGTGGTAAATTCAATATATGGTTACATGACCAAACTAAACGTTGCTTCCATAGCTAAGATTTGTTTGAGAGCTTCTTGAGCGTCATTACATTCCTTGAAAGGTTTCACTACATAACGATCCAGGAGGCTCATATGCTGGCAAAACACGCGTTTTAATTTTTCGAATTCCAGTGTTTCCCCTGTATCTTTCACAGGTGTCCATTGTAACAACTGTTGTAAGGCGAGCTGGAATTCGTGGGATGAATTACGGAATTTACTTAAACTCAATGCAACTCGCCCACATTTGACACACAACTCTGAAGTAGTCGTACTAATAGTCTTGGTCATAGGAGGAAGAGAAGCAGCTGCTAAAGCACAGTCTGGGTAGCACTGAAACAATATTTGTGTAGGGATATGTAGGTATTCGGGCCACTTGTAATGACAAGCGGGACATGAGCATTGAAAGTGGTATTGTTGGCGGAGTTTAAGTTGGCGTTCGACATAAGGGTGCACTGCGTAATGGTAACCGTAGTTATCTAAGATCTCCGAGCCTTCCCGGATGTGGCCAATGACCGAAACGACAGCTTCACGCCCTACGTAATGCCGAATAACATTCGGATCACATGAATGATTTATGAGACTCAAAGTAGCATAAGCACCACAACCAATATCTTTAATATACGATTCAGAGAGGCTATTCTTAGGAACAATAAGTTCCGACACGTCATGGGCGTTGCAAGGTAAATTCTGGAGGTGCAATAGCAAAAAGGAACCTACTGTAACTAACTTGGACGTTGAAGTGCTCCATTCAGAACGACTTAGGTCAACGGAAGCGAAAAAATTGCCTAATTCCAATATTTTGAGCAAATACACAGCCATTAAAGCTCGTTTGAACAAATCTGCTACAGAACGTGATTCCGTATTGGCAATTAAGTGATAAATCGTTCTATAATCTGAAGAATCATAGCGTCCGTCTTCGTTGAAGCCTTTAGAACGTTCTTTCTCTACATTGAAGGTTGCAGAGGAACTACGGGAGAGAGCAGTGGCAAATTTTAGGAAGTATTCTAAACCCGTTTGTACGATAATCTGAAATGCCAAGAGGGCGTTCTTTCCTAACTCGCTGGCGTTCAGAAAAGGCCACACGTCGTTTGTCAAGGACACTGAGGGAATACTTTCCATTCGACAAGTCATTGAGCAGAAGCTTGCCTAAAATGTCAAATATTTGAAAAAATTAGATGGAAAAGAGATAAAAAAAATTTCATGGTGTCTATATACATACGGTATTCGAAAAGAAACATGGAAGCGGTATTGGACAGCGTTTGTGACAATTCGCGCAGTGGGAAGACGAGTATTCGGGGAGTAGAATGGAGGCGTACGGCGATTCGCAGATTATTTTTTCACCTATCAAAAGTTGCAAGAGTAAGTCGCGTAAGTAAGAGTAAGTTGCAAGAGTAAGTCGCGTTGCACAGGTAAGTCACGTATGGTAGTGGTTGCGGGTGTTTTAGTCTTTTCGCACGTCGGTTAAAAACATGAGGGGGTTTTCATGTTTTCCCCACTCAAGGTTCCTTTTGGAGAGTTCATTGAGAACGCAACAGTTAAATATTATAAATCTTATTTCTCTGACGTGGGGAAAATTCGAAGAAATGTTCTAATTAAAAAATTGAAGACAGTTACGTATACACATCTTGTTAAACAAAAGATAGCCTTTGACACTCCGGCCTTGGAATTGCCTTCTGGCATAACTACTTCGTTTCAATTTTTTATTTTAAACTCGGGAAAAAAATTTCTAGGTTCATATCCTGGGCAAACACTCCACTCGTCCGAAACAAATGAACTATAATGTTCACTGAATATTTGCACGACACGACCGGAAATGAGACAGATACGTAATCCGGGAAAATTTTTTTTTTGCAGCGAAACAATGCTCGCTGAATTATATACATGATATGACCAGAATACGGAAGATCCGTAACCACAGGGAAAAAATGTTACAACGGATATGGATTTCGGGTATATTTTTCCCTGTTCATTTTCTTTATATGTACTAATTCATAATTGCTTAATATAATAATTATATACTCTTTCTTTCTTTATTTGATAGTCACTCCCGCTCCGTCACACGGCTTCGTGACCTTTCTAACATGTCTAGCTGAACTATTACTTTGCGTCGTGGTGAAAAGAAACAAACATACGTCTAGAACCATAATGCTTTCCATTTTTAAGATGAAATTATCTTATTGTAATTATTGGTGGCTATGAAATTATTTTTATTATTATTTTTATTTATTTTATTATTATTAATTATGAAATTATTTGTGTTTATGAAATTGTACATTGTAAAATTTTGAAGTTTTTTTTTTACCTGGTTCCAAGTCCCGAGTAGCCACCACGTGCCGCCCTCTCTCTTTCGTAAAGGCAATCTCTATAGCTGATGACGCGCAAGGAATACGAGCATTTGGCTCCTCCCATTTCTTGAAATCTTCGACAATTTTTGGCTTGGAGAATGTTTCAACTTCAAGATCCTGCTCTGTAGGTGCAGGGACGTTACGATTAATTGCATAAATTTGCGAATCTTGCAACTGCTGAGCCAGACTCTTTCCATATTGGGATCGCTTCTCTTGACTTAAATCCGATTCCGATAAGGATGCTTCGGCGCGCCTGAAATTAAGTACTGCCAAATTAAGTGCATCCATATCGCCGGCTTTCAGGTGGCATTTAGCTCTGCGTTCATAGAGCTTGTAGCGATTCCTTGGCGGATAGCCATGATAGATCGCTGCATTGATGTCACGAAGAGCATGGGAGTACTGGCCCAACTGAAACAAGACAGCTGAGCGATTGGCATACGCTAGACTCAACTCTAAGCTAGCAGAAGATGCAGGAGGACTGGCTACACGTTCTTCCTCCTGTTGCTTTTCCTCTGACGGTGATGGATGCGGAGCGTGCAAAATACTACGCGTATACAACTCCAATGCTTGGTCATTTTGCCCACGTTGATACGCATCGTTGCCCTGCAGTCGAAATGCAACCGACGCTTTGGCAACCTTCTTACTCCCTACGGCTTTTTTCTTCTCTTCAAAAGCCTGCACCAGGTTCTGCAAAGGT
This sequence comes from Lepidurus packardi, assembly GCA_023053545.1. Classification (NCBI taxonomy): domain Eukaryota; kingdom Metazoa; phylum Arthropoda; class Branchiopoda; order Notostraca; family Triopsidae; genus Lepidurus; species Lepidurus packardi. The sequence continues at coordinate 6,784,442 of JAKZAN010000002.1, forward strand.
CCAGAAAGCTCAGGAATCTCCAATACTAACAAAATTCGCGCTGCATCTGTCGCCACTGCAGCAAATTGACGGGAAACATCCGTCACCCGATCAGCTTTTTGTAACGCTGCGCAAACTGACTGAAAAAACGCGTCGAAAGTCATTTTTCTAAGAAGCTGGAGTCTCGCAGTTAAATCTTGCTTCTTCCTAACAAGTAGAAAAAGGGTTAAAACTCTTGTAAGCATACATGTCAATGTAAGACTTCCAAAACATTGTCAAGTTTTTTTTCAGGATATTTTTTTTATTTTGCTACCAATCTTTGGTTTAGGTTTATTTAACTCTTTTTGCTAGCCTCATCCAAGAACCGTCAAGGGTATAAAGGTGGGTTTGAATACCTTCAGCTATAATCACGTTTGGCTTCCTCATTGAGCCGAAGGGGTCCGAAAGAGGATCGAGAAGGCACTAGATTTCGTCTTCCTGAGATCCTCAGCCAAAAGGAAACCCAAGAAGTACGTTCTTCCTACAGTTTAGAGCCTTTGAAAACAATAGACACGAAGAAACCTTGGTTATTTCAGAGGTACATTTAGAAGAACAAGAAGCAGACGAGGAGGAAGAAAAACACCTTGCCCCCAGCTTAAATTAGCCAGCCAAACTTTTGCCAAACTTTTACAAGAACCAACAACACCTGGAAGGCACCCAAGCAAATTGGTCGTCTGACGCTCTCCATAAAAGCACCTTTCCCCGGACCCGCTATCACGCACTGGATTTTTACATATGTTGCTCAAGTCTGCTCATTTTCCTAAACAAACTCAGACTAACTATTTAAAAATACACTCGCTCTACTTTCTGCCCCTCACTGCACAGCTTTGCTCGTACCAACTAGTCTTTTATGCTAATTTTAGGATCCAAAAGACGACGCGCAGACGGAGACGGATGTTTTCCATCCAGCAAGCCTAAGCAGCCTACGCTAAGTCTGGAATAAGAAATACACATAAAATGGTAAAAGAAGTATAGTAACTAACGTGAACTTGTGTACACGTTGAAGCTGCCTGTTCAGAAGCAACTTGATTGTGCCCATAGGCCGACAATAATTAACAAACTAGACCTAACTAGCCAAGAAATACGTCGAACCATGCACCTGGTCGTTATTTTCCCTTTTCTTTCAGAAGGAAAAAAATGGTTGAATTTCTTGCTGATTTCGGTCCGGCTTAAGGGTTTATGAGTTAAGAAGTGCAAGGTGTGCGGTCCTCGAAAAGTTATAAAAGATGAGTTGGAGCTTTTTTTCTGTTACCTGTAGAAGACCTCGTGCGTTTTTGCACTCTTGCAGGGATTTGTAAAGGGGGGAGGGTCAGCTTCTAATTCGTCTTAGCTAAAGAAGGTTAAAGCTTTACAATGGGTTCTATAGCGTAGCGAGGGAAGGTGGTATACACAGGACTATACAGCTACTATAGCCGTATGTAGCCGAAAACTATACGGAGCTGGCCTGCAGCAGCAGCCTGACTACCCGAGCACGGCCCCAAACCCACCAAGTCTGTAACCCAAAATCACCCAGAGCAGCAGCAGCACAGCGGCAAGAAAAGGTAAAAACTCGCTATTCCTGATCCCGCCAGGTAAAGTGTCTAATACCCAAGGCACTACCATGACCTGCCAGTTCGGTTTCCTTCTACCGACGAGTGAACAGAGTCGTCTAGGGGAACGTTTAGACCTGTTAACTATATACCTGAATTAAGTTACAAAGTTCTGAAGCTTTGGAGAAAATTTCAAAACTTTAAAAATTTGTTTCATCATAAATTCTTTCGTGATATAGGTAAAAAATTTCTTACAACCTGTGGAACCCAAGTTTTATCTCAGACATTGGATCGAATGAAGCTTTTCAAGTCGAATTAAGTGTCTGCTTGTTGAAACTCAGTCAAGTGTTGCAAGACCGCATATTTTTCCTTCTTCCCCTTAAGGATCCAAACGGATAAATCTGGAATATTGCTGTGGTGTTTCAAGTCTACAGGAGAGAAATACGTTAGGATACGTTAGATTGAAAAGCAGTGAGATGATGAAATGTGAGCTTGCCAAAAAGTGGGTGGGAAGTTTGGTGACGCCCTTGTAACGTTTTATCAGTCATTTAGGATCGAACGGATAACTCGCGTACATGTTTAATTCTGCATTGACGTGTTAGTGAGTGTGAAACCTTCACCAATCCGAATCAAACAAAACACACAACAACAACAAAAAAGAAGTCAAAGCAAATCAAGCAAGTGAACCGAGGAAGGGCACTTTTTTGGCCTTCCTTCTAGTTTTTTCTCGTGCCGGTAAGTTGATGTCGAAGTATATTATTTCAAACTTATGACAGACTAAACAAACACCTTTTTTAGATTTTACTTTCCTTTTCTGCTTTCATGTTAGTCTGATATATGAAGGTTCATGAGGATATTGTACGGTCTTGCCACAGCCAGTCGATTATATAGCGTTTCAGAAATAGCCGTTGCGAAATCCTGCCAAAAAACCCTGTATATATTGCTATTAGCTGTGTGTGTTTATAGACAGACACGCCGGCGTCCCTATCCCAGACTTAAGTTATAGCTACAACACAGTTAAGCTAGGGAACACATGTTTTGCATTACTGTAGAGTGATCTAGGATTAATTGCATGTGATGAACCTAAAAGTGCAGGTGTCTATTTCATTCAAACCAGCTGCCGTTCTCTTAACATATTGTCTCGCCTTTCACAACTCTGTCATGTTAGCTTAGTTCATTTGATTTATTCCATTTTATTTTATTCATCTTTTTATGTAACTACCATACTATATTTTCGTCAAGTTCCTTCTGGGATCCCATTTCTAGATGGGTTGTACCAAATAGCGGCTTCTTGTCTTATTTTACAACACGATAAAAACTGAAAGAATCCCATGAACATCCAATCGCGGAGATCCCATCCTTTTTTCTTTTCTCGAAGGGAAAATGCAGTAATAAAGAAAATCGCACTGAAGTATTAAGGGGTATTTAAGAAGCTTTTGTAATCGTATCGGAAGTCCTATTTCACAAACTAGGCCAAATGGTTGAAAGCTCTATTTTTTTTTTGCAGATTCTGTTTTATGTGGCGCTAATAAAGTAAAGCTTTTTATGTGTGGGGGAAAACGAAGGACGACACTGTGCCCAACGAACAGATACCCAAACCGGTTTACCTCCGCTAAATCGCTAAATGGTTCAACTGGGATAAAAGAGACAGAATGTGGGATTTATGCGATTCGGTTCAGGATTTAGAGCTTGCAGAACGTTGTAAGAAACTTCTAGGTTCTCAAAACAAAAACAAGACAATATTTTTTTCCGCGATTCCTTGCAATTTGCCCAGTACCTCACATTAAACCTTCTTTTATACCTCAAAAATGCAGCGTGAAGCGGGGAATGAAGCAATGCCAGAATGGCCTTGCTTGCGCTAATAGAGCTATAACTATAGACACGCAATCTTACGCTTTTTTAATTCTGCAAGCTATTGAACAAGCTATAAAGCTGTCTTGTGACACTTCAATTTAAATTGCAATGTAGTTATCTGAGTAATAAATAAAAACTTAAAACGTGTTCGACCTTTTTTCCCTTTCAAGTATATGTTAACGCTTGTTTCAAGCTAAATAAAGTAATAGGGTAGTTTAGATAAGCGGGATGGACTTCTATTTTAAGATACTCCTAAAGAAGGAAAACATCCAACGTTTCCTTTACCCTTATATGACCTAATACTGAAAACTTTAAATTTCCCAGCAATAAATAGTTCAGCTCTTCTCACCTGTAGTTTCTTATTTTGTTCAAATACAAGTCAGTTGCGAAAAAAGATATAAAGAACAGAGAGTTGAAACAGGCAGAAATCTTGCACTTTGGCGTCTATATACGCAATGGGTAATTTTTCAGAAATTTTACACTTGAATAGTTTAAATTTTTTTTAACTAAAAATGCAATAAAATAGTAGCTTTTTAAATTAAGTGCGACTTCAAAAGTATACAAATATTAATAAAACTACAATAGAAAATTTTAGCAATGTAACAAAAAAATTGAAAACTGAAATAGGAAATCTTAACATTGAAAAAAACTCAAGATTGTTTTAAGAAACTTTTTAGATTATACAGTACTTTTAAAAATTATACAGTATTTTTAAAAATTTAAAGACTACGAGAGCAACTTTCAATTGAAGTATTATAATTGTCTTCATTATTAGAAAATCTTAAAAAAGTTGCACGATTTGTTTATGCTTTCGTATTCTTTTTCCTTAGTTTTAAAGTGTATCGAGAAAGTTTTTCGTCACGAAAAAAATGACATCTACGGTTGCGACTAAAACCCGTAGCAATGATTCGCCTCGTTGACTGAGACTTAGATACGCTACGCCTGAGTTTAATTGCTGCCTACGTAATCCCACAATGGGGTCATTTACCTATCATAAAGCTAGTTTCATTTCTCTATCCAACAGCGTGCGGCTACGCTGTTATGCATTTATGAAACTCAATTCTTGCGGTTTATGGACCTCAAGTCGTAATAAGAAGTCGGGCGGCCGTGTTTGCAGTTGCACCTCTCAGTATTAGAACACACACCAGACTTTCAGTTTACCAACTGCTCCTCTTTTACAAATCGCTCCACACAAAATCCGAAACCAGATCCCCGACTAAGACAAGCCCCTATCACGCAATCTTAACATGACGTCTTGTACCGCATTGATGTAACTTAGTCAAGCGTTCTTTTCAATTTGAGGATCAAAGTAAGGATTCCTGGCAGAGTGCGGAAATCTAAAACACCACAAGAAAAGATACCGCTACACCCAATACTACATTTCTCCCATTAAGATTCCACGTCATGATACCAACACCTTGTTACATTCCGGTCGACTGCTGTCGGTCGGCTGCCCTTTATTGTGTTCGTTTTCTAAAGTTTCTAATCAAAATTTCAAACAATCTTTTATTATAGGACTATGCGTCAAGTCCATTCCGGATTAGTTGCGAAATGCGCAAAGCCCATTACACATCCCTCGCTGAGCGTTTGCGTTTTAGCTCATCCGGAGGAGCTAATCCCAAAGTATTAGAACAAAAAGCTTTGGCTGGAATCATATTCTAATTTTGTAATTTTTTATCTTCTTCCCAAAGCAGGAAACGCGACCAGGGCAAAATGCTAAAAATGGAGCTGAAACTACAGCTTCTTTGCTAGCATCCGGATTGGACGTGAGATCAGTGGAATTGGTAAGTCGTAACTTGCTGGTAAACCGAAACCGAAGTTGGGATTCTCGTGTCCGTATTACCTTTATGTGGTCAAGCTTGAAGCCACAAAACAAACCTATAGACTTACACACGCAAGCATTACAGGAACTTTATCGTATTCTTTCCCGCTTACGGACCAACGTTTTCCCACACGGTTACTACACTAAGCAGGAAATCTGAAAAGAATCGAGTCGGGAGACGGACTTCCTCAAAGGAAGGACAAAAACAAGTCCAAACTATTGTGTTCACTGTCAACGGGTTTGGTTTTGGAAGGTAAAAAAGGTGGAAAAGATGACTATCAGTTGACTCTGGGTTTCACAATTATCTCGGTAGTCAAGGAACAGATTTCACAGTGCTAAGTAGGTGTACCAAAGAAGTTAGAAGCTTGGTTATGAATTTTGCTTAAAAAAAGAGAACCAGCACAGGTGACGGAGAGGACTTTCGTTAGGACTTGAGGCTTTAGGTTTCTGAATTAAGGCTATAGGACTTTGCATCGTAACGTTAATGCGTAGCTGAGAGCACCTTGGGCTACATTGATTCTATTTATCTTCCATGACGGGCCAAAAGATGATGGCAAATAAGTTAAGGAGGAAAAAAGAAGGGGCTATGGAAAGTGGGTGAGAAAAATGCAATCCCTGACAAAAGTTGTCGCGTCATCAAACCCAGCTGTTGAGCAGCATTACAACCAAACTTGCAGACACCATGGAGTACCCGGAATTTACTTTTCTTAAGAAGCGGGTACGAGTTTGAGTCGCTTTTTTATTAGCTCCTTCACTCCGACCATAAACTACGCCCTATGGAAGTTACCTACCCATACAAAGAATACTCACCATTAATGAACCTTTTGGGTACAAGAAACCGGGTCTCTTGCTACTCATCAAACTTTAATTAGTGCAAGTTTCCGAGTTGACAGACGCTAAAGGGAGCCAACATAACTTGCTGTCAAGTTGCTAGCCTATCAGCAGTTCCTAACTCTTGCGAACGTTTGTTAAAAGTCTCGGGACCTACAAAAAATCGAACGTTTTAGGGCTCCCTTAACCGGTTGAAGTCTTCCTTGGCGTATACACGAAGTCAACAGCTATCCTGACAAGTCTCAACAACAGGCAAGAATGAAGTTTACAGAATAGTTAGTCCAACCCATTTTTTTCATCGTTGGGAGAACTTGGGTGAACCGAAAGCAAGCCAGCCAAATGGGCATTGGTGACGTGAACCTTATAATTGACTTTGTAACGGTTATTTTACTTTGCTGTTCTTTCTGAACTTATCAGCAAAACAGTTTACGAAGGCTTGTGAACCTTGCGAACGTTTAGCCAAGTTCCTGGCCAATTATACGCCGAACGTTCTAGTTCCCTTAACGAGCTCAAGTCTTCCTTTGCGTGTATACGTAGCGTCTACAGCGTCTGCAGCGTACACAAAGCAAGTCTCAACTATTACCAAAACGAAGAAGCTTACTCGACCAATTCTCGATCAATTTTTCATTGTTAGGAGAACTAATAACAAGTCAGGGGCATGGAACTCCTGTTGCATTTTTGACTTTGAAATTATACAATGGACTTCTTTAATGCGTTTTCTTGGATTTCTTTTTTGTTGCTGGTCGCTGCAATTGAGCATTTCTGCGCAGTGACGCGTCCAACAGCGATAATATCTATGGTTTTCATGTCCCGGGCCCTTGCAGGCAACGCTAGGCATTGCAACAAACACTATGGTGGTGGTGCCAGAGCCAACATAAGCTTTTGGCTCACCAGCCATGGTATAAAAGTGTGACATGGCCCATTCACCCAGCAACAAAACCTTTATGCTTTTCAGGAGGCCATACAATGCGTTTCAGATGACTATGTTCACGCTTACAGCCTCGCTATTAGGAATGGGCAAGCAAGCATGGTTGCCCCAAGTCGATAGCTTTTGGAAAAGCGACATATATTAACACCACAAGGGGCCTTGGCAGCAACAAGTTCCAAGATTATTTGGGAGGCTCGCATTCCTAATTACAGAGTAGCTTCACCGGCTACAATTCCCCTTTTTTACCAGCGTCATACCGCCTTTCGCCTGCAACAAAAAGACCCTTGGAAAGCAGCTTCGAGGAAAGCTTTTCTACAATATTCGTCTTTTCCCATACGGTGTTTATATGCGGTTTGGATATGATCACATGTGCTTAAATTTGCCCCCCCCCCAAACCTCACTTAGCTTCTTAGCTTAACAAATTGTAAAACCCACAAAGAAGAACCTGTTATTAATGCTCTGCTATCACTGCCATACTTGGGTCTATCGCAGTAGACTCGTTTTCCATGTCAACGTTCTTTTTTCACTTTGGCTATCCAAGACTGGATGTTTAGTCGAGGAATGAAACGTAAAAACAAACAAACAAACGTCCTTAACAAACGGCCTTGATATACAACGCCCTTGGTGGGTCCTTAATCAACTGTTATAGAAAAGCGCACCGTGTCAGTTTGTATTGACACCTTGTCTTTTTATTCCGGTGCTTCAAACTAAACCAATACCACAATACCACCAACTTTCCGCTATACAGCACAACTCAACTCCACATGCTTTGTACGTCTCAGCAAGTCGTATTTGAAAGCTTTTCACCCTCAAGCCAAATCGAGTTGACAAGAACTAATTTGCATATTCCAGGGAATGTTCGTCCATTTGTCTTCGTCTCGCTTAGTGTGGTCCACATGTTAAAATTTCCTGAGTAAACGTACTTGAAACAACAGAAAGATGTGCTCAAGAAATACCGAGGTGTCGCTTTTGGGAAAGACGAACGCAATTTCAACACTTCAAACTTCGCCAAACTGACATCTTTTAACTGAATTCTTGAGCACATATCAGACTAAACTACACGTGTTCAAAATGGCAGGTCATTTCTATATGTAATCTAATCTCGTGCCGGTTTCCTAATTATAGCGCATTTTGCGACACTTCACTTTAATTTTACAATTCTAAGTACTGTCTTCCAATTATGTTTTTACATCCCAACGTAATACTTTAATAAAGTATTACGATTTAATTTTATTACTTTGGGCATGAAAAGGCAAAGGGTACCTTACAATTTTCGAAGTGTAATGTGAATTATGCTTAGGAATAAGATTTCAAGTATGGTTATGCTGAACAAGTTTTTGCTTACGTTAAGCGCGAAAGACGCTAAAGAGTTAAGCTAAAACATTCCTTATTCGTCACGGAAGAATTCAAGAAAAACTGTGACTTGAGTAGAAGAAACAAGAATAGAGACAAAACATGACATCACCCCAAGCTTTTGTTGCATGACCAATGAGATATTATACAGACCGTTGCGACTATCATGAAACACAGCTTGTATAATGTCGCAGCTCTGGCTCACTTCTGAGTCTAAAAGCGTCTTCCCTTGGTCCCCAAAATCCCCCCCCCCCCCCAGTTCAAATGCTTACATTCTGTTATATAGTCGCCGATTCATGACTATTAGTGTTATAGCCATCCCATAATTTTTGCAGTGGAGATCAATACGATCCGAACGCTGCAAAGTGATCTTTTCCATCCTCTTTGTTTCTCAATTTCTTACGTTGGTAAAACTGCGTCATGACAAGCATCATTAGCAGCTTGTTGCCGGTACTTTGCCGGTCATGGCGACCAGTATGGGGCCCCTTTATCAGTTTCCATCAACTATAATTCCTACCACATGGCATTCGAGAGACACACAAGACGTTCAAAACTCCCTCACTTGGAGCCTGAATGAGTCCTGAATGACAGCAAAAAGAATCATTTCTCCTGGACTGCTATCGAAATTCGAAGGTTTCTCGATGATCTCAACTTAGTAACGGCCATCAATCCTATACAAAACCTTAAAAGGTAACGCAAGACACCGACTGAGCTCAATCCGGACTCGATGCGTTACTGCGAGTTTTATTACAGTTATTGAAGAACGAAAAATAAAGAAACATTAATTAACCACACGATCAGAGATCATTTGGTCCGTTATTTTTCACTGTTGAGCGAACTGCGAAGCAAGCCGGAGTAACGCTACTGGTCAGGCCCTGGTCCAAGTTGGCGTCCTGTATTACCTTTTGGGGGACCCTAAGAATAACAGGTATACCAGAATTTTCTTTTGTAGTGTACTGTACACTTTCCATAGACGGGTACGTTAATGAGCCCCTAACCTACAAGGGTAGCGTACGCGGAACCAACCTCTATTACGTCCAAATTATCACCTTACGCTCTACTGCAGATTCCTGGTGATATTATGGTTTGAGCTTCTGCTTTTCATCCTTTTTATCGTCTTCTACGAAATCCTGGCCCAATCTTCCTAAGCAAGAATGGTCAAGTTAATGTTATTCGTTAGGTAGGAAAGCCGTCTAGCCATGCATACACTCGATGAGGCGTGTCATGCTCGTCAAGTATTCAGTCACTGCGGAACGGATGGGGATGAATGATGCAAACACTGTACATCTAAAATGCATGTTCCTCTTCTTACTCAGCCACGAAAACCTACGCTTAGGTGCCCAACCTTTCCGCCGACCAAAAACTGACTTGAAACCTACGCCTTGGGTACGATGACTATATGGCGATCTGACACACGCACGCATCATTAACCAGAGAAGGTATATATACAACAGTCATCAGCCCGAAAGTTATAGCTGTATACGCTATCGGCTTTGTATAGGTTACAAGGTAAGTTTGGAAATTTTTTAAAAAAGGAAAAACAAACAAAAACCAACGCACAAGCAATCACGCCGCGTACTCGGACGTTGACTTTTGATACAGCTGGACACAGAAGATCGTGTCTGGTAAGGGATTATTTTTTTCATTCCATTGGCTAAAATGAAGCTAAAAGGGATTGCGACAACTGGCCGGTTTAAGGACATGGATCGTTTCCCTTTTAGCTAAACCTTCCCCTTCCGAAATGCACACTGCCAGGTGTGAGGCGAATAGAATGTGACTGATATTACCCACAGCGGAGTGGTAATCTCCTTGATTCAGTTGTTCCTACCAGGCGTAACATGCATGACACACGCTTCACGGGGCTTCTAACAAATCAGTTTAATGAAACAGTTGGCCGATTTCAATGGAAATGTTTCAATCTCCTTATCAAACGAGTGGGAAGGAAACTGTAACACGCAACGTACAATACGAACATAATAAAAACAAGAATAAGGGCATAACATATTGCAGTCGTCAGAACATTACGCCTCATGTGTCACATTTTTATGACGAGGGAAAATTGGACCGACTCATATTACGCTACAAACGGCTTCTTTTAATGGACCTTGCAACATCGCAGAGTCCTACATAAACTTAATGATGAATCTTTTAAAACTTTAAAAAGTGAAGGTAGGTTACTGTTCTCAGAGTTATGACTTCGATCAAGGGAAGGGAAACAGGATATGCCTTAAACATATTCTACATACGTTCATCGGTTCGATCAAGTTGAACGAGTTCTAGTCAATGCTCAAATACAATTTCCATCGTTACCCCTTTTGCTGTAACAAGTATTGACCTGATGTTACAGTGACACATAGCTGTCCGCTATGCCAATAGAAAAGTTTAGTAGCTTTTTAGAAAATAGCATAATTTATAAGATATTGGAACTCTGAAGGTTTTTCAACTGCACAGAAAATCAAGGGGTTCGCAACTCAGTTAGAACTTCCTAGATACCATGATCAGTCGGTTAAAATTTGAGAACCTCGTGTATAACTTCACAACTGAACACCTTAACTGTGTAAGTTCGTACAAAAAGGAACCGACTTACGAACCCCTTGTAGAGAACATTAGTAGAGTAGGAGTTAGAATAAAAAAAATGCAAACGCTACAGTAAAACTTGAAAAGTAACACTGGACAATCCAAAATTGCGAATATATTTCCCAACTACAATGGAAATTGTGACATTACAATAAAATAACGACTTCTTAGTCACTTAACTATATAATTTGTAAACTTACAGAATTCTTCACCTGCGTTACGAATTAGAATAAACTGCGTGGCAAACTCCCTTTCATTCCAAAATAAGGGAATTCCCAGCTCTCTACGTTTGTCATAAAAAGTCATTACAATAAACTTTTTTACACCTTCTAAAAAGGAAAGAAAACCTTTTTTATTTACTAAAATTTTGATTTTTTTGCAAACTTTGAATGTTGTAAACACTATCGATTCTTTCACAACACAAAAAACGATGGAAATCCCACTTTTTTAGGTATTTTTTTCTCTTTATGATTGTCATTAGAAAGTCACGACACTTGACTCCGAGTTAACTTTCCGACATGAAGAGTTGCAATAACTTAAGACAGTCACACGTCATAGTCAACACCTGTAATCATGCGCGGTTTTTATAACAGATACAGACCCAAAATTTTCAGGTAAAAATAAAAAAAAAAAGACACAAGAAAGAACTTATAGGCGTGCGCTAGATTTTTTTAAAAGAGTTTAGATTCACGAACCGCGACCACGAGTTTACGACGTTTACGACCTGTACAGCCTCTGCACGCACGACAAGTTGACCTACCACTAATTGCACAGTCATAAAAAGCTCTCATGGATGACTTCCGGTCTTTATCTTCTTTTGCTTTTTCTACCTCAGCTTCTACTCCCTTATACCTCCTGAAACGACTTTCGGGGTTCGAGCGTGCTCTTTTTTCAAATTGGAAAAACGACTACTACAGCCGAGAATTTCTAAGAAAAATTAACTGACATTTATCACCTCGTTCAGAACATAAATAAGCCATAAAAAGCTTTTAACCTTAATTTGAGTTTACATCTTTTGATCAGTAAACCTACTTTCGAAAAGCACTATTACAAGTGTTCACTAATATTTCCTATTAAGGTTTCTATCCCATGCTTTTTAGCATATTTCTAAATTACAATGCAGTTTTTTTTAAGAACTACCTTGTTGTGCACTAATTAGGACGGTTGATAGATGCTGGGAACTCGAGTATGTGAGATGAGAACAAGTCAGCAAAGATCCGTTGCTTAATGACCTACAAGAACAAATCTCCACTTAACTTCTAGAAACAAAATTAAAAATAAATAAAAATAACAGGTGCGAAAAGGAATGCAGTGAGAACATGTTTATAGGTCAGATCTGCGCTACCTTGTCCTCTTAACTTGACCAAATTTGGGCAAGGTGCAATTCTTGCCTCGATTTTTCATTTCGCATTAGTGCAACGACCTCTTTTGTTCCTCGCTCTCTTAGCTTTTTTTTTTAAAAAAAAAAAGAAAAAAAAGGGAAATGACCATTGGGATGCTGTCTATACCCACATACCAGGTTGCGAGAACTACTTTGTTCTCAACTCTTTTTTAATCAGCTAAAGAACCGTAGAATTATCTCCGAAATGGTTCCTATTTCAGTTAACTTATGCAAATACTAACTAATGGTGAACAAAGCAACAATTCCTTCTCGGCGGGGACCTGTAAGGAACGAGTTTTCACTGATGCGAATCACGTAGAGCTCGAAGAGGTAATTAAAAACAATGGGGACTTGTTCTAAGCAAATATAAACAGTTATAAGTTGAGAAAAAAAATTAAGAAAAAAATTGGAACAACTTTGAACCCAAAAGCTGCGTCCTTGCCACTATTTTCACCCAAAAAAGAACCAATGACCTCTTACGCAAGGTTAACCAGATTCCTTGTAGGGCGTCACACACGATTTGCTTAACTTACAAATGTCATCAGACATACTATCTTGCGTCATTACCCTATCAAATTAGGCCCTAAAAGGCAAAGAACCCTAATTGTAAAATCCAGCAAAAATAACCATACAGTGACACGACACGATTACAGCTGCAGTTTTAGAATTATAAGTTCTAAAAAATTACACTTAAATTTTTTTACTTACATTACCGATTAGTCTTTCAGACTAATATTTATGTTTCAATTTGAGAGATTTTCCAAAATTTAATCAGAACAAGAGAAAAACGAAATTTGTAGTTACTAATTAAAAATATTTTTCTTGTGTTTTATTGCAGTTTTATAAACTTTCTAGAAGTTTTTGTACAGTAATTTGTAATATTTTTCTACATTTTCTTTGATTTTCGTGAAATTTTCTCTTGAAATTAAAACTTTCTACTCCAATCCTCTTATCTATTACTCATCTTATTGTATCCTCTCATATTGGCAAACAAATGTAACTTCATAACAACCTTAAGCCAACCATGCAAAGGTTTCCTTATTTGAATACACGATTAAAAGTCAATTTTTTAAGACAACTTTATACGTAAAGTAATGCAAGTTCTGGGAGCCATGCACAACATTGGAAACGTCATGTATGCAAATCTAGAAATAAATAACTTTGGCCACTCAGACAGTTGGGTGATATATGTGCCCTGGATAGTGATCTTTGGCCCCCTCACGCTCTATACTTAACCGACTCTATATTCTGCACAGTTGAGGTTGAAGGTTTGAGGTTGCACCTCTCGAAATGAACTTGGAAATTTAGTCACCTAGAAAAAAAACATTCGTTTTGTATGTTTTTATAGCTTCCTCATACGGTTACTTCGAACATCTGCTAATGGTTGCTACGGCCAAGGTTATTCATTATCATTTAGCAAGACACGACACGAGAAAAACCTTTTCCTTCCTCTTTCGCTCCCATCATTCGCCGAGTTCAACAAGCCAAAATAAACGTAACCCCCCATTTTGCAAGGCAAAAAAAAACCCCAACCAGTCTTTCTTCGAAGGATAGTCATCAATAACGTCAACTTTCAAAAGCGTTCGAACCGTTCGTTTTGCCTTCACCCATCTGAAATTCTTACGCTGCTGGGCGCTGCAAGAAAGTTGCGATAACACAGACACAATAAGAAACTTTATTGTTCCTTTATACTCGAAACTTTTCCTATTTCGTCATGTCGCCAATCATGATCTGCTGTGCGCCAAAAGGCCCCGAGTGAAAGCGTTGCTTTTTTCTCGCCCTTTGCTATACCCAACACATTTTTTAGAGCTTAAAGTAATAGCCGCTCCATATTTGTAATGTTGAAAAATAGCTAAAAGACTGGCGCCCAGCTCCCCCCCCCCCCCCCCCCCCCAAAAAAAAAAAAAAAAAAAGACAAAACTTTCTAAAACCGTCTCTGGGATTCGCTTCAGCTTCACAAGACCAGAAAGGAGAACTATATACATGGCAAGAAAAGTTTTGTTTTCTGACAATCAGATTGCTAAAAAAAGTTTCCATATTAACAAAAATTCGAATTGGGTGGGATTCTAACGGTTGCGATTCAGGAGAGGCAAAACTCGATTCGGGGGATCCTTAAAAGTAACCAAAAAATAGTAAGAATAGGAAATAAGAATACAAAGCACGATAAAAAGAACCGTTTAAAGGGTGCGGATACCCGAAGTCAAAGAATCGAGACGAATTTGATATCCGAGCGGAACTTGTTCTCGTTTAAAAGGAGTTTTAACTGTTTATAAAGCACGCGAGGTCCCGTTTAACAAGTTTTCCAGCCTTTCGTCCACTCTTTTTTTGCTTCTTCTCATTTAAGTTCACTTGGGCTGCCTTCTGCAACGTCTACTTAAAAAAGACGTGTACTGTAAAAGTGCATTACCAAGGTAGGTCTACGCCTATTGTTGGCGTTGGTTCCTATTTTCTTTTACGAAAAGAAGAAACGTGAAAACAAGGCCTGGTCACACTTCCTATCTTATCTCGACATTTTGTTTTCAGAGAACCCTAATTTATTGTCCTTTTTTTGTTTCGTTTTATTAGGCCTCGTCGACTCCATTGCAACGAGCAGCTGCAGAAGGCCACGTGGATATTGTTGGACAATTACTCAAGCACGGGGCTGCGGTCAATCACCAGGACGCAGTGGTAAGGCCCATTTCATTTTTTTTTAAGTTTCGGCAGTGTTTCCATACCCATATCCACGGAACTTTGAATCTTGAACTACAGTAATAATAATACAAACAACAAAACAATAAGCCCAAGCCTACATGGGAGAGTAATACTTAAATAAATAAATAAATGAGAATATTAAGGCTCCCGTATACCTTAGTTTATTGATGCGAGTCACAGGTGGCGTCGGTGTTTGTTATTGTTTTGACGAAGCCGAAGAAAGTAAGAAAAGAAATAGATAGCTAATTGCCAATAAAGTTTCTACGCTTGTTTTGCTTCCGAACAGTACAATTTGTCACCACAGTTTGCTGTAGCAGCACAATGTCCCGAATCAAGTCGTCGAACTTTCGGAACAAGATTTCTCGAAAACGTCTTGTCAGATTTGAAATCAATATAAAACAAAAGTTTTCTTTTGTTACTAGCTAGCGCACAACCAAGTGAACTATTTTTAGGCAACGTATTTCTCATAGTTGCAGACTTCATTGGCGTATTGCTAATTTATTACTTACTAGAAAAAACATTGGTTGTGCACTATCTGTTAGCTCAAGATTACTATATGATTAAGCTCAAGATTACTGTCAAAGATTTTATTCATGAAATGTACTAGTTTTCTTTAAAAGTTGCTTTGCAATTCCCCATGCTAACAGACTATACAGAGCATAGGAACTAGACTTATAAGGAATACGGAAGCCTTAACTGTGAAAGTTCAAAGGATGATTTTATTTGGAACACAACTCGAATATTTTTCTGTCTCTTTTTTGTGTGCCAGAGGCAACCACATTTAATTTGTTCCTCCAGTGGTTTTGTAGCTTTTGAGGTTCCGGGTTTTGGTTCTGAAAATGTTAGCCAAAACAAGACACATTACTTATAATAACACGCAGATGAAGCAGCTGAAACAGTACAGTGTTGCTGAACTGAAAAAATGTTGAATTAAATCCCCTTTAGCACGGGAACAGCGCGCTCCATGAAGCAGCGTGGCGAGGCTACAGTCAAACGGCAGCGTTGCTATGCAAATTCCAAGCCAACGTGCAAAGTGCCAACAGGGCCGGCTTTACGCCACTTCATCTTTGTTGTCAAAATGGACACAATGAAACCTGCAGGGTTTTGCTCCTGGCAGGAGCCAACCCCGATACCAAGAATCACGTACGTATATTATGTCATGGATGTACAAGTACCGCTTCCCCCCCCCCCCCTCTTTTAATTCCTACATATCCCCTGGTTTTCAAAGTTCACTTCTGTCTGGAATCATAAATCTTTATGCCATTCGACGACAGACCTGCTCCTCATTCTGAGGCACCGTCGTACTACTTATACACGCCCACCAAAGTATAAACCTTACACAAAAAAGCCTCATTTAGGTACAAATTCGGAGCTAATCTATAACTCAAAGTTTTTCACTACGAAGTCAGGTTTGGGCTAGACGATTTAGGAATGTCGAGATAAGGTAGAAAAACTGAAATGAAGTTATGTGACGCAAGAAACATGGAAATGAGCGAGATAAGAAAGCGATTTTATTACAAAAAAGAAAGCAGGTGGTCCGTTGTGACGTCCATATGTGTGTCATTCTTGTCTCTAAAGAAAGCATTTGACGACTACTCTTCAGCCTGCTCTAAAAAAACTCACGATACTGGAATACTAGACATTTTTTAACTAGACACTTCATTGTTTTCCCGACAACGCATAGGAATGAAATTTTAAATATTACAATTAGCAAGCAAGAAATTTTTTAAAATACATTTTATAATGTCATGCGTGAAAAGGCAAAAGATTTATCCAGAACCTCGTGTTTATAATTTTTTTTCTAGATTTCACTTCTTGATAGTAACACTTCAACGCTTATTAAGCTTAGTACACATAAGTAAAAATACAAATAGATTTGTGGGCATTGTACACGTATCACATAATATTGGTAACAAAGAAATTTTGATACAATATTGGTAACAAAGAAATTGTCAACGGAGACGTCACTGAAGTTGTTCGCACCAATGGAACATATTCCTTTCCAACAAAAAAAACGTTGCTGAACAACCAAGTATTTCACATAACAACATCACCTTCAAGGGAAACGTTGGCAACATGAAAACATTTCTTACACGTTCTCTTCAAACAATGGAATTAGAAACGAACATGTACAAACTGATCCGTTGCCCTAATTTAGCACCCCGAGACAGCTGTATCAATTTAACATCGAAATTCCAAAGCGAAAAAGTGACAATGAACTTTCTCCTTTGTTTAAACCCTGGGACTGCTGTGTGAAACATGGGCTTTTCTTCAAATTTTAAGTACGGTAATGTAAGAAAGTGATGTTGCAGATGTTAAGGTTCGCATTGGCAAAAGTTATGACTGTTTATCCAAGAAGGACTTAGTATTTGCGCGAAGCGCGAACGACCTATTTACAATAGAGGACGAGCAAACACACCCGGCCAAAAGCAAAACTAATATTTTTTAAAAAAATATACTATTTTCATTCTTTATAATCTCGTTATTTTCACTTATTTAGTACGAAATCATGGAGATGGTTTTCCATGTAGGGTATTTCAACTTAATTTCCGAATGCATTTCATTCCTCTTTCTAAGAGAAAGGGTACTATTTTTTAAAAAAAAGAGATGAAAAAGAAAGCTAGTACATATTTTTAACCTTGTCCAAAGGTTTTGGAGTAGGCAAGATTTTTTTTTTCTCCATTTTTAAAACTATTATTTATTTATCTGAAGTACGAATTGAGCAACTGTTCGAACAGGCTAATATGGTTTGCCTTTTAAAGCAGGGCTGGTCTGGTGCCAAATCTGCGAAAAAACAATAAATCAAGCAAATCGTTCGTTGGCTCAAGGTATTAATTTTGAATAATAGCGCTTCACTCACTTTACATTATAATAACTCAGCCATGCCAAGTAATCCATGCGAAAGTGTGCCATAAAAAATAACAACAAAATTGTAAAACAAGACAGGAAAGGTACCCATGGCAAATAAACGGGGTCGGTAGGTGTACAACGTGGCGGCACTTTCAAAGCACATTCTCTAAAAACTCAATAGTCTCAACTCCTCCTTGATACTTCCGATATAACACTCGCATACATATGCCCTTTTGTACTTTCAGTTACTACAACCCTCACATCCTCATCATAAAAATGGCTGCCAATTTGCGAAAATACTGCATAATTCATTTTCTATCATTTCTACTGCTCGCCACGTTTTGCGACAAGAATAACACAAAGAGAGAGTAACTAATTATATGAAGAACGCTTATTAATTACCATAAATTATTCTTTTCTATTGGTTCTGACTTACATGTCATTTACGTTCGTAATCATAGCAATTTCAGTTTCAATTAAACCCTTCCCCTTCAATTAAATTAAACCTTTAACCCTTCCATTTCAATTAAACCTTTGTTTTGTAATTATATACCTCAACTTTTTAAGGTAAACCGCGAAATGTACCTGTTAAATACTAAAAAATGTGTCTAGTCATTTAGCTATACAGTTTAATTTAACTGCACTTTTGTAATTAAAGGAAAATTGGAACGTTGTCTAAGACATCACACGACTTCCCTTTCTAGCTCGGTCGGCAACAGTAAACATAGTAACAGAAAAAGTTACTCAGGATTAGCCTGAGTAAAGACAAAGTTTTCCACGTTATTACATACAGGAAAGGGCGTAATTGATCTATATGACCTAACAGTGTCACCCCAAAAAGTCAAGACTCTTAATTATGCACCACGCACGACACTGAAAAACCCGTTATCCATTTTGCACGGTGTGTTGGTAAAGAAGGCCAACTTCCCTTTATTTGATACGCTAGAAACAGACTAGAGCACAATTAGGACTCGGAAGAGCAAAAACAATACAACCTTTCATTCAAATTTTCTTTCATCCTAATTCCAAGCCCTTTATCCTTGCAATTTTACTACACTACCCCCCCCCCCCCCCAAAAAAAAAAGAAAGAAAAAAACTAATTAGACCCAATTTCCTACACACAACTATTTTTTCAAAAAATTTTTTCATCTATTAATTTTTAACAGTATGGTGACACGCCTCTACACACCAGCGCTCGTTACGGCCACGCAGGCGTTATGCGGATTCTACTTAGTGGCAGATGCAACGCAGCTGAGCAAAATAAGGTATATTAATCTTTCTAAATGCTCAGCCTATTTTCTTATCACTTGTGAAGGCATTCATAAATTTATTGGAGCACAAGAATTCATTTTTTTTTGTTCTGGTCGACGAATAGAATGGTGATACGGCCTTGCATATTGCTGCAGCCATGGGACGCCGGAAGCTAACTCGTATTTTGCTCAGTACAGGTTACCCAACCCTTACTACCCTAAGGAACAAGGTAAGTTCTTTTTTTTATAGGAATTCTTTGGTTTGTGAACCTTTTAAAATAGGAACTGTAACAAGTGTACTAATGACACTTAATCATTTGTAGCAAAACGAAACGGCTTTGGATATCGCGCAACGTAAGAAACACCGCGAAATCATTGGCATGCTAGAGAACCCGCCCAAATTGCCACATTCACGGTCGTCAAGGCACCACAAAAGCGAGAGTCGGAGGAATTCTAAAGAAGGTGAGATACGGCAAAGGTCAAAGAGTCAGACACGGCGCCAGTCGAGAGAATCTGAGCATGGAGTTAAGCGCGAAAAAACCGACAGTTCGAGTAAAGACAGCGCAGGTTCGAAGCGAAAATCGGCGTCGAAGAAGGTAATTTGGAGTCCCCCAAGCTAACTTTCTTTAACCTTTTATACGTTGAAACAATAGCACAAGAGTAAACATGGACAGAAGAATTGCAACTTGTGGTCTCCGTACGGATGCCACGACAGTCCCGAGTTAACAAATGTCTTGCATTCCAAGTTTTATCAGTTGCCCAGCGAAGCACTGTTGGATGGAGAGAGATTCTACTTGGATTTGGCTGGAAACGTTCGCAAAGTAAGACAGTTTATAGATTCCATTCCTTTTGTTGTAAATTACGTCACTATTGGTAATTATTCAGAATCTCTTGCACTTGAAAGATTTTTTTTTTTTTTACAATTTTATTCTAAAGAACTACCCTAGAAACTTTACTTGGAGTTGTTACAATGCACTCAAAACCTCTGTTTATGCAGGAACTAAATGTTTATCCGGAATTGCAGTAAATTATTCGAGATTTCTAGCAATTTATTCACCCTTTCGTGTCTCGATTCTCAAATAATCATTCTTGTAATTTCATTTGCAATTCCAGTATAGTTCATTCGAAATAATTCATTCGCAACTGATGTAAATCATTCAAAATTTCTATCACGAATACGAAATTGCAGCAAATTTACTTACACAGTATACCTTTCAATACCAATGTACTGCTTTCTACTAACTTATTCATCTTTTCTACGAATTTCTTTTAGATATTTATCCTAGTAACCTTACTAACAATTCCAATAATTAACTCAAAATGCTTCTAATTTATACCGCGACTCTTCTCTCAATACACAATGTATTGACGTCGGCTAATCCAAAGGTTTTGTTCTTTATAGGGACCTGCTGGTATTGTACCCTGCTATTGCGGTCCCTTACTACACCGTTTGGAGTGTCGATTAGAACGCGACAAACTGGACATTTTAGGCCGCTTAGACTCGACTCACTACCGGCTCGATTCCCGAATTAACGCTCTGGAACAACGCACCCAAAGCCATCTCCAAGGCTTGCAACGCACAGTCGACAGACTGAACCTGGAAAGTACCCAAGCTGGCTTACAACGAGTTCGCGAAAGCATCGTAACGGGCGCTAATTTACGACCTTCTCATATGGAATCGACTTCCCTCAGTGCACACCCTGGACACCGGCCAATCACAAATCGGCACGATGTTACCGCAGACGTTTACGCAGTGCCGTCGCAGCGCAAATCGCCCACCCGCCAAGAAGAGAATCACTACTTGGAGATGCAAAGTACCAAAGCCACTGTGGATCGTCTCGGTTTGGAAACCGGATCCAGCTTAAGCCGTTTATCCGCCTTAGTCGAAGACAATCCAACGCCCAACTTTGCTCTGCACGCCAACGACAACAATCATGCCGACCTAATCGAAATATTACCATGCGATGACGACCTCAATCAATTCCCCTCTCGCGAAACTCGCATCCAAGCGATGCAAACTTTAAAGGCTCGTTTGGCCTTAGCGGAACTACGCAGTCAACAACAAGAAGAGTTGGATGCTATTATTGCGCATTACGAGAATCGCACAGCTCATCATCATCGCCTCACCGCCGATACGCAGTATAACAACCAGCACCCAGACGAGCATGACTCGGATACAGCCTCAGAAGACTTGAACCACGACGACCTGAAAGAGATTGAGGATACGTTGCAAGAGCTTATTCCTCCACCACTACACTACAATGGGCTGGATCAAGGGCGTTTAGAAGCCAATTTGCCATTAAGCAGTTTGGATCTCAGGTAAAACTTTTTATTTTTAACCCTTGACTAATACTACTACTAGTAGTCAAGATTTAAGGCACTTAGTCAAACGACACAAACGATTTGTAGCTTTCGGAATGTATTTGGTAAATTGGGCGCTTAACCGCACTCCGCAAGGTGCTTGGGTTCAAACCTTTAAATACGGCTCAAATCTTTGAGCAAGGCGACTGAATATTTTTGCACCTAATGACAGGTCCACCGCTACCGATTCTGTTCCTTCTCAAGCCAACGGGTCTCCGGAATTGATCTTTAACCGAGAGCAAAACCCAAACGATGCTCTCACATCACGAGACCTACCATTTAGCGATCATCACTTTCCCGGAGGCGGTGCAGTATTTCAAACCAGCAAAGAGGGCAAACTGGTGGACATGTCGGGCTACGCCTTCGGTTACGATCCCTATGTCAGACGTTATCCTTACGACCCAGATTTTGAACGCGACCGACATAATGACTCCGGCTACAGCACCCGGGTATGTGGAAGTTCCCACGGAACTTCCCCAGCATTGTCTGGTGAGTTTTGTTTGCGTTTTTCGCGAACCTTGCATAACTGCTTTACTTTGGGAAACTTTGTAAGTTCTACCTGTCCAATTGATTTACAGAACTGTAAAAGAAAACTTCATTCTTCCTTTGCCTTTATAAATGCACGTACCTGCTTATTAAGAACGAAAAAGAAGTGAATACAATTCATGTCTTGACTAATTACTGTACAAACTCATACAGGAGCGACAGATACGTTGGACCCGGAGCAGTTTCTTGAGAAGACCCCGGCAGCAAACTTCCAGTCACACTTTGCAAGAGACCTGGCCAGGACGTTGCCCGTTTTACCTTTAGCGCACTCAGCAAGCACAACAATTCATCATAAATTGCCTTATTTGACCGAAGAGGAATTTTTTCCACCTGGGACGATAAGTGCGTCAAGTTTAGTTTAATCTTAATATTGTTACAACTGTTTTATACAGTTACCATGTTGCAGAGCAAGTGCTATTTTCCTTCGTTGTACAAAATACATCAAAACTAAAGCCTTTTATTTAGAATCTCGACTCGAATACTATTTGACACGGTTTAGCGAACTCTGAAGTTCTCGCAACATTTTCTGGCCGTATTGCAACAGGTGTTTGATAGCAGCCTACGTTGAGGAGAAAAGAAAGAAAACTTGATTTTAGACTTACGGTTAGTGGTGCAGAATGAGGAGTGGAAGGTTTACTTCGTCGGTTTGGGAAGAATTGGAGCGAAAATCAGACCGAGCCCAATCTTGCATACACCTGCGCTCAGTAGGGTCTTCGACTTTTCTTAAATCGCGGAAAATAGTGCGATATAAACTGAGTACTTGTTGTCGGAGCATGAACTGAAAGTTTAGAAAAGTACCATATTAGCTCGGAATCAGATTAATACATCCAATTAGCGCAGCATTATTTAGTACAGCGACCATATTAAGGCCACGGTGTAGTGGAACCCCTTATTTACGAGCTACAGCATGTTAAAAAAGGCGTGAAAAATTCTCATTCCCTTTGCAATACAATCAAATTGCATTGTGGCAGTAATGCATGGAATGTATTTATCTATATAACTGGGTTCGTTTTTGTTCATATTTTTTACATTAATTTTTCACATACAGTTCCAAGTTATGAACATATTAAATCACATATAAAAAACGCACCCAGTTATACAGATTTTCTTATTAAGACATTTTTTAAAAATTTTAAGTTACCTCTTTTTTTTAATTTCTTGCTAAAAGTGTATGAAATTACATTGAGAAAGGGTATGACATTAGTGCCCCCCCTCTGACAAAAAGTGATCAGCTACTTGAAGTACAGTACATTACACCGTGACAGACTTGCTACCGACGGAACTGTTTCCCGCCAAACTAAGAAAGGCGGGCGCGAACGAAGGCTACTCCCACCTTCCCAAGACTGACTATTCCCATGCCATGAATCATAACAAACGTATTATCTCTGTAATACAAGCTTAAAATCTTATTATTATTGTAGGATGCTGCGTTTATAGTGTGTTTTCTGTAGAAATAATTAAATATAAATACCTGCTTTAAAGTTAACGTAGTTTTCTTTAGTCTTGACATTTTAGAAATCACTACTGAAAGGCCATTCTACCCCTTACCGTGAATCTTCGAAACAAAGCAATGTTGCCGGTTGTAGAGTTTCCTGCTTTTAGCTAAAACCACTTTAAATGATTAATATTTATTTCGAATTTAGATAAAACTGCTTTTTATTTGAAACTTTTTAAATTAGATAACTAGCAAATTGGAGTATTTTTCTGGAAACTTAGTTGGCAACATTTATTTCTGAATTAAAGTTCAGAGGAGGCGCTAAACTTATTTACGATATTTAAATGCAGTAAGACATGTGGAATATTTTTTCTACAACATGATGAGACTTTGTATTAAAACACTACGAGCGAGTAGTAAAAACCTTGTCGTACTTCGGAAGGGCTTATCTGATATAAGTGTCACCCCTGCAAGGCTTAGATTTACAGAACAAGAGTGGGATGACATCAAGCCAAAACACCCCAAAAAGAATGCGCGAATTAAGGTGTTTCGAGAGTTATTAGGTTTGGACATTATTTAATCGTAAGGAAGAAAAACAATGTATTTTGGACATTAGGACCTAAAATATCAGTTTACGCCGCGACGAGAGATTTGGATACGTTAGATGCTCAATGTCCATCTCCGCATGCGATTCCAGATGGAAAACAAATGGCAAAGATGGTCTTAATGCTAAGGAAACTGGGCTTCCCCAAAGAAGACATCAGGAAAGACTTTACACTGCTCTCGAAGGACCCTTTCACGATTCATGACACGATACGAAGTCTGCAGGAACTCGGAGTAGAACACATCAAAACCAGTCACGTTTTAAAGTATTCTTTGCTTTATCTTCTTATAGTTTCGATCGTCTTAATAAAACGCGTTCTTGTGAAAAGGTACCTTCCTACGTTGTCGCAAGTCTTACAAGTGGCAAAAGCTCACTTTGATTTGCCACCAGACTTCAACTTCGGTCACAGTTTGATAGAACACTTGGACTTTTTGCCGGAAGCCAGTTTATGCGAGCTACGTGAATCGTTGAAACAGATTGATGAGCTTAGGTTCACACTGGGTGATTTAAAAGCTCTCATTTACCAGCATTATTTCAAGTGGAAATTCGAATGCTCACTGGAAGTGGCCAAGCAAATTGTAGATAAACGTTACGAAATTCTCAGGCGAAGTTATTCGCATGTTAGTAAGATTGCCAACTGCCTACGAGATAGCGGATTTACTCCAGATCAGGTATTTACTTTTTGCAATTCATATTTTTTTTAATGTCCTGAATTGTTGTTAAAGTGAATGTTGGTTTATTTTTATTAGATTATGAAGATAAAGAAGCTCTTCTACTATGACCCAAAGGTTCTTGAAACGTATTGCAGAAACGTGAGCAAAGTAGGCAGCATGGTACTCCCAGAATTTTTAGCGAAGTACCCTCGTGTGCTAGAAGTGGGATCAGACGTAGTCTTACCCAACCTGATCGCCTTAAGATGCTACGGTTTCAGCGAGGAAGCCATCGAAAATTGCGTTCGTACCTTATACCTCGATCCTTCTGTACTCCGCGCGAGGCTAATGGAAGTAGAGCATATACCCGAATTTAGCATCCTCAAGACACATAGTCGATTTTTGTCCATTCTGGTCTACTACAACCGTGCCAGCGCTCGACTGCAAGACGCTCGTTTATCACATCCTCACAAGATCTCTGTGCAGCTTCTCACTTCTCGTAACGACGTGTAAGATCCGTCTCTGGACTCGAGAATTGTCTTTTTATTAATTTCTTTTTGCTTAGATACTCCCAAGCAATCACGCACATCAAGAGTTTTCGCCTATCGGATCAATTGCTTGAGTACCTCAGCGATCTGCTCGGTGACGAACAAAAGTTGATCAGAGCTCGACTAGAAGAACATCCGTTTCAGAATCATCTCGAATTAATGCATGTTAAGACAGTCGTAGACTTCTTGGTTGATGAAGGGTTCACGACCGAGCAGATATCCCGAGGAATCCAGCTAGTTCTGTATCCGAAACTAGTCATAGAGCAACACATTCTGAAGGTGGCTCTTCTTCCCGAGCTCCAGCCATTCACGAAATGGCGAAAGCATCCGCAATTGCTCCAGATACTTTTGTATGTGATTGAACGCAACTTCCATTTCACTGGTAACGGCATTTTCAGTGAACCAGAGCCTGAAGTGCAAGATCAACACCAAAAGCGCCATGAAAATGATACTTCCTATGTACATAAAGATTCGCAGGAATACAAGATGAAAGTTTAGTTTAGTACAAGTCAAGTGGAATTGTATTCGTATTGTAAGTACGTGCACTGTCACTTCAGATTATTGCAAAAAAAAATCTCGAGTTAGCTTAAGGTTTCATTAAAACAAAAAGTTTTAACTAGTGAAATAAGCCACAGTCACCATCGAACTATAGAGAACAGCTAAGACTAGTTTGGGAGCTAAAGACCCATTCACTCCCAGCTCGTCTTCTGGCAAGGGACAGCTTAACATTTCTGTTGGTCTGACAATGAAACGCTGGCGTTTAAACTCAGCCGTTAGGCCTGCAAAATATGATAAAGATAACTCCTTTATTGATAACTGAATAACCGGTTACACAATTTTTGAAATTAAGGATGGAAACTATATACGTTCTTACCTGAAGAAAGCGGATAGATCGCATTGTCTAACGTGGTTAGCAATTCAATGGCGCAGTTGCCTGAAGGTTCCACGCAAACACGCTCTTCAGTAATGCACATTACCAAGCTACAGTTCTGGTAATCCAAGCCTAATGAAAGCAATACAATAAGGATTAAATAAATTAATATAAAATGTGAATAAACACAATGTTGGTAAATTAGTAACTGTAAAAATGTGCAATGTTTACGTAAAAATAATCAGAGAATTCTCAATACAAGTCGGCCAAGATAGGTTTGATCACGCTGATTTAATTTTTTTTTTAGTAATTTATATTTTGAAATAATATTAAAATACAAAGTTAACAGGAAATTGATTTAAAACTTACACATGTTTCTTTTATAGCTATCATTATTTTTCTTTGGTACGAAAATGAAAAGGCTGCACCTGCAAAGTAGGCAGGTACCGTATTACCTTGGATTGTCCAGTTCGAAATGCCCGGAGGCATTATAGGGTTCGCGCTCATTTGGTCTACGTGTAAACGAACCCCACCGTAGCCAAAAAGTATTGCTTGAAGAAATCCACCCATTCCTGTAATAAAATTGACTGCTCCTACTTGCTGTTGGGCCTCAGTCCACACCTACGAAGAAATAAAACTTTAAAAAATATTACGCAAATTGTATCTGTGCTGTTATGGATGCAACTAACATAATCTATTCAAACAAGAATCTAACGTGGATCTACACGAATTAAATACTAATTGACTGATCGCTAAAATAACTAAATATCAGTTCAGTAATGCCACAGTATCTAGGTTTCAAGCTCTAGGTTTGAAACCTATATACTGTGGTAATGCTAAAAATAGTTAGAAAATCATTTCAAGTTAATAGTTTCGAGCCTTCTTTTAAGGAGACCAGCTTTTTTGAAGCGGTCTTACCTTAAAAGGTTCGGTTTTGTAAGGCAAGTAACTCTGGTTGAACATCTCCTCAGCTTTGGCGGTATCGTTCAATTCCAAATGCCCCACTGCGTGCATACTCCATGTCATAGCTGGACCATCTTTTCGAGTCACAGGTTCATAAATATTCAGATCATTCCGACGCTGCACTGGATCGATCACATGCATCAAAGGGAATCCCAAGAGTACTACATCAGCTTGTTTGATTTCTTCCCCTATATCATTCACGAAACAAATTCTTAGAAAAAACAAACGAACTTTAAGAATTTCGGAATACCTACCAATCTGATAGCCATCAAATTCAGGATGATAGTTGTTCGTTGCATCATAATTATACTTTAAACGTCGGGCAGTATCCATCCATTGATCAGGAATATCACCAGTCATATAATCACCACATAAACACTTGGCATGCCTGAAATGTATACAAAAAACTCCATTGTTAATCACATCCAAAAGGGAACGACGAAAGAAGAAAAACAACGGTGAAGAAGATATACTTGGCAAAGAAGATGGAATAGGCTGCAACCGTATTTGTATAAATAGAATTGTTCACCGCCAAATGATCTTCATCTGGAGGCATGACTCCTATGTTTAAAACAAGCCCAATCAAAGAAAATTAATTTTCAAACATGAAACACGAGGAATTTTACCGTTAATTTCATAGAAACCGGAGTCAGAATTATACTCAGCTCGGCTGGCCCAAAACTCGGCCATTTCGCGAATAAAATCGCAGCCGTTGACATCCATAGGGTATTCGTAGTCTTCGCCATACAGCCAATCTTTATCTTTGGTGGCTGACCAGTACAATCGAGCAGCGAACGCAATGTCGCCAGTCACATGTTGCTGATTTTCCCGAGTTTCGGGACAACAATCTGGTGTACATTCGGTACCAGTAACGACACTTTCCCACGGAAACCTAAAAACAAATTCCAAAAATAAAAAAGCTTCGGATTGAAGTAAGACCTGGCCTGCCATTCGTTCGCAGGCTATCCGAAGTTCCCTACTTCCGTCGTTGCATAATTCGTACGTTAATTAAACCATTCGTACACAAATCCAGGTAGATGTTATTTCAGTTGGTAGCTTCTTTCTTGACGAGACAATACAACACATTGAAACTTACCTGGCTCCTTGATAGCCACCTGAAGCCGCTCGATCCCGGGCCGTTTGCATACGAGACATGCGATATAGCAACAAATCCTTCGCAATGTCAGGCCAGAGCAGCAAAACTGGAGGAAACATCCACATTTCCGTATCCCAGAAAGAATGGCCTTAATAAAAAAAAAAAAAAGTTCTAAAGAATTTTGCTAAGTAATTCAGAATTACTTAAAATTGAAGTAGTGTACCCTGATAGTCTTGCAAAAGTCCCCCATTAGCCAATCCACCTGGACTAAGTCCATAGAAAGGCTTATGCAATCCATCTTCATGACTAGGCAAAGACATGAGTAAGTAATACATGCTTCCATAGACAGTTTTTGCCTATAGATAATCAATGTTAGAAATAAAAATCGTTTTTGAAACTCTTTTTCAGAAACTTAAAGTTACCAGTTCTTTATTTTCCCCTTCAAGATGGATGTTTCCCGCCTGCCAGACTTTACTCCACGCATTAAGATGAGCTTTCAGCAAATCCTCGCTTCGACCGTTAGTTATATAATACCTGGCCTTATTGTATTCTCGGGTTGCTGTAGCATAAGTGTCACTTGTCGCCATAACCAAAGTAAAGATGGGGTTCGAGACGTTTAAGGTAATCGTATCTGGAACCTTGAAACAAAAATAAGAAATAAAATTCCAAGAATACGCGAAAGGTTATCTTTGACTAAGTACGTACGTCAGTCCAAACGACGAACACTGGTAATGGAAACGATTGATACTTTGTATCTTCTATAATCTTGGTCTGGCCTGACGTCCATAAATCCTGGCCGCTTCCATGAATATCGTCAAAAGTTATATCAGAGCTGTCAGATCCAGGATTGTTAGTCAAATCCAAGGAAATAGATTCGGCTAATTTTCCCGCATAAATAAATAAAAAGAAACCAATTAAGTTTTCAGACCACGTTATACCAATATTCAATTACTTGTGTTAAAAATAGCTTTAATTTGAGTAACGAGCAAAGAAGTATAAACGCGATGAGCATATGTAGTCTGCTCAATGACGACGTCATTTAGGTTAATTTGCTCCACAAACGTTGCTAAATACAACATTTTCAATCAAAAGTTAAGTTTTTAAAATAAATAATTTAAGCTAGCATTACCTAGACTAACGTCTAACCGATATCGTGTGCTAACGACATTCTCGTTGAAAGAAACTCGTACGTTAACTCGAGAAGGAACTCGCGCTCTGTGACTTTCACCACGTTCACCACTATACAGACCATTCATATATACAGTATCGGTATATACTGTAGTAGCTACTTGGCCGTTTCCTACACTTGCCATGTGTTGCAGATTGGCAGGCAATCTAACGAAAATTTAAACGGAATCACATTTTTTCACTCCTTACAGGAATTAAAAGAGCTCACTGACACCGTTTTTAGTAATACAGTGGGTGATTAACGAACATAATCCATTCTAAAAAGATGTTCGTTAACCGAATTGTTCGCTAACCGATCATCGAATTACCATAGACTTTTAATGCCTGTCATTTGTACGTAAAAGTACTTGTGTTTGTTTGGAGGTGTTCGTTATCCGATCTGTTCGTTAACCGATCACCCACTGCAAAATTAAGGTACTTACGAGTCGGACTCGAAAATAGTGGGTGAATCGCTCAAGTCAGGTGTCTCGGCACCTGTTTGGAAAACAGAAACTTCGCATGCGCAAAGCTGATTTGCCAACAAATGTGCCAAGAAAAATACACCCAAGAACGCCATACTGTAACAGAAAGAATAGACAAATAAGTGAAGTTAGAATTATATAAGTCATATGGAAATTTATCGTACGTTGGATTGACCGAAGGCATCTTCCTTGGAGCGATTCTGATGCCCGACTGAATTTGGGACGAGTTGAAATATTGCCCCCAAGTGGAAAGTGGAACTTTAACACTGTGTATTCCGAGCACGAAGGTCAAGGTGAGGTTACAGGGTAGGCGACCTTATTCAAAGACAACCCTTACCTTTAACGGTGGAATTCGTTTGCTAATGTTTAGTGACAAACATGACCCGAAAGTTGCATTCCCTTTTTCCAAGATAAGAGTTAGGGTTTATCGAATAATTGATATCGTATCGTAAAGCAAATAATGGTGTTTGTATCGACTTTTCCCTTAAAAATGCAATTAAACATCGGCAGCAACAAGCGTTGACCTAATTTGCCTTTACATTAAGAAATGAAAGTGAAATGAAAATGAAAATACATTTTATTAACTGCAAATTCAATTCAATTCAAAACACAAAACTTCGAAAAAATCGTAGCTAGTTTCACTAGAAGAAATTGAGAGCTTCAATTAAAAAGTGTAGCTGAATCTCAAATTGGTGTTCAAAGCTTTAACTAACGTTGTGACTAAACTAAGAAAAAAATTGAAATTGTGAATGAAAATGAAATTTGAATGGTAAGTTATGAACAAAAGCAAAAACAAAAATTGAAATTCTTGAATTGAACACAGCAAACAAAATTGAGCTAGAACTGAAAACTCTAAATTAAAACAGAAACTTTAAAACGAAAATGAAAAAGAATCTAGAGTATTCTAAAAAAAACTACGGTTTTCTTGGAAAGATACTAAATAAACAATTCGTCTTAACAGAAAAGACGAGAATAACCACAATTAAAGCTTCTTAAGCTCGGATTTAGATTTTAGATTATTACCTGTATAGCTTGAGTGTAAAAAAGTTTACAATTTTCAAGGACATAAATAGAACACGAAGTTTCACTAGCGGTAAGGATGTACTTGGCCTGCTGCTTTGATATTAGTTTTAATGGTACTTGGTGCCTTCCCGCCTGCGAAAAGAAAATGAGCTTGAAATTCTTGATTTTGAAGTGATATAAAACATAATAATAATCATAATAATAAAATACCTGCTCCAGGAGCGTTAGGTCGAATTCCACCGGGACCAGCGTTAGGAGGACCACTGGGAGGGCCAGGCATGGGTACATTAGGTTTCAAATTCCGACCAAAGCCTACAGCAGCTACTAATGCTTGTGAATCAGAAGTATTCCAAGTGGTGGCTGCGTTTGCCCGAGCAGTTGCTTCACTTTCCCATTCTTCTCTCGCTTGTGATATAAGCTCAACAACGTTGTTAACGATCTTGTTCAATGCATTCACTTGTTTCTAGAAACAAACGAAAAAGTTCGTCTAACGTAATTTAAGTTTCAATTGCCTTGAATTGCTTTTACTAAGATTAATTTAGACGTGAGGTTTATAGGGTTCTCGTACTTGTGCAGTGTCTGGGGGAGTTTGTGCAGCTCTTTGTTCGAGTTGTCCTTGTCGTAGTTCAACTTCTGGATCAGGCTTTGTACGCAGTAGATCGGGAACCAAATCATGAGTAAAGGCTGGTACTCGGCTATCTGTCATCCGACTGAGGTTTTCATCGGGGTCCGGACTTAACAGCAGCGGAAGTAAAACCAGGTTCCTTAATAAGGGCGTTCTTTCATGCTTTAACGCTTTTAGTAACGTGTTCATCTATGTAAGGCAAAATTGAGTAAAGTACTGGGACAAAATAAGGTAGAATGCTTAGGTTTACTTGTCCTGAAATCAAGGCGAAGCTGTCCAACATGGAAGGCCATTGAATTATTTCATGTTCATGTTCCATGCGAACAATCAAAGACGAGAGTGAGCCTTTGAGGTCATTTACGCGCTGGATTATTGTATCGAGAGCTGCTTCAAGTTGCTTTTCTTCCCTTTGCATAGTAAGTTCACTTTGTTGTTCGTCTTCTTCTTCTCGTCTTTGTCAATTACTTTGTTTTTTAATTGTTTTGTTTGGGTAGTAAGGTGCCACAACCTCAAAGATTTACAACTCGCTACCATCTAGCGGTATTTTGCAACATCATGATAGATCAATTGATGTACGAAACGCTATTTCCGTCAGGTAGCACGCTAGTGCGAAGTACCATTCCTATTCATAGTAACGGGAACCTTAAAGTTCACAGAAACGTTGCTCATTTTCTCTATAAATAGGCTTATAACTATATTGTAGCTTTTACTTTACTTCGTAGTCCACTTCAAGAACACTGTTATGTCTATTTCTATTATTTTTAGATCTGAAAAATTCGACCTTTGAACCATTTGCTTAGTGTTTATTTTTAACTGCTAAATTACGGTTTCATTAATGAATTCCTTATTCCTAATATAAGCTTTGTTGGGAGGACAAAGTCGACGTTTCATTTTCCCAGGAAATCTTTTATTTTAATATTAGTTCTTGACATTCAAGCCATTTAATAGAGCCTGTATATTGGCAACTTAGGTTAATCCCAAGTTAATAAATCTCCGACACAAAGCTCAACTTGCTGCTTGTTATCGTTTCCAATCGCCGTCCAAACTCCAAAGTGTAATTTGGGTCCCCGTATGGCTCCTAAAGCACGCAATGGTTCTTTGCTGGGCTCTCCTGTTTCTGTATCTACGCATATCATCAGACAGCGAGGACAATTACCTTCACTCTACATAATAAATCAAAATGGTAAAAAATATGAAATAAATATTTGATTTTACTATTAGTGCTAATTTCCCGATTCGAAAAGTAGCCCACTTTTCTTCTTCATAAGGTTCTACCCCTTCAATTATCAAATTTCCGCGGAAACGGTCCAGTAAGTCTTTCTGTGATATATGATGGATTAGTCATGTTTTCAAGTATGTTTCATACTGATTTTTCTTTTCAATATTGGGTTGTCAGGACCAATTATTTCAAGTTCACTTTAAGAAATTGAATAGGGCTAAAATCGTTCGAAAATATGTATGATAGATTAGTAATTACCGAATCATATGTTAAGGTGTAATCCATTTCTTCCGTGTCCTCTTTGAATTTGAGCACGCTGTCATAATTTATAAGCAGAAAATGCGCGTCGTTAGCCATGGATAAAGGCGCTTTTGCTTTGGAAGCTCGTTCATCGCTTTTGTGCTGCCGAATCAATCGCAATCCCTCTTGATTAAATACGT
Organism: Lepidurus packardi; assembly: GCA_023053545.1. Taxonomy (NCBI): domain Eukaryota; kingdom Metazoa; phylum Arthropoda; class Branchiopoda; order Notostraca; family Triopsidae; genus Lepidurus; species Lepidurus packardi. The sequence continues at coordinate 6,817,556 of JAKZAN010000002.1, forward strand.
CCTGCAGCCACAACGCCACCTCGTCCCCGCAATCTTCACCTACGACCTTCCCCACGCAGACTTTGGTAACACACAGAGCTGCTTTAACCGAATCACCATTTTCCTTACCCTCCAAGTCCACAGCAACACTTCCAAATCCTATTAAATAATAGCGATATAAAATCAAGTCACAAAAGAAATTATTCTTCCAAATTCACATTTAAAACATTGTTTGAAACACATAAACTCCATTTCCGCAACTGAATTCAAAAGGTTTTTCCAGCGTTCCAGTCTATCTAACACACCGCAATGTCGCCAATATATAGGCTTGTGCCTTTATGTCATTAAACGTAAACAACTAAACAAGTTCTGAGAAATTAAAAGAAAATAACGAATAAAAAAAAATCTCAAACTTCCTTTGATGTTATTCTAAGGACAACTCTTTTCACAACTCGTTACGTTTATAAAATAATAGAAGTAATAGAAGAGAATAATAGAAGTAAATAGAAGTAAGAAAATAATAGAAGTAATAACAATAATAATACCTGGAAAGGAAAGAGTCAGAATTCCTCTTTCTAGATCAATTTGCGATTCCAGTAAGCAAAGTTTGGGCTCACTATTCAAATCCAGTCCTCTTCCGGAAGGAGTTGTAACCGAAAAATGTCTATCGTAAAGCAATCCTTTCGCTCCAATCGGCCATTTCTCTACTTTTAAAGGTGCACCGGACTTTACTGGGTACAAATGAATACCCCGTAAACGAGGCGAGCCTGGTAATAAAGCTGTCATGTCAGCTAATGAGACTCAATTGCTTAAGATCATAATAGACTTAATATGAGTTAAGAAAACTAGTCCCTTCAATACTACAAGTAGCCAATCGATGTGGGTACGTAACCGCCATTAAAGTGATACGGTATCTTACTGATTACCGAAGAGTTGCCTCGCTGAAAAAGGTAAAAAAGATAAGAGGAAAAGGAATAAAAAAATAGCTTACTTTGATTAGATTGCGTTTTTGCGTCGTAGTGACACTATATCCTCGTTCTCCTATTCCTACTTTTGTTTAAAGGGGGAGTAAGGTGCAAAAAAAAATAATAAAAAAATATGTTATAGGGGAGACCAAACGAACTAGGTAAAAAATTCTGCAGGCATTTGATCTCCTCTGTAAAGAAAATGCACCTTTACTCCTCTTTAAATAGTTGCATGCTTTATTTTCCTTTTTACGTGCAGATGACAGCACAAACAATTTTCTTGAGAATCACCCAACAACTTTCTTGTTCTTTCGTTACTATTCTCGTCAAAACAATAAAAACTCCTTTCGATTATGATTTTGCGCTGATTTTTCTCTACATTTAAAGTATCGGTATATATAACAGTTTCATTACAGATATGGTGCATTCATTCTGCGTTAATTTAAAAAATGTTGAAACCTTAAAGGCTTAAAACGAAAAACGAAATCAATATCTGCGTTTTTGCTGTTATACAGTCGCATTTACAAATCTTTTAACTCCCGTAGAACGTATATCGCATTCCCGAACGGCAGAGACATTCCTGAAATAATATGGATCTATCCAGAACAATTTATGTTATTAACCGGGAGTTTTCCCACTCGGATACGATGGCGTGCCGCGATTTAGTATTCCGATCCGTTATGAGTACCTGGAAAACAGTATATTTGAACGCCCTTATTAATGAATTAACGTATCAATTTGCCATTTTGCTGGCCGCCTTACTCTTTATACTGGTCGGAGTCCCATTCCAGTATTGCGCCTTAGCTGTGCCGGTTACTTTGCTCTTATTATGGGTGTACGTTTACAGCAGCCACGCCTTTCATGCCTTCGAAGCTCAGTACCAAGTCAGACAACCTTCCAATGACAAAACAGGCACGTGGGTTAGTGAAGCGTACGAGCCTTGGTTTATTACAACAAGCATCCACAAGAACGTTCTTATATTGAGCCCTTTGCAAGCCAAAGAGAAACCAGAACTTCACGACAGGAAAAAGCGAATCGTTGGTCTAACTATGGTAGTTCGCCATAAAGAGAAAGCCAATGTCGCCTGGCTCGGAAAACTCGTTGTGGCCGAGGATTATCAGCGCTGCGGAATCGGCACTTCCTTAGTAGATTCCGCAGCTCGTTTTTGCTATGACAGAGGCTATTCATCCATACAGTGCGTCATATCCCAATACCAACACACGGCCAAATCCTTCTTATTAAACAGACAATTCGAACTGGAAAGTATTTACAGTAAAGACGTGCTCGCCTCAGCCGCCGCCTACTCTTGTTACGTTTTCCTAAGAGATTTATTGTATACCGAATCACGCCTAAATGCCTAAGTTAGGCTGTTGTTCCTTATCTTTGCCTTCCCAATTTTTGAAAATTCGTGGTTTCCCGCGAAAAGATTCAACAAGTGGTACGTCGCACTTGACTTCTTGTAACACATTTAATTAAACTTTATAATAAAGATAAAGGTTTTTTTATCACTGATTGCGTAGAAGCTCGTACACATTCTTTTGTTTTATGTTGTGTTTTGACCAATGGAAGCATTGATTTGGAAACGAACCGTTCGCGCGGGTTCTTGGAAAAAGAGATAGCCCTTGGGGGTTGTTTTGGAGCTTACACTTTCTATGAGTTGAGAGTTAATCTTCTCACAATTCCCCATCTTGGGTTTCTTTTCAAGTAAGTTTTTGTACTGAACACCGTGTACTAGGTATATTGTTTTTAAAAATACCTAACTTTTTTTTGTTTCTAGGCTTATTTTCTTGACTTTTTCTTAAGCTTGATTGGTATAAAACATCCTGGCTTGGTTCTTAAGAAGTCATGGTAAAATTGGAGCACGACAAGGTGCAACTATAGTATAAGCTTCCACTTCCTCTTCCTGGAATTCTCAACGTGGATTCGCAGATCCTTGCAAAAGAAAAGACTTACTTCCTTGTAAAGGGTAATGGATACCCTAAATAGCAACAGTAAATGCAAAATAGAAGATCAGTCTCTCCCGGTCTATGAAGGTCCCTTTACATTCCCACAATACATTTATCAAATTAGTATTGTTTGGTTTAGATGAGACGGTTTACCATCTGGAAGGGAGATTTATTTGGAGTTTGAGAAGCAAAGCCTGGATAAAATACCTTGTTTTAGCATTAAGCCTCCTAACTTTCTTGCTTTTTCTATCCTTGGGCTTTACCTGCAATGTGATATACCAATTGCGATCAGTCCAAGCAGAACTTCTCGAAATGCAACAAGAAATGGTTGAGATGAAGCAAAAATTAAACAGAAATATCCCTGAGTACAACACAGAAGCCGCAGATGAGAGTAAAATTCGCTTGAAACGTTTAGCCACGTCTTTGATTGAAGGAAACCGAGGTAAAGCCAAATCTTCGTCCAGTACGAAACTGAAAAGAAAGGAACCGAGCAAATCACAGCCAGTAAAACTCAAAAGTCTAGGCAAGCTATCAGTATCTTGCTTGTGCTTTCGCATAAACTACTGCTTTTCATGACATATTCGCATGCATTTTGCTTTGTTAGCTAGTTATCTCGACCCGAGATTCCTTTGATATCATGTCGAAACGCTCATTTCAGGAGTAAGAGCTATCCATTTAGAAGTCGAAGGCTCTCACATTCCTGCCGGAAACTTGGGAGCCGGTGGTGCGATTCCTCATTGGTCAGCAAGGAATTCAACCACATGGTCGCCCTTCCAATTGACCAATATTCGTTTGGATGATCAAGATGGACGCGTAATTGTATCTCAAACGGGCCTCTACTTTGTATACGCACAAGTAATCCCCCTACAATTTTTCAACAGAACTAATGAAATGCTTTTATTAATCAACATTGATATCTTTTCATATTTTGACAGTTGAATTATCCGGAAGGTGGCAATGGAAACAATTTTGAAGTCCGAGTTATGGAACAACGAGCTGATTTTAAGCCCACGGTCATTGCTCATTGTAGTATAACCAAGTACCCTGGCGCTCATAACGATGCAACTTGTTACACCGCAGTGGTCCGAGTACTTGAAGCAGGTGATAAAGTATACGTTCGACAAGTAGAACTGGATCGTGTTATCGCTACCGAAGAAGGCCAAAGTTTTTTGGGCTTGGTCAAGTTAGCCTAAAAGTGATCCATTCATTAATCCGGGTGTTAGTAGTGTGATACGCAAAAAACAGTAATTACTTTGGGTGCCAATTCTTTTTTTAATATATTTTTGTCTACTGTTTTGATGAGCCTGAAGCTACGTAGGATTGACCAAGTTGAAGATGTTTTTACGCGATTGACTGTTTGTAATTTTGTGACTACTGAAGTGATTCTTTAACTTTTAAATGTGACACATGAAAAACTCCAACATCGCAATAGTTCAGCGGCCCTTATTCGTTTATTTCAGTACCTGAACGCACTCTAGAAATGGAAAATAAACTGAACAATCATTAGTTTATCTCATTTGGCAAATCGCAAGGGCAAGTACTGTTAAATGTCTTGTGTGTGGGTATAACCAATGGGGTCTTCTTTTGCATTTCACTGTGAACAGTATAAAAATAACCAATATGAACTTAAAACGAAAACTTGGGATTGGGTCCAAAAAAGAGTGGTTTTGGGCTAGTTGACGCTGTAATGCACTGTAGGTAATGTACAATTACGTCATTTCTTTTTCTTTTTTTTTTTTTCTTTTTCAGTTTTTACACTGCCCAAGTTTCGGCTTCGGTTTCCAAAAAAAAGAGTTCGTTTCTTAGCACTTCGAGACACATTTCCAAAGACAAGGGAAACTTGAGATTTGTACTTGAACACCGTAAAGTTTGGTTTGTGGATGCATTGAACAAGGGGGAGGTGTTCATAAAGCATCAGTCTCTTCACTTGCTTCTTCCATGTAAACTAGTATAAAGAAAAGTTTGCGAATTGGTGAATTTGAGTGTAATTCAAAAGTCCTCAAAGAATAATAAACGTACCACAGTCGAAGTTATCCATGGGAATATCTGCTGATGCCAATGCTGTGCTAAATATGTCTGCCGTTTGTGTTTCATTATTGGAAGAGACTGGTGAAGAAACGTTCCCATCCTGTATGCAAATTTCAGTTCCTGATAATAATAAAAACAAAGAAATTCATTTAAAATTTCAATAAATTCTATTTAATCCACTAAAAGGATTTGGATTCAATTTGGTCTGAATTTATTTACTTGAATTTACGAGTTATTTTTACCTGTAAAAATTGGTTCGGTGATTATTTCAGCTTCTATGTGATTTCCGTTATGGATTCCTTCGTCTTGGTTGCTTCGGGTTTGCGCCTCCGAAGAATTCGAGTCTTCTGCCAAACAATGAAACAATGCTCTCGCCCCCGGATTCTGTTGCTGACCTAACATACTGAGTGCTTCATCTAAAACCGGGCAGAACCACACGGAAAGAGTTGAAAAAAAGTCGAGAAGAGAGAAAGTGTCGAAAAGAGAAAAAAAAAGTAGTTGAAGACAGTCATTATTCAAAGCCATACCTAAAGACATGTCTCTGGAAGAACTAAAAACGCTTTCAGATGACGTAATGATCGTTTCAGTCAACGGCGTGTCTTCAATAACAACTTCGCTGCTCACAGTTGAAATATCGTCCCCTTTCAAACGAAAAAATCATGTTCTAACGAACGACAAATTACTCAAAATTACCTGATATATGTATTTCTGATGTTGGCACCTCTTGAGTTCCTATCACTTCTTGAGTAACGCTTTCTGCTTCAACTCCTAAAACTCCTGAAGCTTGCAGAATATTCGTAAGCAATGAAGGCTCACTCAAACTCTCTGATCTGAGATCCAAGACGAAGACATTGCTCTAAGACAATATTTAAATTGTATTTTTCTATTTATTATACCTATTTAATTGATTCAACTATTCGTTATCTATATTGTTTAGTTATCTAAAGTGCTTAAAGTTATGCAGTTTATTTTAAATACTTAAGCTGAATTACGTTTCTATTCCCACATTAAATGATTTAAACATTATTCTAACTTTATTTATTATAACACTATTTAATTAATATTTCTTTAATTAGAAAGCGAAGTGTTCGCAAGCTTACTGTAGTCGAATTGGGCGCTATTCGATGTTCTGGTAATGAAAAGTCCTTCAGAGGAGTGCGAGGAGCCAGAGACACTGGTTTTGACGTTTTTAAAAAATCCTAACCACATTCATTAAGAATCTGCCTTTGAAAAAAAACCGCTACATTACTTTGTTCTGCTGTGCCACAAAGGCTTTGGTCAACGGATGTCCTTTAGATATCATAATAACGTTAGGTTTGCCTCCTGAGTTCTTCAGAATGGCAGAATTGGCACTCGCTTGGATCAACTTGTTAACAGGGACGGTCTGATGTGCACTTACAATGTTTACTCCTACAAGAAAACCTTGCTAAGTACATTTTTATTGCTGAAAACGAAGAAATTATACCTCCTGCAAGTAAAGGTCTTTGCAACACCTGAACTGTGGTCGTGTTTGCAACAGAAATCGGAGTTTTTACTAAAGGACTGCTCAAAGAAAGCGTCACGTTCTTTACTGAAGTCACTACAATGGCAAAATTATCAATCTTATTTCAAAAACCAAGTAATTTTTGCAAACCTGCAGCTGTACTGGAAACGACAACTTGCTGGGTACTTGACGCAATGGTTTGCTGAATATAAACAGGCCCTGTGAAGATAAAAACCAAAACCAAAATGGTTAAAACAGGTAAGGAAGTTCCTAAAAACACAAAAGAACTGTTATTTAGACGTACGTATATGCCTCTGGGTGGGGGTTTTCATTGCTAGGACTTTTTCGTTAGTTCTATGAAGAAATCGTTGTCTGGGTGTCGAAGTTAAGTTTGGGGCTGAGAATCGAGGTCTAAGACCTGGATTAGCACCCATAGGTAACGAAGACCTAGGTGTAATTGAAGGTCCTCGAGTTCGTACGCGACCTGAGTTCAAACAAATTAATAAGATTATTAAAAAAATACACCAAAAAATTGGCAAAAAATATTAACCTGCTATGTTGGGAGTCGCAGGTGCTAGCTGGCGAACCGGAGCTATGGATTTTGAGAAAGAAACCGGCTGTGGTGTGCTACTAGAGACCGGGGCAGACAATACAGCTTTGGGAACTGACGCCCGGACTATGGTCGGACAGCCAGCTTGGGGTGATGTATTTTTCGCTACTATATGAACCTTAAGAAAAGCATTTACATGATTTTTTTGGATAAATCGGATGAATATTTATGATAAAAAGCTACTTTTGAAGAGGAAACGGCTGTGTATTCCGTAGAGTCTCGTCTCGGCCGTTTTAAAGGTTTAATTGTAACTCCTTCCTGAGAAATATCGCTGGATTGCATAGAGTTTTCAATACGCGTCTGAAAAAAAAGGATAATCGTGCTTAGAAATGAATAATCTTACTAAACCAAACTAAACTCTTTACGGTGGAAGGGAGGGAAACTCGCGAGGCAAACGCATTGGGTTTACTTCTATGGAAGTATGCTTTCGAAGAGCCTGGATGTAACATGGTGCGCTCCAAATCCTCTTTTAGATACTTATCATCTACAATTTCTAGGTGAAATAAAAACAATGTTATTGACTTTTGCTTCAAGCAGGTTTTGCTTAATACCTGGCCTTCGCTCCAAGCTCACAGGAGCCAGGAAATTGGGGTGTCGTTCAGCCATACTCGTCACGCTATCTGCTAACAAGGAAAACGACGTCGGAGCGATCCATCGTTGATACACAGGCACAATACGTCGTCCTTCCAATGCCCAACTAGTTTCAGAATCCGCGCCAGTTAAACTATACAATTAGTTCAGTGAATGTTAGATGAAACGCTTGCTTGACATAGACATTACTTTTGTGCGACAGTGTTGAGCTTGTCGTCGTTGACGGCTCTTCTGATTTCTGCCTTTTGCCGGTCAGAGGGAATCTTTAAGACAGCTGCTAAATCTTGCAGAAGCTTCTTCTTATCCTTGGATAGGTCTCCTTGGGCTCGGAACGTCGAAACGAGCGATCCAAAAGTCTCCAATTCTAGTATAAAAAGGAATAGTTAACGTAACGGCATGGTAAGGGCTGGGTTAGTTGGATTAACTTGCTTTTAACTTACCTAATCTCCTTAAAATCCGTCTGCAATCCTCCTTTGTAATATCAAGAGAGGAATTCATATTCACACACGCCAATCGCCTAACCTATAGGGGTTTCATAAACACAACACACAAAGCAGCTGCTTTTATTCCAGCCAAGGTTTTTTTTACGATGTGGCTCAGCACCGTTTATGTTGAGTTTGTTCTACCTTTATAAGCGAAACCCACAGATAACTGTAAAATATTATTTAATTCATTTTTATAGTATTTATAAGCGTTGATCACGCGATAAATAGCAAGTCAATGTCCCTAAACAGCCAGAAAGAAATTATGAACGGATTCTGGCTCCCACAACACAACAAATGCCCGCCATTACTACAGTTAGGACGCCGAACCGGATAGGAATGCTTCGCTATTCGGGGTTCGGGTCTTAGCCTCACATTGATGTTGGGAAGAAGGTATTTATGTAAAGTTGTTCCAAAATTTAGTTACGTTAGTTTCGCGGTTTGTGGTGCGTCTTAAAGTTTCAAAAAAGTTTTTGTTAAACTTATTCCAACACAGTAATAAAATGCATCTCGCATTGACGTAACTGATTAACTTTTTAATAAGTGATTAACTATACTAGTTCTATAAAGCAAGGACCAATAGCTAAATTTGTCGGCGAGAAATTCAAATTCACCATGTACATAAGTGTTAGCGGAATGCATAGTAACTTTTCTCATTTGTTTTAAAACATTTTCATTATACCTTAACACATTAAAACAAGAGCATTATAGACTACTTATATTACCATACGTTTATCACATGTGCAAATTGTGAATAAAAACTGCTTAAAACGTTCATTCTCTGTGCAACTCTAAATTATGGCTTTATTTTCTTTGACATACTTTTCTGCTTGGATTGAGATGTACAGGTGTATGTGTCACAATTTGCCGGTCAATTGCTGTTTGTCGTAGCAATACTATAATACAGTCAATTCGGACGCATTTCTAGCACATGTAATCCGTTGATGTACCAGTAAATCAATTACTGTAAATTAACTACCACTTCTACTTAATTTTGATTGCTTTGATTGCAATCCTGTGCTATAATGCAATCAATTCGGACGCACTTCTAGCACATGTAGTTCGTTTATGTACCAGTAAAGCAATTAAAATTAAGTAGAAAAGGTAGTTATAACTACCACTTCTACTTAATTTTGATTGCTTTGATTCTGAGATGGTATACCATCTAAGAATGATTAAAATCATATCCAGGAACGTCTAAGGATGTGAAATTATTATCGGTAGAAGATTATGTAAGCATTTACCCTTATAATAAGGACTATAAGGCCTAGTAATGACTATAAGGCCAGTATTGGAGAAAAGTCAGTTGCCGGTGCACTGCACTTGGGAAAGGCTATTGTAATATGTATATCCTTATAAACATCTCGTCACAAGAGAAAAAATAAGGTAGTCACAATTGGGGCTGAGGTTTTTTAATATAATGTGTATTTTAGCTCATAAATTATGTTTCGTGCTCGAGTTCAATAAGTTAAGTTGCACTGGGCTGTTCTTATATCGCACTTGGGTCATTTGTAATCTTAAACTTTTATGTTTATGTTGATTTAATAAAGTTCGCCACTCAGTGTTTTGGAGTCAATAGTGCTCCATATTTCTGTTTGGTGTAAAAAAAGAAAAACGATAAGTGACCTTAAGATTAAGCTAGAAAAATGTGTACTTTGACCGATGCTTTGCAGTTTGATGCTGACACGTTAGCAGGCCAGTCGCATTTCAAGACTTGGTTGTTCCAATGTAAGCCGCCTGGGCATACTTCAGCCACTGGTTCACCATTAATACACCAGTAATACTATACAATAAAAAAACAACAAGTAAATAAATATTAAGAAAATCATTATGGTAAGGTGAAAATTTACTTTATGACATTCTGGATGAGGCCAGAAACGAGTTCCTGTGCTGCAGTCAACGGAAACAGAGCTAGTAGGGGGATTTACGGCGGGTTCTGTCGTACCCGGAGGTACGGTAGTGATTGTAGTGCTTGGCTCTGGTTCCGGAGCAGGTTCTGGTGCAGCTTCTGACGCGGATTCAGGTACGGGCGTAGTCGTCGATGTCGTTGTTGTTGTTGCTGTGGTGGTTTCTGTTGTCACTGGTTCTGGTTTCGAAGTGGTGGGTTTAACTGGAGACAAAGGTCGAATGTTTGGGGGTGGTTTCAACCAATCAGCCTAAAAATTGGGAAAGGAACAATTAGTTTAGCACCACTTAACGATTAATGTATTAATACTTGAAGGTTCGAATCGTTCGATTCAAGGTGTGGGTAAGTATAGTTTAACTATTGATTGAACTTACTCTGTCGTCGTTGATTACTTGAGGTTCGGGCACAACGTAATCCTTCATGCCGTTATTAAGTACTTTCATGAGTGGATTGACTCCATCGCCGCACAAATTGCGGAAATCATCCATGTCAATAGCCCAGGTCATGGCTCCTCCGTAACCCCTCGATTTGATAAAGTCCATTTTGATTTTCAGTGAATTCGCATCTTCGTATCCGATCCATTGGTTTCCTTTGTGGCAGTAAGGTACTTTTCCGTGGTCGTCGTACTTCTTGGACCACCCCCCTGCAGGTTTAACCAATTCTTCGCAAATCTTAAATGAAATAATAATAGTTTAACTTCCTTGCTCAATAAAAAAGAGATTCGTAAGATTCGATTCAGCGATTCATTCTAGAATTCACCTCGTAATAAGAAATAAAGCCAGAGGCGTTCGTATAAGGTCCAGGAGCTCCTCCATTTGCCCATTTGACGATATAAGCACCCAAGCCGTTATTGTTGGGATCGCTCAAGGTGAAACTGCGTCCGTAAAAAGCAGTACCCACGATCAGTTTGTCACGTGGGCAGTACCTCTCCCATAACTTCAGACCATCATCCTAAGCAAATCGTAAATATTTTTCATTTAACAGTTTTCAAGTTTCCGCTTTTTTCCCTCAAATTAGTCAGGAAATAAGTTAGTTACCACGTTGAGGGTTTCGTATGCAAATTGATCCAAACCGGGTCGTTTGTATAACGGTGTGTGCGTGTCAGCGTAACCCACCCAGTTGCCGCGCAGATCATAGGACATGATGTGAATAGCATCCAGAGTTCTAAACCATTTTAGATGTTAATTTACGACTATGGGAACCGTCTTCGTTTTTAAGAAACTTACTGGCAGAGTTCGTATGTGTAGTAACCTTCGTCTAAACGGAACTTTGCAACGGGTACAGCTAAAGTGATCTCCCAGTTTTTCTTTTGGCCATCAAAAGCAGCACGCAATTCGTAGACAAAAGCCAAGAAGTTATTCTTGTCACCAAAAGTACCTCCACGGTCAGCAGCTCCAGGGTACTCCCAATCCAAATCGAACCCATCAAACCCATAGCGGTTCATGTACTCTGCGTTATACATTCATTTGATGTTTAATTCAAATTTTCTTTTTTTTGGTTAACATTTCTTTAGAACGTACCGACTACGCTACGGATGAAAGTAGTTCGGCGTTCCGGGATGGATACAAGTTGCGAATACTTTTTACCACCTTCACCCCAGCCTCCGACAGCGAGTTGTACCTTCAAGTACGGGAATTTTTTTTTCAGCGCCACGAACTTGGCAAAACCGCCATTATCGACGTCTCTCTATGGAAAACCATGTTGCGTAATGTAAAATTTGTCATATTTTTATTTGGTTAACAATGCTTACCTCAGGATCCAAAACTAACACTTCCCACGTGACGTTACTTACGCCGACAAAGGAATAAACACCATGGGTACAAAGATCACCAGGAAAGTCATCGATATCGTAACTTCCAACGCCTGTTTTTAAGGAAAGTAAAAGTTGTCAGGCATGGTATACTTTCAACTTTTCGGTGAAAGCAAGTCGGCGAAACTTACCTTGACGATAGACTGCCCAGTTGCTGAAGTAACAAACTCGTCTGGCCGCTCTGGGATGAGGGGCGTTCTTAACCAGCTCTTCGTAAGTGACTAGAAAAGCATTATATAATGTAAATTAATTGAACTAGTTGAAATATTTCTCAAATATTTGCTTATTTGCTTATAAGATTAACTTACGTTTGCTTTTAGGGGCAGACGGCTGAGCAGCATAAGTTAAGCTGGCAGAAAGAGCTAGAAGCAGCACTGAAATGGTAGTAACTGCGTTGTACATTTTAAAGAGTTAAAGGGATTTGGTTGTTCAAAGTCTGGAAACGAACTCCGAGATGCTCAGAGTCCGTGCTGCGAGTGTGAGTGCTTAGGTAACGAGTTGTCGTGCCCCTTTTATCCCTGTTCCTTATAACAGGACTCATCACGCCTATAAATCTACAAGGGGCATCTAAACTGGTTTCGCAACACTCGTAAGTGTACGGTACAGTAGCTCTTTGTTGAACATCGAGATTTTCGAGGTCAAACTGCTGGAAGGTTTCGTTACCATTTCTGTAAACTGGACTTTTTGGATTCCAATCGCCAAAGTACGCATTATTTTGTACCACGTGATAGCTTCTAGCTCTTTAAGGTTCTGGAGCACGTTGTTTGTATGCAGATACTTGTCTATGTTTCTTTCAGGAGAAAAATTTTAGTTTGTAATAACGAGAACCAAACTAGACTGACACAACAGTTCTATAGCGGGACTTCATGTAAAAAGAGACTGAAAAAACCATTGAAACAGGTTTTAAGTTCTCAAGGTGAAGGATTAGAGGAAGCGATGTAAATAAGTTTTTTAAAGACGTTTTTGTTTAAACGTTTGCTTGAATAACCTGTTCACGTTATTACACTTTTTGGTAAAGTTGGTAATCCAACTCAGGGTGTTTCTTAAACGTGGTTTGTAGCGTGCCAGGGTTATTCTGATGAATGTGCGATAAGCTTTGGTAAATGAATTAAACGTTAGAGCTTATTGAATTAAATTGATTCGAACCGGCTTAATTCACCATTCACTGGATCAAATCTACTTCCAAAAGTTGAGTTAAGGGTTTTATTGACAAAATTGACGGATTTATGATGTGCCGAACACCTGCGCTTTGATACCTGTAAAGGTTTGATGTGCAAATAGGATGAAACTTGTTTATTCTAGCAAAGTAAGGTTTGAAAAAGAGAACGTGAAAAAAAGAAAAAGTGCAGTAAGCAAGTGTTAATTGAAGTAGGTTCAATTTTCTGTTCGATTTTATCGCAATTTATTTTGTCGCCTTATAGTAGAACCGTATTTAATTGTAACATCAGGAAAAAACAAACAAGAAATAAAGTTTCTTAGAAAGAAATACAAGAAATAATGTTTCCTTTAAACAGCTCCATTATTACTGAATTTCGAACCTCCAAATGCACAAGTATTTTTTATTTTGTTTAAATTACAGTAACTTATATTCTATTATTGCTAAATTAAAAAATTATTACATGCATGTATGCATAGTTTATTTACCACATTGAAGATTGAGAATTTTAGTTTCATTAATACCATGTCACAGGAAGGTATTTTCTTTGATCTGAGGACTTAAAGTACGCAGTGATTCTGTTTGATTTAACGATTCTATTTGCAAAAAAAGTCCTATACAATTAATTATTGCGGTGTGAAAGTTATCCTACCTGTTTGTTTTTTCCTGAAAGTGGAGTTTTGGTATCAACCAGAGCAGGCGTTTTGACAGCAATCTTGGTTGGCGATGAAGAATTTGTTCTTGGGTCAGTTTCTAAAAGAGTCTGTGAAACAGAACAAGGTGCCGAAACAGATACTGAGTCCAATTGCGACGTCGAACTTGGTAATCGACCCGCGGATGATGGTCTGATGGACTTAGGTGGTTTTGCACAAGCAGGCTACAAAAGAAATGAATTAAATTCAACAAATCTCAGTTTTCCCATAATTTCCCCTATTCGAATGAGGATTAAAACGTACTCTGTCGTCTACAATGACTTGGGGCTTAGGTACCACGTAGTCTTTCATTCCTTCGCTAAGAACTTTCATGAGAGGATTAGCTCCACCTTTACATAAGTTCCGGAAATCGTCCAGGTCAATCGCCCAATTCATGGCTCCCCCATAACCTTTGGATTTGATGTAGTCCATTTTGATTTTAAGCGAATCTACGTCCTCGTACCCAATCCATTGATCGTCTTTATAACAATAAGGGACTTTTCCTGCCGCGTCATACTCCTTGACCCAACCTGCCGAAGTGTCTTTTAAGCCTTGGCAAATCTAAATTGAACCACAAAAAAGATGAAGCTTTTTTGTTTTACATGATTTTTCATTTAACAAATCACTAAAGTAATAGTGAAAATTACCTCGTAGTAAGACATTACACCTGGTTGTTCAGTAAAAGGTCCTGCAGTACCCGCATTGTTCGTATCGGCTAGAGGTGCACCCAAATCGTGTTTGCTGACATCTTTTAACGTAAAACTGCGTCCGTAAAATGCTGTACCCACTATCAACTTCGTACGCGAGCAATACTTTTCCCATCGCGCCAAGCTGGCGTCCTAGTCAAAGAATGAATACAATGTCAGAAGTCCAAATTTTGTTGAAATAATTATTGACAGTTGTTCCACAATAATAACACTAATTTTGTCTAAACCATATACAATATGTAGTTAATTATTTACTGATTAGTTAGTCATAAAAACGTCGTTTCAGATAAAATTAAGCGATAAGGATTTTAGAGCTTGTGTTTTACTCGTTCAAATTTTTAAAAAAACAAAGTTGTTAGTTTATTTTAGACGGAAAAAAATAATTGCTTACCACATTCAAATTTTCATAGATTCCTTGATCGATAGATCGCTTATATAAGGGAGTATGCGTGTCAGCGAAACCGTCCCAGTTACCATGCAAATCATAAGCCATGATATGAACAGCGTCTAGTGTGCTATACATCAGAGGGTCTTAGTACCCCAAACCACATACCAGTAATTTGTTTTTATTACTTGCAAAGTTCTAGTGTGTAATAACCCTTGTCTATGGCTGCTTGTATAATGGGAACGGCCATGGTAATCTCCCAACCTTTCCTTTGACGAGTAAAAGCAGCGCGCAATTCGTACACGAAAGATAATAAATTGTTCTTATCGACAGCTTTACCTCCGCGGTTTACGTTACCAGGGAATTCCCAATCCAAATCACAGCCGTCAAACCCGTGACGCTTCATAAACTCTAAAAAAAAAAAATTTTAAACCGTAATGATTTAATTCATTCAAATTTCAACTAATGTAACCTACCAACAACGCTACGGATGAATGTAGCACGGTTTTGTTTTAGTGATACCATCTTTGAAAACTTTTCGCCTCCTTCTCCCCATCCTCCGATAGCCACTTGCACTTTCAAGTTGGGAAATTTCTTTTTCAGTGCCACGAATCGCGCAAAACCCTTATCTTCCACGTCTCGCTAAAAGTATTTCGAGGATTAGATTTCATTTCTCACTAAATTACGTATACCACTATTTCTGCATTTGCACATTGCTAGCGCAATTTCATTACAGTAACAATTGCAACTATAATTACAATTTGACTAAAATAGGAATCTGAATTGTAGTAGAGTTGCAATTGCAATACACGCTCATAATGATTACGTTACAATAAAAGTTATATTTATAGTCTAATTGCAATAGTATTGCCATAATCATTGCAATGGTATTTCTATAATGTACCTTCGAGTCCAAAATGAGCACTTTCCATGTGTTTTTGTTTATTCCGACGAAAGCATACACACCGTGAGAGCAAAGATCTCCGGGGAAGTCTTCAACATCGTAACTGCCAGCTCCTTTGGACATACACTTTTTTATAAGACACTGAACTTTTGTGAAATAAAAGATTTCTAAAGTACCTGTTCGAGATACCGCCCAACTGCTAAAGTAACACACACGTCTGGCAGGTTTGGTACTTTGAGCCTTCTGCACAACAGATGCCTGGCTACGATTACGGTTGTGCTCTGAGAGTAATTGTAACACGACATAAAGGTAGCGTCAAGGTTACTATAAATTACAACTTACGACTGTTTTTGGAACTTTCGACAGTGGTTAAATCTAGAGACAACGCTAGCAGCAGAATTATAAGTCTTGGTACTTCTTTGCACATTTTAAATGAATATTTCTTAATTTCATCTAGACGTAACTTAAAAAAATTCACTCTGAGAGGTTCAGAGTCCGTGTGGGGTATGAATGCTTGGCAATAGGCCTATGCCCCTTTTATCCCCTTTTCCCTCTTCGGCTATAACAGGATTGTGTTATCTTTCTTAATCTTTAACATTATTTTTCAAAGTAGAATTGAGTCAATATGAGGTTGATACCGTACTTACTTGTAGGGCTATCCTCTTTCCGCAATTTTTGATAGTTTCAGAATCTATACTTTCAGTTCAATTGAAGTTGGGAAAATAATTAGAAAACTGAGTAAGGGAGCAACCGCAGATTTTTATCGAGCATTGCACCCGCTTTTAAACCGGAATCTTGACCCCCTTATTTTCGATGTTTTGTAGTTTTTCGGATGAACCCATGATGTCAGGGTCACAGTGTTGTTTGTTATGGTCAAATGTCTTTTTCCTGACCTGCTTTTCCTGGTCTCGGGTGAATAGGCCTGCAACTGCACTAAGAACCTTTCCATGATTTTTAAACACCTCAAGTTTCTGCAATGATCGTACGGTTTGTAAGACGCAGTTTTCCTGCTCTCTAACATTCCTGTTAATCTTTTTTTACGAATTGGACAGTCTTGGTTATGCTTACTATAACCGTGTTTATACAACGACGTGACACAATAGGCCTCCATTATATTTCCACAATTCAAACTGGAGCGCTTTAAAGAAAACCCATTTTTTTCTCAGAAGTTACAACGGGACATCCTGAATACAACAGCAAGACTAAAAGGAATGAAAGGAAAACCAGGTTTCTTGATTCCTCGTATGTAAAGCGAAGATAAGGATGGAGATCTAAAGAAATAAATTATTTGCGTTCCATAGAATTCAGTTAGGGAATGGCTGAGTCGTGAATATTCCTTCATGTTACATAAGTTTAAATCTAAATCGAAGTTAAATGTTGGCTAGACTTAAATACGATTTTTTGGCAAAACAAGGCAGATCTGAATCGCTAATTAGTTGGATTATGGCTTCCGTATACCTTGGCCATTGATGTGAAACAGTCACAGATGGCACTCATGTTTGTTATTGTTTTGCGAAGCGGTGCGTAAGAAAGCAAGAAAGAAATAGATATATAGCTAGTTGCCAGCTAATGTTCTAAACTTGTTTTACTTCTGGAAAGTACAACTTGTCAACACAGTTTGCTGTAGCAGCACCAAATTTCCAGCCGTCTAATGTGCGGAACAAGATCTGTCGAAAACCCCTTGCCATATTTAAAAAAGTTTTTGCAAAAAAGTCTTTCCGAAATTCCCCATGATAACGACGTATGCCAAAGCTAGGTTTTACAGGAGGTACAGTCTTGGGTCTTGGAATGCTTTGGTTCGCTTTTCAGTGAGCTGAATATATTTATTGTATGACAGTTAGATGGCGGCAGTAGAAGATCACATTTTTTAGTTCGAAACCAAATCATTTTAGGGACGGTCTAATTTCTATCACCTTTCTTTAACATGCACTTTCCTAAGCACGCCCATCCCAATATAATAGTGTAAATTCATGTTCGGACCAAAGTCAACCGAAATTGAATAGACAGCGACACCTATAGTGAATGCAGCAGACGACGATGCGATGCCACTTCGCCTGTCGTCTTTAACAACACAAAGAAGAAGAAAATCATTTTAGTTCGAACTCCAAAACAATCTGCTTCGACATACTCGGAGTTCCATTGTTTTGTGAAGACACCAACCGTTAACTGAAAACAGTTAGTCAGTTTAGTTTGCCAACGTAAATCAAGCTTCCCAGATTTCAAATATACACTTATTGAGCTGAGGCCAGATTTCGAGCAGATTGAACTTTGATTAGTCTAAGTTCGTGGTGACATCTTGGTTGACATAACTATAGCTAGAAATGAAATGGTAAGTGCTGAAGACAGTCTTCGAAAAAACTTTTCGCCCAGTGGTCCCCAAGCTCCGACAGGTAGTTCCATTTTTCATTACTAGGTGGCAAAAGTCGAAATATCCATAACCTCGTCCCCCTAGAGGTATTGTACGTGCGGGTAAAAATTGCCTCTAGTCTAACTTTATAGTAGCCTATGCTCGCTTCCTATGGGAGTGTTTGATAGTGAGTTGTTGAAGGAATGTTAGCAACGACCCAACCTGGATCTTGCTCAACTTGTAAATAGTTATCTTTGCGTTTTTTTAATACAAGAAATTGATGGAAAGGGTCATATAAAAGAAGTAAAGGTAATTTAATACTTATTTACGAGCATTCGCATTCAGCTTTAATACGAAATAAGAAATTACATTTCTATTAAAGCATATCATGTATTCATGGTAAATAGGTCACAAGACTGAGTAACGTTAAATAGTGGCTATAGTTGGTGTAACTGTTCATCCGTTCCGCCATTTACAGGCTTTTCTTTGTCGGTACAATACAATCAGAAGTTGGAACTTTCTTAGGCCATTCGCATTGTTCGTTATCATTGTCCCAGTATAAGTTTCCGGGACAGACAAACGTTTGGGGCTCTCCATCAGCGCATCGGATGAACTAAAACAAATCAGAGATATTTCAGATAAAATAAATTCTAACGAAATTCAATCATTTATGAAAGACCCAACGTAAAATGAAGTATACCTTATCGCAATCTGGATGAGAGTAGAACTCGATATCAATGCTGCAATCTCGCGGAGGCACTGGAGTAGTGGTAACTACGCTGTTCACCACTGGAGGGGGATTGGTGCAGTGATCTTTGGGAACAGTGGCCGGCCAATCACATTTTTCCAATTGGTAGTTCCAGAACAAGCCTTTGGAACACTTCTGCGTTAATTGTTCTCCGTCAATGCACCAGATGTACTATAGAGAGACGAAAATTAAATTTCATATATGACAGAAGAGTCGAATGTTACTTTGTCGCATTCTGGGTGCGGCCAGAATTCAATATCGGAGCTGCAATCAATAGGGGCTGTTGCACTAATGGATGGTCTTGGTTTCCTGGTAGTAGTAGTCCGTCGAGGTTTCTTAGTAGTGATAGTAAAAGGAGGTCTTGGTCTTCTAGTGGTACCTCTGAGTTCTCCAACAGTCGATGTGGAATTTTCCTCGACTTTCACTGTAGCAGCTTCGGACGAAGTACTTGTAACTGTAGAAGGAGTTGTCGAATCAGTTTGTTGAGTTGCTGCTAAAGTAGTTGTCGAATCAGTTGGTTGAGCTGTTGTTGAAGTAGTAGGTAGAGATATTGGCAAAGATTTGACAATGTAAAATGGTTGCCAGTAATATGGCCAGTAAGCCTAGCAAGAAGAAACAATTCGAAAATAATATTAGTACAACTTTCCAAATTTTCGTATTCCTATGCTGAACCTTGTTATTCCTTAGAGTTCGTGATTCACTCAAGTCTGAAATCGCAAATCTAGAAGGTGTAATCGGAATTGCAGCTTGGTCTGCAGTTGTAGCTTCATTTCTACCAGATTCTGAGATTGGTGTCTTACATGTGGAGTGTGGGACTTGCCATGGATAGTCACACACGCTTAATTTCGTATTCCAATACAAATTAGATGGACATTGTCTCGTTTGTGGTACTCCAAGAACACACCAAATGTACTAACAAATGTCAGAAGTGAAGTCGTCTAAAACCTCTTAAAGTCTTTTGTTTTACTTTGTCACAGAATGGGTGAGGCCAGAATTCTTTGCCAGTACTGCAGTCTACTTCGAGCATTGCCGGACTTGTTGGTCTGTGAGTGGTCGAACTTGAAGGTGGATTAGGGGGAAATTTGGTGGTTGTGGTCCAAAACGGGGTAGGGGGCCTTTTGGTGGTTGTGGTCCAAAACGTAGTAGGGGGCCTTTTGGTGGTTGTGCTCCAAAATACCGTGGCAGGTCTTGTGGTAGTAGTAGCAGCTTGCAAAACAACGTCAATTCCTTTCACCTGAGTCAATAGTATCGGACACACTCTAGTTATGGTAGCTTTTGTGTTTGGGTAGTGTAGTATTTAGCGATTTCTATACGTGTCAGTACTACCTCGGAGCACAATATAAAGTTACCGATGTTTCCGCGGAGGTCAGCACCAACGATTAATAGCGTTAGTCAGGCTTGTTGTGGCAACGCACAACGAACGCAACAATGAATAAACTTTTACCTATCGGATATTCTTCTACCCGGGACTTCAATACTTCTGCTCGGTAACTCAATTCCGGATCGGTTTTATTTCTACCGGAAGTATTTTTAACTTGGACAAGATAGTACGCTCAAATTCTGCTTCTATTAGCCAAGAATGACCAGAATTAACTTGACGCGTAATTTCTCAGCTACAGGGCTTAAACAAGCCTCCACGTTGTAAACAAATTCTGATAACTAAGTAAAAAAATATATACAGTTATTTAAAATTATCAAATAACTATTTTGCTTTACAGTGGAATTATTTTGTTAGTATCGCCAATTTTTCTTATAACCTTAGAAGCATAAGTGTTCCGGACAAAGCCGAAAGGGATTTTCTCCTATGAACTCTTTCTCCTATCTTTCCATATGAACACCCTTTCCTTCTAGAATTTCCAGGTAGCCTATATACCCCGAACTAGTAAATCAAGATTTAATTTCCCCTGTATAGTCCCGGTGGTGAAGGCTACCTCTATCTGTTTTCCTAGGTGAAGGATTTTTTGGGAGGAACTTGAGGGCAGTAAGGATTCGGTCGTGCTTGCTGCGAGTTGACACGAGTTACTTTTCGTGGCCATAAATTGTCTTTGTTGCTTACGAACGATAAGTTAAGGTGATCCCTATGTTGTAATAAGTTCTACAAGTACTGATGTGGTGGGTAAAATACATACACTTATCAAATTAAGCTAAAGACTTCGGTTCTTTGTATCCCAATATCTCGAGGCAAGAAGTTATTCCCTGTTCGCCAGTGTCATAAGCGCGTGGACAAGTTTAAGACGGCATTGACGGGAACAATAAGATCTCATTAAATGCTGAAACGCTGTCACAGAAATTTTGTAGCGTAAAAAATTATAAATGATAAAATATATTATAATATAAATGATAAATATATGAAAATTGCAATTATAATAGCAAATAATATTACTTGGATTAAGCTAAAAAATAGTTATACTCGACTTACCGGAGGAGAATTACTAGCGTAGGTTAAACCCACAATGGCTAGTAGCAACACCGAAAATATTGGCAGTGATTTGCACATCTTGAACATGTGGATAGTATGCTTTGGAGAGCTGGAGTAGTTGATACGACTCTTATATTAATAAAATAACTGTTGAGGTACCCTGACTGTAAGAAGAACGGATACCAGTTAGCTTTCTGGTGACTGAGCTCTGAAGTAACTCCTTTTATACTCCTTGGACTCCCAAATTGGTAAGTGAGGAAGATTACACCCAACGATGTGCCTTTAACTGGCTACCTTGCAAACTTGTTTTCGTAATACAGCCAGTTGCTCTCTCATCCCCACTTCGCTGAAGAGCGATAGGTTGTACGTAAATCACCTATTCAGTTAGAACTCTTTGAACATTGAAAGAGGACTTTGAAGGGCAGCTGCTCTTCAACGTTATATGGCCCCATACTACTAATGTAAGGCTACCTCTGCCTCTCTTCTCCAGAATTCCGTGACCTTAGAAAACCTGCTCGGGTTAGGTGCGTGGGACCTGATCCCGTCAGTTAGCCTACCTGAAGGAGGTTGACGGAGGGATTGTTTTTTACGGGTACAGGCACTTATTTTTTAAGGATGATATCTATTCATCCCGAAGGCTGCGGTGTATCATCTTAAAGTATCGCCTGTCTTTTCTTAGATAGTTCTTGAAAGTTGTTCAGGAATTTCCCCTCGAGTGTTTTGCTTTAGACTGCAGAAAGCTTTTGGTAATATCTTTCAATTAAGTATTTTTTTTTTATTTTTAACGAATCCTCATTATGGAATATTAAAAAATATTTAGCATTCACTTTCAAATTTTAAGTACTGAAGTGTACAAAACTGTACGTTAGTCTAGTATTAAAATTTTACTGTAGATTAGTTTGATTTTAAATTGCATTATAATTTTTGAAAATTGTTTTGGAATATTGCAATAAATAGTCGAAGCTAAACTTACCGCTAGACAAAAAAAAGAATAATAAGTGGTTTCTATTTTCGCAATGTGTGTTGACAAGCAAATGTCGAATCCAAAACCAGTCCTTCTGCATTAGTTATACTTTCACGTGGGATTTGCTAACTGAACTACGTAGAACATTCCATAGAAAATAGTTGCTCGGTCGAAGAGTTTTGTCCTGAAAATTTTTATTGTCAACGTGGAAACCCTTATATGGCAAGATACCCATTCCCAGGAATAGACATGGAACAAAAAGTATGCTTTTTTCTTTTTTTAGCAATCAATTGCTAAAATCCATTCTTATGTTTTCTATACTTGTAGTACAATTTACAATATTTATTTTTTACATTTACGAATTGAAGTAGTATAAACTGTACTACTACAAATTACGTTACATTGAAATTTCCTTCTAAAACAAAATCCGGTTATGTACTGCAACATTAAGTTCTGCGTGAAATTTAGAAAAACATGTTTTGAAATTTGTTTTTATCCAGTATTCAGTAATGATACAGCAAAATTCTGGAAGAGATGAATGTTAAAGGTGGACGGAACCTTCGTAATTGTTGAGTTGTTAAGTAATGGATTTTGTAACCTCCTTACGCGAAATACTTCGTATGTGTTATAAATAATAAATGAATATATAAATGTGCACAGTCTAGTTTGCTGAACAGTTAACCTCTCAGAACAGCAAAGAAGCCGAATATATTGCTGTCAGACTTTTGTTGTTTTCTTTTTTAACAAACAACGTGATTTTTGACTTACAGCATCTTCAGTTTTGGAGCTTTAAGTTTTTTCCTGCTGTGAAGGTTATATTTTTGTCCAACAGGGAAAAACATACACATAGGATTCAGGTTTTGAAAACTTACAACATAAGTTAGACATTTTGAAAAGACCTTGAAGCTGAGGCAATTATATTATATAGAGTATAGTGCAAGTACGGAATCATCCTCGCATCCTAAATTAGATGACTGCAAGGTCAAGCGAGCAACCTGTAGTGCACTTATAGCTCTACGAAAATACCAGTTTGGTCAAAGATATTCTCGTCGGCCTTGGAGTTGATCAACCGGTGTAAATGAACCCTATGAATCCCATGTTCGTAGTGGAGAACCCCCCAAAAATATTTGCTGTTTTCTGACTATTTTTTGCTCTTATTCTTGCTTAACCACTTGCCTTGCTTTTTGTATTCCCTGAATAGGTTTTGAGTGGACGGGCTTTGGGTAGAGTTCCTTCTACCTGAGTTAACTCATACTTGAGTGAGTCGTCTAGAAATAACTCTGTTTTGAAACGACCTTTCCAACTGATGGAGTCGTTTACAATTCCCTTAACTATTATGGGCATTAGCTAATGCCCATAATGAAAAGTCCATTGTAGACAACTTGACGCGCAGTAAGCTAGAACTAGGAAAGCATTTTTCGTCACTTCACAAAGTGTTTTACTCATATAAATATTAAAAACCACCCATACGGATGAAAACCGGAATAGGTCTTCTCATAACCGTAGTTTATTTTTCTAGTGTAGCCCTTTCCCGGTCGCAAATCCACGTAGATAATGCTCTGGAGATACGAAAGTTTTGTCGGAAATCTACCCTCTGGCACTGCTGGTACTATATGGGTCCACTAAGCTCCAGCACAAAAGAGGTATTGCGCGGTACGGTAAAAGATGGTTATAACAAACTACTCCAGAGCTTCCGGTTTATTTATATACTTTTTAAACTGAAGAAACGCCCTATAACTGATACTATTGATTGAGATGAATTATCTCCTCTATTCCTGGCTAATCTTCTGTGCAAGATTAGCAACTGAACCAGAATAAGTATTTCTGTTCGAAAAGGAATTCACTGGCCAAACCTGCACACGCGAAAACACCCATGCTTTGCCGTTCGAATGGAGTTTCTGACTAGAAAGAGTTTAACAATGTGAAGGTGCTACACCTTTAAATATACGCCTAAATGGTATATAATACATGATAAGAATTGGAAAGGATTAAGCTTCATTAAAATGAACCTTCAGTTTGCCGCCTGGACTCTTACGAACTGTTTCTGGGCCTAGTTGAGGTCCATTAACATTGAATGGACACAGTGTCCCGTCTATAGTCAGGGTAAAAGGGCGGGTCTCAACTTTTGGCATTACTCAAGCCACATACTTCCTAGAATCCCCCAAAGTTAGCCACGTGTCGGAAGATTGGGACTAGCCAAATACGACGTGCAACCTTGAATTATATACATACTCTGCAACTAAATAGTTCGTATTTTTACAATACATACAGAAGATGTGTTAACAAGTTCTTACACTGTTCTTACAACAAGTTCTTACACAAAAAATGTCCTTAGTAATTGTATAATTTAGTGTTCTGGTATCTTTTATACCAGTAAACTATTGAAAATTACAATAGTAAGATTACAATCTAAGCCCAGAAATTGGAGGCACTTCACAGAATTTTTAAATTACAACAAAAGTACTGATATTATCCTACAATCGAATATTGTGGTAATTGATGCCTTGATGCCCATAAACAATTATAAATTACTAAAATTTTTGCCGTGCAATTGAAACATTTTTTACGAAAGTGTATTTGTAATATTAAAAACTTTAATCGTGAATTTGTTCTCCTATTGCTAAAGTATAATTTTACTGATCTTTTCAAATTTTGTAATTGACAAAATAGGTACCGGAATTGCATTATATATATATCGCACGGTACTGCACGGTTGGCGACCTTACAGAACTCGTTCATAACTGGTATTCTTTAACTATGTGAAATGTCCTTCTAGGGATATTGTCCTTCTTTTGCGGCATACGCTTTCTTGTTAATGACGGGATGCGCATAGCTTCCAACAAGTTTCGTCTAATTGGTTCGGTCGAGGATAGAATCCACGAAGGTAACAAACGTCCTTGTTTTCTTATCGCATATTCTATCATACTTTTCAACGGCTACCAAAGCTGAAAGCTCCACACCTGATTGCCTTAACCGTGGGAAGCTGTCCTTTTTCCCCACATCTGCATTGGACATGGAAAGAGACGAGAAGTTCATTACCTCGTTTTTTTTTCTTTTTGCCCAGGAAGAAGAATGGAATTCGTCGTTATCTTCGAGATGCTGGGGGAAAAACGGACTTCTCGCCTCTGGAATTCAGAACTGGGAGTCGATCTGTTAGAATAGGGTATGCTACGTAATGTCGTAAGAGCTAAAACAAGTACAAAGACATCATAAGGCCATTGGCTGCAGAACAGAATAGATCTTGAACTTTTTGAACCCGCTAAACTCGTAAAAAATTCCACAATAGCATAAGAACCGCTGAAGATCTACTAATTGAATAAAGACCGAAGAATTATAAGCCGAAGCAATTTTATTATTTAAATACATTTAGTTAAAATAAACAACGAAAGAAGTTTGAATGCATTGGGTAATTTTCATAACATTTTGTTTTTGCCGAATATCAAAAGACTTAAATTATCAAGAAACATGATGGAGTAAAAATATCAAAAATTTTTCTTGACTGGTGCATTACAATCGCTGGATGGAACTTTTTTACGCCAACCACATTCTTCCTTTTCATTGTCCCAATACAAGCCTCCTGGACAGGCAAACGTTTGAGCTTCGCCATGGACGCACCAAATATACTAAAAACAGATAGAATTTCAAATAAGCGAAAAAAAATCAAAAAAAGCTTAAGCAACAGATTTGGAAGTTAATTTTAATTTGTTTTACTTTGTCGCAGTCTGGATGAGCAAAATATTCGTCTTCTGAATCGCAATCTTGTGGAGGCACGGGAGTTGTGGTGGTAGTAGTGGTAGTCGGGCTGTTGACAGTTGGTGACGGCTTTCTACAGTGCGATTGATCAACCTTCTTTGGCCAATCACACTTTTCCTGTTTGTAATCCCAATACAAGTTGCCGGTACAGCTTTGAATGACTTGCTCTCCATCAAGGCACCAGATAAACTAGAAAGTATGTGAGATTAATTGGAAACATGAAGTGTATCTAAGTAATTTATTTAAGTACAATTTGTTTATTGACTAATTGCATTTAGTTAAATATAGCTAATTGATATAGTGATTATTGATTAGTTATTAATACCTTGTTGCATTCTTCGTGAGGCCAGAATTCAACATCCCCGTTGCAATCTACAGGTGCTGTTGCACTAATTTCAGGTCTGGGTTTCCTGGTGGTTGTGGGTTTCTTGGAGGGCTTGGGTTTCCTGGTAGATTTCGGATTTCTAGTCGAAAGACCAGGAGTACTGGGTCTGGGTCTCCGGGTAGTTGTTGGAGTTCCGAGTTTTCTTGTAGTAATGCTCAGGTTTTCAAAAGATGAGTGGACGATAACGACGGCATCGATATTTTTAGCTGTCGTAGCTTGAGCTTCCGTGGCACTGCTACTAGACGATGCAGTAGTAGTTTGAGTTGCTACAGACTGAGCTTCTGTAGAGCTGCTAGTAGTGGGCGCTGATGTACTAGCAGGAGTTACAGGGCTGGTCTCTTGATTGGGCACTGGGGACGGAGTTGCGATTAGAATCTCGTTTCGGATCACATCGTTGTTCGGAATCCGATCAATCTGCCAAAGTAATGATAACAAACCCGATTAGATTTGTTGGGTGATTAAAACAATTTTCGGACTGGTTCAAGACACCTCATAATCTCTTCTTTTAAATTAATTGGGTTCTGTTTCTTTGCCCATATAAGTCTGAAAATAAGTACTGCCAGTCACAAGTTACAGCCTTTTGATTCCAATATAAACCTTCTGTGAACTTTTGCACAGTTGGCACTCCGTGAAATCGCCAAGTATACTGGAAAATTTCCATCTTTCTTTAAGTTTTTTTTTGTTTTTGATAGTAGCCAGTGTTACTTTATCACAATCAGAATAAGGCCAAAATAGTTGTGCTGTTTTACAATCTAACACAGTATACTCAATGAGTTTTGGGTCGTTGGGCGTTTGGTCGTTGAAGGGGATGCAAAAAACCTGTAGTTGAAGTTTTAATAGTTGTAAACCTGAATTGCGTAGGACGCTTTGAAATACTTATAGTCCAAAATATTGTCGTCGGTTTTTTTTTCGTAACATCACCAGCTTTTAAAATCGTCCAGGTTGAGATTTGTTATAACCAGAGAGGAGAGGAGGAATGGGACATAGTTTTTAATTGAAATGGAAAGAAAAGCTCTAATTGTTGTTAATTTGTAAGCTTCAAAGTATTCTCCTGCCAAAACGGAAAACTGTATTAAATACTAAAAAAATTTGGATCACAGTAATCATACATATAATTCAGTAATATGTTCAGACAAGCTATAGGCCTACTGATTACATTGTTGCACTTACCTTGTAACCGAAAGGATCAGCACACGTAACACTTATAGTGACCAGTAGTAGTACCGATAGTACTGGCAGCGAATGGTTCATTTTAAAAATAATAAATTGCACTTGGCGTCGGATTGATAATTATAAAAGGAGAAATACAAAGGTGGCTTTTGTGTAGGTAAATAAGATTACCTGTAACCACCCTTTTTGTCCTTACGTGATTGAGTCTCAAAGGATTACCTTTCCCCTTCTTTATACTCCTTAGCCGTAACTCACATTGAACTTTTGCAGCTGAATTTAGTTCAGGAGCAGCGTAACTTGTTCTTCCAGTTTCGGATATATTTCTACCTTGAGCAACCAATCACGGCTAAGATTCCGCTTGTCAAGCAGTAAGGTTTGTAAAGGGAAAAACTAAGTCCTCGATCTCCACACGATAACTACACTGAAAAACTTCTGATCTTACCTTGAACTTTGTCGCCCAATAAAGGATTTGACTCATGTAGGTCTAAAAAATCCTTCTAAAAATCAGTGCCGCTAGCTAAGATGTGTTTCTTCTTTTGTACATCTGACCACAGTATAAAGGTTTACAGTGTAAAGGTTTACAGTGTAAAGGTTTACACAGTATAAGGTTTACAGTGTAAACTTTTATACTGCGCATCTGTCCTTCATCAGTTGCATGAGTTCATGGTCTATGGAATTTCGTTACTTAGTATGAGGCATTGGGGAACGTTAATATTTATAATATTTTCTTTCTAAATTTCTAAAATTGAAAATTAAATAAATTAATACTAAAAGTCTTATTAAGTGACATCTGGCGTATCAGGTATTAAAGACGTATGTTCTTATGATATAGTTCAGTGACTTTTTCTTCTTAACATAGGAGTGCATATTTATACCCAAGGTTGTCAAGGTTTCGCTTCATCTTCATCGAAACATTCCAGAGTATCCGATCGTGTAAAAGATTCGTACCCGTTCCTTGCGTCAGAAATACCCGTATGTCTCCCGAATAACAAGCGTGACAGGAAACTAATTGGAAAGGAATGCGAAGACATTCAACTTACAGAAATCTGACGTGCTGGATGCTAGTTGCTTCTCTATCAACCATACAAGGGGTTGACTTTTCTAAACTTCTTTAATTAGTATTCATTGTCTTTTATTTTTATTTGTACAATCATTTTAAAATTGGTATCCTTCTAAGTGAGCACATCACTAATTATTTACTATAAATTGACTCTCTTTACTCAACTGATCAATTGAAACTATCACATTAAAAAAATATATTTCCATTCGGACGGATTTGATCCTTTATGGGGATATTACCTAAACGTTTCATTATTAAACGTCAGTATTTTCCTAATTATTTTGGCACTTACAATATTGATTTATTCCACTATAATTTTCCTTGGTAATTAATGAGGAATTTCATATTGCACAAATGCAGTTTCGGAGTGACAAAAACATTCATATTTCTTTAACACAAATTGGTCTTGCAGTACTACTTCAACCTCCTTCTTTCTTTTCCCTTTTCTTAGACATGTTTTGGCCAAACCCATCTAATTCCCTTACCCGTGTTTTCTATTTTTAAACAAAATGGGAACTATAAAGTTCCATGACCCTAAGGAGACATCCAGTTTGACGGGATTTAGTCCTAAGACATCCAGTTTGACGGGGTTTCAAGGGCAACAGCCACCAAAAAACAACTTTGTCATATAAAAAGGAGTAAACAAACTAGTTTCTAGTGTTATGTGTATTTGTATCATACGCGAAAAATAAAAACTGAGAAATTTAGAACATCAGAAATCTAACATTAAAATCGGGCATTTTTGTAATTGGCCTCCACGCCCTAATATTGGACAATTGGACACGCCTCGAATGTACACTCCCATATGCGGGACAAACGCGACAGCAAAATTATTCACAAAAAATACGGCATGAGTATTTCATTTCTATTATGAAATGAAATATTCTATTATTTCTATTATATTTATTGAAAAATTTATATTATTTCATTTCTATTTCATTTCCACGAGACCAAGTCGAAACCACGTTTTCCAAAGACCTTCGGTGTGAAGAGTTAAAAAGTTTCAAATCGTGGCCACTAGATGGCCTGATCGGTAAATTTCACACAAAAAAAACATCCAATCCCTGCCACTTTACGATCGGATCTTTTTGAAAAATCCAGAACACAAGAGTTCGTCATAGCCCATGACCATGATTACAGTTACATTAAATCGTTGCTTTTTTATTTGGTTCAGAGTCAGTAGCACACATATCATCTAGTGGTAGCTGTCTCTAATATCATTTCCTTTAGAAGTCGCAAAGCCTTTTCATAGATCATACACACTTATAGGCCATATCTGTGTGGACGGCTGTGTGCAACAAAACTCAAACTTGGCGACCATTGTTGTGGCCAAAACCTAGCGCGCTATTCGGATCTTTGCTAGGAAGACTTGGCATTCCACTATTTATTATGCTTTAAGCGAATTATACACCCATGCGACATGAAGAAAAATAAATTAAAATTTGTTTCTTTTACATGCTATTGTATTGGTCAATCTGTTACGAATTCTTTGCATTTAACAACTTTTAAGCTGTTCCTTGCAGGTGTGGTACTTACTTACAGAGGAGAAAATATACGTGTGAAAGGCGATGTTAACATTTTTTTAAAGATCAAGTCTTGCGTTTTTGGGATGAGCACTTTTGCCTTATTATTTCACATGGAAAAATAGTTTGGACCAACTAATAGAAAGCAACATCTAGAAAACAATAGCCACCCGCCTACGCATGCACCCCAGCATGGCCAGTGTCCATCTATTTTGTTGGTACGATCTAAGTCGTTTCCTTGGCTAAAATAACCCAACCTAATCTTTGATAACTTAACCTATCTATCTTAAGCTAACTTTGCTTCATCTAACTTATCTTAAACTAATTGTTAAGCAGAGCAATTAATTAACTAAAATGTAGAGGGCTAACTCCAGTGTCCAGTCTCCCGGGAAGTCGAAAGATGACGCCACAATAGCGTGATATTGAAGCATTAGAAACAGTGATCAGACATCGGTTCTTAGCCCCAGCGGATAAAGCCAGAACAGTCAAACTCACCGAACAGCTGCACGAATTTTGAATCCCAGCTCCTGATTGAAAATCAATAATAATAAACACCAGCGCCATTGAGAAGCCGCCAAATTCAAATACAAACTTAGAGCTGAACATTAAATAGAGTTGTATAATAAAGGGGAAAAAAGCCTTATATTATAATAAACCAATTTAATCAACATCGCAACTTCGCTTTTTTCAGAATTCTTAGTTTAAAAACGGACAATTATTAATTGCCATAAAAATTGTTAGTTATAATTACAATAAATGAGCGTACATCACATATATAGAAGAGAAATGCTGAACCATTTGAGATGGAACAATTACACGAATGGATACAAATGATAATGGCATCAATCCGCGTTTGAAAAGTGTACGTAGTCTCAACCGTCTCTCACATAGTCTTATAGATGGGAGAGGCGACAGTTCCGTTCTGAAACCATTCCCGAAACGACGAAAGGGAATCAATATGAGGTTATTGCTCAGGGAAACACTTTTTGCTCATTCCCTTCAATACGGAAATTGGAAGTCTCCCTCTGATGAACTTTTTCTTTGCGCATGTGTCAGTAAGCATCGGAAAGAAGACGCCGACCAAGAACTGAAGAAAAGAGACACACATACAACGCTATCTTCATTATCTTCAGCCAATAGAAAACAGACAGGAAGGCGTCCAAGAGTCTTCCCAACTGTCGGGTGTCTTCTCCGCATCTTCTGCGCTTCATTGCGGGATGCGCAGAACCGCACGCAGGCATAAATTATGGCGCTTGCATAAAATACTTTCATATTCTCGTGCATGTCTCAACTCTTCCCAAGCCAAAACCTTCTAAGTTCGCAAAGAAAAGAGAAAAGAAAAAAATTACAAAAAAACATTATTTACATACAGTCATGAGGCACGTAATCCAGTTTTCTTACATGTAATAGCCTATTAAAGACTCGTATTTGTTTCTTCATATAGGGCAGCAGGTCAAGGCGTCGATATGACACCTCAGCGAGGTTGAGCACCTGTGAGGTTCGAACGCACGACTTCTCACAACTTGCCCAAATGCGTTTTTGGAGTTGGGCGGCAATTGAAAACGGAAGTGTGGTTGGTTGATAGCTAAGGTTAGCAGAGGTTAATCTGCCTATTTCACGGCCCATTGCAAACTTCCTGCGAGCATATACATATACACAGCTAAGTAGACACAGACACTTTGGGGCAACATGGTAGTGTTCATATATCCTCTCTTCGTCTTCTCTTAACTGCTTTTGGCAACTAAATAACACACCTTCTTTAAAAAAAAAGAGAAAAAACGAGGAAACACAGTAGATATTTTTTTTTTAAATAATCGCTATGGGGCTCCATTATGAATGACTAAAGGTTGCGTTAGCGTTGTCCATTCTCAAGTTTGAGGGACAACGTTCGTCTTTACCGAAGCCCTTTTTTAGGTTCGAAAGAGCTTAAAACTCGAAAAAGAAAGGATGTTGAGGATCGTTGCCCATTAGCTACGGTGTTAAATTAAACGTCATTGCGTACGAGGTCCGGCATACAGACTCCTCATTATCCCACGCTATATCCAAACTCCAAGATCAAGACAAGGGTCGCCAATTCCGCACACAGAATTCCCAACTCCCAAAACACTCAAGAAACACGAAAAGTATTTTAAAAAAAGCCAAGATAATAACTTTAATTTCCCTTTTCCCATTTTCTCCTTTCTGAAAGGAAAATTATTCAGCAGTATTACTCTGTATTGCTCCCTTTCCGTATCAAAGTTGGCTACCAGAAAAGATAACCGAAAACTGTTGGAAATTGTCTATTACAATGCTACTAGTTTTCCCTTCCTATTTAAGAAGGAAGAAAAATCATATACACAGTCAATACTCGATTTATCACTCCAATCTCTATAGATCTAATAATGATATTATCGTGTTTGCTTCCCCGCCACCTCATGATTAACTCCACACTCTTCTTGACATAATAGCACCGGTTTTAACTATCACATGCTACTCACACGCGCAGGACTAAAAAAAATCCAAAGAAAGCAAGAACGGTACCTTAATTAAGTTATATCGTGCTGTGGATAAATACGTCGGATTTGGATAAACACTACACGGACGTCTCACACGTATGCAAACATGTGTTGTACATGTCATTCCTCATCCGTTAAAACAACGTCGTACTACAGTACCCAGTAGGAGGTCTTGCATCGTTTTTTCTCTCCCCTTAATATTTTCTCTGTCTTTCTGCATACAAATACGCATATCATGAAATCCCATATTTGACTGGGGTGGATCTGGATGAGGTTCCGTGGTGGTTTTGGCAGGGGAAGTATGTGCAGGCTTGCTGTTGTATCGTGTCCTTATCGGTTGGGGGTCCCGAAAAGACAAGGTAACACAGTTACACAGACTCCTAGGGTGCACCCCAGCAGGAGGCGGGCAAATACTGGAACCCACCAAGGCACCAAGGGATCAACCTGAGAGAACCATAGAGTAGCAACACGGTATAGTGTGCTGGGGCTCAGATAAATAAACCAAAAAGGGATGGATGAGGTATATATACACACATACACACCTTGTTTGTAAGTTAACCTGCACAACCTCCACTAAAACGCCCACGCGACGCGCCTTCACCAAAGGTGTGAAACTGTCAGTCTCTGCCCGCACACATTTTCCCTTCTTTCTCCTTCTTTTTCATGTTCTTTTTCAATGTTCTTATGAGAAAAGGCTTTGTTTCTTGGTTCAGGAAGACTTGACACGAAAAGCCATTAACTCATGTCTGCCAAAAGCTTTTCCGCACGTGCGAATAGTGTGGGGCGTCTAGGTCTTCCGCTAACGGGTTAGAGGGAGTTACAAACACTGTCTTCCTAAAGCGAAAGAAAGAGCTTTCGGTTTTCAAAATTGAAAAGAACGTTCGAAACACCTTTAGCCTCCTTATAAAAAGCTCATTTCCGCTAGCTTCAGCAGTTTACACATACATTCTGTACACACGGGAGAATGAAAGCTTTGGAAAAAGGATGAACTTTAACCAAACTCGAGGATCCGAGTAATCAGCTTCGACCCTTGCGACCAATAACGCCCTTCACATAATAGCCGAAGATCCGTTCGCCATTTCACGGCCGGTTACGGACAAACAAGAGAGAAGGGGGTCCATAAAAAAACTCCCTAGAAAGTAAATCAACGTGGCACTATAGAAATTTTCCCACCTCTGAAAGCTTTTTATCTTTCTAATTCTCGTATGCGTGCTACAAAGCACAATAAATTGTCTTTCGAGCATTGTTTTCCGTTTTAACAACAAGAACGCCGTAGCATATCGCAAAGCTAATGAAGTTGGCGTTCACAGTCTTATAAATATCTTAACATGCTACAATAAACGGTCCCGAATGGTTGAATCGCAGCTTGAAGTGTTGATTTTCAACCCCCAGTTCCTTTTAGGAGGAGGGGGGAGGACTAAAAAGTAAACTGGGCGAGGATATGATCATATCAAACTACAGCAGCCGATTTTTTCTTTTTCTCTAAGGTTCAAGAGAAGGTGAGAACTTGACATCATTGATCGGCGATGTTTTGTTCGTCTCTGTAAGTATCATACGCATTATATTAAATCCCCCTTCTAGAGACCCCCCTTAAAAAAGGATTCAGAGCTGATAGAATCATCGGTTGCGGTGCGCGCTCGTGTGGTATCTTGACATCACCACAATAGTTAGTGTTAGGGAGCGCCGCGCAAGCTTCCGATTATGCGCCGAGGTCAAAAAGTCAATCTGTTTTTCCGATGAGCGCCACAGCTGCTTTTTAACCCGATAACTGAGCTTGGGCCACAAAAACACGTCCGGCTGGCTTATAGTTATTCGTACAGAGTTTTTTGTATCACCCCTTTGGGCGGAGGGGGGCTATATATGACACAAAAGAAGATACGAAAAAGGGTTAGAAGGCATTAACATTATATTGCTTGCGACTGCTTCATACCAGAAAGAAACAGTTGAACGGCGCGAGACTTGTACTAAACTGACATTCGCCACGCCCCTTCAAACCCTATACATCCCTTTTAGGCTTTGGCCTTTTATAACCCCGAGCCTGTATACATACCCTTTGATTTTTTGCCCCTTTTTTGTATATATATTTTGGGGGGGATTTTATATTTGGGGTGGTTTAGGAAAAGGTTTTCTTCTGTCTTCTTTTCGATAGCGGGAAATCAGCATAACCATGATGAGCCTCCCTCTCCCTTTCTTCTCTTATTAAAAAGGGGGGGCTGATTTTTATAGGGGGGCGTGTTGGACAGTGTAAGTATCGTGGCGGGTGATGTATGTATGTTGGCGGCGGCGAGAGCAGCCAAAGAGGGTGCAATGGCAATATGTTATATAGAGTTGCAACCCCGAAGAATAGAAAAAGTACCAGGCACGGCCACAATACACAATAGGGCTTCGCAAGACAGCAAGCAATTCAGCAGACAAGCGCACGGACATGGACAGTATTGCTCTATTTGCACAAGGAAAAAATTTAAGGGGGGGGGACACTTTCGGCCTGGGAATGTTGGGAGGGGGGGTTCAACCACTATAAAAAAAGGTATATCTCTCTCTATGTGACAAAACGCCTTCCTCACTCCCATCCACTCCTTCCGTGAAAAAGTTGCGTTACGGAAACCAGCCCAGGTACTAACTGAAAAGTCTATGGGGAAAGATATAGACGCGTATATAGATCACATAAAGAGACATACGCGCGTTCTAATAGGATTTTCTGTGTGTTTTGTATAGGCTCTTGGGTTCCCAAGTTTGCTTTGGCTGGGTCAACCAATTTTTTTTTACGACGCGAAACGTTGTTTGATTTAAGGTCGAGAGAGAAACACCGAGAGAGAGAGAGAGATCCTTTGGCTCACGTGACTAATGGAAAAGTAATGAGTAAAAAGCGTGCGGCACGCAGGATTTTTCCCCATATTTGTGGTCAGAGTTATTATCCGTTTACAATTGGTTGTATTGTCTCATTATTTAATATAATATGTAGTCGTCAATATTTTTATGTAACTAATTATATAATTGGTTATGTTCATTTTATTTTAGGTTCATGGTTATTGGTGGTTATGTTCATTTTTATCATTTTGTTACAATATCTAACATGCACTGCAAAGAAGCACATCAATAAAATTTTCGTGAATTGACCAATTTTATTCTACAATATAAAAAATTGTATGTAGACATAATTCTCTACAGTGTTTTGTATTTTGTGAATTCCAAATACGATACTGTAAACGGCATTGTAATTACAAATTATAACAGATGTTACATATATTTATTGTAAAATTACTCATAATTAACTCATATTGTTAGGAATGCGAATGATTGGTCATAGAGAAAATATAGGTTCAAGGTCATGCGTTGTGTTTGTTATTATTGCGAGAGAGAGGGAGAAATGGCTGCCAAATGGTAACTAAATGTATTTTACATTAGCGCTTCATTGAGTGGTGGTTTCGGTCTAACTTCATAGGCCCAACTGCTAATACTACTTTCAAAACTTCAAATACTAACTTTCAAACTACTTTTAATACTACTTTCAAAACATGCCCAACACTATCAACAATACTCCCGTACCAGTCATCGTCAAGTTAACGTTATATTCTGAGTATTAAGTTAGGGAGATGAAACAGAGAGATGAAACAGGGAGATGAAAACAGGTCAAGGATCTAGGAAGAAGGGTAAATACCTAATTGTCAGTCGCTTAGTCAGAACTCGCATTACATATATTAACTCATAATTGTTTGTTATTATCCATTTACAATTGGTTAGCAAGACATGAGATGGGACAGGGGGGGGGGGGGAAGAGAAGAATAGATTTGCTTGCAGAAGAATGAAAAAAAAGTTCGCTAAGAATAGATATTTTGTGGTCAGTTTGGAGCCCAAAAAAATGTTAGAAACGGAAAACATTTGAGCACCCACCCGAAAAAAGAAGGTTTGAGCGTCCAACATGTGGCTGGGTACTTCTAACATACTCGCTTCATTTGCAAGGCCGTCTTCTTTGACAGATTGGAAATTAGGGGAGAGGGGGTAAGCACCCACCCTAGAGTGGTGCAAACCAAGCGCGCGAAAGTTCGCTCCACAGGTTAATTGGGTAATTGGTGGGCGTGATTGAACCCCTCTTTTTGGCCGGTCAAAGGTCAAGCTGTCGGAATCTCTGGTGACAAAGGGGCGCTCTGTGCGTAGCAGCGAGTCCATATAATAGCAACATTGAGCCGCGACGCACAAGAAGGCATATGGGCCGCCCCCTTTTTAGACTTTTGGGTTTAAATGTTTCATCTCTCACACACATACACATGCCCAGCAAACCAAGCATGTCTGTCTTTCTCACCAAATCATGCTTGCGAAGGAAGTATTCGGGGGGTGTAGGGGGTGTGATGTGTGGTATGAGGCGTAACTGGAGATGATGGCCAAGGTTCTGGATGAACGGTGTAAGGCCTTACAGGCCCAATTAACGCCCATCATCTTCCTGGTACTACTAAACGAAAACCCTCGTCATTTTCCTTTTCATTCGATTGTTATTAATTGTAATTTTTTTACCTTATTTCTGCGACTTCTTCTATTCCCTAAACATTTTATTTTTCTATTTTCCAGCTCAAACTGCTCGGTTTGCCTTGTGCTGAGGTCGATTCGGGCACATGACCCACAATTAAAAGCCGCTCAAATGCGGACAGAGAGACACGTTCGAGAGGTAAATAACATTTGCGATGCTTCTCAACATATGACGCGTCATCCATAATAGCATTCATAATAGCTGCAGCGGAGCAGGATGAATGAAGTTGTATAAAAGCTAATTGACATTAAGGGGCTCTAACCGCAAGACGTCCCATCCCCAAACCTTTGTCTGTTACAGGCATTTTACCGCTAAAGCCTATCCAGTGCGTTGGCAGTAATACAGCAATCTAGCAAAACACAAAAAGAAAAGGCGACAACTGAAGTTGTGTGTGTGTCTATACAGGAGCAAACTCAAGGGCGGCAGGCTGTCTCCCCCAGCAACTTATTCCTTTTGTGCAGCCGGGAGCTAACCAGAAACCCGTCTATTCGAAAAAGCGGCGTCTGTGTACTTTCCACAGCGACCAGAATGGGAGAGAATCCTGGCACAGCATCCAGAGCTTCTTGTCAACCAGCACACCTGCGAAGCAACGAAAAGTGGCAGAGAAACCTGAAAAGTTCCTCTCCCTAACACACAGATCATTAGATATTGATTAATTTCTCAAACTATATACCCACTGTCCCCAAAAGGGAAAACGGGCAAGTCGAGAAATTCGTCAACGTCAACGAGGACTGCCCACTCGAGGTCTGTCGCAATAACTTCCACGTGGTCCTCTCTTTAGTGTTAATGAAGTGGGCGCGTCACACACGTTGAGGGAGACCTGAGAAAAGTCCAAAAGGCCCACACTATATCTTTTCCACCATCTGCGTTCTTCTCAAAAAGGATTTAACTGGGCCGGTTTTGACCTATAAAAAGACAATAAAACTTTATAGCTTCCTGTAAAAAAAAATTCCCAATTTCGCTCAACTTTTAGTGTGGAGCTGCATAACACTTCGACCTCATCTAACTGTGCACAAGTGTGAAAAGTACCCCACCGCCCCCTCATATGAGCACCTGCGGGATACGTATATACAAGTTTGAATTTTCCATAGAGCGGGGAAAAAAAGAGCCTAAAACTATGAGGATATAGGAGATGCCCTTCCGAATATGTTATCCCAGCCCAAATATTTCTCTTCTCTTTCTCACTCTCTTGCTCTCGAGAAAAGTTTGCGTTTCCCACAGGGGTATAAACTTAACCCAGGGTCAATAGGGGGTACCTAACCTGTTCACCCTGTGCACTTATAACCCGTGTTGGGTACACAGATAACGGATACAGACACACAAGACAGATTTTTGCCCTTCCATTTCGGGTGGATATAAACTTAAAGCATCCATCATGCTTTACAATTTCTCCTAAGGTCTAATTGTGATCTTTTCCAGTCCAAGAAGAGGGTATAACTCGACTATACAAAATGCTTGTATTTTACAAAAAGTTGCTGTACATATTATCACAAAATTCCCTTTTATGGCAATTCCAATATTTCTAGTGTAATTTCACAAATTTGTGTAGTAATGGGCCCCCAAATTCGGTAATGCTTTATAATCTATTTAAAAAAACAAAAAACATTCCAATAGGCATCCACTATGTTATTATCTCATGTTTCCAATATTTCAATTCCAATATTTATATTTAAATATGCATTTAAATATAAAAAAAAACATTCCAATTGGCATCCACTATGTTATTATTTTATGTTTTCAATATTTCAATTCCAATATTTTATTATTTCCTATTTTCCAATATTTCAATTCCAATATTTTATATTTAAATATGTGCCATATTATGATCAAAATTGTTTTGTCTTGCAGTGTATTCATTGCTTTACTTAGCGAATTCTAAAATAAAACCTAAGATCAAGAAAGATTCCAGTTCAAGCTTCCTTGACTCGTTTCTTTTTTTAATCATGTTAATTAAATGCGGGAGCAGATCTTTCCATTCGAACAGGTGCGTAACTCAATCTGCCCAGCGTCTTCTCAAATCTCCCCCTTTCCTCATGTAAATGTCTCTGCTGCAGAAGCAGTTTGGGGAGGTTGCAGCAAAAGCCTATCCAGTTTTTCATTTCCTGCAAAAAGATATATTTCCTTACCCTCCCCAAAAGCAACGCTCGTACAGCCAGATACCCACACATGTACACACACCTTGGAAACTGTATCATGGCATCGTTTATGGGATCAAGCTGGTGATAGTTTCTGTAATTTAAAGCTTGGGCTGCCCCGTCATGGAAAACCGTTTCTCTCTATAGCCTGGTTGGGAAGTTTTTATTTCCCATTTTCCAAGTCTTGGCGTGCGATGCAGTGCAGTGCAGTGGCAGCACAACGGGAACACGGGGGAAAAAGAAGTCTATACGAAAGGAGATTGGGCTCATTAGCACCAAGGAATCCAAGGGCCAAGTCACGTACTCTACTTCACTTTATTCCAACTCCTAATACAAGACAGCGAATCTCCAAAGCCCAAACTTTTACCACACGCGTATCATAATACCGCTTAACGCCTCCCAAAATCCCGAATCTAACACCACCTCTTCGCCTCTGAAAACAAGACATGCCAAACATCTTTGGCATGGAAACTATTTGGTTCATGGTTTGATTACACACTCTGCTAACAAATAAAAATGTCGCTCATAAAATCTTTGCTCTTGTTTAGAGGGGCTAATTAAAATTGTACAATATCAAATCGGAAAAAAACAAACAAAAATTAAGTCATACGTTAAAACATCCTTAAGTTTAGTATTAACTATTTAAATAGAAAAATTAAACCCACCCACAGAAGAAAAAGGTGTTAGTGATGGATGAGGCTGAGAAAACACCCCCCCATCCCCTTTGCTTGCTGCTTCTATAACTCCCATAGTTCATGACACCGGGATGGATGGATCACAAGGACGGATTGGGGAAAGTTGTATGACGTAGCCTGCTTTTCTATTGACGCTTTTCATTTCCCCCGGAAAGTTTAAAAGGATCACATTCATAGATGTAAAAATGCCTTGTCCACGCAGCTGCATCATATCATTATTTCAGTAAAAGCTGAGATAGACAACTGACGGACAAGGTCGGTAATGTGAATCGGGATAAAACCAACCAACCAATTTTGTTTTATTCATAATTTCTTCTTCTTGTTTTTCTCAACACTTTGAAACGCTTTGAACCTAACTCATTAACGGGGAACACGGTGAATGTTATGTTCGAAAACTAACAAATTTGCAATTCCTGGGAGTCATACATAATTCACAGTTATAACTAATCCGAGGGAACGATTCTACTGATCTAGAAACTTTTTTATAGATTTAATTTTTCCCAGAGCTTGCGACTTCATTTATTCTCTTCTCCTTATTTATACTGTGTCAAATGGGCTGATGTGTGACCTACCATGGCCGTGATATGAACGCGAGCTAACTACACGACGTGTAATATGCAAAGATATTGGAAGGGTTCTCTATGAGTTATCTTCGTTAAAGTTTGGGTTCAGACTAGCTAAGTCACACCGTGCCGGCATTTGGCCTTCATTTCCCCGTCCTCTCTCTCCCAACTCCCCGCATAGGGTCATTAATGTCGGCGACGGACCCCGGAGAGCCAGATCTTCCTCGCCGCTTGCTGAGGGTTACGTGAATTATACGTTCCAATTAAAGCGTAAGTTCCGCAACCCTATAAAGACCTCGTGTCGTCGTTGTCGTTGCGTATAGTGCTTCATAGATGAAAAGGCATCGTTCGTTAAACGCACCTGCTGCATCTTAAAAACATGATCCATTTCTTTACTTATTTATTTCTTCGTACTCGGATTATATAGGGAAACGCCCACGCCAGCAGCCAACTTTTCCTGCCGAGAGTGCCTAATTAAATAACATCATGACACTTTTGAGGCACTTGGGGAACTACTAAGTTTTCACTAAGTGAAGCAAAACAAAATAGAAAAGGGTTAAGGCGGCTTTTCTACCACAAAAAAGCTTAAAAAGGAGCTCATCCAGACCTTTTGCAACACAGTTTCTGGATAACATACAGGACTGAAAACTGTCTGACTGTTCACCTAAAGGGTAAGATTTGGGTAACATCTCAGGCACCGACCACCCAGATGCCCCCTAGAAAGAAGACCAGCTACCCCTTCGAGAACAATTTTACCACTTTGGGACTCTTCAATGTTTTGAGCGAATGAGTTTCTCTTCCTTACATGCTGTAAAAGACTTCCTTCGTTTCTTATGGGGTAGAAATATGTACGTCTAGATAAAGCAGAAATTACGTTTTGTGCAAGCTTAATCATAGAA
The DNA here is from genome assembly GCA_023053545.1 of Lepidurus packardi. Lineage (NCBI taxonomy): Eukaryota > Metazoa > Arthropoda > Branchiopoda > Notostraca > Triopsidae > Lepidurus > Lepidurus packardi. Next base: position 6,858,878 of record JAKZAN010000002.1, read on the forward strand.
ATATAGAACACGAAACACCTTGTTCCTCAGCGTATTTTCTATTTTTTTTTTTTTTGCAATTTTGAAAATGAGCGGAAAAGAAAATACGGAATAAAATAAAAATGGGTAAGTCAAATAAGCAAATAATTAAAATAGTACGCAAAAAGAAAGAAAGGGGAACAAAAATTCAGTTGAATGTTAAAATGGGGAAATTTTAAGTGTTTTCTGTTTATATAAACTTTTGAAGGTTTTGCATGGATGAAAATCAAATGAATTTTGAGAAATAAATAGAATCGAACAAACACAAATAGAATATATATTATATGATTTTAATAGGAGTTTGCCCTGGAAAACCACAACTTAGTTTGGAGATAAAATATTATCCAACAAGGTTACAATTACGATACAATTTACAATTACTAAAAATAGATATTGTTAACCGTCAAATTACAAGACTTTCTGCAGCGTATTTCTCTGTTAAATCTGTTTCCTAGTGATCCATTTTGTTTGTTTTGAATATGATTTAATGAGTATCAAACAATATAAGCACTTTTAGCATAGATGCGCGGGACCCACGCTGTTACACGGTGAGAGCACTTGAACTTCTTTTTGTGCATTCTTTGATGTGTACTAGGCCTATTGATTAAGCTCTTTGGTCAGAACAAAGGGGGTCAATTTATGTCCCATGCTTCATAAAATGGGAATTCCATAGTATACTTTTGATGTGGAATATAAAGCGGACAGATAATTAATAACTGTCTTGTCCTAATGAGTGACCCCATGTCTTGTAATGACCTTTTGGTTTGGGATTGCATGCTGACCCAAACATTGGACGACGGTGCAAAAGGGACCCCAAATAGAACGGACACGCATCTACGCTATACACCAGAACCATTATCACCCCCAGCCCCGATCAAAAGGTGGGAGAAACAACAAGTATACACAACTGTATATGTACACATTTATATTCTACTTACTGGAAAGGTAAAAGCCTGGGAGCGTTAACGCAACCAGTAAAGGTGGAAAGACAAGTTTAAGTGTAGGAACGGAGAGGGAAAGGGAGAGTTCGGCCGGAAAGTTCATCATGCGATCCTACCTTGACAGGTGTAATAAATTAGCCCGAAAATCCTCCATAGAAATCTTGTGCTTGTACCCAAGACACAAGGCCCTGGCACCATCACCGCGACACATCGTATAAGTCCGGTAATATCCGGCGACGCAATCTCTCTCGACTATCGATTGCCTTTCACTTGATGCTTCTCACTCGCTTTTTGGGTTCCGCATTCGGATTTTTGTTCTACAACTTGTGTTTTGGTTGTATTCAAGAAAGCAGGATTAATTTATACTTCTTGCCACGATTCCTTTTGTCCAAACGTTTGTGACCGGCTAAAGATGCGAAAAGGATAAATACAAGAATGCTTCCTTGCATGGTGAGTTGCATTGAGTGAGAAAACAAAGCCCCCTTTGTCACATATGTCCATGTCTGTCAAATTGCATGCCCGCTGTCTATTCCCCCCACAAGTCTCTCCACAGCATTTGAACTCTGCAGCACATATAGGACAAACATCACGCGAGTTCATCATCTGGGGCCTGAGCGAATACTCTTTATCCTAATAGTCGATTCTCAGTGCACAAAAACTAGCTCTCTATAAACTTTTATGGCCCTCCATGAAACAAAAATAAAAGCTTCCGGGATCAACAAGAGCAACAATACCTGCTTATTTTTCGATTTTTTTTCCTTTTTCTTTTCGTTTCACAGGTGGAGAGAGTGTGCGTGGGTTATATGTAATAAATCGACGGGTATATTGGAACTTCATTTACTGGGTTTCCAAAAGAGCCTTTCTATTACCACAGCCGTGTGGTATACGTCGGTCATAACTTACCACCTCTCATCTATAACCCACTGACACATGTCTATATCGTATCTAACGACATCTCACACAGCAAGGTGTGTGGACATATGTGTGTATGACGAAGCAGAACATCAAGTTCGGCGTATAAATGAAACTTGTGGGTCTGGGTGTAGACATTGTTAGGACTTTTCTTACTTGTTCACCTCAGTAGCAAAAGCATTCCACGATGATGAATTGCTGCCACCTTCTAGCACACACATAAAATAACACACAAACACCTAACGGGACCAAAAGCAAATGATGTATTGATATCCAATCAAACCAAACTAGACGGTATTGACATAACTCCTTCATTATTGTTACTGTTATATTATTTATTTGATTTCTTTAGCGTCGTATTGGTGTAATTATCTTGCTGAAATGTAAATGCTCTGGATAGAATTGTGCTGTTATAATAATTATAATACAAATTTATCTTCTCCCGACAGTGTATCGACAGAAGAACTGAACACATGAAGCAATGAAAGCAACTACAACAGCAGAACCAAGAAAAGAGTTAGAAGGAACTGGCATAAGAAAGTTTCTAGGAATCTTTCGCGCAAAGAAATGTTGGCGTGTTTGGGCCATACTGTCCATCTCCTGGCAGTTGCAACGATGAGCAGGTCACGTGACCGGGGTCAATCTGCCTATATGCCCCAGGCCGAACCAAAGCTTATACATGTCACGTCAAAATACTTCTCCCTCTTACATACTTCCTTTTTTGTGTATTCCGTGATCCCCTTTACTTATTTATACCCAGTTAATTCCTCCCTAGGCAACAACGCATGCATACACCCTACGGCGTGAGAATTTCTCCCTAAAAAATGCCCTCTTGCACTTGGGTACTTTTCACATTTTTTGGTTCTGTTCTGCTGTTAAGTTAGTCTGTTATGGACTTGTGTGGTCCCGTATAAATTGTCCACATCTTCACGCGGCTTTTCCCCCCTTATTTTGTTACTAAAAAAGGCCCATAAAATGATTATCATCATCAACCGCACACATACAAATACACATACACACTCATCAAATAGCCTCTAAGAACCTCTTTACTCTTCACTTTCTTGAGTCCTTTAGTTTGCCCCCACTTGTTGAGAAGGAGGGGGGTTATAATACATAGCAGTGAGAGAGCTCCGACTTGTTGGTGAGTTCTAATGTCAAGTGCATGGGGGAGAATTGTGACTTTTCTGATCTCACCAAGTTTGCTCCTTCTTTATAGACGCTATTAACTACAATGCCGGCATATACAAACAGCAAACATGCTAAACTCCCAACTCAATTTAAAAAGGGACAATCGTCCGATGCCATTACTACCCAAAAAAGAACCCAAAGAATACGTTCTCCAACAGGGCTCCTTGACTCCTTGAACGCTATTAAAAATTCAAACGTGTCCCCAAAGTCAGATTCCCACCAATGTTTCCCCATCAGACGACAATAGCCCCATGCTAGCTATTTTTTTTTCTATTAGACTTTCAAAATCTTATCTCTACGAGTGGACCGGGCAAAACCGAGTGGTTCAATCTATATGTGCAAGTGCTTTTTCCGAAAGGGGGGGGGGTGCAGAACAACAAAAGACGACGGTCAAGGCGGGGACGTGTTTTCCTCGATACGTGATTCTAAAATGTCAAGTGAATTATTGACAATGGATTCCAGGATCTTTAGAGCGAAGAAAACCATTTTTTAAAAAGAAAAGAAAATTATGTTTGTAAAAAAAAATTAAAAAATAAAAACACGCAATTTCCTTCCCCCAACATCATAATAAACGGCGTTGTAAAGGCAACCGTGTTTTGGTCCTTGGCCTGTCAGGGACTTCATAAGACCTCCTGTCGAGGCTTCTGATAACATCTTTCCTTTGGCAAAAGCATAGAACGTGCAACATATAAGTTTGGGGGCAGCCCAGACCCGAGTTTTCCATCAGCCGCGTGTCCAACGCACACCGAGACGCCTTATTAATGGAACAGGCAACTGAACGACGCTATTTACGACACGAGGCTGACAATATCAGAACACAAGGCCTCAAACCGTACGACTGCAAGTGAAAAGAGAAGAGTGCTACTACACTGGGCTCCGGAGAGGAGCGAGAGAGAGAGAGTGAGAGAGAGAGAGGTGGCGACGTTATGGAACGACGCCTCATTTCGCTCCATTAACCCAACTTATTCATCTCATCCCTAAATTGCTTCCTTGTCGGGTCGTCCAGAAACCCTTCATCTTCAGATAAACCTTTTTTTTGCTTTTAATGCTGTTCAAATAATAGAAAGTATTACGTAAAAAAACTGGATTTATCTCGCGTAATACACCTTCAGTCATTTTGGAGAATAAGGAGATTTTTTTTTCGAAGAAGTTAAAACATATTAGGAAAAGTTCTTGAAGGAAGTCTGTGTCTTCAGGAAAACTTTAAGAAAGGGAAACAAAGTTTTGAGACGGATACAGAGCCAGTTCCGAACCGGAATCAATGATTCCCACAAAGTGTAACAGACTGTGATGGAGCAGCGAGGATAACATTCCGACTCGCGACAAGATTAAGAAGCCGATTGTTGAGAGCTGTACGTTTAAAACAAGACCAAGTTTGCAAAGCATCGTAAATTGCTTACCTATTCAAATAAAAATACGAAAATATTAAGCTTAAATGAAGAAACTGATGTCTTAAGAATTATTACGTCCAATCCCGTCATACAGGCTCGATAATTACTCCCAATAGTGTAAGATTTATATGCTTGGATGAACACTCCTACTACGTTCTTTCGGGTGAGACATATAGCATTTAAAATATAGCTTAAAAAATCAAAAAGAAAAGTTTGATTAAGAATTACTCAAATATTACACAATGATGACGGCAGCTTTCATCCATGAATAGCTGATTTCTGATCACGAAAATATCTAAACACCATTGGTAAATATCTTCCAATCAAATCACACTGCTAATACTAGCTGACAATAGCAAATACATGCTAATAAAACATCAAGGTAAAAATAACAAGAAGTAGAAATATTGTCTGTATTTGTACATAAAAAGGTAAATACAACAATTCATTACTAAATGAAACTGTATTAATTTATTTATTTCAATGAAACTGTATTTCAATTAAAAATTAAGCGTCATAAAAACACTCCTTACTAGTTCTTGTGGATACATCAAACATAAATGTTTTAAAATATAAATAACTTCAAAATTAGGAATAATATTGCGTAATAGTGGGAAAACAGCTCTTCCATCCAATAAAAGCAAAATTATTTGGCAACTTATCTTAACTATTCTAACAATCTTCCAAGGTTACTATTCCCGGGTGGCCAGATACGTTTCATACAAAAAATGTGTATTGACGCTAAATACGTTTAATCCAAATTGCATTTGTCATCAACTGAAGTGTCCTCAATTGAAAGTAAACCCTCATAACAAACCCACTGTTCTAAAAGAATTCAGTGCTTATACGCATAAATACAGAAAACGAAACGACGTACCTTTTACCTTTGAAAGTTTCTGAACGATATTAGCGTCGTAAATCAAAGATAAGATAGAAGCTTTTCTTCCAGTTACAAATACTTCCACGAAAGCAAAAACCTTCATTCAGCCCTTCCAAATTATCCCACAACAAGTTTATTGCTAAGCCCACGCCAGAAGGTCAGCCAAGATTTTTCTTGTTTTTTGAAAAAACCATCGACGAGCAAAAATATAGTTCACTAGCCATCAAAGCAAGTCTAAGCAACAGCATTGAACGCAAAAAAAAGAAAATCCTAAAAAAGAAATACGCAGAGCGGCGAATCCAAGTTCCACTCCTGACATCTTCCCTCTCCCAAAACGGGGGGGAGCATCTCGCTCGTCTTGGGCATACAGACACACACTCACACACACAGTCTCTCTCCCTTTTTCTCTCTCCCCACACATACACACACGTAGAAGACACCACACATGGGCGGAGTCTAACGCCTTGGAAGGCAATGATTGGCGGGTTAGGGTAGCATCGACAGGAGTTTGGGGACATTCTGTCCCCGCCCATTCGAAAGAAGAGGGAGGTCCTCTTCTTTCCGTTACTGACAAATGGCCCGGGCCAAGCTTCTACGGGAGGGAAAAAAATGGAGTTGATGGTGAAGAAGTTCCCTTGAACAAGAAAGCCATCTTAATGCTCCGTCCCAATCTATAATACATCCCCCTTTCTTTTTTAAGCTTTCTGTTTGTGCTGCTGTTAGGAAGCGTCCCAGAAAGCTCGATTTTTCCCCCCAACAGAAATCAAAAGGTGAAAAGAGGGCGTCTCCCTCTAACGGAAAAAGGAGGGGGCTCCCTTCTCGGACCGGGGCTTTTACATTCACAAGTGTGAAGGGAGGGTTACAACACCAGGGGGGTAGGAGGGGGCAATCCTTGCTTTAAGTGGGGGGTAAACCGACACACAGAGCTGTGTGATCCTTGGTAGCATATGCATTGTGTAGTCGTGTACCGTACCGACCGATGCACAGGGCTCTTTTACTGTCCTTGTCCTTCCGTGAACGTCCGTAAGTCAAGTCCGCAAGTTCGTAGTAGCCGCTCAGGCAGGCATCAGACTGGACAGTTACTTTAGTCTTGGTTCTTTCAAGAAGTCGAGAGTTTCAAACTGTCTCTAAAGAAGTGCACACACCTCCCACCCTGAACACTTTCGAAAGCCCAAATCACAAGTTGTGGGTATATGTGGAGTGTGTGAGTGTGTGCTGCAATAAACCTTGTGGCCGTGATAACTCTCCACTAAAAACCCAAGACCATACTGTATACATAACACTCCGATATGGTGCCAAAGTATTAACTCTTAAGCAAGGAGACGAAAAAAGAAACACAAATAAAATAAAAACGTGACACACGAAACAAAAAAATATCGAATGACAAGTGACTACTGCATCTTTTAGATTGTAATTTATCGTTGTTGTGGACTTTGAAAACGAAATTCGCTTTCCGTATCGGAAAATTTGTTTGGGGACCAAAAATTGCGGTATTTTGAGCATCGTTCTACGTTCAGGAGTGCCCGCGCACCTTTGATCGTTCAAAAAGCTCGGGATTGAAATTTACGGTAAGATCATACATCGCATCAAATTAACTCCACTCCTTTATCTTATCCGTTGGCGGGTTGTTTTACGACCTGACGACTGTATATAAGAGCATCATCTTTTGATGACATGATAACAACTTAGTACAAAGCAATAATAATAAAAGAAAGGTGTTTAACGCGTTAACAGGGTGGTGTCATGGGAAATTTCAAAGCATGATAGCAACACCTATTGACTTCTATCCTTTAAATCCTACGAGCTTATTCTCTTTTTTTTTTTGGGGGGGGGGGGGGGTAGAACTCAATCAACAGAGTTTTGTAGTAAACGGAGCCTTAGATTTAGAACGAAGACGGTTTAGGAGATTCTGCGCAAGTTTGAGAGCGGAAGTATGGGAGGAAGAGAAAGAGAAGAGGAAGTGGAAATACCATTTAAGATGCAAAGTTCAATGGTATTGCAAAACACTCTCCGCATCTCCCGCCGCGACTCTGTATATCGCACAGCCTAAAATTACATGTAAGTTGATGGCGGTAAAAGATACAGACCACTTTGAGTTCACAGGATATGATTTATCTCACGCAAAGGGAAGCAACAGAAGCCATCATCCCGGTACTTTGGCTTGTTTTTTACCCGCTTTTTGCTCTTTACGCAGTTTCCTGACAATATTTCATCAGAGTTACAGACTCCCAAAAACCACAAAAGGGAATATGCCATCCTCTCTCTTTTTATCTTTCCAACGCGAGATCCCGTGGCTAAACCGCAGGTTTTCCCCACCACTAATAATAAACATTTGAGCTGTATCTCTAATCATCGGCTCCATACGTAAGCGGAGCACCCATATTAATACCCCCTTCTTCCTCCTTTTTATAAATAAGAAATTAAAATAAAATTGAAAATGAGATGAAGTCGCTCCCTATGACGTGCAGAGTAGGCTAATAAAAATCTTGAAAAAAAACCTTCTTCGGCTTAAAATCCTAAAACATTCTTGGCCGACTTAACTATTATCAGTCATAAAATACACATAGCAAGCGTCACCCTCCCCCACTTTCCCAATCGTATACTAATAAGTAATGACGCCGAAGTTTTTAGAACAGAAAAACAAGATTTATGGTTATAATATAGACTTTAAAACTCGAGGCGCTACAAGGAAACGTTTCCCGAAAAGCTTATCAGTCTCTGTAGTATTACTTCGTGGACCTTCCTTTTCCTTTGTGGCAGCAGTGCATAAGTGTTTGCCCCGGCAAAGTCTTAAAACTTGGGCATACAAAACATACAAGACGCGTCCATCTTTATGACACCTTGTGTCGGCTAATCAGAGGAAACGCATTTTCGAGACTTATCGAGACTTTTGTCGCCGACAGTTGGCTCCCCTCCTTTAAGGATAAAAGTGACGCAGTCAGGAAAGTTCAAGATACACTAAAGTCGGCGGACTGTTTCACAAACCATTGTCTTAATCCTTGTCCTATCATTTTATCATTGGGCCCTTTACAACAGAGCCCAATACAGCCACCCCCCACCCCCAACTCCACCCAGCAACTCCACACACACACACACACGCACACACACAATATACTTTCTTAAAAGTTGAAAATTTCTTCATATGCAGTAAAAGTCTCTTTCTAGACTCTTCTTGCCCCTGGAAGATCTACAATCTTATCACCCTCTCCTGAAAAACCTTTTCTCCGCTGGCAAGATGACTTCGACCTGACTTGACCGGAGCTTAAGCTAACAAAAACCCGGGTGGAAAATCAAACAAGACCTACCAAGCCAAACTTTTTGCTACTGTCAAGTCAACACAAGAGGTCATAAACAACTGGCCGAATAAATCAAAGTTTCATTTGACGACGTTTCCTCAAGACACTTTCTCGCTATCAAGTTTTTGCAACCCCTCAACCCCCACTTTTCAGGGTTATTGTATTTAAACTTGGTTCATTTATTATCATTCGGAACCTGAAGGAACGTATATAGTTTTACAAGTTGCCTTTTTTTAAAAAGAAGACGGTTAAGGAGACAATTAGCATAGATCCTTTAGACCTTCCAACAATTTAGCTTAGGAGGAAGAAAATGACCTGGAGCACGTCATAAAAATCCTCCCATTTTGTAACATTTCACTCAGAATTGCTCACGTTATAAGTGCCATCGTCACCTGGGAAAAGGTAAGAAAGGTATAAAGGTATACAAGTTGTGGACAGCTAAGAATGTACAATAGGTTATAATCTAAGGGACTTGTGTGTGTGTGTCTATGTGAGCGGCGGTAGCTACATGACAATAGTTTTCGTCAGTCACTTTTTCAATGAGTAAACTTGCCCCCCCAACAGCCCAACACCCAAACCCCCGAAAACCGTGGCGCTTCTTTGAGAAGGAAAATCAGCGATCATGAGTTGGAATGGGATCAGCCAATTCAGGCCTGAAATCCTCGCACCTTTTGGCGGGATGCCTGGGCATACATAAGGGGGGGGGGGGGACGTACAGGAGGTACAGGGGGGACAGCGAACTATACAGTTCAGTACCAGTACAACTATGGAATACTACATGCCATCGTCAATACCTTCAATAGTGAAAGAAAAGAAGGGATGGTGTGAGGGTAACCATGCGAAACTGATCTTGAATGAGTTTCAATGAAAAGGACGAAACCTATAGTAGGAAAAAAGTTCCATCGCCGCTCTTGTCCCTTGTCCCAAAGGACATATCCCTCTGTCCTCTTCTCATTCTCCTCGAAAAGTCTCTTTTAAACATCGCAACCCCCTCCCTGGATTGGCCTTACTGGCTTCTGAACTGACATCTTCATCGACGACAATAACCTCAACCGTTTTTGACACCTCTATTATCGACTAGAATCCCCCAACCCATTTGCTTTTCCATGGCTTTCCGCGTTCCTTTTTTCCCTCAACTTTCTGTAACCGCCTATCGTTGACTCTGAAATTGATCCTTGTTTTTTTTACGCCGAAACTTAAAAACGATAATAGGCGAAACGGGAATGAATGAGTGAATTGGCCAAAAAAAGTTAAGTCCATGTTTTCGTGAATGAACCATGGGGAATTGTTACGGGAAGTGGATAAGGTTGTCACTCGACGGGGCGTCCCACGCCGGGTTGGGGTACCATCTTCAGTGTCTAAGAGTCAGGGATGCTAGGAGTGTTAAAAAGAAGTGTATGTGTTTTACCAAGAATGTCTGGGGCAAAGCTGGAGCTGCGGAAGACCAAACGAGAAGGGGGAACTCTTGTTCGTCACCGGCATGAACCCCCCTCCCTTTTAAAACATCCCATGCAAACTTATGTGTGTGTGTATGTGCCCTGGGTTTTAAGGATTCACCCTGGTGCACTGCAATGGAAACCCCCTATCGAGGAAGCAAGAGGCTTTCGCTGTGCCTCAAGAGCGACCGTATAATACAAATCTTTATTTCTGCTTACTACGTTCAAACGTAGGGTTATATATCCCCCGAGCGCTTTTTCAACGAATGCCAATGAAGATGTACAGGGTGTAAAACGTTCGTTCCTCTATGTAGTATACAAGAGATAACCGGTACTCCGCATCTGCGACTCCGGACAATACCGCATTAGGATCAATAAATGCGGTCCCCAGCAGCAAATCCTTGATGCCAAACTCCCAAAAGGTCCGGCCAGGCCACATGGACTCGTCGTTATCGCCTCTAGAAACTTGGAGAGACTAACTGGAGAGAAAGAGAGTAGAAAGTACATAGGAGGTGCGAAAGAATCGGAATCTGATCGGAATAGGCAATGTTAGAGAGGGAAAACGGCGTCCAAGCAGAAAAGCCGCAGTTGTAATTGTCCTGGAACCTAAACACATCACATCCGTCGCTAAGTGGTGGCTTAGGTCAGCTTCACTGATTTCCTATAATGACCTTTGGCTCAACTTCCCCCCCGCCCCCCCCCCCCCCCCCCCCCCCCCCCCGTAACTGCAGGAAATTTCACTTGCTTGGCCAGAGGAGGATAAACTTTAGCACTTGGATGAATACAAGAGACGATTAGCTCTCTACTCATCAACGCTTTTCACATCTCAACAAGTTTCGATCACGGCTGACCCTTGGCCTGTGTGTGGGGGCTGGGAGTATAGCTAATCGAGTGTTTACAAGGTTGAAAATTTAACCGGACTAATTTACACAGAAGCTTTTCTGCTGATAAGATCAGTGGCTTCTCTCGAGAGCAAAACACACACAGAAGGGCGAACTTAATCAACCAGTGATTAATTAGCCCATCCTTGAAAAGAAAAGTTTTTTTTTATTGCTCTCGTTAGTGATTTTCATAAATTTATTAATTAATATCACTAAGTAATTTAGCTTAGCAGCAGTGTCAACTTTCCAATTTGCCACTTCATGCCATTTAACGTTTCCTTTTTTAAAAAAATTCGGATATTTTTAGTTTGTTTTAGTACCAGATTCCAGTTTCCCAAGTTTTCCTTTCCGATCTTTCTAGTAATTTGCTGTGAGGGATCTTAGTGAATTATTTATTAATTCAGTTCGATTTCAGTGATAATGATGCTTATTTGATTCTTTATAGAAAAGCTGCTGCCCTTTTAGGGTGTGAAATGAACAAAAACGCTGACTATTAACACACTTTCTTGGGGAGTAAAGGAAAAAAGAAGGGGAGCCCTATCGTAATATTTTATCTTCAAGCAAGCCTCTATATCATGACTCCTTAAAAGTATGTTATGAATGGATGCTAATCGTAAAGGTGGCATGTGTGTCCGCCATGTCCTCTGGCCTTGTTTCGCGGGATTGTTGCCGCGTTACACAAGCTTTCAAGGAGGAGGATTGGGGGGAAAACGTTCGCGTCAGCTGGAGTCGACAGGTTGAGTAGAAGCTCTCTTTGCCCTGACTTTTGGGCCTGGACACACACCATTTGGGGGGGTAAAAATCCTTATGCTTTTTCTGACCCCCCATAAAAATGCTATCTGTTTCTTGCTTTGGGAGGACAAAAGGGAAAAAGATCTAGGAAGCTGTAATGTGTATATATGCCCACCCTTATATTCTGTCAAACTAGCCCCAGCATATAAAAGGAGACATGTGCAACACATGTGTGTGTATATGTGGGCGCTTGACCCCTTTTTAACCCTCTGGACTTGACCCTTGACTTACGGCTCTCATAACGTTGACCTAACCTTTGCCCACTCGGCAGGAATGTAACAAACTGCGTGCTAGCGCTAAGTACTGAACAAGCTTGATTTCCTTATTTCAATCTCATCAGGTCAATTGACCAATTGGCCTTATTTGAAAAGCGTACTTGACCTGTGCTACCATCCCAAACCCTAAGAAAGTTTTTTTTTTAATTTTTTTTTTACTGCGCCCCTAACAAAACGGATCTATACCCTCTGTATGCAGCAACAGCAGGTCGTCTGCTCACATAAATGAAACTTGCTTAAAGTTTGCAAGAGAAGAGAGAGAGAGAGAGAGAGAGAGAGAGAGAGAGAGAGAGAGAGAGAGAGAGAGAGGAGAAGCCTATAAGCTCTCCATATGAGTTTCATAGATCACATCTTCTCTCACTGGGAGTCAGCTGGCTATGATAGCCCGCTCAAACTTTTCACATTATTTCACACCCTTCTTTTACAACAACCCCCATCCCTCCCAAATCCTCCCGATCTTCTCTTCTATTAAACTAGATGAAAGTTAAAATTTCTCCGCGCTCTTTAATCCCTAAAAATAGCCCCAAACGCCAAATTGGTTTGCAAAAACGACCCAAAATTTGTTGCACACCGTTCAATAAACGAATGGAAAGTTTTTTATGGTTTTTTTTTGTATGCGCATGTCTGTCGCACTCTGGTTCTCATTAAAGAAGGTGAAGGAAGCACTCATGGAAGATTCACTGCTGGTTTTCTGCTTAAACGACAGAAGCTCCCCTTTTAATTCTTTTACAAGCACCGACACCACAGCCTCGGCAGCGGGGCGAGAAACTAGTCAAAGACAAGAAGAAGAAAAAAAAGAAAAAAAAGTGTCTTTGGCTTTTGGTTCTTCTTGAAACTTGAAATGTGAAACTGACGGGAGTGCGAAAGGACCGGAAATGGTCATCCCACTTTCTGAAGAGCAGGACCAAGACCAAAAACTTCTTCAAGAGATCTTCTTCACTTGGGTTGATGGCTGCTTTGGGCTTTTGGCGTTGGGTTAGCTGATGATGGCCAAGTGCTGTCATGCTGTCACGGCTATAGTGGTGGTAAAAGACGAAGCGACTTTACATTCAAAACCTCCGGCGTCTCATTCACACCCTTCAATTCTTCCTTTTGAAAAAGAAAAACCCTATGCCATGGTAATACGGTCGAAAAGACAGAGAATGAGGAAGAGAGAGACTTTTTCCTGCTTTTGCAATCCATCTTCACACAAACCATATACGCCTACATATACTCTTCCTTCCAAACACGTATCTTAACACATGCTTCTCCACAAGAAAAGCTTCTCGCCCACAATTGCGTCCAACCAAAGGAAAAAAAAAACATAGTTTAAACGGAATTACCCCCTAACCCTCCTCCTTCCGCTTCTTTTTTTTGTGGTCTTACATATATCACTACCATACATTCAAGAAAGACGTCTCTGTCTTCCGTCAACTAAACTAAACACCATTGATGGCCCTCAACGGACAAGACTTTAAAGAAGAAGAAAAAATTAGGAAAAAAACGAACAAAAGTAATAATGGAAAACGTTCCAGGTGTTAATACCAGTAATTCAAACCGTAATAAGCTTCAACCCTTGCAATAATGAAGATCAACCTTTGTTAAGATGCTTTCTTGAGTTCAAAGGGAGCTATGCAAGAGGAACCTGTGGTTAACATGGGAAAAAATCTAAATATTATTTATAATAATAATAATAATAGAGATTAAATAAGTAGTTGCTTTGGAATGCTTTTCATTATTAAGCCTGTTGGAGTCAGTGGAGAGATTTATCCCATTTTTACCGAATCTCCATATCGTTCCTTACTTAGAGGGAGGTCTAAGATAATGTAACTGGATTTTTCCACCAAAAGCAAAAGGATCATGGTTGCTCTCTTAAGCATGACACCATTACGGTCGTGACAACGCTTGTCACTTCTCCTCGAGAGTGCCACCTAATGATGCAGCTCTATATAAACCATTCTTTCGCCTCCTGCAACTCTCGGAACCGCGTCAAAGTTCTTCTCTTCTCTTAAAGGTTTCTGACGGGAGGGGAGGGGGGGGGGGGGCAAAGAAGCAACATCAAAGTGATTCGGGGCGACTATTACCTTTTCTCTCGGGCCAATCGGTACTGGCTAAATAATTGTCCACGTTCTTGCCACAGACTTCGTGGCTAGATCAAATACGCCCAAAGCATTTATACCCCAAAAAAGTTTTTGAACCTGGCACACACAGAGCCAAAGCTGCCTCGCCGCAATCTGGCCAATTGTGGGCTTCACGGTCATTACCAGGGAGCCTTTGCTTGCTGCTGTATAGTTGAACGCTTCGTCGTTCTCTGGCACCCTTGATTTTTGGGTTCCTTTTGGTGGTTGCAATCACTCCGAATGCTCTATATACCGCCATTGGACCGTCGAGAGATGTAAAAGTGTGTTGATTCCTTTTCTTTAGCGTCGTCACATCACGTCACGTGACGGCGGACGCTCTAGGGGTTGCTAATGCCTCTAAAAGCCTTCAATTGTAACGACGTCACTACACAGAATCGTCCAGACACACCAAAAGGAGCGATAATGACATCCGATTTTTTCTATTTCCTTCTTTTTTATTTACTCTTTGGGCTCAAGGATTCAGGAACTTTTTTTAAGCGTACGGTTAAAGTTGTCTTAGAAGCGATAAGTTTGAAGTTCTTAGGCGTAAATTTTATTATATTATATTACATTATTATTATTTAAATTACAGATTGCCAACAGAGACGCTAGCCAAGTTTGAATGGGAAGCTGCAATCTTCGGTGTCCCGTTCATGGAGAGCTCAGCAGATCGCACTTATTCTGACAGCGACTCAGGTAAGTCACTGGCAAAATTTGGCTGTAATCTCAAACATTAGACAAAACGCAAGTGAGGTGTATCTAGAGTCTTTTTTTAAAATTACGAAAACCAAGTAATAAAGCTTATAAAGTAATTAAAGTTATAAAGTAATTAATATTGTAATATTGTATAAATATTGTAAGGTTGTTTAATTATGTGTAGTTTGATTATTTTTATTCTTTTTTAGCTTTTATAGGAAATTAAGTGCTTTATGTGATACGAGTTCGTTTTTTAGGTTTCGTGCTAAAGTTGATAAAAGAAAAATAATTATTTATCTATTAAAGAAGCTTTTTTAGTTATTTTAACGTTTATTTAATTAGTATTAATTTCGAATAAACTATAATTCATCACTGTATTTTTATCAATACGATTCAGTTCATCTCGATTAAATTTTAAAACCTGATATTAATGTATGAATTGCAAGAAATAATAAGTCATAATATTAAATGTATATAATAAGACATATGTAAATGTAATTATAATTGTGCGTATTCTTTGCCAAGCAGAGCTAGGAAGTACTGTAAGTGCTGAATAGCTCAATTAGCTGCGATATGTTCATATAGCTGTAGATCAAGGAAAGAAAGAGCAGATGCTTGGCTCATCCATCCATTTCAACTAACCCATCCCACAGATCATAGAATTCAATAATAATGTACGAGCAAGCCCCCCATCATCAGAAGTAAAAAGGGAGGGGGTGAGAAGGGTGGTAGCAATGTAGTAGTATAATAGTAGTAGTGAATGCTGCTTGTGCTGTGACTGCCTCTATATAACTCTCAGTTATATAAAATCAGAGAGAAAGAGAGAGAGAGAGAGGGAATCCATCAATGCGTGACCACAATCAAAGAGGGTCCAAAAGCTTCTGCACCAGAATAAAAGAGAACACACTAAAGGGACAAAGTTGGGTCTAAACCTCCCCTCCTCCCCCACAAACTCCGTGCATATGCGGAACGAACGAGCGGTGTTACTTGCTCTTTGGGATGCCGGAAAAGACTCTTTTCCACAATGCGTAATTGACGTCAAATTGGAAGTCACCATCACTTCCTTTCTACGTAAGACGTCGTATTTAGCCAAGTCCTTTTCATAACTTCCTTAAGTGCAAGTTCATGTTATTAGCAAGGAACGGAATTTCGCTTATTCTGCTCGCTAAGAAATCCCGGAAAACTAAAAGTGACACAACACGCACGAAGATTTGCCTAGTTCCAGGCTCTAAAACTGGTCCTTAAAATTGGGTTCAGCCCTCGTTTTTTGTCTACTAAATTCCTGCAGAATCCCTTGAATTCCCCTAAACTTTCAACGTGTACCTCAACTCAAAATACAGCAATTTCAAATGAACTGAGCTCGTCACCTTAAGTGAGTTTATGCCTTTATAATAGTATCACAAGCTGTTATATTATTGGGGATTTTAGTCACTTCCCCAGCCTGGCAGGTGTTATGGAAATCACCTTTGCACCTCAGTGACAGGAAGCGCAATTGCGACCATGCAGATGCACTCGTATTGTCTTCCCTATACATTTAAGCCATAAAATAAGGGGGGGGAGGGAGGAACACGCATGATGATGATGATGAGCATATTTTTGGGCGCCACAGAGGTGCAATGAAAGTGCTTTAGCCCCAAAAGATTCCCAAGTGACTGCATCTGCACAGGAGGGGAACTTTCAAAACAAAAAGACATACTACAAAAAGTTAGGTAAAAAATAAATAAAAAGGGTGATCTGGTTGACTGATTGCTGCTGCTCACCTTCGGTCCTCGTGATTCGGTAATGCCTAATGCTCGTATGAGAGGTAAAACATACAGAGCGGACACAGGTGATGGTCAAGCACAGATTCTGTAACGTCCGAAAACTGTCACTCTGCCACATCACCCTTCCCTCCCCCAACCCTATTTCTGTTGAATCTCGGTCAAGTTTGGGACCAACAGACTACCTCCCCTTTTTCAAATTATATCGCAGTTGTTTCCTAGTCCTAAATCTAAAGAGACCTAACTTGTCTCACTTGTCCGCGTCCTAAATAAATAGTGATAAAATAGTGTAGAAAGACTTAAGCCCCCACCAAAAAGTGAACGTAACCTTTATCTGTGGATAAAACGCCAAGTGTGTTTGTGTGTGTATTGTTTAATTAGTCTTTCCAGTCCAACTTTAAATTATCCAGGTAAAGAGGGTGATACGTTTAGAAAAAAAAGTTAATGAGAGTCATAAGCGTCATAAGTTTAAAGCCACGTCGATAAATCAATGGGCCCCATTGCTGAAAGACGCAAATACTAGCAAGTGCTTAAAATATCACCAGAACAAAGAACGTATACAACTTTTGTATATCTACGTACACTTTGGAGTAAATTGGATTGACTAAAGCCAGAGTATAAAAGAAGGGGGGGAAGATGGGTCTAAATGACCCATCGTTGCCGTTGCAATCAAAGTGTCAACCACATGGAGTGCGTTATATAGCCCAAGACCTCCGAGCATCAGGTCTCCCACCTTAAAGACAAAGGCAATATATGTGTAAGGGGGAGGGGTTAAAAGGTTCACAGTAGTGGGTCAGAAAGGTAACTAAATCTAGGGTGATCCGTATAGCACCACGAGACTATCAAAGAAGCTCCAAGTAAAGCAGACGTTGTCTATTGATTACGGCTATCCCTTGGGCTTTCATACTGAACCACTGTGCGTATATATTTATACGTTAGCTATGCTATACCTTTCGCTCGACACATCACAGGTTGGTATTGGCATAGACCTATAGAGCCCCGGCGTCAAGCCGGACAGGTTAGGTAGCTTCATTGATAGCTTCCGGGCACGCTAACATTACTTCCGAGGTTATTCCGAGAGAGCTTCGCAATAAAGCTGAAGCACATTATATTACCAGCAGATTTCTTAACTTCTTAACTACGAGCTCGTACTAAGCAGAAAAGAAAGATAATTGTGAGGTTTTACGCATTAGAATATTTCTCTTAGAATATTTTAAATTGATGGAAAACACTGGAAAGTAAAGTTTGGTGCAGAAATACGGTACACGTACCCAAAATCTTAACCCCAGGATGGCGAAAAGAACATTCCTAGAAAGAAATGGATAGATTTTTATAGTTCCAAGCTTTTTGTGTGGGGGTGTCAGGGTCCTAAGCTGGTCGTGGTCAGTACAAGCCGAAAGTGACTGTCAGGATAACAATGGAGCGCTGTCCAACGACACAAGACAGTAACGTGCTGGTAGCGTTTTTTTTTATTCTTTTTCTTTTACATGCCAGCGTATAATGGCGGGATGAGGAGGCCGGCACCTTATCGAATTCCTATAAAGGCCATCGGGAGCATTACTTCCAGTGAGAACAGCAAGCGAAAGGGTTTTTGAGGTTTTATATTACGAAGGGTGAGTGGTATGAGCCATTAACCCCTTTCCAAACCTATAATAAGCTATAAGGTATATAACGGAGTATGCATTTTGGCCCTTCGGATATGCTTTGTAATAGCCCCACGGAGCATGGCAAGAGAAAGACGAGACACGTTACATATAAAACACCCTAAACTGCTGTATACAGTATTTTGGGGAGAAAAGCCCCAAAAGAGGTAAAAACGTGGAAACAAAGGGTTTTTTATGACCTCGCGGTTTCGAGACGTTGGGACGCATTAGTCTAGCTAACAACTTCACTCCTAGTATTGTTGGTTGTCTTATAGTGGGACTATAGATTAGGGACAAAAGCTTCTTGGCCACGATAGCCCGGTTGTATTTATATGTACCTGAGAACTGAGAACTTGGGATGACTTTTATTTCTTCCCTCGCACACACACACACATATTACATATACCAAAAGGGTTTGTAAACGCTTCTGAATGTTTTTTGGTGGGATAATAAGTTGAGGTAATAAAAGGTTAAGATTGCTTGTCCGTTATATGACTTGGGGTTTTATTAATACTGAAATTTCCTTCATCTTTTGTTTTCCTTGTTATTTTCCCTAACAGGATCAGAGCGCTTTCACGGCCTTGCAACAATACGCTCAGCGATTCCTTGCCAAGACGAAGATTGCTATCCGTGTGAATATTGCGACCGATTTTGGGGAACCTTAATACAGTAAGTTAACGTTCTGGTGCCAACTATTTGGCACCCAAACCTCGCCTGACTTTTCATTCATGACTGCTGCAAGAAAATCGAACCGGACTGACCCAACAAAATGACAATGGAGGCGAATTCGTGCAACTTAGCAAAGTGCATAACTTGAGCATAAGCTTCGTCAATTTTCCAATCCACTTTAGAAGTTTACTTGACATGCATACAACTCACTTTATGAAGAAATTACTCTTTTCTTTTGGAAGATCTAAAGTCATTGATATATTTTTTGTCCGTGGAAGTAAACAATCCTACATAATATTGAGTCAAACTTGTACAAAAAGAGTCTCCTATAAAGAACAACCAGAACAACAAGAAATACTACCATAAATCCCGAGAGAAAATCCGCTACATTAAAAATACGGCGTTGACTTTGAAAAATGTGAGGTATGCGAGGAAAATGCGCCATTTGAACTGTTCTCGGCATATCTCAAGAAAAGCGAGAATAAAATAATAATGATAAAATTTTCTCGGTAAGATCAACAGGGCTAGCTAGATTAACATGTGGATCATTTCATTTCACTTTACTTTTTTCTCTTCTATGTGTAGGACAAGGAAATGAGCTCAATTTGGGACCTTCTTAGAGCTAATGAGGAAAACACTTAAACTTTGGTGGGAAGGGCTCAGTATGTACACCTGGGTTCCTTGAGCTAACGACTCTTACTATTGATAGCTATAAATTACATGCAAATTTGCTCACACCATACACACACAAGCCATGTCTTTCTTGTAGGAGGTATAAGGAAGGGAAAAATTAACTTCTCTCTTGAAAGGGGAAGGGGAGCAATAGCACACAGTCAATTTTCGTTTTATTTCATTTCCAGTACCCCGTTTTTCCAACAAAAACTACAGTCGAACTCTCTCTCTTTCTTTCTCGTGGCTACATAAGCACAAGCTTGCCCCTGTTTATTTTTTTTTCGCTGGCGGTGGGAACTCGCTCCACCTGGTTCGCACCTGACGGAATCCCGTGTCTCATTTGCATACAAACGCTTCACCCCCTTCTGACCATCATACATATATGATGATAGAGACCGCACAATGACCACAGCTTTTTAGCCCCCTTGTTCCTTCTGAAACGTTCCTGTGGTCCTCCCCCTTTACGTGATCCATATGTAAAGTAAAGGCTTAGTTCAATGCTGCTTGTTGGCGGGTGTCCTCCTTTATATTGACACTAGATGACACTTTGACACGCATTGCTCACATTTAAGCCCCCGTTGTTTTTGGTCATTTTTGCCAATAAATCAATGATCATTAACTAAGGCTGCGACTTGTATATGTATATTCCAAGACGCCTTCAACGTGAAATTACCCCAATATTCCCATAAACTAAACTAAACCCTTAGCGTTTGTAATTCAAAGCGAGAGTGACATACTAATCTTGTTTTATCTTATTTTGATGTTCGTTATTTTTTCTTCTTTAAAGATTGGATAATCATCTAATCAGTCATCATCAGTGCGAACCAGGACGTTACTCCTGTCCAGGCTGCCCACGCCATTTTAGCAGCAGAGTATTGCTCTTGCAACATCAGAGCCACTCCCACGATCGGGATCACGATCACGCCGACCCAGATCCGGAATCTGTAGCGGGTTTCGACGGAGTAGGAGGCGAGGATCTCTCATCTTCCGGCAACTCCTCGTCGGCTGTCCTGGCCTTAGGCTTGGGCAGTGCATCAGGCCCCAACCCGAGCAGCAGCCATAACAACAACAATAGTAACCATTCGACTAGCGGTGGCCTAACTGGTCTCAACGGAGCCGCATCCGATCTGGACCTTGCGGGAATCCTTGAAAGTGGTCGCCGATACAACTGCGAACATTGTCCTAAAATTTTCTCGGATCCTTCTAATCTCCAGCGCCACATTCGTTCTAATCACGTGGGCGCCCGAGCTCACGCGTGTACCGAGTGCGGCAAGACGTTCGCTACCTCCAGCGGCCTGAAGCAGCACACGCACATCCATTCCTCCGTTAAACCTTTTCAGTGCGAAGTGTGTCTCAAAGCTTATACGCAGTTCTCGAACCTGTGCCGGCACAAACGCATGCACGCGGACTGCCGCATGCAGATCCGCTGTCCACGCTGCGGACAAGCTTTCTCCACAGTTACTTCCTTGACGAAGCATCGAAGATTCTGCGATTCCGCCAGTGCAGGTGCTACCTCTGCCCCGGTTGGTACATCCACTTCGCTAGCCACGCCTACCATGTCCCATCACCATACCCAATTATCGTCCAGTACGCCTGGCTACCCGGCGCCACCCACGCTGCCGCCTCATTTAGCGCCCAATCCACTTCTGATGTACCCTCGTCCGACGTACCCTCTCTACCCTAACTTGTACGCCAATTTCAACTCGAATTTGGCCCATACCTTCAACCTTAATAATTTTCTACCTAATTTCAAACCCGAATTCAACCTCGGCATGCACAGACTGTACGATAAAGCCGAGAAAAACGCCCTGACCCCCACAACTCCTCTGCCCCATGAAGCCGACGTCGTGAATCCACGCTCCACGCCAGAGATGGCCTCTCCCCACCGAGACAAAGGGGATTCTTTCAAACGTACTCGATCTCCGGAAACAACTGGCAAAGCGATCGAGGAATCCCCCGTCACCAGCGCAATAGCATCCAATAATCCCAAAATAGCTCCAGTGACGACATCGCCCAAACCCAGTCCCAAACGACACGAAACTGATTCAGGACCCGAAACAGGTAGCGCTGCTCCCAAAAAGTCTAAAACCGACGAACAACCTTTGGACCTGAGCGTGGCAAACCGCTCGCCACTGGTATTCCTCGCTAAAGGCAAACTGAAGCGCGAAGAGGAAGAAGACGAAGAAGTCGACAGCGATGACAACATTTCCATCCTAAGCCACGGAAGCAGTCGCAACAGTTCTACCCCGACTCCAAACCAGCAGAGGAGTTCTTCTGAACCCAAATTGCGACTTCTACGGACCTCTTTTTCAGACCACGACCAAGATGACACCTCCCGAGAGCCGCCCAAACCTGTTCATGTTAAAAGCAACGGTAAGGAAGCCAGTAGACTCCACTCACCCATTAAACCCTCCCCGAATTCAAATTCCGCGCCCTTTTTCCCTCCCGCGTCAGCCTCGTCGCTGCTTTCCCCTACTCTCAACCCCTTAACTAGCCACCCTTCAGCCCCCATGGCGTACCCTCGGCCTTTTCATCCGTTAATGCTCGATGCCATGTACCGTCAGGATCGCCCCGTGGCCACGCCGAACTTTTATAACCCTTACGGAGCGGCAGGCACCCTGGCGCCATCTATGATGAACCCCCGGTACCCTTTGTTCAATCCCCTTTTCAATGGCTTCAACTTAAGGACGCTTGACTTTCTGCATCGACAACTGCCCCCGGGCTTAAACAAACCTTACGAAGCGTTATTGAATGTCCCGACGTCGACGCCTGGTGGGCTCAAGGGTTTAGGCGCTGCGGGAAACGGAATGACACCTGCGGCTAGCGTGCGGGATCGTTACTCATGCAAATTCTGTGGCAAAGTATTTCCCCGGTCTGCCAATCTGACACGCCATCTACGGACGCACACCGGAGAGCAACCTTACAAGTGCAAGTATTGCGAACGGTCCTTCTCCATTTCATCAAATCTACAGCGACATGTGCGCAATATCCACAACAAAGAGAAACCTTTTAGGTAAACAACTACTTATTTTTCTTTTTAACTAACCCAACAAAAGACTTTGAATTAAATTTAATTCCCTGGACTAATTTAAATTAGTGTATTTCGTGTACTAAATCTAATTAATGTTAATTTCTTGTTTAGATTAAGTGGAATTCATCTGAAATTGTCTTCTTTGGCTTTGTCTAGGTGCCCATTATGTGATCGATGCTTCGGTCAGCAGACCAATTTAGACCGTCATTTGAAGAAACATGAAATGGAAGGCCAAGAAGGCATGGATCATGGTACTTCGGCTAGTCCTGGAAGCAGTGTAAGCGGGGAAGTGACGAGTCCCGGAGGTTCTTTTTCACACGAGGACAAAACCCATGAATATTTCGAGGATATTCGTAATTTTGTGGGCAAAGTCACCGAATCCGCTCGGAGTCATCATCACCGGGAAGATGACCAAGACGTGGCTATTAGCGACGAAGATTCCATGAGTTTGGATCCTTCCGCGGAATCCGACGAAGAAATTAAAATAGGGTTGCCTGCCCCTATCAATTACAACTACAAACCCCTGGCTTTAAAAGCGGACAACTTGACTGAAGTCCGGAACTAAAAAGCTTTAAGATGAAAAAGTTTCAAGAAAAGAGGTCCCCTAAAAAACAAAAGTAATTCAAATTACAAGACGCTCCAAAAGCAGGAACCCCGTAAGAGACTTTCGCTTTGACGTAAAGAAGAATAAGAAAAAAAAGTAAATACGTCCTCATAAAAATGTTGAGCATTTTAGGATTGCTAAGTGTGTTAAAGAGTGCAAGTTTTTCTCCCTCCCCCCCAAAAAAAATTACCAGGCTTTTCATGTTTGGCCTGTTTGATGAGCACATTGGAGTGACAAATTTTGCCCCCTCCCCCATATTGTAAACCCCTATTGTTTGAACTTTTTTTTTTCCTTTTGACAATTGTTGATAATTTGGTATGGACAGAAAACTGTTTATCATTAAGAAAACCCAGCTTGAGTTCCTAAAGATGACTTGAATGCTTAATTAAAACTACTTTTCACTTTTCTGGTCGCTTGTTATGTAAAGAACCTCTCCCTATTCTACGACAAACCGACAGATGCTATCCCTCTTCTCCAGATGTCATGTGTCTTGTTCTTTTTTGTTTCTTTGCCTAAACGTTGCGTTATCAAAATGATTGTAGTACACACACTAGTCGTTGACTTAAAACAAAGAGTTTTGTCATTGAAATATCGTCATTATATATTAGTCATCTGAAACGGTATGCCAGTTTCAGGTTCTATAAATTTCAAAATTTGATTCTTGGTAAGCTTATGAAATGATAATGGGATTCCTGGAATGCGAAATAGTAAGCTTGCAAGTTTTTTTGCCCTGAAAGTTTGCAATGTACAAAAATGCGACCAAGGGTACGTCAGGTTAGTAAAAACGCTTTTACCTTCAAGAGCAGGGCGGGCTTGTGACAATCAAGCTTCTGTAGGACTCCTTTAGCAGAGTACCTTGGCGAAAATGGTTTTCAAAATAGGTTTTCTCAACAAATGGTACTGGGTAGTATCCAAGTACAGTATACTAAATTACGTACAGCAACATTCTTGTCTGTTGCAAAGCACTCGGTGGTCAACTTTTTACATAAAAGAAAAACGATAGAGGACTGGTTTTCGATGTATCATTATTCTACTTCTGGTTTTGACATTTCTAAATTTAAGAAATTAAAACTATATATAAAAAGAAATGAAGAAAAGCAGCAATTCATATATAGTGCTCGCAACTTAGAAAGCTGGTCACAAACTACCATGTTTTTTAGCATAAGTATTCCGTTCGAAATTTTATATGCGTTCCGCTCTAAGGGATTCGGACACGTGGACTTCCTGTCCATACTCACCAGCTCATCCACACGCTTTTTAGATGTCACGTCAAGACGATTCCCGATGGGAAAATACAAGGTTTTTGTTAGGGGGAAAAAAAACATGCCCGTTGCCCAAGCAAAGCACCGGGTTTTTACTAGCAACACTAATTAAGCTTGTGTAACTGGAGGCCATTTACCCGCTAGTGCCGGGAGTTGCTTTTGCCGAGGGAAATAAAAAGAGAGAAACCTGTTGACATAGATTGGCTATTGAAGGTGTTCAATTCGTCTTGCACTGATTGATTTGTTACGTACAAGTGGACAGTCTATATCTCTATAGTCCTCATAGTGCAGAAGCATGCTGTGCTTTAACAAATTTAAACGATTTTTTAAAACTTTTTTTTCACAAACAAAAGGAAGATCCCCACTCGTTATGTCAGTTTCGACCTCCTTGTGATTTTTTTAAGAGCTATTGAACCGAAGAGTTATTCCGCCTTGCCCATTACTTAATTAAGCAGCTTCTTTCCTTGGACGAAATAGTGTAATCAAGTAATTGAAAATATACGATTTCGTTTCCAATAGTCCGTTTATATAATACTTTAATTCGTTGTAAAAATGTATTACTAAATTCCTCTAAATTTCGTTTAATATATTAAAAGCATACATTCAGGGTAAAGTTTAATTCTTTTTGGCGTGATATAAGATAAAGAGGTATAAAATAAAATGCTTTGAACTCTACGAGCAAAGTAAACTGAACCAACCAGCGAAACTACAAACTCCTCCGCTAGTGGAATGCAAATGATGACTCGCTGACGTCAGATAACATAACAGGGACTAAAAAAGTTGCCAAATTTGTAGCTAAAAATTTTCTCTCAATCGCAATGCATGGGCGCGAATCAGGCCAAGGCAACTTCTACTTGCCTTCTTTCGAGGAACCCATCACATCAACTTCCTTAGGCGAATCCAAACGTGACCGAAACTCTTGGACTCGGACCATCGCAATCATCATTCCGCTAAGCAAATTGTGCGATTGTCCTTTCAACTGCGGCTATTGTACTCTTCTTTTTATGGCGTCTATAACATCCTGAGGCAATGTGTGTGTATGTGGTGTGTTCAAATAGAAAATAAAGTGGGAAAATTCCATAGTTCATGATTACACCGCCCATGCCTTCGGTGAAGGTGACAAAGCTTACCCACAGCTAAGCTTACTAGCAAAAAAATAAACAATAATAATATAGGAAAAAAGATTTATGAATAAAATGAAAAAAAAATATAAGCTCCTATACTATTTTTATCCATTAATAAAAAATCCTCTTCGCACCCGCATTAAATCGTGACTGACTCGCCCATCGAGAGCGCACTTACACGCAGTTCCAGATCGAGGTGATTCCAACATAACCGCTTTTTATTAACAATTACGCACGTTTTTATTTACGGCTTGTGGAAGAACACTATCTACACCCCTTCGGCTCGGACAGAAAGAGAAAGAGAGCCCAAAGATGGCTCCGCAAGTTTTTGTTATTCATTTCCTTTTTGCTATTACTCTTTTTCGTGGACCATCGGGACCACACCCAAGAGTGACCTGATTGAACCTCTTTTGATACCCCAAGTCGTCAGAAAATGTTGATGCTGATAACAAGTACCCCATGCAAAGCGCCAAAGATATATACAGTACACGGTGTATGCGTGGTCAGCTAGTATGTACCGAGATATTCTAATGGTAATAATGATGATGGCGATCTGGAACTTTTTGAGAGCATGCAATACCAGCACCAAGACTGGTACACATCAAGCGATTCTTACGGGGTTCAGAGTCACGATCCTCACGACCGAAGTGAGTGCCTTTTTTGTGACCGGTACAATTATTAGCGTCTCTATTTTGGTGGAGTCATAGCCCTCCATCATCATGACTGTTCCAACAATAGCACACATTAACTAGATGCAAATACATCTCCATTGACCTACAAGGGAACCCTTCAAAACGCGCTCCACCATTCACTGGTTTACACTGCTACTACCGAAACTTCTCAAGTGGTTTGAACACTTGGAAATTTGCATTCAATCAGCAGCGGAAAAAAGGATGCCTATATAGAGTACAAACGAAGGGGAACGAACCAAACAAGAAAAAACACCGTTCCGCCTTTTATTTTCTTGCAAATCAGTATGAGATTTCGTGTAAAATTTGATTGACTTTGTTGAAAGTTTTAACATGGCCCGTAGGTCAAAGCACTGTTTCTTTAATGTGATTATTGGATTGTATTTACAATTTTATTTTACTTATTATTAGATGTGATTTATAGTTTCATTTCATTTATGGATTAACTTTTTATTAGCTAGAATCTTGCAGCTTTCTCCTAGTCTGCCATCTTTATAAGCTCGCGTTTAAATCGGACGTCAAATTTGAACTTCACATTATGCGGTGCTGGGTAGTTAATTGTACGCGAAAAGGGGACTTTTTCGGGAAGACATTAATAACAAGCTTTCCTCTTTCTACGCCCGGAGTGAAAGAATTGTTGGGTAAAAGTTTGTAGCTTCCAGCTGGTAAGTTGGCAAGTTTCCACCTATAAAGCCAAAGAATGATTCCCCTAAATTGGCCCGTGCACGCCAAGACTTAAGTACATCTACAGAGGACACATCCATTTTTTATAGCCGAAATTACTGCCAACACAAGGCGATGCATGAGCGCGTGTAGAAACACTTTCAGCTCTCTAGCTCCCATTTTAAACGTGCTAATCGGAAATAAAACTGCTTTTTTTTCAATAACAAAGTCCAGCTATAGAATCAGCTCAAGTTATTTATACACTTTATACTCGTGTTTCTTCGGTTTCTTTTTGTTTAAGAGACGTTTCTCTTATTCTATTGCCTTTATTTTGCTTGCATTTCAGATTGCACCACTGATAGTAGTTACATTTATGACCAAATACTTTATAGGTGCAATGCATACTTTAAACTTACTTTATACTTTAAGCTGTAAAGTTACCACAATTGTAGTACTTCAATCCAGTAACATAATATGAGGTCGTTTTTACTACTAAATTTTGGGAAAGTTAATAAAGGAGTTTTGAATGTGGCGCTACAATTAGAAATTACGGCAAATTTCAAGAATATTAGTGTACAAATAAGACAATTTTTAAGGAGGATTAGCGAAGGAATACTTTTAAGCCTAATACAGTGAAAACCGTTTAACCCGAAACCGGGTTAAACACAAAATAGAATTCCGGTCCGGACAAACGCTATGTAACTCCATCTTTATCTGTTAGCACGAAATCCTTTTAACACGAAAAATTACTACGGTCCCTTCGGCTTCGTGTTAAACGGTTTTCACTGTACTAGCTTAGCTAAGTTCTCATTAATTGTCGCAAGGAGGCGCGTGTGTTTTCTATGGGTGAACACATGAATGCGCACGAGTTCTACGCATTAAACGGAGTGCATGGTAATTAGACAACCGCAAACCCCATACGCATAAATTTTTCCTCTGAAATGAGTAAAGGAATGCCCAGAGAACAGCAATTTTCCAATATGCATATATCGTTAGCATTTTTTATGTAGTTAGAAAATTAGGGTGCAATTTTCAAATTAATAAGGGCAAAATGTTAATATATGCACCTGTCTTGCTCTAAATACGCCTCCCTCCTCATCATACATCGTGTTTACTTTTTATGTAAGAATGTTTCTTTTGCGTTCTACATATGCTATCGTGCCCTGGAAAAAGCTAAGCTATTCGGAATACTTTTAAGTTATTTTCATTTTACTTCCCTTTCTTTCGTTATCTTTCTTTGATGAGATGCGTTTCTCTTACTCTACTTTGTTTTATTTTTATGGACAAACGTGTCTATAACACACATACATCTAAATTGACCAGCTCTTATGGAATATGAAATCAAATACTCTAGATCTCATGGCACAGCTCAGCGTCTCATGTCCCGGTGATGAAACACGCAGATAGAAACCAAAGCCAGCTTATTTGCATGCGTGCAGCAAGCTCTTCTTCCCACTTCCAAGTTTTATATATCCAATTATATATCCCTTAAGGAAATAATTTCCTTAAGACTTTTTTTCATTAAATTAAACTAACTAAAGCCGTTAGACCAGCTAGGTCTAAAACACTTGTTATAAAATAAGGTACCAAAAAAAAGAAACGCTCAAAAAAAGGTGACCCATTAGACCAACGTTTTTTGTTACTAATCGAAAACATACCACATGGAATCACTGCCCCAGATTTATAATCACTCAAATCGCTAATCCGCGAGTCGAATTCACTTCCACTTTGACTGCACGGATATTTTCTTTCCCCTCATTCCTTTCCCACCTCTTTGCCACCCATGAACCCTTTCTCTAGTTACACCCCAGGAAGACAATGAAAAATAGACGAAAAACTGAGCTTCTTTGACTGGTCACGTTTCGGTCTAAAAAGCATTTCCACCTGAAAACTGCCATCCTCTTTGCTTCCAGAAGTCTCGCCGTCGTGCTCCACTGCAGTAGCCCGGAAAGTTTTTTTTTTTTTTTTTTTTTATCGAATAACCACCCCGAGCTCTGTGTTAGGAGGGACACCATAAACGCAAAGGAAAAGGAATCTTGAAGCAGGGAAAAACGAAAGGGATCGGACCAGGTAATTATAAAATGAACTAAAAGAATTCTCACTTCCCAGAAAACAACTCTCCCGCTTACAGACTATGGATGACAATAATACAAAACAAAAAAAATGTAATAACAGCTCGCGCTGCATAAAAGGAAAGTCCCTCACCCACCCATCCATCCGTCCCTTCAGTTTTCCAAGGAGCTTAAAAAAAAGAACTAGCAGTTTACGATAACCACTAGCAGCAACTTAGTTTTTCCTCACTCTTTTATTTTATTTTTTTTTGGGGAGGTGGGGTATTATTCCTTAGATTTACCTTTCGGCTACGGACTGCTGCTCTAATTTTCCCTTTCAAGGATGCTTCTGCATGACAAATCCAGCAGATTACATTGCTTTTGCCCATGCTTTTGTTGTTTTAACGAAGAGAAACCTGCTACTGGAGCTGCGCTACAAGCTTGGTTGTATTATTCAAGTGATAAATTGTCTCCAAAGAGACCTTTTTAGCTTTGGCATCCAAGCACACGAGCAAAAGTTGTAAAAACGGCGCCGAAAGTTGTAGTTACCGCACCCAAACTTCATAAACAATGCCAAAATTGGTTTTTATCGATAGTCCCCGAGCATGACACGGGCAAGCCAGTTGATTTCCCGACTGTGAAATGGAAATTACCATTACGTGACAAAGTAGTGAAACACTGAGAAAGTGAAAACAACAGTTTCATACATTTACAATCATGAGGCAATCTCCCCAAGGTGTCAAAGGGAATCGTTTGGAAGCTCATCTCTCCAGTTTTGCGCTACTTAGACCACTTAAAATCATAATAAAATGCTAAATGGGTCTTTTTACCGTTTTCATGCGTTCGTAAATTGGTAATACAACTATGAAACCTAGCCGGTCCGGCTAATAAAGTAGAGGAGATGTTTACAAAAACAAGTTTGGGACTCACAATTTCGTTTGGGAACCTCAAATTGTCTCGAATTTCATAAGGAAAGTCGACTCGGCAACGAACTTTTCAAAGTTTCTTGCTTAAGGACCCTTGTTTAGTTGTTTGCGTAGTAAAAATAAGAACTGAAACTTGGAACCGAGTGACCGGGTTGATGATCTTCGACATGCCCTTGCACGCGCTCAACCGTTTCCTAAGAATACATTTATCTTGTCAACTGTAATGAACTATAGGGTTAACAAATGGAAACATAAATCATATTTCCATGCCGTAAAATATATGTTGGTGAATACAACAAGCTAAGGACCTGATGTTACTCTCTTTGTTAATAAAAACCTTTTTTTCTCTTCTAGGGTTAAAAAGGGACAGAATTTTTCCTATAGAAATATGAATACATGATAAACAGGCTCTTCTTCCCAGGAGAAGATCGTCAGGTGTAAAAATCTGTGAGGATGGATTCGCTTGGTGATGTTGATGACCTCTCTTAGGCCCGGTTTTGAAGCTTTTCGTGGCAGAAAGATACCAAAAGCCCTCATAATTTAAAAGACCACCAAGGATTCTTGCTGACCCATATTTGGTGTTCTCTTCCACACAATGACCCTAAGGATGGCGATACATTTGCAGTCGTATTCGATGACCTTTTTCTCACCCTTTATCTCTGCAACATCGCACCATCCTTGGGTGTTCTTCACCTAGGCTGAAATGCGGCAAATAGCGGCATCCAAAAGGGACCGAAATATGTTCATATTATAAAACTTTCTTACACTTGGAAATATTAGAAAGAAATTAATATACGTCCTAATAAAACAACCAAGAAATTGTAGTTAAATAAACGTTAAATAGAAATAAAAAATAAAAATAGAAGAAATAAATAGAAATAAAAGTACAGCACTACACCTATTTCGCATAGCCACAGTAGGTTATGTAAACCTACATACTGTGCGCATTGCCGTACGTTTGATTGTATACAATGAACCTAATCGAATATACAAAATTAAATTCATATCAGATATTAATAAATAAAACAATAATACGTGTCATATTTAAGAAAAATGAACAATGAAAATTGGGGTAAAGCATAATTGTAATAAATATAAAATGCAATGAACACAATGAACACCATAGTTCCTTATTTTAAGCGGAAAGGAATTTGTGCCTTATTTCGAGTTTTTTTTTTTTTTTTTTTTTTTTTTTTTTTTGCAAATTAAGCGACTTGGGTAAAGTATTGCGTTACAATAGCTACATTGTTCGGACCCAACAAATTCCTCATAGCACGCTAATCTCCCCGCAATCACTTTCTTTCCCTCGCTTGATCTGCTTGATCTCTTTCTGTGGTTTACAATAACAATGTAATGCAAGACAAATCCCTTTATTAGCCCACCAAGAGTCATCGAGATGAGGTTTAAAAAAAATGGCAAGTAAGGAAATCTAATCCCATTCTTGTCGGTCATCCAGAACCTAAGATAACAGGCTTTGTGGGGAAAAAACTCACCGCCATCACCCCTTTTAGCATCCAGGGCAAACGTTGTTTCAACCTAAACGCAGCAAACAATGAGAGAGAAAAAAGAAGGCAGACAGTATAAAAACTCGTTCAGCACCTGATGACGCTGACCGGCCGAAGAAACAGGGCATCAGTGAAAGTTTCACTCGAACTTTTCTGCATAAGTTGGTTGGCAAAAGGCTGGGGCCCCTATTGTTGCAAAAAAGACATTGCTCTGCTATTTCGAAAAAGCTTATAAAAAAAAACAGAAAAATGGACCCGCTATCTGATCGGTTCCTTTATGGCACTCCATACGCATACAATGTTGATCTTTTTGCACTGGACACGTACGAATTGCCTTGTTAAATCAAACAGGAAAGGTCGCAGAGAACGACTGCTTTGCCGTGGTACAAATCCAGACAATTGTCGCAATGAAAAACAAGACAGAAAAACTGAACATTTTAATTCGTTTAGCTAAAAGAAAATGTATGTATTCCAATCCTGAATCCGTCTGAGTAAAACTGTCACGCACTAAAGCACGACAGCCTTTTTATTGAATATGCAAATTTCCTTTTCTAAAATCCAAGTCACTTAGATATACGATGCAACAAATCCATGGCTTTTGTCACGAGCGATCCTTTTCCCCCTCATTTACGACGAGGATAGTGTCAAAATTTCGAGACACCGCAAGATGCTAATTAAGCCCTGTGTGACGTGCTGTTTTCCCAGGCCCGGGTAGTTATTTTCATAATGAGCATCTCTAACACCTGGACGGCAATAGTTTTTGTTGCTTCTCAACACACAGCTCCGGATATCCTCTTCGTTAAATATTGCGTACAGGAAAAACAAAAGCCGGAAAATCCCTTCAAACCTTTAATCGTGCATATCAAATGAAGATCCTTACTCGCAACTCTGCTCTGATCTATCCTTTTACACTACACAGTCCCAACAAAGGAAAGAAATAATTAACATAATCCCTTGTTTATACTAATCAAAGCCCCCGGGTTTTGAATATGTGTTTACTTCCTGATGAACACCGCTTGCAACTCTCCGTTAAGTGTCTCATTAGCTAAGGAAATCTCCAAAACCAAAGGAGGATAAAGGGATTTGTGTTGCCCCGGAACCAGGAAAAATAAGATTTGAGGTGTTTGAGTTTTGAACGAATCTTGATTTCCGGACGCTTATTGCATCGCGATGACTAAACTCGAATGCCAGTCTCCTGGATCATCTCGTACTTCGTGGGTTTACTCTTCATCGTTGCCAAGTGAAGCTCGGACAGTCCTTTTCACAATCGGAACCACTACAGCGTACTAAAGTGCCACAACTTTTGTGCAAAAGTGAGCGTTTTAGCAAATCGTTCTTCCAACGTGGCTTGGTCAAGCTTTGCTGCATCTTTCGCCTGGTTACATTCGACTCCTGTGGAGTGCCCAGTGAGCAAAACCAGGAAACCTCAGCCGCTTTTATTTTGGTTCAAGGAACAGGTAAAGTCCACATTACGGGTCTATGCCACAATTCCGAATTGCATTTAAGCTTAAAAAAGAAAGAAAAATTGTCAAGTCATACTAAAGCTCAAACAATGCAATTTCCCATGGCTAATTGTTAGCAAAAGCAAATTGGAAACTCTTCATTTTGGAGCCTTTTTTATTGCTTAGCCATTCGTTAGTCTTTAGTGTCTCTGAACACCGTACAAGTTTCCCTATCCACAATCGGCAAAAGAGAAAATCAACACATTCTTCCTTGCCATATACGTCGAGGATCAGACTTTTATAAAAGTAAACCGGACGAGGAAAAATAAATAGAACTCTGTAATAGCCCCATCCTGGTCTTTCGACAGTTTTTTCCGAGGGAAAATCTAACAGTCCAAAGTTGTTGGAAGCTGGGGACCTTTTTCCGTGAAATCCACTTTCTTGGACATAAAAAACCCCGAGCAGGTGCTTTTGTCACCTCCACCAAGTTAGGAAACAAAAACTTTGGAGGGAAGAAGCCAAAGTTAAGCTCGCTACAGCTCTCACAAAACAAAGTGTTCTCGAATCTTCCGATCTCATGGAGTCAGGAGGCGAAACTGTGAAAAGAACCAACGCTTGGTTCCCTTTCTTTTTGCTTTATGCAAATAAGAATCTGGATCAGAAGCAGTGAAAACAGAAGGCTCCCGGGGAAAGAAGTGTCCAGAGCTGGGCCACCTTCCACCTGCATAGAAGCGGAGCTCAAGATTCATCTTAAAAGCCCATCAAAGAGGTCAGACGGGGCCCCCGAGCACACTGCCTTTAGCA
Source organism: Lepidurus packardi (assembly GCA_023053545.1). Taxonomy (NCBI): domain Eukaryota; kingdom Metazoa; phylum Arthropoda; class Branchiopoda; order Notostraca; family Triopsidae; genus Lepidurus; species Lepidurus packardi. Next base: position 6,892,528 of record JAKZAN010000002.1, read on the forward strand.
TGTCATCCACATTCTGAACTATGTCTCGAAAAACGGATGGCTCCTTTTCTTTTGGTGCTCTTCAAGCTTAATCTTGCCGTTGGGAATCGGGAGCGCAACCTGACAGATTATAGCACGGAAATGCTCCTTTTCATCACCTTGGTTTTTTTTCCTATTAAACAGTGTGAGGTGTGTTGTAGAGCTTGTGGTGCCAGCAGACTGACAGGGATCTTGCGGGGGATTCGCTTCGCCACGAAAAACGACCAACAACTAAAATAGAATAGAAATGGAAATGAAAATAAAAACAAGATGCAGAGCAATTGGCCTTTCCTTCCTCCTTTCCCCTTTCTCTTGGTATAGCCAAACTATGACAAGTGGGCGAGTATATGCTATCTTTTTATAGGATTTTTTGCTAAATTCTCTTTTTGTGTGTGAAACTTGCTTCAAAAAGAAGCCATAGTTTTCTCTACAAGCTGCTGCCCTGCGAAAATTTCCCGAATTGTTTAGTCCGTCGACATTCAGGAAGAGACGAGCAAAAGATTAGGAAACAGGTTGTTGTGGAGCAGAGTACCAGTTTGTAGTGCAGTGCTTTCAGAAGTGACTATCACTTTTTTCTAGGGACCCGAAAGCCTGAAGACGTGTAAACGTCTTGCTCTAATTAGCGTCCGCAATTTGAATGCAATCTCTTTCTCGAAAAAGCGCTTGCTCCCCAAAAGCAAATGAAGTTGATGTTTGTGGCATGCACTTTACGCACGGCGTTGGTTTCAGGAGAAAGTAGTCCGCTCTTATTTTTATATATTTTTTTTAGTTGTTTTTGTAACAACGACCATTAGCTGTGGCAACCAGACGAAACTGCCCATTATATCAAGAGGGCTACTGGATCCTGAAACCCTCACAGCTCCTGTCACTACCATTGTCACTTTTAAAGACTCTCGCCCAGAAAACAATGCCTTTCACTTTTGTTTTTGGTTCATTAGCTCTCACAAGTCAATTGTGTTTCGCCTTCTTTGTACAAGTCATAACTGTGACTCGTCAAACTTGTTTTTAAAACAAATAAAAAATCCAAAATTCAGTGAGCATAAGGAAACTGACACTGACTTGGTGGACTTGTTTTGTTTCTCTTAAAAAAAGTATATAGTAAAAAAAAACTGGCGGTCATGAGGAAAATGACACTTCATATGGTAAGTCAAGGCTCTAAGTTACAACTCAGATTGAAGGTAATCTGTCCTACAGTCACTCCTTTAAGGTCAGGCACGAATATGGTAGATAACCATATAATGAACAGCGACTCAAAGAAGTTTTGACAGTGAATCGGGAGGAGTAAAAAATTAGTGAAAAAATAAGAAACAAGTCCTGTCACCTACCCCAGGCGCCTGTGCAACAATGAATATTAAGCTCAGCACGCCAAAGAAGGACTAGCGATGCTCAGCCTAATTCATTCTTGTCTGGTTAAGCCCGCACTCCTCTGCGCGCAAAAACACTGCCAAAAAGGCGACTAATTATAGTTTATTATACACATATACTTTTTTAAGCAAAAAAACTTCATTATAGTACCATTTATTCATTTCACCGCTTAACTTCTAATCATTCCTTTTCAGTAGTCCCATAATTGACTTCTCGTTTTCAGGATTTATTGTTCATTTTACTAATGTCAGCAATTAATTTAAAACAACCGAAAAACTTATACTTATACAGCAAATTGCTACTCATTATAACGTCATTCATTCATTTTTTGCGAAATCGACTTGAAATTAATATCTTGAATTGCAGAATTTGAAGTGTAATTTTATTTCCATTTTTAAAACTGTTTAGGCATTTTTTGGCCAATATCTAGTGCGTTCAGAGGCACATAAGATATCATGTCATTAAATTGTCGAATAAGGTTTTATTTATTTTTTGCAGCACATACGCAAGACCGTTGAGTCGGCACTTCCTAATTAGGTCTCACCTATGAGTGCGGTTCATGCTTTGAGATGTTAGATTTACGAATAATACTAGCGTTCCTGAAACAAATTAGACTTGCGGTTTCTTTTGGAAGCTGTCACGGCGCCATTGCTTCATCTTGACGGATGAGCAGATACGGGATTTCCCTGAAAAGCCAAGGAGATTCCAAGATCCTGATATTCAATGAGATCCCTACACCTACCTCATACACAGCATATATAGCCCACGTTCTCGACTCCAAACTAACGAGTACAACGACAAGACAGCCCTCTGGCTCCTGTTCGTCATGTGCAATACGTTCCATAGTGCTTCAAAAGGGCCTAATTAGGAGGTTGGTCTGTGCTATCATCTGTTATAAGCTAACCTGGCTGGATCGCTCGATCCTTATACACTCATTCTCAATCAAAAACACCGAAAAGTATCCGTGTAACATCCATTTTTACACGTTTTCAATGCTCCGAGCATCCTCGGAAGCCTTTTAATAGAGAAAGCAGTCTCTCACATTGAAAAAATATGATGAATCGACTCCAACAGGTATAAATAGGTTCCAGTTCCGCCCCGAATTTCGGAATCCAAACCGAGCTAATGGAGTTTCTGTGTCATTAGATGCTCGCTGCTTCGTTTTAATGGCTGTGTTGCTCCTTGATTGAGGTAACTTTCGGTATCGGGAAGCAATACTGCTACTTTAACCCGTCTTCGAGTTGTTTTTTTGAACAGGGATAGGAACGGATTTCTTTATTGCTGTTTAATAGCTCTTCTTTTTGTTGTTGTCGAGCTAACCGGTGGAAAGTTTTCTCGTCTGTTTTTTCCGTCTTTTTTTAAGTGGTACCAGTTTGGACCATTTCCTATGTGCATGAGGGCAACCAAAGCACGTGTATAGCAATACCGCCAATGCCACTTCGCTTGTCATTTTACACTTGCCTTGCAATGTGGTCTAAAGAGGAAACCCTCGCGATACAAGTCTGTTGGCAAACGCAATGACAAGTGAAATCCAGAACAGCATGTAGCGCTTTAACCTCTCGTTTCTTACAAGGTAACGACGTACCCAAATGAAAACAGACAAAATAATCATCCGAAGTTGGAAAGTTCTCGCCCCCGAAAGCTACATAAACTCTTTCTTATATAGTCATTCCAACCGCTCTAGCTTTCTCCTCAGAGGTATTTTCCTTCGCCAACTCTATAGAACAACGAGTTCAAGCAAGAGTTTCACACCTGTGGGGGAGTTCACACAGGCCGGCTTGGGCGATTCCTAACTGCGAGATGAGCCCAAAATATGGGGTACAAAACCGGTCAAACGTGTCTCGACAGCAATGAAATCTGTCATCCTTGACCAAAACTGAATAGCTCTCCTCTCAAGTTTATTTTTCACCCCAAAAGCCTGTTTCGTTGCTGGTTGGGGGTAATTTATAGCAACTCTCTCTAAAAATTATTCTGGAATTAATAGAACTCTAACATTATACCTATAAAGAAAACTTCATATTCTTAAATTTCATTTAAATCTTACAATTTCTAACAAAATTCAATTAAAACGCCTATTGGCATTAGCTAAAACTATTCAATAAAAGGGGAATGAATGAGAATGATAATAAACATTACCTAGATAACTATTTCGAGTTTCTTAACAACAGTCGCTGAAAATTACAATAAAGAATTGTCCATATACAGTCAGGAATCCTATGAAAACACTAAGGAACATTAAAATGAAAAAAAATAATCTTTAAATTCAAAAGAAAAATTCTCACCATAGAGAGTTTAAAATGAATGAAACAAAAATCCTAAAAACGAAATGCTTCTCAATAAACTTGCAAACTTGGAATGAAGGTGAAACGAGGTGTTCAACAAGGAATGCTTAAAAACAGCAAATTTAGCACAATATTACTGCAATTTTCGCAATCTAGGAACTCTTAAAGCGAAGAACAGCCAACTTAGAAACACAAATTCAATGTCAAAGCCTTTTAAGCATGCGACCTTCTGCGAAATGTTTGCGCAGGGCAAACAAACCAACGCGGTGGTCTCTTTCCTCGTTTTTTGTCTTTTAATTCCTGCTGTAGCAGCAGGAAGACATGGAAATGGACAAGGTAATACACGTGAAAAACGACTCTGGCCGACTACTTTATAATGGATCAAGGATGAAAAGGGGTGGAATGGCTATTCCTCCAACTCAGCCCACCCACAACTCTTTAAACATTTCTTTTTTTCAATCGCAGTTTATTCACGTTATGAATGGTTAACCACCAATGTAGTCTTTTCCTACACTTAACGAATACTACAGGCTTAGCTGCGGTGCCATGGTTTTAGAACCCATTTCTAACTATTTTACGATCGCACTTTCGCCAGCACTCCCACCAAGGTTGAGAATTTCCTTTGCCAAAAACAAAGCAAAAAGCTTTTCTTCACTCTTACTCAAATTAAAAAGTAAACAACGTCGAAATCAATTCCGATGGTAAGGTTTGCATTCATTGGACAAGTAAAACAGTAAATTGGATAGTATTAGTAATTGAATAGTAATCATAATTCGGTTGTCGTAGTCTTTCAAAAGTCATAGTAATTCTAACAGTAATCGATTCCATCCGAAAGAGGAGGACTACAAGGAGAAAAAGCAAAAAAAAAAGTATACGAAGAAAAAGAAAAAAGATAGGAAGAAAATTCCTTTGGAAAGACCCGAGAAATGTATCATCTGAAAAAGAACCGGTCGAGTTTTTTGGACTACTTTCCCCTGATTTGGCTTTAGGGTCATCTTCCATTCCCAACCCAAGATCCCTAGATCTCCTTAACGAACCGGGTTATTATCTTTTGGCCATTCTTGACTTTTTCTAATGTCTTTTTTATGTATTTATTTGCTGCTGGAGTATGTAAACTTGACCAAATAACAATCATTCGAAGAGACAGGAAAAAAAGCAAGTGTGTGTTTGTGTTTAATGATCCTAATGGGTTGAGTCACGCAAACAACACCAACAAAACCCCCTAAAGCTTTCTTTCCTTTCCAAAGCCCCAAACGTGCCAGCCTTAATCAATTCCAAAGTGGCCCCAAAACAATCTTTTATAACGTTTTGAATATGAAAAGGATATAAAAAAGAAGCGTTTCAATTGAGACTACGAGGATGCGCTGTCATGAGTTATATCACTGGCCACAAGTTCTTTTTCCTTTTTTGAGCTCAGGGTCGTTCTTTGGATGAGAGAAGTTCTCAGGGTATACTTAAAGAGCTCGGACACATCCAAACGCTATGGTCCAAGAAGGTACCATAGGAGAAGCACAAGCAACATAGCCTTTACCAGGTGCTCACGGTGCTAAACCAGAAACGGACGCCCTGGCCAGCGGCGAGGGTGGGGGCGTCCCAATACCACGACCGAGTGAGATGCGCCATAGTAAAGTATACAGAAGATTTTCTTACAAAGAGCCTTGCCGTCATAGCTCGGCGACCTAATAAACGAACGAAAACTAACCAACTAAAAAAATAAAAAAAACAACAAATAAGTCATATATAAAGTGGGGGAGTGGTGTTGAAACTACTGCACCATTTTTCCTTCAAGATCTTCGAAACCAAAAGTAAAAAAAAAAAAATAATAGAAGGAATCTTGCTACACGCTAAAGACAGACATTTACGAAGGAACATCTCAAAAAATATTCTGGACGGTTTCTATAGCGTGGTCCCCGCTAAAACAACCTAAAGGAAAATTCTCGTGTGATGTGAGGATGTGTGAATACCTGGATAGTTCAACGGTTTTGGCCCAGTTCCAATTAGGTTACTACTCACTCACTGGCTTCCACACACACTCCACATCCCTAAAACAGTCTTCGAAAATCTGCGAAAAGGGATTTGTATGACTTATGATAAAGAAGGTGAGAATCGCAATAAGCCACTGTTAAGAACAAAATATTTAAAATTATAATACAAAATTAATAAATTAAACGGACACAAATTCTATAACTGTACTAAATACGTAAAATAAAGTAAATTTGAAATACTACAATTTAAGATACAGTTTTTAAGATCATTATGGTACCACTTCTAAGTCTTAATTTGAAAAATCTGTAGAATTGCGTGTGTTTGTAAACATGGAACTTGGGAAAGTAATTACATAATAAATTGTAACAAATTAGAATAACTAGGAAAGAATCGAATAGACACACTGGTATTACTTGTTTTCTTTTCTTTATTTAACGACAAAACAAATGACAACAGCAAAAGAATTGCGTGGTGTCGCCTTACCTCAAAACCAGTTTATAAGACGCTCTGGTATAGAGAGAAAATTACACGAGGGTGTGTCCAAAGACGTTTTCTTGTTTGTCGTCCATGTCAATTAAAGGAGCGTCAAATTGGTAAAGCTTGTTCCAGGACAAGTTCTCACTTCTCCCATGGGGTGAATAAGTCATTTCCGATAACCAAAAAAAAGGAAACAAAAAGTCTTATAGAGATCTAGTTCTCGTCTTCTTTCCTCAACCATGTTTTACTCAACTCACTTTCACTTCTAAATACTTTGGACTGTAATTGTCACCCAATCGTCAGTCGAGCGCAAAAATAGACAAACAAAGTTAAAAAAAAACTACCTCTTTTTATTTTAACAATTATGCAGATCACCAGAAAGTACTACAAGTCGATCACAGGGAAACGCCTTTTCGTCATTTTCTCATTACAAAAACATAACCAAATTAAGACTTAAAAGCCTCCCATCGACTTCCCTTTGGAAGGGGGAAAGGAGGAGATCGAGGATCAGGTAATCCATGTACCAGAGTACCAAGCTCCTCCCGCTACCTTACAATTGGGAAGTTCCCGTAAATAACCTGTATATAGAGATTAAATCCAACTTACCCAACAAATTTTTGTCCAAAAAACGAGTCCGGGTGGTTTCGAAATGCTTACATTAGAAATCTTCCAATTTGCAAGGCCAATTGTGAGGTCATTGGATTATATTTAGTAAAGTTTTGGAAACGTCCAAAATTTCCAATTTTATCTTCATTAGCCACTGCCCTCAGGCGTCCGGGACGTGTATGTTGTACGTGTAGACGTAGAGGAGGTCTTGTAGCTCCACACTTTGTCAAATCGAAGCGTGTCAAATTACTTAGTAAGTGTCTATGTCTATTAACCTAAGTATTAAGAATGCCGAAACCCACAGCTCATGTTACAAAGTAAATAATAAACAGACTAATCGGACCCGCGGCTTGGGTTCTCCAGGCTCGTAAGATCAGAATTTGAAAATGCCTTGGTCATTAAAAAAAATCAGCTTGCTATAGTCCGAAAAGAAGAAAATGATCCATAACAAGAATTGCAAAGTCAGGGAATGCTGTTAAAGGCAAGGAAAACGCCCATTGAGGAGAAGTAGTGGAATCTGAGTGATCAGAGACGAAAATACCTAAACTCAATTTGCATATCCTGACCCGATTGGGCATAGATTGCCCTGTCAAACCTACACATCTCTTCCACCCGTTTGTCATAAGGCCAGATTTAACAGTTTATTACTGTCACAAAGCATGTCCTTATAGGTCGAATTTCTCGAATCAGAAGTTGTTTCCATTTCTCTATTGCAGGTTTAATTAAGAAAAAGTGTTTTAAGCGTGAAATAAGAGCAAAAGCAAGCATGTAACGCAAGGATAAAGCAAGGTAAACGTCCAGTCCAGAAAAGCAGACACACCCCAGAGGAACCCGTACGGGTTGTTCGGTTCTCGTCTTCTTTTCTTTCCTTTTTAACCACAAGGCAAAGTATAAGTCCATACAACTTTCTCCTCAACGTCCTAATGCAGATTAGAGACTTCCATAGTATAACTACAAGAAACCAGACGGCTCTTTCGAAATCGAGATCACTCGCAAGAGCTAAGTGAGGAACCCCGAACGAGAAAAAAAGAAGAAAAAAGAAACAGGTCTTTCTGGATTTTGGCCATGCCTTGGATTTCTGGACAGCCCATATACTTAACAGGTAGCGTTACAAGAATCCAAATCAATCTTCGTCAATCCACAGTTATCAAATGTTCTTATAAAAGCTAACTTGTTCCATATACGCCAATGATCCTTCTCCAAATCACCCTGACACCTTTGTCATGCACTCGATGTTCCTTTAATATCTAAAAGGGAGGGGGGGTGGAGGAGAAGAAGAAGCCTTACAAGTATTGAGGACAAGTTAATCATATGTGGAAAGATTTGAAGTTCTTGTTTTAAAACTTTGAAAGGTTACTGGATACAAACGATAGAGGATAACAGGCGGCGTGGCTGAGGAGGAGTCCTTTTTGATGAAAAAGACCTTGTTTCAACATACATTACTACGTTGAGAGCATGTAGGCGGTCTCTTGAGACCCGACATAAATCTTAACAAGCTCTTATGATAGTTTTTTTATTAGCTTATATTTTGCCCTTTAAGATGTGGGCTTCAAAGTCAAAGAAACCACACCCTTTTCTCCGTAAAATGAGTGAAAACCAAGTAAGGCTTCCATATCGTTGAGATTTGTCCTCTTCTCGCGCACCTTTTGCTATAGAGTGATTATGATCTGTTAAGTGTGTGACCATGGCGCTGAAGCATTACAAAGATAAGCATCATTAAGTTTAAAGTCCTTCTACGTTTCATGGTTATCACCATTTCCTATACGCTAAAAAAGCCAATCCCCAAATAAGAAAATAGAACTGTTAAAAAACTGAAGAAAAACTACTATAAAAAGTACGCCGTTTCTCTTTTACTGCGTACAGCTCCAACTTGATTTCCCGAAATTCGCTGACAAGTATTTGGGCACCCTATTTGCCCAAGTGCCATTAGTGATTGTAAATGTCCGTCAGAGAGCTCAAACCCGATCAACGTGGATTAGGACAACGTGGTTTTCCAATACCGTTTTAAGGTTTCCAAGTCGCACATACTGATGCAGCTCAACTTCCTTTACGTATTCTTTGCTTTTCCACTTGTTGTAGAACAGGCGCCTGGTAAACTATCTTACCAAAAGTCTCCTACAGTCTTTTTTGGCTCGCTTGCCCGCTCCTGGCAATATAAGAAGTGCTCAGGATTCACTTTCTACATTTCTAGAGCAACGCCAAACATAGCTTGGGATCTTAATTCAACCCGCTTTTGCTTTAGAACAGGTCTTCCGAACTATGTACTGCCGGGCAGCCCCGCCCTATACATGGTCAGGTTCATCTTAGCCTTCCAGCTTTTCCAAAAGCGCCTGTTTATTACCACCGGGGTACCAGGACAGTTCTTCTCATCTGCTTGGTCGACTCCTGGCTTCTGCTCGCTGTACGTCTGCCCTTGATAAGACTAAAAACTGCCCTGAAGAAGAATCTCCGAGAACCAGAACCAGGCCAAGTTGACTTGGATGTTACATTTCAAAGCTTTCACTCTTGGCAAAGTCCCCCTCCATAAAAAAAGGAAGAATAGAGAATTCAGCACCGTATTTGGGATCCAGTTAATTGGTATCGTCTGATCATAAAAGGAATCTTCTTCGAGGAGGGGCAAAATCACTTTCTTTCCCGACACACAAGGTTTAACCCAGATTTGCTTCAAAATCTGGCTAAAAAAATGGACGAATTTAATGAGCATGGAATAGATGAGTCTGTTCGCTTTTCCTATAGTATCCTTCACAAGTGACTTTCGCCCGCATTGCATTTTGCCCCCGTAAAAAGCACATAAAAAAACAAGAAAATCCCCATAAGCATCTTATGGAATTAGTGCATATAGTAGCAGGTGACTTTCTTTCTAACAATGCTGATTTCGCAATCTTGAACTGAAGCAAGAGGATGGGTTTTTTACCTTTGCGTTGGTCAAAATGACTTACTACGCGTTTCGGTAATGAATGATGAAAAAACCGGAGTGGCGCTTTCTCGGATACCACATCTTTTTGCAATTTTCGTCCTTTGCGCACACAAAAACAATTTGTAACCGAAGCAAAAGTGCTACAACCTAAAAAAAAAAAAAAAAAAAAAAAAAAAGGGAACATATTTAGAGTTGACTGAACTCGCCATCACTCCCGAGAGAGTTTCTACCTCGCTTTTGCACAGACCAGTAACGCGAATACTCCCGTGTTAAAGTGTAGCACGTGCGTACGTACGTTTCAGGTACTTGAAAGCACACATCCCAAGTCTTCAAACTCGAAAATTTCCCGATGGGTTCTCCTGAGAATGAAGCGAAAATCGTGAGCCGGATGCTCTCATTCTCATGCTGGACCAAGGAACCGGGAGTCAATACAAAGCGTTGTGTATTGCCCCCTTCTCTCTACCTATATCTGTTGCTCACTCCCGCAAAAGGCGAGAACTGATATGTAATGTATTTGGAACCAAGGATCCACCCTGACCTTCCTCGTCAGGTTTGGTATGTCCCCATCAACCATCGCACGGGCTACTGCATATATGGCCAAAACTAATAAAAAAAAAAAGTAAAAATAAAGGAGCTCGTTGCGTTTCAGCTCAACCAAAGAAGAAGCAACTGTCCTGTGTGCCTCTTCGAGACCCTACCCTTGTCTTTCTTTTGTTTTTGTTTTTTTCTTGAGCTTCGCTTTCCAAAATAAGAAGCAACTGGACCAAGCCCCGGCCTTGGAGAACCCAGATGGCGATTCACAGCTTACGTACCATTTTAACCCTTCCGGCTAAGAGGTTCTGATGTAACGATGGAACGCCCTATAGCCCAAGCATAAACACGTGCGTTTCCTCTCTGAAAACTCGGGCTCATAAATTAGGCAATTTTGTGCTAAAAAATTAAAACAATAAAACATGCTACGATATGGGTCCAAGGTTTAAGCGATCAGATTCACGACATCTCTCCATGATTATATGGATATCTAGAACACAAGCCTCTCCGACCTTGGCTCCAAACTAGTCCATCAACGACAACTGAAAACAAGTCAACAATGACAACTCCTCAACAGTGAAAAAGAAGAGACGACGCAAAAATCTTGCTAAAGTCAGTTTGGGGACTAGGCGACCTTGTAGAGAACTTGCTCCTTCTATTTCTGCACAACAGTTAAAACAAGCGAGTGTATAAAAGCATCATGCATTACAACTCCTCAATAACGAGAAAAGCAAAAAATGACCCAAATGTATTCTTGTCAGTCAGTCTTTGATTCCCCTATTTCTGTCGAAACAACGAAAAGAACTGGTTAAGCCAAACTAGTAAAACTGCTCAAGAGTGAAAAGACGAAGAGATGGCTAAAATGCTTGTTAAGTTTAGCGTTGAAAGACTCGGAAACCTGAGATTTTGACTCACCCTTTCTGCTCAACAATGAAATAAAAGGGAGGCTAAGCTTTTTCAAGCCATCAGACCATCAACAATGAAAACATCGCCTACAATGAAAAGGAAGAGACGATGACAAAACTGCAAAAAAATATAGTTAGTCATTCTTGTAGCACACATAGGGCCTTCTAAACATCTTCAACGGTGTATTTTAATCCTTTGGAGATTAGAAAAGCGGGCTACAGTTCCGGGCTTTTGAACCACCAAATTAGCTTGTTTGCTCTTTCGCTTGTCCCCAAATGAAAAGCTTGCCGACAGGTATATTACCTCGAGGAAGGATCAAGCGCATAGAAAATTGGCACACTTGCCCTACTTTTTGCGCACTCTACCATCGTGCAAAGAGGAATTGAGTTGGAAAACTCGCTCGTAAATCTAAGACCTTGCCTTCATCTTTTGATATAAAGGGGGAAGTGTTTTACGCTAGAGCGCGTATTCATAATGACCCTGCAATCGTAAACTTTTCCCCCAGTCAAAGGTGGTATGTGTATACAACTACAAGGATACATGTTAATGTGTTTTCACATTCACATCCACGCTTCTTCCCAGGAGCAAAAACTCAAAGTAACAAAAAGGACCAACTTTCTTACAAAAGAAACACATATTAATAAAAATAAAATAAAATGAATCAAAACGAGCACAACATAGAAACCTAATTCTTTAAATTCACGTCGCGGGAGTCATGTCAACATTATGTCGAGCATTACCACCTCATTAACTCCAGGTCAAAGAGTATTCTAGCGGTTTCTTTCCTTTCTATTCCTTCTTTTATCTTCATATCCTCTTCCCAAAAGGGTTTCTTCATCTCTTCCTTCGAAAACGACCAACATTTCTTACTTCAAGTCTTCCAGAGTATCCTTTTCTTATTTTGCTATTTTTATTTTCAAAATTATAAAGAATGAAGCATGATACCGTAAAATTTGTCTCGAAAATTGTCCAAGGAAACGCCCAGTTCCGTTTATCCGGAACTGTGTTCTTTAGAAAACTGAACGGGAAGTGTTGACCGAGGGTCATTTATGACAATGCGTAAAGATCGGCGAGATCATTGCACGACGCAGCGGGACTTGTGTTCCTTCAATTGCTTTGACCTCTAACGGGACATTCTGCGGATGTTGGGAGGGAGTTTCAAAAAAGTCCTGTCACTACGCCTTTTGTTGTGCGTTAAAACAGTTCCAAAACATCCCGTTTTCTCTTAAAGTAAAGTAAAAGGGAGGGTCAAGTGTTATAGAGTACACATTTGGAAATCTAGAAACTGTTGCGCTTCAACGATCACACGTTCGTTCGCACCTCATCCATCCATCAAATCGGAAGCAGGCCGATAAATTTCCGAGGAAAAAAAAGATGGCTGGACAAGCGTGCCCCATTTATCGCTTGACAATGGCCAGACGAAAGTTTATTTTTTCCTTTTCCTGTCGTTTCTTGTTGTATTTTGTCACTCCGTTTCCCAACTTTCAAGCGTTACATTGCGTATAGAGTAGATGGAGGAAAAAATGGAAAGAATTGAGAGTGTGCAGCCTCTTCTAACTACAATTATATTGTCCGAAGGTTTTCACTGCGTCAAAAAGAATGGACGTAACGTGCTCTGAAATCAGACGGCTTGACTGGGATTGGAACGTCGACTCTCTAAAGCAGAACGCGAGCACGTCTTCCTCCACAAGCTCAACTTCTTACCGAGTTTCTTTAAAGCCAAAATGCCGAATCGGGAGTTAATATAACTTTTACAACCCTAATCGTAGTGGCCGAGAACCACTTTCTCGCCCCCCTTATTGCTTTCCTCTCTCTCTCTCTCCTCTAACAATCCTCCCACGTGAGCGAGTCTGTTGATTCCAATAGAGATGCACGTGTTTTTGCGGCATTGTTGCCAGTAAAAACGTTAACCGACATCGTACAATAAACGTGTACACTGCGAAAGTGTGACATGGAAGAAGAGTTGTACCAGCATGTCAACCCCAAATTGGCGAGATGGTAATTTAACATACATGGATTCCGGACACGCGAAAACCATGAAGAACTTTCTCCATTGAAATTTCGGCAAACTAAAAACACTGGACTTTTTTCTTTTTTAGAGTTTTTGAATTCTGCATTTAGAACTTAGCCCCGGGAGCATGTGTCTAATAAAGAGTAATAAAAGCAAGTCCGGTCTTCTTTTTATGGTGCTGCAGTTCTACTTTCCAAGAGTGTGAGTCTTGAAGCTGCTCAGTTGATATCGCTTAAGCGATTTAAAGACTTGTTGGCTTCTGCTTCTTATTTTATCATAAATCCCACACTTAATGAGCTAAAGCGTGGGGAAAACTAATCACGGATTTCACCCGAGTTGCTGCTAGCTGTTATCCTCCTTCACGTGTAGATACAACGACTTCCTCCTTTCTTTTACAAACGGTCCTGGAATAATCCTAATGTATTCCAAACCATTAACTTTTCATTATATAGGGCAACACGTGGGTGCCCTACGACTCTTTTGATCATAAATTAGTCGCTACCGCCGCCCATCTACCGTGCTACCTTTCTACCTTACTATATACCCTTATGACATTGCAATTATCTCACCAAAATCGCTAGCATCAATATCAATATTTTCTGGCATCTGACCATAACATTCCGCCATAAATGAACACCGTAAAATAAATTGAAAACTGGAATTCTCTTCAATTTCTGAACTCTAAGGATATTTATGATGCAGAGCAAAACGAAACTCTTATTCCTTAGAAACATCCCCTTTCCCCTTAAGAAAGTAGGGAATTTTTTTCTCCTTATCCTCAAAGCAAAACCCCCTAAAGAGGTCTTGTTACTCACTCTTCTAGGATTTGTGACATCATAATGGCCTTTAACTTACGATTCACTATAAGTCTCATTTTTTGTATCGAAGAGGTACACCGTTATTTCCGAACAAATGTAACTAGTAATAGTAGAACATAAAGTGCCGAAAATTGGCACGAAGGATTACACAAAAATACAAAAAACTACTTCAAATTGTACGGCAAAATCAGGAACTATGTACTATTTATTGCATTCGTACAGCTTTCTAGTTTCTACTGAATTTGCGCAAAATAGAACAGACTATTGATCATTAAAATTTTGTCAATATTGTCAAAATATAGTCTTGCCGTTATCTGGACATAGTTCAGTTAAAATTCGAAACGAAACATTTAAACTGCATTATACCTAAACGTGTGTGACACTTGACGATAGAGTTATAAGACCAAATTCACTTTCTGGCACCGTTAAGAGATTTATCAGTCACGCTGCGACATCACGCCATCGTACACCCCGAGCTTTTGGTTTACATTTACCGTAACAGGATTCTTGGCCTGATATCCTCTTCGATAAGCTCTCAAGCTCGCAAGTTTGCGTATACCTGTATTGGTTATCGATGTACACTACCTCGACCTAGTGCTCTGACGTCACAGACGTCAATGTCTAACCTAATTATCCTTAGCAACTATAGTGAGCGGGCAATGTGATATAATGCGAAGTGAGATTAGAACCTGTTAAGTAAACTGGAAAATTAACTTCTTTCGACTGCATTTTTTCTTTTATATGTTCAAGTGGAGTTTACCTCTTCATCTTTGTCATCGTCGTTAAACCTTAAAGAAAAAAGTACTATTAATTATCACATTTATGTTCTGGTTCTGGTTTTTAGGTCCAAAACCCACCCCCACTCGAAGAAGGAACCAAAAGAGAAGAAAAAAGTACTGGACGACCACGCCCCTCTCTCTTGCTCTTAGCCGGTCTTGTTAAGGGAAGCGTTTTAGAAAATCCTCGGGTCTACCTTTGGCACACTGAACGTTTTCAAAGGTACGATATCTTTCTCTCTCTCTCTTTCTCTCTATTGCTCTCGCTCGCACACTTCCCTGCATAGCAAATCTAGTGCAGAGCAGAGTGCTAGCGGTTCTCTTCCTCCACCCCAGCTCTTTAAGGTAGCATACGTCTGTAGTGGAAGAAGTCTTGGAGGTCTTTTTATCTGGACTGTGTAGAGCTATAGCTGTTGGGCACCTATACTCTAGTGCACCTCTCCGTCAGTCATTCAGTCCTCAAGGCATCGCTGGACAGTGAACAACTTATACGAAAACCTTTTCTTCAAAGCTTTCGCCCGGGAAACTAGAGCAAGACTTGCCCTTCTTTTCGCCACGATTTGAACTCACATTATTCAACACGTGGATTTTCATATTTCCGAACAAGTGCGTTTCTACTTAGTAACTACTCGGCTAAGAAAAAGACCCCTCAATAACTGTGTGATTCAATCTCAATTCCTCTCCGCAAAAGTGTCAAGTGCGACCCCAAACTCGTGGTCTCCCCGAAATCTTCCAAGAGGCTTAAACTTAAATGTGTCATTTCAGTCTGAGGAATTACCCTTTTTCGGCCTTAGAACACCTTTAACATGGTAAGCACCCTTAAATCAGCCTCCAAACTACTGTCATCCACCTCAGTTAACTTCCTCAATCCTCGATCTAACCTTATCTCTGTCATTATCTCTGTCCTTTACGTCAAATGTCTGCATCTGAATTGAGTAGAACATAGAAGTAAACGAACACAGACCTGAAGAGGACTAAAAAAGAGCTGAATTCGCAGGCGTCCTTTGTACACCTATCGATGGAAAACAACAAAAAAAAACGACAAAAAGGCAGCTGGATATGTTGACAGACTGTTAGTCATAAAGAGTGTACTCGCAATTAGGGAATGCTGCCTTAACGTAAAGCATGCATGTTAAGAAGGCTAATTAGGTTGCAGACGAACCTATCATCATCATCAAAGTCTCATTTTCCCATCCAATGAGAATGTTGAGTCAACGCTTAACGAGAGGCCTTTTTTTGTAGCTTGTAACCAAAATTTCCAAATTGCTCAATTGCCCCCAAACAGGACCCAATACATGCCCCTCCCCCGAATGGATGTAAACATTAGAACCGATTTCAATTGCCTGGATCCTTACCTACCAGCTCACGTGTTAACAGTGCATTTACAGACACGCAATGCGTCTGCAAGCTTTCAAAATTTTGTTCCTTTCTTACGCTTCAGACGCATTACATAGGAAGGGTAAAAGGATCGTAACATAAAGGTGAATACAAATCCCCTATGGATGCTCTTTTCCTTGAATGACGCAGCTTTTCAAGCCTGACTGACAGTTAACACACCCGCGTTGGGTTGCGTTCTATTTGTTATTTTCTTTAAATGCTAAGCAGTATCGAAGCAGGAACCCCCAAGTGTCCCTTTTCTTTCCCCTGTTCTTCCTCCATACTATTCCTCGTATGCCATATGTGGTCCGACAAGTACATAAAAGAGCCCCTCAATCTTCACCCACAGCTTTGGGGGTATAAAGTAAAAGCGAAAATGGCTCGAAGGTGTCACAACTGGGTTTAGATCAAAACTCCACATTCTTAGAACAGCCTTAAAATAGACTACGAAAAACGGTCTAAAAAAGAACAGGAATCAGTTATACATGCTTTATTGATGTATATAAAATCGTTCGTGTGTGCTAGTTACGCTGTAGTGCGTGCTGAAAGTGGCGGCAGGCCGCAATCTTCCTTTTATAAAAATTAATAAACAAATAGAAAAGGACAGAAAGGCTTCTCTCCCAATGCCCTAGATTGGATATTATGCATGCATCTATAAAAGGATACGGGTAAAGGATACGTGGCTGAGAAAGAAAAGTGTTTGAAACACCCCTAGAAAATGTAGGAGATGCAAAAATTGAAACTTTGGTTAAAGGCGTTGGATGAGAGAATCTTCCCTTAGAATCCACCCCAAATGTATCCTCCCCGCTTAGTTCAAGTTTTAGCCCAAGTTATTACCTTTTTGCCTGGGAAATTCTATGTTAAAGGAAAAGGGAAAACGAAAATTGGCCCAAGAAAAAAGAAGAAAAAGACCTTCCCAATGGCCGGCTTTAATTTACCGTTTCCTTCCTGAAAACTGGATCATCTCCCTGGACCCTCCACAAACGCCTTCGAAACGCATTCCCAAACCGGATTTCAAATTCCGCCCCGGGCAGAAACAGTTCTCAGAGAATCTGCCCTGGGTCTGTCCGAAAAATCCTTTCCCTGCAACCCGCTACCCTCCATTCTCCTTGATAAGATTCATAGATACACCTACTGTTTTGCTATAAATGAAGAGCCGTCCTCTTTTTTACAAACAAGCTTAAAAAAATCCCACAAGAACTCACAAAGTTCATGCTTAACTGCATATTCTACGCAAATTCAATGGAGTTTAGAACAATACAACTTAAACTTCTCTTTTAATCATTTTTAATGCACGTTTCGAATACATTTTCTAATTAGTCCAAGCATTTAATTTTTTTAAACATTTTAGATGTACTTTTAAATGAATTCATTATGCATAAGAGAAATTTAATTCCACAATGTTCACTTTTTCAGAAGCTCGAGTAATCTTTTCTTGACGTTGAGGGCTATTTACGTGCTTATTTTCCCCTACTGGGGGCAATTTGTGGGCTGTAAATTGGTACACACACTTTATCTGTGTCGCGTTTCTAGTTACCGTTGTTTCCTAGACTTGGAAGACGGTCCTCGTGGCGTTAGTTCGGATATGGGATAAGAACGGAAAGAAAGGGAGAGAGAGAGTCGCACTTAATTGTGCATTTTATAGCGTATAGCTAATAACTCCTTGGATAAGATCATTCTAGGCTTGGCCAACAATGAAAAAGATAAACGATGCTGACGACGAATGAGACATCCCAGGGATGGATGTGTCATTTGTAGACAAAAAAAAAAAAGATCCCATATGTGCACATCTTCAAACTTTTTCGGCTAAACATTCCTTTGGTAACTTTTGGGATACGTCGTCGTAAAGCATGCTAAGTTAAAGAACATATCCCATCAACTTGCATATCTATAACTTGTAACCTCCCCCGAGCCACTCAAACTGGCCACTTCATACTGTTTTTTTAATAAGTTAAAAAAAAAGAAAGTAAAAAAAAAAAAAAAAATGCGTGGTCGTAAGGATAAGGATGCTTCTTGCTCCTTTCTTCATAAATATGCAGCGTAAAGATGGTAATGGTCGATTAGAGCATCTTCTTCGTCATGGGCGGTGGCCGCTGTGTCATTACTAGGCCATCCTTGCGAAGAGTATTTCATCTTTTTGTGGGCTTTTTTTTCTTGATTTTCTTTTCTTAGCCTTTGTTACAAAAAGGCTTATTTGAAGCTCAGCTCGTAATCTCGCTCGCATGAGCTGGCTTGAACCCAACATTTTCAGCGAGGGTTATCTTCACCTCATCTTGACTCGATTTCTAATTCCAACAACAATCTTAACCTGATTCTTTTTCCTCTTCTCCTGCTTCGTCTTCAGACTTCTTACCCGACCTTTCACAGGTGTTGCTTCATTCCAGTCCACGTCCACGTCCACATCTACAATCTTTACATCCCAACTTGCTAAAGTATACAAGTGAAAGGGGTTTCTCGTCCACTCTATAAAGATGCGCTCAACCCAGATCCAACAACACCGAATAAAAATAACAAAAAAAAACTAAGCAGGCGAGCGACTAACAAGTGAAGGAATAGAACCAATGTTTATAACAAGGTGGAGTCGATCGTCCTTACCCCCCAAAGCCAGTTTAACATGCGACGTTTCCGAAAGTGATGCAGTGATGCATCATCTCTTGTCCACTACAAAAAGTTACACTTTAGAAGAACTACAACTTTTCAATTGCAACACCATTTACCATATTTTGTTTGCAATAAACTATTTGCACTGTATTCACAATTACTGCACACATTTCAACAGAGAATTAAGTTAATCTCCTATGTTGTAATTTTGCAATTTAGTTGCAATTTCACATTTTTTATTATCGGCATGAAACGTTCCTAAAAAAAAAAAAAAAAAAAAAAAAAAAGTAGCAGTGTACATCCTGTTCGGGTTCGGGTAATTAATTTTTCAAACATCTGGATCAGCCATATTTAGTGTGCAGGCTCCGTTCAGACCTAGAACGAGCCAAAACTAGACTCAAGTAAAACCAATTTTCCCCTCTGTCTTCGATGAAAAGGAAAGAAAATACTCATTCCGACCACGAAACCACTTCCTTTTTTTTCCTAAAGTGATGCGGGTTCGCGTTGGGAAAATCTCCAGCCTGCAATACAAGAATCGTTATCCCAAGTTAATTTTGTACAAATAAGGCTCCTTTTATTAGCGAGTTTCCAGTCTGTAAACAATGCGCATTATCCCTTGTAAAACTAAAGAGGCACCGAAAGCTGAAATCACTGTGTGAATCTGAGGCAGTATCACAAGGACGTTCTTTGCTAATATCGTGCCGGTCTAGTGGCTTGGGGTTTTTGATGGCTCAGAGACACCAGCGATGAAGGTGAAAAGAAGACGAGGACCGTGTCTTTTGTTTCGCTCCTTTTTTTTCCTTTTTTCAATAGCACTCGAGTCGTAAGTGGCCATCCTCCATCCCTATAGCCTATATCTCGTTCCCGTTAGGACTTGAGCTCCCTTTAGTCAAGAGACCGAGGGAGGAAAAAGAAAACGAAAAAAACTGGGTCTAGTCTCTTGTATAATCAAGGCGCTAAAAGAAAAGTTGTACGGGCGGGATGCGGGACGCCCCTGGCGAGGGCGTGGACTGGTTCAATCATCAAGACGAGTTTTGACTCTTCTGACTAGCGAAACGCACATACCACTATTGTCAATACCGAAACAAAAACAGACACGGCTTTTTCAACAGCTTCTTTTCTTTTTTTAATTACTATTACGTACGTATTGGATGGGAGCTCGTACGGCGATCTATATAGCCGAAAAAGAGAAAGCGACCAACCCCGATTTTCTGCGTTTTGATTGCTAAGATGAATGTGACTCGGCTCGCGATAACTTGACCTCCGACGTTTTTCCAACCCCGCTGATCCTCATTACCACTGAACTTTACCACTCTACCCCGCCCGTTCTCCGTTTTCACGGTTGACCCTGACAACCTGAATTGTTAGTAAAAGAGTAAGGAAAACAAGACAAAATAATGAAGTACGTAAATACAAAAAACCCCAAGAAAATTAGTGAATCTCTTAAGGCCATCTTCGTGTAAGACGTGTCAGTGCAAGCCAGACTTGTAAAGCAAAAAAAAGTAGAGTTTTTTTCCTTAGGACTTCTGGGGTAAAGGTGAGCTGGATTTTTACCTTTTTCAGATGCAAACTGCGACCTTCAGTTTTATCAACTGATCTCTTCCCCAAAGTAGTCACTGCGAACAAAAAGTGGATAGTTTTCAACAATTTAATACCGGCCAAGCTCTTATTTTTCATTTGCAACTTCCTTAGCTTTGTTCATGTGTCAACTTATTTGTTTTTTTAATATAATTTTCTTACACTACTTCGTGTACTTATTTCGTAATTTCTTCATTTAATTTGCGCCTTGTCTGAAAATTCATCGTTTAATTTGCGAAGTTTTCTTTTTTCATGCGTGAATTTCTTCATTTGTTTCCCGTGTTTGGTGAAGAAAAGAACAAGGAATAATTGTGAAATTCTTTCTTTTCCCAGACTCGCAGTTACTTTCTGCTGTATTCAGCAGTTTAACCGCAGCAATAGCATCTCCATGACGAGCATCCCAGCCAAGTCTTCGAGTCAAAGTAGAACTAATCCGCGATTGACCTTACTCGGGCAGCGACTTGAGAATTTCCGGCTCCGCCACGCGAAATCTTCGCACCATCGTTCTCTCGAGCAGCCATACAGACTGTCCATGAAGGCTGAAGAGGTCCAGCAGCACCTGCACCTGCAGCATCTTCCCAACCGTCGCCCCCAAAACGCGCAGTGGTCGCCCCAGGAATTGCACATGGCCGGGCTCTACGCGTCGTTCCTGGCGGGTACGTTGCAAGGTGACACCTCGCCCAAGCAAGGATCCGTATACCCAGGGTCACTGGCGAGTACTCTCGGCTCATTCCAAGCCGGATTCCCTCATCCCGGTGGGCCGGTGGGGCTTATTCCTCCTCCCGTTGCCCCTCGGAGTCCTAATGAACACTTGGGTGTGGTCCCTCGACTGTGGCGCCAGCTGACCATCCAGGTGCCCAACCATCCCAATAACAGTGACCATGAAGACAACCATGATCATGATCATCACCATCACCATCATCGAGATCGTGATGACTCAGTCGATATGGATATGCCTTACGATCTCTCTCGCCCGGGACCCGACCGACAGCCCCATCCGCACATGTCCCCTGCTGGGCGACCTCGACCTGGTCCCGGCGAATCTCCTACCCAGTCCGGCCACGCCCAACCGTTGGACTTGCGTCTAGACTCAAAGAAAAATGTCCAAGAAGACGAGAATAGGAACTTGCTATTTCCGGCGAGTCCGAAAAGAAAGAGCAGGAGTCGGAGTCCTGATTCGCTGCCGACGTCGAGAAGTACCTCGGGTAGTCCCTGTCCGCTCTTAATTGCTTTCCCGGCATCGCCGATCTCGGGGTCGGTGTCAACGTCGGACTTGTGCTGGTACCCTAACGAGAAGCGTGGCAGCAGCACTGCTAATCGGCTGTACCACCTACCTCCCCCTTCTCCTTTGCCAAGCCAACAGGAGACGAACGTGACGAAGTCGGCGAGATCATCGGTAGACAATTCCCCGAAAACGGCGCCGTCTTCCTTGCATCCAGCCATGTTGGAAGCCATGTACCGTAGTATTGAGAAGATGCCTCGTTTGACGACTGTCTTCCCGGGCGGGCCATACCCTCCCTCAAGCGGCGGGAGTGCTAACCAGGGCACGACTCGACCTTGCCCGCCATTGGTTTCGGCCGCCATGTTGGCGAGTCTGCGGAATGGCTCGGTGGAAGATTTCCGTCCAGCGTCGACTGAATCAAAGGACTCGGGTCACTCATCGAGCACGGCGGGGAGCCTGAAAAGCTACAAGCAGAGCAATAATGTCGTCACTTCGGGCTCGGCGCATGCGCGGGACCGCTATTCGTGCAAATTCTGCGGCAAAGTCTTTCCACGTTCGGCCAACCTCACGCGCCATCTGCGAACGCATACCGGAGAGCAGCCTTACAAATGCAAGTACTGCGAACGCTCCTTTTCCATTTCCTCCAATTTGCAGCGGCACGTACGAAACATTCACAACAAGGAAAAACCCTTCCGGTAAGTCTTGGTTGTTGTTTTGTCTTAGCTAGTTTTTCCTTGAACGGCATCTCCCACGGAAATGAATGCCAGTGGCATGTTATGTTATTTCTAAGTCAGACAACTTATTTTTCCTTAATAAACTAGTTTTAACTAATTGTAACTATTCGTCACATTATTATTTCATTAATTGTGTCTTACTTTTTTAATTGCTTCTCTTATAATTGCTTTAAGTGTAATTGCATTTCTTGGTACTGTTTCACCAATTCCCTTTTTTTCTGAGTTATTACTAAGACCTTGGTAGATTTTTAAGGCGTAATATCTCAAGCTTCACTGAGCATCGCTGAACCTGCAGACACGGACCCTGTACTCCAAAACAATTTTAGAAACCATTAGCCAACTTTCAGGTCTGGCTAGCTCTGAAAGTGAAAGCAGACTTCTTCAGAATATTCATTACAGAAAAAAGAAAAAAAATCGGAACTTCCAATGCTAATTGAACTTTCAAACTACTCTGAAAATCAAGAAATCAGTAATTCGAGAAGCCGATACCAGGAAAGCAGTTCAATTTTATCCGTTCCAGTAGAGCTCTCTTGGGTCAAAGTATAAATACTGTAAATCTGCCAAAGATAACAAACTACGAAGCTGAGAACCCTTTAGTTATTCAAATTAGACCCAAAAAACTGTCGTAATACTTTCCGGACCCCTTGTAGTTCTACTGTCAGTAACAGAAGCTGTTATAAACAACTCGAGGCTTTTAAATATGACCCACGACAAACATTCCAATCTCTAAAACGAACAATTCCCTCATTCCAATTCGTGTTTTTGCTTTCATTTCCTTATAGAGAAGGAACCGCAGCGTCTAAAAACAAGAAAGAATTTTAAAGAAAAGAACAGTTTCCAGATTTGCTACTTTGTCCCCTTTCGCTTTTCTTACTTCAGAACCGGCTATCTGGTCAATTTAGTCTCCAAACTGTCCAAGATTTAATTCTCTATTAAAAGAGGAAGTTTCACTTTTTTCTCTCACTTTTACCGTTCAATACCGAGCCGTCACACTGTCTGTCTTTCTTCAAGACTGCACCAAACGAAACCTAATTTTTCGTTCAGCTTCCTTGGAGAAGCTGAGCATGAAATGTTACCCAAACTCCACTGCTGTTAAGAACATAAAAAGGACAATGGTTGGTCACCATTGCATGCAACATCGTCACCTTCTCCTATATTCAGCGCCAGCTTCACATTATCCAGCAAAGAGACGGGAATTTTTTTTTAACAATCCTCACCAAATCAGCCAGGCTCAACACGCTCTTGTTTTTGCTTGGTTAACCAAACGCAAAAACTATACGCTCAGCATCTTTTTACCTCATACTACCCTTTACTATCCTTATTCGTTTTTTAATCTTATTTTCTAAGTTATATAGAAAGTACGCGACCTCGTTTCAGAAGGCATCAATCATTATATTTTCTTTTACTTTTTTTTATTTAAATCCTTTTCTTTTTCATTTTCTTTTCATTTTATTCTACTCAATTTGGTATTATTTTTTTCCTAGTTTAATTTCAAGTTATATTTCTATTTCTCATTTTTCTATGCAGATGTCCGTTATGTGATCGGTGCTTTGGTCAGCAAACCAATTTGGATCGCCATCTCAAGAAGCATGAGTCAGACGGCCCCACGATCTTGGATGAAGACCGCAAACGTTTTGGCCGCCAATCAAGCGCCCTATCTAGCAGCCATTATTCCATCGCGCACGAGCAGCATTTTAATAAACAACGGACGTCAGCGTGTTTCCCATTCGTTCGTTCTGCGTCTTTACCGGTGCCATCTGCCTCGCCTGATGCCGAAATCCTCTCATCTTCCAGCTCTCCATCCTTACATGAAGCCGACATGGAAGCCGACGAAGACCTCTTGGTAGTCCGCCCCTTTTCCCTCAATCTCTCGGCAGAAAACCTCCGTGCTGCTGTTTGCACACCCAAAGACGACATTGAAGCAAAAGAAGAGCTCGAAGATGAAGAAAGCGACGCAGAAATGACGCTGGATAGCGACAAAAACGAGAAGGAAACCTTGAAAGAGACCCACGAAGCGATAATGACTTTAGTAACAGTTCCTAAAGTTGAAGTAGTGAACAAAGTGTCTTACGAATTGACCATTCATGCTGCGACTAGCAATAACGCAGACCCAGAGTCGCCGGTCCCTGTTTCAACTGTTGAGCCGAGTGAGAAGATTTCCACTTGAGATTTCAATCGAACGTCGTTTGTTGTCACCGTTCCTGTTATATAACTTTCAGCCTAAAAACTGACTTCGGTTCCTAAATGATTACAGGTTTTGAAAAGGTTTCGATTAATCAGCTTTTTAACAATGGTTCAAAACATTATGGAAGTGAAAAAAAGTTCAACTACGTGTTTAAGCCAACGAAAGAAAACTTATTGACCTGACTTTGTGGAGCGAGAGATACGTATATATACTATAATTTTTTTTTTGCAAATCAAATTTTCGCAATCGGGATTTTTCTGGGATCTACATGAAGGGAAAAGGAATGTTATAGCATTTAAGACAACGTTATCGAGGTATACTGATTTGATTTACTGTGAGTCTGTTCAGTGCGCCATGTCTTTTTATGTGCTTCATAAAAAAAGACGTTATTGTTGTGTTGCTACCAAAGTAAATGTGAAAAAGTCCGTCCTCCCAAGGTACAAAGAGTAGCAGCAATTCGAATTGTTAACGAAAACAGTGTTACCTTTCCTAGCTCCAATTTCTTAAGCAAAACTGGCTAGAATTTCCACATTACTCTTAGCTCTTTGGGTCTTAGGACAAAAAAAGGTGAAAAGTTTGGAGGAAATCTAAACTTCACTATGGATTTGGGAACAAGGGGTTTTCCTACTTATAAGCTATTGTTGTAATTGTAACCCCTTTCATTCCATACCTAATCAGCACCTGCCCTAGTTTGCATACGTGGGCTTATTTTTTTAGAAAAGATCACACATATGGTGTAACGGATACCTTAATTTCATAATAAAAAGTCGTTCGAGATGGTAAAAACCTGGAGGTTTTCTTAGCTTTGACACTTGAAAATAGACAATTCACACTTGACACTTCATTCAATTTGTGTCGATTATGCCATCTAGTGACAGAAAAGATAGTGATTGTTTTAGGCGGAAAGCATTTGTGAACGCTGGAATTAATGTTAAGTGAAGAGGCACGCTTTTTACCTTATTCGCAAAAGAGTTACATTATTTTCAACAAAATAAATCTAATATTAATGAAACTAAAATCTACTTACCATATGCGGGTTCATAAATGAGATTTTCCAATTACTCGCAATGGAAACGTTTATAATTAACGTTAAGTACTGTCACACAGAACTAGACTATTTTTTAAAGAAATGTCGCACTCTTATATTACCAGTGGTGCCTCACATAACGAACGCCTCGCGCAACAAACGTTCCGCGTTTCGAACGCGCGCACGGGCCGGAAAATGTTCCTCAAAACGAACTCGGTCCCGCACTGTGAACCGCACGCTGCTGCCGCATGCTGCATCACGAACCGCATTACGAACCGCGCTCTGTTGTGTTTGTTGTGTTATTAGCTGTGCCAGTCTATGACTGGGACAGCTTATTACATTTGAAATATGTGTAAGGTTTAGTGCTTTTGTTGGTGTTGTCAAAATGGCACCTAAGAGGACTGTGAAGAGTAGAAAAGCACTCACTATTGAAACCAAGCAAGAAATCATAGAAAAAAAAGACTCGGGAGCTAGAGTTGTGGATCTTGCAGCTGAATATGGAGTGAACAAGTCAACCATAGGCACAATTCTAGCAAATAGAGAATCTATCATGAGAGCTAAGGTTGCCAAGGGAGTCTCAAGAGTCTGTTCACAGATGCACAGAAAATCGGTTAGTGATGAAATGGAGAGCTTGCTGTTAGTTTGGATTAATGAAAGGCAAATGAAAGGAGATCTAACCACTCAGGAAATAATTTGTGAGAAAGCAAGGGTTTTGTATGAAGAGCTTAAAAGATCCACTCCAGGAACAAGCTCACAAGCTTTCGAACACGAGGAAGAAGAGTTCAAAGCCAGTAGGGGGTGGTTTCGTAGGTTTAAGAAAAGAAATGGCATCCACAGTGGCGTAATGCAAGGTGAGGCTTTTAGTGCTGACGAAGAAGCTGAAAATTTTGCCCAGAAGTTCCAGGAATTCCTTCAAAAAGAAGGGTATCGTCCGGAACAAATTTTCAACTGTGATGAAACTGGGCTCTTCTGGAAAAGGATGCCCAATAGAACCTACATAACAAGAGAGGAAGAAAGTTTGCCTGGTCACAAGCCAATGAAAGACAGACTAACACTCCTCTTTGCAGCTAATGCAAGTGGAGATCTGAAGCTGAAACCCCTACTAGTTTATCACTCAGAGAATCCCAGAGCGTTTAAAAAACACAATGTTATTAAATCAAGGCTGCCTGTCCTGTGGAGATCCAATCAAAAAGCTTGGGTCACCCAATCAATTTTTAAGGAATGGATACTGGAAGTCTTTGCACCCAGTGTTGAGAAATATCTGACGGAGAAAAACTTGCCACTCAAAGCTATGCTCTTGCTTGATAATGCCCCTGGCCACCCAAAAAACCTGGAGGAGATACTCGAGTTTGAGTATGACTTCCTCAAGATCCAGTACCTGCCTCCGAACACAACTCCTCTGCTTCAGCCACTGGAACAGCAGGTGATTGGCAACTTTAAGAAACTCTACACAAGAGCAATCTTCCGAAGGTGCTTTGAAGTCTGCCAGTTTTCACCTGACATGACAGTAAAAAAATTCTGGAAGGACAAATTCGACATTGTGGATGCCATCAGGCTAATGCAGAAGGCATGGTCTGAAGTCACTCAAAAGACCCTTAACTCAGCTTGGAGGAGTTTGTGTCCTGCCTACGTTCCGGGTGAACCAGCGGACGACGACGACGACGTGGTGGAGGAGATTGTTTCCACCGCAAAGGACCTGGATTTGGAGGTGGATGCGGAGGATGTGGAAGAGCTGCTAAAAGAACACCAGAATGAGCTCACCACTGAAGAACTGCAAGCCCTCCTTGAACAGGACCATGAGGAAGCACAGAGGGATGTTTCTTCTGGGGAGGGTGAGGAGAGCGCCAAGGGACCTATGCTTACTACAACTATCAAAGACCTTCTGAAGAAGTGGGAAGAGGTCCAGGCCACAGCCAATGAGTGGCATCCTAATCAAGCTGAAGTGAGCAGAGTGGCAGATCTGTTCAATGACAACGCCATGCACTACTTTAGGACCATCTTGAAGAAGAGGGAGAGGCAAACCACCTTACCCAGCTTTTTCAAACCTGGCCCTGCCAAAAAACCAAAGGCAGATATGCAAGAAGGTCAAGGACAGCTGAATCTACCACTGGAGGTGGAAGTCTGGAGTCTTCCGCTGGAGGTCGAAGACTTGAAAGACTCGGAACTAAACTGAAGACTGTGAGACTGTGTAAATATTTTGTACAACTGTGTTTCCCTAATTTTCCTAATCCTCCAGCCTGCTTTATCCCTCCTCTACCTTCCCTCCTGAATTCCTAGAATTTCCAAGTTCTTTATTTAATTACGGTTTTTCGCGATTTTGTACCGGGCTTGGGGAACGGATCAAAATTATTCCCATAATACCCTACGGGAAACGGCGTCCCGCATAAGGAACGATTCGCATGATGAACGCCGTCCTGGAACAGATTGCGTTCGTTATGAGAGGCACAATTGAATTGCAAAGTACCGCTAAGGGACAATTTTATTGCTGAAGTTCGCCTTTACCAGATCGTCATTCGTTGTTCACCGCCCTATTTTACCCACTACCACGTTCCATTGTGACTCGCGCGCTTCAAGGCACTTGTACAGTATAGCCACCACATGCTAAATACTAAATACAGCGAAAACTGTTTACACTAAAAACCTGTTAATACAAAATGGAATTCCTGCCCGAACAAACGCTATGTAACTTAATGTTTACCTGTTAGCACGAAATCCTTTTAATACGAAAAAATATTCCGGTCCCTTCGGTTTCGTTTTAAACGGTTTTCACTGTACTAAATACTGACCTAATCCTTAACATGTGCATTCTAAATAGTCACCCGTGAAAGCCTCTGCACTAGGAATG